>OZ024931.1:79347286-80010715 GCA_964017235.1 Sabellastarte sp. h YS-2021 | reverse complement strand
AAGAATCTGCTACGATTGGAAATATTGACAGTGTGCCATACCTATTGATCTACTTTAAAATAACAAGCATAAGATAGTTATACAAGAGTACACTTGGTAAAAAATAATACTGACCACAAAATACATCTTACAAACCAAAATGAGAGAAAGTGACAGATTTACACTGTTTAGTTTACATATTCAGCAGTGAAATACCATCCTGCTCATACTTCTCAACATGGTAAACAGCTTCAAAAAGGCCCTTTAAGCCAATCTATTTCAACATGACCTTTACACCTTTATCTACTTGCCAGTATGGGGCTATATTCACCAAAGGTCTTAGGTTTAACTTTTGTATATTCACATAGCCACCTTAAGCCTAAGACTTGGTGATGACCTTTACTGAATACAGCATCTGCTATTTTTGAAGAAAGTCGAAAATGATTTTTAACTTTGTCACATTAAAATCTACTCTACAAAGATGAAGCACTACATTAACCCAGCCCAGTATGTACCGTCACAGATAATTGAAAAAAAAAACAACATTTGATCTAATTCCACCATTTTTTTGGCATTTAATTTAATTTGTATTAACTTTAACCCATGCACTTTGATTAACATTTGGGTCAAGACAGATGAAATTTGCAGACAGAAGATTTCTAAGAGAAAAAAAAATCATGGATTATACAGTCATTACAAAAGTGACAATGCTAAATCCTAGAAGAGAGCTATTTTGTGGCTAAATACACTTTTAGATTTCCAAAGTGATGAAGCATTTAAGTAAACATTGTGACATAGAATAAAAAAATCAAATATTCAATCTTTTCAACTCAAGTAATCTGTGCTTTGTGATGCAGCTATCTGATCAGAGCTGGATGTGATTTTAATTCGTCTAAAGTAAAAAATCAGTCCAGATAAGATTTCATTAGACTATCCATCACTGAGGACAAACAATAGTATTTACCTGTGGTCTTTCTTCTTGGCATCATCAATTAAACCATCTTCCATAGTGGCTTCATGTATGAGCAAGTCACAGCCTTTACCTGTAGACAGATGGTCACAAACAAACATCAGTCTGTGTCATAGCAAACATGGAGAATTATATCTTATTCTGTAAGTTAAGGATATTATAACTTTTAGAGATAGATGTTAACTTATAATTGTAGCAAAATCCTCTTCTACTGTCTCCCATTATCTGTATATTCACTTTTATGACCCATTTCTATTCTTTCAAACTTGCTGTTTCACCTTTTATTTAAAAAAAAATTACAATATCCAAACAAATTCCTCCCCACCCCAAAATGTTC
This sequence comes from Sabellastarte sp. h YS-2021, assembly GCA_964017235.1. Classification (NCBI taxonomy): domain Eukaryota; kingdom Metazoa; phylum Annelida; class Polychaeta; order Sabellida; family Sabellidae; genus Sabellastarte; species Sabellastarte sp. h YS-2021. The sequence continues at coordinate 80,009,429 of OZ024931.1, read as the reverse complement.
ACATAATTAAGGTTCATTGTATCATCTTAATAGACTTAGTGGGATAAATTTTCCATTATAGCATATCAGTAAAGCAGGAAAATTATTTAGTGTATCAGACTTGGAATTATGTATTGTACTTCATGTTGACACGTTGTTCAACTTAATGTTTGACCTACCTTTGGTTGAAAATAATTTATTTTCAGCATGGAAGATTATTATATATTGACATTTAAATATTGATTTAAATAGCTTTATGAATTTCATTATTGATGTGAAAGGTATCAATTTCAATACTGTTTCAAGCAGGTAACTGAAAAATATTTGAAACTTATTGTTGTACTTGATCAGCTTTCTATATTGTCATCATCATTAGATATTAAATTTAATTTCTATTATAGCCAGCTAAAATGTTTTGGCAAGTTTTTCACATATTTAGTATTAATATAACTGTTATCAGTGGCTGTGGGATTAGCATCTGTGAGATAATTGATTTTTTGGTGTGAAATTATGCACAATATTGCTTTATATCTAAAGCCAAATTAGGATATGTAGTGGTATTGATTACGAAATTGCATTTCATGCCGTACTTTTAATCCCGAGTCATATTTTATGAAAATATGTGCTGAGCAATTGAGACTCTGAAGCAGTACTTTTTACCCCACAGCCCTTAAGGGCTGTCAGGGTACTGTTTTCACCCATGGTGTCCGGATGGGCGGTTGGGTGGGCAGCGGGAAAAAGTTTGTCCGGCCTGTATCTCAGAAACCGTAAGGTGTAGGAAGTTGATACTTGGCAGGGACATTGGTTAGGGGGTGTAGGTGTGCAACGTCATGGTATGACCTTGATTTGACCTTTGACCTTGCTATAGTGACCTTGAGTTTGAAAATCTTGTCCGGGCCATATCTCAGGCACCGTATGGTATAGGAAGTTGATACTTGGTAGGGACGTTAGTTAGGGTGTACAGGTGTGCAACGTCATGGTGTGACCTTGATTTGACCTTTGACCTTGCCGCAGTGACCTTGACCTATAAAATCTTGTCCGGGCTATATCTCGGAAACCGTAAGGTGTAGGAAGTTGACACTTGGTAGGGATATTAGTTAGGGGTTGTAGGTGTGCAATGTCATGGTGTGACCTTGATTTGACCTTTGACCTTGCCGTAGTGACCTTGACCTATAAAATCTTGTCCGGGCTATATCTCGGAAACCGTAAGGTGTAGGAAGTTGACACTTGGTAGGGATATTAGTTAGGGGTTGTAGGTGTGCAATGTCATGGTGTGACCTTGATTTGACCTTTGACCTTGCCGTAGTGACCTTGACCTATAAAATCTTGTCCGGGCTATATCTCGGAAACCGTAAGGTGCAGGAAGTTGATACTTGATAGGGACATTGGTTAGGGGGTGTAGGTGTGCAACGTCATGGTGTGACCTTGATTTGACCTTTGACCTTGCCTTAGTGACCTTGACTTATAAAATCTTGTCCGGGCTATATCTCGGAAACCGAAAGGTGTAGGAAGTTGATACTTGGTAGGGACATTGGTCGGGGGTATAAGTGTGTAATGTCATGGTGTGACCTGGATTTGACCTTTGATCTTGCATATCTGATGCTATTTTATCTCTCTACAGGGATATGTGATACTATTGTATCTCTTATATCTGTCATATCTTTTTACTTGAATCTTGGTTGTTGCACCTTTGGGTGTCTTGATGTAGATTAAGCACTGTTAAAGTCACAGAATTCATCAGCGTTTTACTTTTGGAACTTCCCATTGTAACAGATGGTATTGCATCAAGTGAGTCACAGGTTTTGCCCCAACTCCACATATAAGCATGTATTGCCACATCTGTAGGTATCGGTAATATTCAGAACATTCAAACCATAATTCGACCATACCTAATTGTGATATTTTCATTGACAGCTATTCTCCAGTTAAGCAATTTTACAGCTTCAAAACTTTTAGTTTACTGAATTGTCTTGTTTTAATACTTAGTCTTTACATGCAGTGCTCTGAAAGTATCCCAATCTGTGTACAGTTTCACTACTTCTATATCTCATGGTGCTGAAAAATATTTCCCCAGGCTGTGGGGTACGGACATCTCTGATGGTATTTTTTATCTTCTGTTGACATATAATCTGGCAACAATTGATTTAAACACACATTTTACACATTATTACCTGCAGTTTTCACTTCTTTTATATTTCCTATATTTCTTTTGTCATAAGAGGCTAATATATTCATGTTATATAGTGCTGTGAACATCGTGGTTTCAGTAAAATAGATATATATTCAAATAATAACAAAGCAGCAGCATAGCTCTTTGACTGTATATAGAAACAAAACAGTTTCTTTACCTGCATGTTGACGTACTCTAAAGAAATATATGAAACTGGCAACTATACAAACCCCCATGATTTTACTTTTAAATTCTGAAGCATTTATGTCACATTTTTGATTTTTGTAACATTTTAAAATCATTCTACCTCTTTCTCACAGCATATCCACGATGGGCGGTTCTACAGTAAACCCGTGTTCTGTGAGGTGAACCTTTTTTTCTTGCCCCTGGATTTTGAAATTTGTACTTGTTTATTATACAGTCGCAGTGTTTTAGTGTAGATCAAACACTTTAAATTTTTGGTTGGAATGAGAACCTCATAAGTGGTAGTATTAAACTAAAATTTGAATCTTGTTCAGTAGATGTATAACAATAAATTTCACATGCTCCAGCAAATGTCAGAATTGATGTCCCACTACAGAAAAAATATACTGACCAGCGTCCACCAACCTCTCACATGGAACAGTGTCACCAGAATAAACAACCTTGTAACCATTTTCTAGTGTCAGAACCAAACCGAAAGGGTCTTTTCTGTGTTGTACCCTGCATGTTTTTATCTGTAGACAAGTAGAAATATCAGGCCATTATTAATATTGCACTCGGGTCTATGTCATCTATAGAGGCATTTCATCACTTGTACAATTGGGTTGAGTGGAAAGAAAAAACTACATTAGGACCCATATTCCGGTGGTGTGACCAGGAATCCAGTATTCTGCATGTCATTTTGTTTTGGTTGACATGGTGAAATCTGCAAAGGATCTTTAAGTACTGCTTATTGAAAACATCATTATTTTAGGGTTTCTAATGGTTAAAACTTAATCAAAACGATAAAAAATATATAAATTGAGCAAATATCTTATATTTTTACTTTATATTCATTGTAAATGAAATTTATAAACTTTAAAATATCTCACAAAGACAATTCTTGTTTTAAATTATGGTTCAGGTATGCTTGTGGTAAATTTAACCATATCAGTGGCAAGTATAAGAAATCCCATATTTCGTTCAGTTTCAAAGTCCTGGAGACTGGTTTTCATTGGCAGAACTTGTCCGACCACTACCATATTCGCTAAAATTCTTGTTCTTAAAATATTGGTATTTTCATAGAAAAAAAATTCTGAGAATAAGAATTTTACAAAATTTTCTTTAAAAGTGTTTGCAATAGATTTTTTTCACAAGTCATACCTCCAAGTTGATCAACAATAATACGCTACTGCTACATGTTTTTCTACAGAGCCATTGTATCCAAATTGTATTTATAACCTTTTATAACTAAAAAAATCCATGAATTTTAAAATTCTTATTTTTAGTAATATTTCCGATTGTAAGATCTTTTCTTAGAAAACTTAGACAATAGTAGTAGTAATATGTTAGTGAATACCAGTCCAGTGGCAGATATACAGTAGAACCTCTATTATCTGAGCATCTCTTATCCAAATAGATCAATGACCTGACTTCACTTACTTCACTTTCTACATAAGGTGAAGTATTGTAACTGCATTTATTCTCTAATAAACCAATATCAGAAAGTATTGGCATCCATTTCGGACGACACAGAGTGGTCATATGTACGAACCAATCAGATTACATGGTGGTAACTATCACCATTTACAATATATATGTTCAGAAATCTTTTAAGTGTAAACACATATTAAAATGACATAATTAACCATTTCTGTTTCTTCTGATCCACTGTATTTGCCTTTCATAAATGCCGTTTTTATTCTCATTTTTGATAAAGGAGTTAAAACTGAGGAGTCTGCACTTTTATATATAGGTTTCAAAAGATGACTTACAGAAGTTATGGGAAAGTGAATGTCCAAATCTGCTCTTGACTTTAATAACACTAAAGATGTCTCACATAAGAGATCCTCTGAACTGACAAATCTGAAAGAGAAGATAAGTTGCAACAGAAAAATGAATCAATCGAAAGAGAGGTGAACAGTCACATGGACAAGCAGAAAAATATCATTATGTTTGTTATGACTGTCCTGTACATAGGACTATCCATCCCTGTAAGTTAATCATAAGTAGACAAGTATTAATATCCATATATCCAATACAAGAATAATACACTAATCTTTGTGTTCAACAGTGTTTTAAGATACTTTTACTGTAAATATCAATTTATACATCCAGTTGACTGGATCAGAGATTAATACAAGTTTTTAAAAAGATCAAAGGTAGAGTAAGAAATGGAATATTCATTCCAGCATGTGAAATATGACAATGAGGCCATGGCTTGAATGTAAACAAGGAGTAAAATGTACTGTACATCTGTAAACTTCAAAATAATGGCCCCAAAATGGACACACACATTAGAATGTCCTGCAATTACAAGTAGGTGTCCTCAATGAAATACAAAAACATATGGAAATAGACACTTTGTGTTATTGGACACTGTACTGATCATAGGATACAGACATTTGTGTGTTCGTGGATGCCAAATGGATCACAGGAGAGATTGCTGGATACAGTGGACAAACTTGGCTGTTAATGACATGGATAGGACTGTGGTCAGGTCAGATTGGTTTTATTAATATAATATATATTGTACAAACTAATATTGTACAGACTGTAATTATTCTTTTAATTCTTTAATAAATTTGTTTAGTGAAACTTTTTATCTTTTCCTGTTGGAAGCTGAAAGGAACCGGCTAATTGCTACTGCACTTGCCACATGGAGCATAATAGTTACATAAACAAATGCACACAAATAATTTTGCATGAGCCCTGACAAATACCTTTAATAAATTTAGAAGGGGACACAGAGGTCATTGGCAATACACATAAACCCCTAGGGTTAATGTGGATTCAAACTCCAGTCCTGAGATAAGTGGGAAATTTGATAGCTGCTTACTGATGCTGGATGGTTTATAGTGCAGAATGTTGACCAACCAGTATGCACTATTTTCCTCCATTTCAACAATAACACATTGTCACATGACCTATGTAATGTCTTAAAAGTGATATTAAACCCAAATCAATCAATGAACAGAAAACACTCTTTGCACAGCTCCCATTCAAGGGAGCTAAAGGTATACAAAAATAATAAAAGCTAATCACAATTTGACAAAGTAGATAAAGAATTGTGCAAATAATTTCAATTCTAAATAGTATAGAATTGTATAGTACACAGCTTCATTATCAATCTTGCAGCATTAATACGTTTCAAAATTTTTAAGTGTTTAAAACATCTCAATTATGCATTTGTTGCAATGATACATCTGAATCTTTGCAAGTGTTTATATGGTTATCTGTACATGCCAAAATTACCACCAAAAAATTTCATCAATTTTTTATTGCATTTATGTGTACTTACGCAATTTTTTCCGGGAGTTCTAGGTTGAATATATTACTCAATCTTGTGAAAAAATCCCTGTAGTTTTTAGGTGCAACCATTAGGAGTGGGTCTGTTGTTAAGGTGTTAGCCTTCAAGCATTTCTCTCTCTCTAAAATGACAGTGGTTACACCCTGAAACCAATCAACAAAACAGTTAAAATTTTCAGCAAAATTCCATATAGACAAATATTGAAAGAAAACAATTCTACTTTGCCAAATCCATGGGACAAGTTATTTGGTGCAGGGGTTTCTTTGAACAATGACACATTTGGAAACAAGAAACATGGTTTGGGAAATCCCATACTGGGGAGAATGTTCATGAAAGTACAAGAAACTCTGTTTGCTTTTCAAACTGAGTTCTTCACAGTATTTTTATTTTTTGAAACAAAAATTCTAAGTGTATACATAAATTAGATACTCCTTTGTCCATGTTTCTTATTTTGAATAATAAGAGTATATCAGAGGATGTCTGGCTCAAATAACTCGTGTATATGCCAGGTGTCAAAAATGAGTAAGATGGAACAATTCAAAGTAAATGGATGGTATAGAGGAAATTACATTATCATGCATAATGTCCATCCTGTGAATGCAACGACAGAGCATTGTTGGAAAGTCAGAAATACTACGCTTCTGTCATTTCTCAAAAATATGATTATAAAATTAGTAGTGTCATTTAGAGCAGCGATATCGCAGATTCACCGGTGATGGAATAAATGGACAATAATTGAGGATAAATGATCAATCATGATCCATCGAATAAAATTTATTTAATCTTTAACTTTATTAGCTTCTTTAGGAGGCATTTAATAAAAAATGGTGAAATAGTCATATAATTTTTTACTTTCATGCACTTTTGTTTTGATTTATGATGTAACTATGGTGATGACTACTTCCACTTCCCTCAGGAAGTTAAAAGAAATAAGTATTGTTTGCTTTTAAGTACCTCAAATAGTCCACATTTTTGCAACTGTCAGCACAGAAGGAAGACAAAACTTTATTTATTTCAGTCAAAGTTATTAATGCACATCTATTTCAAGAGCAAATGTAGGTTTAGTTTGTAAAACTATGGCACTACAATATTGCTGATGGTTTTGTTCACGGTATCAAGACCTCATATACCGATGACACCACTATGTAAAGTATAAGTTGGAGGCCAAAATTTGAAAAGAGAAAATTTTAATATATGAAAAAATATCAAAAAAGAAGTTTGATTCATATGAGTTGTTGATGTCAGTTGGACAAAAGTTGCATATTGGATTCTTAGACTGCTCATGACATCTGTAGTAGGTGAAATACAAACTCTAACTTATTGGCTTTGATATCAATTGACAATAATGTATTTTGTCCTGCAGTAAAATACACCATTTAACAACTATCAATGTCTCAATTTCCCCACAAAAACAGTTATGTTAATTAGTGTAAAGTATCTGAAAAAATAAGAAATATTATTAAGTTGCATAAAAACATGGAAGAAATTTTTTGTCCAATGTAAGCATATGAAGATTCAAAATATAATATTGTTATATAATGCAAGAATATTCTGGAAAATTGTAAATTTAATAAGTAAATTAGATGAGTTCAGTCCCAGAAGGCAAATAAACCTCCCGCATGTCACAGTTTTTTTGTTTTTTTTTGTATGACTTAACTAATATGTACATATATACAAATCTCCTCAATATCAAAAGCTATTTGTGGATCTGCTGTGCAGCCACTACTGGGCCCAAGTGGAAAATCTCTGAATCAGCCCAAGCCACATCCTTCAAATAAAACTGTGTGAATGTGTTATGTGACTTCCAGTGGCAGGCTGATAGGATCTGCTCTAAGGAGACTCCCGGCTAGAAGGCCTTAGAAGCAGCAAAGGCCCTGACATCATGGGCTTTAACCTGATGTAAGGTGAGGGCTTCCTGATCAGAGAGCTCATAACATAGGATCACAGTCTGCTTGATCCCTGAGGAGATAGTGGCAGGTGAGATGTCTTTGTCAAAACTATTCTTAAAGGAGACAAAGACTAACTCCTTGTTCTGCCTGATGTCTGAGATCCTGTCCAAAGTAGCGCAATTCTCTGACCGGTCACAGGGACCTGTCAGACTTGAGGAACTTATCCAGAGTTGGGGCAAGGGCTGGTATAACCACTGGGGCCACACTGTCTGGACCCTCTTTGGCCAGCTGATTCTTTGAAAGAAAGCTGGGAGATGGGTACTGAGACACCTTGAACCAGTCTGATTGGTGTCTGATGTTTTTGTTTTGCCAAGCATGTATCTCACTTCTGCGTTTGTCCAACCCTGGGCCTAAGAGGAAAACAGTCTTGAAGGTCAAATGCTTCAAAGAGGCATCTTTAAGTGGTTCAAAAGGAACCTTTGTCAGCTGGTGCAACACCAGGGAGAGGTTCCAGGATGGGATCCCCCTCCGTCCTTTGGGTCTGTCTCTGTGGAAACTATCCAGGAGACGAGTGAGAATTTCATCTTTTCTGACATTAATGGGTGAATTTCCCAGTTTATCAGCAATGGCTGACCTGTAACCATCAATGGTACTGGGCTATAACTTCCTGTCCTGGAGCAGGTACATAAAGAAGTTGGCCACTGACTTTATAGGGGTGCCCTGAAGTCCACCTGATTACTGAGGCACCACTTTGTAAAAATGGTCCACTTTGCCTCATAGACTGATCTAGTTGATCTCCTTTGAGGAACCTCAATTCGTGTTGCCACTGCTTCAGAGAAACCCTGCTCATTGATTGCTGAGGCTCTAGGAGCCACGCATGTAGATTTAGGTTTGACAGATTCCAGTGTGGAGTCTGACTGAATGGTTGTGTGAGCAGATTTGGCAGGTAAGGAAGGCTCAGTGGGATTTGGCTGGACATGGTCACTAGATCACAGAACCAGGGCATGTTGGGTCACCCCGGGGCAATTAGAATGATTCTCCTGCATAGGTAGTCCTGCAACTTTTCTAACACTTTGCCCAATATGGCTGCTGGTGGGAATGTATTTGGGTTGAGATCGGTGCCACCTGTTGCATATTGCCTGGAAAACTTCTGGAAGGAGAGACCACTCTGTTTCAATTGTCTGGCCTAGTCTGGATAGCATGTCTGCTATCACATTCAGCCGACCTGGGACGTGTTGTGCTCTGAGAGTAACCTGTTTGCTGGTACTCCAGGTAAGGATTCTCCACAGAAGGGCACACAGAGGGCCTGATTTCATCCCCCTCCTCTTTGTTTATATAAGCAACCACTGTGGTATTGTCCGTGGCCATCAGGACTATGTTGCTTTTGCAGAGGTCTTGGAACTCTTTTAGGGCCAAGAAGTATGCCTTCAGTTCCAGGTAGTTTATGTGTAGCTTGCTTTCTGGAAGGGACCACATTACCCTCGCAGTGTGATCGTTTAAGTGAGCGCCCCAATCTCTTTTTGATGCATCTGTAAACAATTGCAGAGCATGTTTTAGAGGGTGTTTTTACAGTTGACCTTGGAGCACATTGCTTTCCTCCAGCCACCATCTTAAATGGGGGTGGAGCCACTTGGGAACTGGTATCACATTTTCCAGTGATTCTGGGACTCTCCAGTTTTGGTTGAGGTACCATTGTATGGGCCTCATATGGAGTCGGCCTAGGCGGACAGGTCCGTCCTGTTAACAAATCTCTGATTTTTGTTCTTGGTGTCTGTCACCTGTCTAGGGTGGGTCTGACCTTGCCCTCTTTCAGGTCGAACTTGTAGCCTAGAAAATCGAAGACCTGCTTTGGGTCCAGTTCTGATTTTTCCAAATTTACTAGCCAACCTAGGTCCTGACACAGAGCTACTAGTGTTTGAGTATGCTGGAGACAAGTTTGGTGGGATCCGGCCCTGACCAACCTGTCATCTAGGTATTGGTGGATTCTTATACCTTCTGTAGAGCCATCAGTTTGACCTTTGGCCACAACAGTGAACTCCAATGGAGCTGTGGACAGACCAAAGGGTAGTGCTTTGAATTGTTATGTTTTGCCCTGTATATGAAATCTTTGATATTTTCTTGATTGGTTTTGTATTGATATGTGGAAGTTGGCGTCCTTGAAATCTATGGATGTGACCCACTCCCCTGTCTGTAGGGAGGTCCGGATCATTTCTGGTGTCTCCATTTTGAACTTTTTCTACTTTGAGGAATTTGCTGACATTGCTCAGATCTAGTATAGGTCTCCATTTGTTGTTTGGTTTTGGGACCAAAAAAAGCTGGTTGTAAAAGCCCAGAGATTCTTGGTTTGTGACCAACTCCATTTTTGTTTGTCAGCTGATGCAATGCCTCCAACAGGTAGAGGTTCCTGTGGGGATTTACATAGCAGCTGATGATTGTGGGTGACCTGGTCAGGTTTGGAAAGGTAGGGTGTACCCTTCTTTCAACAATTGTACTACCTCGGGTCCGGCCCCCAAGGTTTTCCAAGTTTCCCAAAACTGATTTAGTCTTGCCCCTACAGGCAGATTTTGTACAACACTGGGGACATTTGGTGCAAGTTTGACAGAACACAATTGATCTACATAAGAAACATTGCTCACACATTTTAATTTCTGATTTTGTTTTACAGTAGCTGGACTTATGCCTTTCTTTTGTGGCTGCCCGTGAACAAAATGTGCATGAGAAACAACATTTAAGTTTGCAAAATTCACAACTGGCTGACAATATTTTACTGTCTGTCTGGACTCTGGTCCGATCTGGTTGTACTAAAGACAACTTAAAGTCTGTTTGCTCCCAGTCAGTCTTCTTGAGAGCAGAAACTTTACACATTGATTGTCATTTGTAAGAAGACTGACCCGTGGCCGGACTTGCTGAGAACTGTCAGACTTTCCCCATCCTTTTCTGATTGTAAGCACCAATATTTTTCCAGGTCGGTTTGCCGGACCTCTGATCCCTGGCACCCTTGTCAGATCTTTCGTAAGGGTGGAAACATTCTTTCCTGTAGTTTGATGAAGGTTGTGCTCTTTAAAATATGATCTGGGAAAAGTTTATCCAGGTGAATAGGTGCTTGTCTGAGAGCAGATAAGGTGTCCTGTTTTATTCCGGCTTTAACGTGAGCTAGATAAGCGTCCCTCCTAGTCAAAGTCATGTTAGCCACATTGATGAACACAAACTCAGACAGATGTTTCATGGTCTTAGCCATGCACTGGGTAATGCTTGAGTTGAAGTTCAGAAGATACTCACCCATGTCACTGCTGGTCTTTTCTGAAAACTTTCCTTTAGACTGTTCACTTTGTATCTTTTTGAATTGTCCTTGCATGGTGGTGTGCACTTTACTGAGGCTACGACTGAAGCCAGCCTCCTGTTTACAAATGTAAGATGATTCGTGTGCCGACTTCTCCCATCTCCTCAGTGTATCTTGGCTAAGTGGGCGAGATGCTGGTGCTAGAGTAGATAGACCTGATGAACGTGCAATTCTACTATAGCTAGAATTGAGCTTGACCGACTCATTTCCCCAGAAGGACACTGTATCAGCTGTTTTGTCTGTGCTTGGGTGTAGCCCGTACCACTTTGTGATTTACCGACTTTCACAAATTGCTCCTTTTGTAAACCATCGGCTTCTGATGCTCTTGATGGGTACCCTTCCACTGGAGTAACATTAAGTTTATCCATTTTCTGACATAACCATTCGTCAGTGGGCAACTTGACACTGCCCAAAGGTTGCTGTTTGGGTGCCTGGAAGGGGTTATCATCTGCAGAAGAAGATGACGTATCATTGTCCTGTATATGGGTCCACCCCATGAAGGACCTGATGCCACATACTGTTTCCTGGTATGTCTGCTCTTCTGAAATAGCCTGGTCGGTGTCTGCAGTAGTGAGGTCTTGATCAGGATCAGACAGTTCCCCTTCCTCATCAAACACAATGTTGGGTCAGTTGACCGGGTCAATATCAGAATCTGAGTCCAGATCCATGCCAGTGTCCTGGGTAGTGTGTAGAACAGACGGGCCTGGGAACTGATGTAAAGCAACAGGGGTCTGGTCGATGGAAGGTTGGTTGGCCAGTTCGTGAGAGTCCACAGTAGAGGGTGGGTCATGTGGAGCTTCAAGATGAGCCTGGTTGGTAGCCATCACAGGTCAGTCCACAGATCGGTCAGCTGGCTTAGAAAGTATAAAAGGTTCAGAACCCTTTACTGCACTGGCTGGTGGACTCTTTTCTGGCATCTTCACAGTTTGAAAAGTCGGATCTGACTTTACCATAGACTTGGACAAAAATAACACTTCAAGATGACTGAAACATTCAGACCATCTCTGGTCCATTGCCTCAAGTTTAGCATCAGTTGTAGATTTCTTAACTGGAGTAGAGTGTTTCTTCTTTTGCTTGTCTTTAGTGGCAGTATCAGGTGATTTCATAGCCTTGCTATCAGTAGAAGTAAACCCTACCACAGAAACTAAACTGGGGTCCACCAATGTCTCTGACACATTCTCAGCACTCTTATCAGCCAAGGCTGTTCTCTGCTCACGCTTTTCCTTCTTTTTCTGGTAGGAAGGGGTTGATATTTGCAGCTTCTGCTCGGGCGTTAGAACGTCACAAAAACACATGGGTCGTCACCCTTTAACTTGTCTCTACATCTTACTAACACACGGGTCGTCACCCTTTAACTTGTCTCTACATCTTGCGCAGTGCGCATGTTTATCAAATCCAGCCATAACGTGGCCACAAATGCCTCTTCTCTGTCCAGGGGAAGACATAATCGGCTATGAACTATAAGAAACACTTTGTAGTAAAATAGAGTTCGTCTATGCTTAAGAATACTTCAAAATGAAAACTTTCACAAATTTATATCTGCACAGTGCGTCTGTCTAGACAGGAAGTACGATGCGCCACCTGGCAAGTGCGCAGTGGGACCGGCCAGCTTGTGTGTTTATAATGGGACACATAGAAGGCGACTTTTTCTGTCACTTGGCAGGCAGGTCTGTGCCGACCGGATTAGCAATTGTCCATCGGATAGGATGTATTAACGCAATAAATTACATGTTTGATATTGGAAAGAATATTGAAATTGTCTATTTAATGTCAATATTGAAATCCAGGAGAAGCTATACTGATTGACATTGAAATATTGATACATGACCCCTTCATTAACAGTAACAGTGTATTGTGACACTACCATGTGATGATCAACGTGTCTGTGGGAGATGAATATCGCTTTCAATTTACAGAATATCTCGTCAGCTTTGTCTCCATAAAACCTTCTGATCTGACCAGCAGTATCCTCTCCAACATCAAACAGCATGCATGCATCATCACTGAAAACATTACAGAATTCCTCTGAAGTAGTTATAATATGGCATTTCACAGGCAATTTTACAACAGACAGTTTTACTGATATGACAAGTTGAGTTTATTGTTTAGATTTGACCCAAATATTGACTGATAACAACTATACTACTAGATTGGGCCAACTCGGCGCCAACATATCCCCAGACAGGTCATCACTCACGCCACAGGTTTTGATCGGGAATTTTTTATTTAATCCATTTGTTGTATGCCATAAATATTGGGAAAAGTTATATGAACTTCAGCACATCAATCTACTAAGTTTATATCTTCCCAAGGAAGATGGTGTATCCCCAGACGTCAAATACATAACTCAACAGATCATATTTTCAATCTTCCTGCAATGATAACTCTGAACCTATTTTCAAAGTATTTAAATGATTGATGATTGAATGTCCATTCTAAATTAATAATCTCAAAAGAGCACATCTGTTTCTATATTTGTTGACAAATAAAATATTATTTTTAACTCAACTCATCATACTTTTCAATCTTCCTGCAAAGGGTAACTCTGAACCTATTTTCAAAGTATTTAAATGATTGATGATTGAATGTCCATTCTAAATTCATAATTCCAAAAGCGTATCTCTGTTTCTATATTTGTTCACAAATAAAATATTATTTAAAAATCATATATTATTTATATTATTATTTTATTATATTATTTTTAGAATTTGCATTGTTTTTCAGTTATTCATTTCCTCAATTCCTATATATGTGGTCCATATATATGCTACCTAAATATGTGACACAATCTCAGTTCTGACTCCCTTTGTCTTAGATAATTAGATAATGAAGCAAACACCACCTCCCACCCCCACCCCACCTCTCTCCCCTTCTCCACACCTCTCTCACTATTACAGAAGATCTGTATACCTTTGTTTATTTAGTGTCACTCAATAGCTGGAGGTCCCAGAGGTGGGTGGGGGATGGGGGGGGGGGGGGGGGGTGGGGGGGGGTGGGACTACAAAGAGATGGAGTGCTGCAGCACAAATGGTAAACAAACACTTATAAATTAAAAGGCTTAATCAAATACAAAAAGCTCAGTTAATCTTATCACTAAAATAAAATCAAATATATAAATAAGGAATGTCTATTAAAGGCCTAAATTTTGGAGTACATACAAGAAAAACATATTGATATATTCTCAGATGATATTTCACTTAGATGAGAGACATAGTTTGAAAGCTACAGTGCTTGAAGATGGCAAAAAGTCCATAAATTGGGTCTCTGTGGGCAATTTTGAGATCTTAAGTCGACCTAACAGGTAAACCTACAGCCTTTAAATTTTTCACAGACAAGGATTACATATAAGAGTTACATCTAGTGCAGTTTGAGACTCATCAGAATTACCACTTCCAAATTATAGGGCAAAATAAGTTAAAAATATAGGAAAAAAGTCCTAAGTGGGGTCTTTATGGGCCTCAAAAACAATTTTCTCCTCAACTTAAAGTCTTGATTTTCGGCACATGTACTAAGAATATATTAATGTGTTCTCAGGTAAAATTTGAGGCAGATATGCCTCATAGTTTGTGACCTAGAGGGCTCTAAGTGGCCAAAAGTGCAATTTCTGACCTTAAGGTGGCCATAAGTTCTTTATTATTGGAAGTTTAAGGTCACCTTAAAATAGGGATCTTCCTTTGGGCATCCTTAACATGTGTACCAAGTTTGAAAAAAAAATATTAATCCGTTTTTGAGTTATCGCGTACACAAGGAAATTTCTACGGCGGCGGCGGCGCGATGGACCTGAATCCAATATATCCCCGACTTTCGTCTGGGGATATAATTATACACTAAAGCACTGTAAACAAGACCACTGTTGTGGTAACTAACTCCTACCAGGTTATCCTACAGACCACATCACAAGTGTAGATATACCCATATACTAAACATGAAACAAATAAATGGGAGTCCTTTCTGAATATTAGGCATTACAGTGGTAACATTAAAGTCATATTTTAATGAAGTTAACCTTGAGATTTCAAGGTTACCATAAAAGTGGACATCTCCCTAAGGCCCAAGAAGCCCACAGCATAAATCTAGAGTCCAAATAAGGACAAGCACTCTGACGCATGCATTTATCTCTTGCCGTATAAATTAGATGTACTAAAGATAGTGGAATATAAATTTTCTTGTGAAATGGAGGCATATGTAGAAGTGACAACAAGTTTAATGTTTGATTGCAATACTTTTAAAGACAAAAGGCATTTACTCATTTTAGTAGCTATTACTCTGCCATCCAAACAGCTACAGTTCTGCAACTTTATTATGCAGATCAACCCAAAGTAGGTGAAGGACATATTTAAAAGAAATTGCCTATCTGTAACACTTTTCGAGATTAAAGACATTTACTCATTTTAGTAGCTATGACTGAGCTATGCAAAGAGCTATAGATCTGAAACTTCACTGTATGGTAGATCAGCTAAAAGTAGGTGAATGACTTATTTAGAAGAAATTGCCTACCTGTAATACTTTTAGAGATAAAAGACATTTACTCATTTTAGTAGCTATGAGTGTGCTATGCAAAAAGCTATAGATCTGCAACTTCACTATGTGGTAGATCACCCAAAAGTAGGTGACTGACTTATTTAGAAGAAATTGCTCACCTGTAATACTTCGAGATAAAAGACATTTACTCATTTTAGTTACACTTAGCTATTGACCTAGATCTGCAAAAGCAACAAAAATATAAAGGACACAGAAAAGTAAGCTTATCAAAAACTAGATGAATAACAAATGAAAAGATTTGCCTAACTTTAATACTTGTGAAGGTATTTGACATTTATTTCCATCATAATTTTGCTACAAATAAGAAAATAGCTATTGCTCACTTATGACATGCAATGGAACCCCAAATGATATGCCATCTTATAGTTAAGGAAAAAGTAGCTAAACAAATTATTTTAGGAAAATACTGTAACTGTAGTAGTTTTTGAGTTACAATGGATTTACTCAACAGTCACAATTTCAAAGTAGCTATTAATCAGCTATCCAATGTGCAACAGGTCTGCAACTTTACTATCTCATAGCTTATCAAAAACTAGATGAATAACATATTTGAAAATATTTCCCTAACTTGAATACTTTTGAAGATATTTGAAATTTACTTATGTTGTTATTTTGCTACAAATAAGAAAATGGCTATTACTCACTTATGGCATGTAATATAACCCAAAACTATATGCCATGTTACAGTTAAGGAAAAAGTAGCTGAACAACATATTTTAGGAAAATACTCTAACTGCAATAGTTTTGGAGTTATAATGGATTTACTCAACAGTCACAATTTCAAAGTAGCTATTACTCAGCTATCCAATGTGCAATAGGTCTGAAACTTTACTATGTGATAGCTTACCAAAAACTATATCAATAACATGTTGAAAGATTTAACTGTAATATTTTTGAATAAATTTGACATTTACTTATGTTGTTATTTTGCTACAAATAAGAAAATAGCTATTACTCGCTTATGGCATGCAATAGAACCCCAAACTATATGCCATCTTATAGTTAAGGACAAAGTAGCTGAACAACATATTTTTGGAAAATACTCTAACTGCAATAGTTTTGGAGTTACAATGGATTTACTCAAAAGTCACAATTTCAAAGTAGCTATTACTCAGCTATCCAATGTGCAACAGGTCTGAAACTTTACTATGTGATAGCTTATCAAAAAGTAGATGAATAACATATAGAAAAGAATTCCCTAATTTTAATACTTTTGAAGATATTTGACATTTACTTATGTCATTATTTTGCTTCAAATAAGGAAATAACTATTACTCACTTATGGCATGCAATAGAATCCCAAACTATATGCCATGTTATAGTTAAGGACAAAGTAGCTGAATAACATATTTTAGGAAAATACTCTAACTGCAATAGTTTTGGAGTTACAATGGATTTACTCAACAGTCACAATTTCAAAGTAGCTATTACTCACCTATCCAATGTGCAACAGGTCTGAAACTTTACTATGTGATAGCTTATCAAAAAGTAGATGAATAACATATTTGAAAAGAATTCCCTAACTTTAATACTTTTGAAGATATTTGACATTTACTTAGGTCATTATTTTGCTACAAATAAGAAAATAGCTATTACTCACTTATGGCATGCAATGGGACCCCAAACTATGTACCAGCTTATAGCTAAGGATAGTGCTGTAAGTCGTCAAGAAATACTAGAGTCGACGCGTCGGAACTAATAGACGACGGTGAACCGACCAAAGTCGCACTAGTGTTGATCAAGGACTTCAGAAGAAATATATTTTAATTAGCCGGTTTTAAATAAAAAACGAATTTTTGTAGTTTGATCTTTGACCCTAGCCAATAAAGTACTGAATCTCGTGACAGCTATTATTGTTTCCACTTGAAAGCCGTGACAACTTAAAAATGTAATTGCTTTCTTTTAAAATGCTAATTATCATAACATTTTATTAGGTAGGTAATATTTTGGTGTACTATAAAGGTTTTGATGAAAAATCGATCTTTATAATGTATGAAGCGACACGTCGTAATTTCAACACTCACGACCGACTACGACCAAGTCGAGCCGTGTCGTTACTGCACTAGCTAAGGACAAAGTAGCTGAATTGCAAATTTAATAAGTAAATTAAATTTTTATAAGTTAATACCCTATCCAATGGACAATAGCTTATCCGGTCGGCGCGGACTGGCCCGCCAAACGTCAGAAAAAGACATCCTGTGTCTCCACCGGCCAGGCGGCCCAGTACTGTGCACTCGCCAGATGGCGTGTCGTACTTCCTTCCTGTCTAGACAGAGTGACGTCATAGCATCTTTTTTGTTGTCTAAACCTATTAGACCCCTAGTAAACTGATAGCGGGGTCGGTGGGAGGGTCTTGTGTGTCCATTGGATAGGGTATTAACTTATAAAAATTTAATTTACTTATTAAATTTGCAATTTTATTGCGTTAATACATCCTATCCAATGGACAATAGCTGAATAACTACCGCTTGGTAGGCGGGTAAGTTACTAGGGACTAAGAAACTTGAACTCATATTGGAATAAGGACAATGCCCTCTAAAGCTTGGGTAGACCTTGAAGTCTAAACCCTTAGGGCATGGTCGAATATCATCATCCGGTTATCCGGAATGGAACCGTCAGTCGACCTTCCTCCCCCCCCCCTTTTTCACAGACCTGCTCTGAGGTAGGGGAAGAGAGGGATGAGTTCAGTCCCTTAAGCATAAAGTCTCCCGGAGGAAGCACGTCCAGATTTTTTTTTTTTTTTTTTTTTTTTGTTCCTTAACTCAAAGTGCAATATATACAAATATGTACAGCTATTTACATATGTACATCTCTAGGTACCAGTCTGTTGGTGGATCTGCTGAGCAGCCACAACTGGTCCGAGATGGTAGAGCTCTGAGTCAGCCCAAGCCACATCCTTCAGATAGAATTGAGTGAAGGTATTATGAGATTTCCAGTGGCAGGCTGCTAAGATCTGCTCTAAGGAGACTCCCGACTGGAAGGCCTTAGAAGCCGCAAAGGCCCTGATATCATGAGCTTTAACTTGATGCAGGGTGTGGGCTTGATGATCAGAGAGCTCATAGCATAGGATCACAGTCTGCTTGATCCATGAGGAGATAGTGGCAGGGGAGATGTCTTGTCGAAGCCTTTCTTGAAGGAGACAAAGACTAGCTCCTTGTGTTGCCTGAGGTTTGAAGTCCTGTCCAAATAGTAGCGCAAGGCTCTGACTGGACAAAGGGATCTGTCAGACTTGAGGGATTTATCTAGAGTAGGAGCCAGGGCTGGTATGACCACTGGGGCTACACTCTCCGGACCCTCCTTGGCCAGCTGGTTCTTGGAAAGAAAGCTGGGAGATGGAAACAAGGACACCTTAGACCAATCAGATTGGTGTCTGATGTTCTTGTGCTGCCAAGCATGGATCTCACTCCTTCTTTTGCCAGAGCCTAGGGCTAAAAGGAAGACAGTTTTGAAGGTCAGGTGCTTCAGCGATGCCTCCCTAAGGGGTTCAAAAGGAGCCTTTGTCAGCTGGTGTAGCACCAGGGAAAGGTTCCAGGAGGGAATCCCCCTCCGCCCTTTGGGTCTATCTCTGTGGAAACTTTCCAAGAGACGAGTGAGATTATCCTCTTTGCTGATATTGACTGTTGTATTACCTAGTTTATCAGCAATGGCAGACCTGTATCCATCAATGGTGCTGGGCTGTAACTTCTTGTCCTCAAAGAGGTACATTAGGAAGTCAGCCACCGACTTTACAGGTGGCGATCTGAAGTCCACCTGATTAGTGACGCACCACTTTGTAAAAATGGTCCACTTTGCCTCATAGACTGATCTGGTAGATCTCCTTTGAGGAGCCTCAATTCTTGCTGCCACTGCCTCAGAGAAGCCCTGTTCTTTGATTGCTGTGGCTCTAGGAGCCAGGCATGGAGATTTAGATTTGTCAGATTTCTGTGAGGGATCTGATTGAAGGGCTGTGTGAGCAGGTTGGGCTGGTTGGGCAGGCTGATAGGGACCTGGTTGGACATGGTCACTAAGTCCCAAAACCAAGGCATGTTGGGCCACCCCGGGGCAATTAGAATTAGTCTCTTGCACGGGGAGTCCTGTAACTTCTCCACCACTTTGCCCAATATGGCGGTCGGTGGGAAGGCGTAAGCATCTAGATCCTCCCATGGCAGGGTGAGTGCGTCCACTGCTACTGCCAGAGTGTCCGGCACTGGGGACACGAACAGAGGTAACTTGTTGTTGAACCTCGTGGCAAATAGGTCTATCTGAGGCTGGTGCCATTTTCTGCACAAGTCTTGGAAAATGTCCGGAAGGAGGGACCATTCTGTTTGGATGGTCTGGTTTAGCCTGGATAGCTTGTCTGCTATTACATTTAGTCGGCCAGGGATATGTCGGGCTTTTAGGGTCACTTGTCGCTGGGAACACCAGGTCAAGATTCTCCACAGTAGAGCACACAGTGGACCCGACTTCATTCCCCCTTCCTTGTTTATATAAGCCACTACCGTAGTATTGTCTGTGGCCACCAGGACAATGTTGTTTGTGCATATGCTTTGGAACTCTTTTAAGGCCAGGAAGACTGCTTTTAGTTCCAGATAATTTATGTGCAGCTTGCTTTCTGGAACTGACCAGGACCCCCTTGCAGTGAACTCGTTTAAGTGAGCGCCCCACCCTTCTTTTGATGCGTCTGTAAATATCTGCAGAGCATGCCTTACTGGGTGTAATGGTTGACCTTGAAGCACATTGTCTTCGTCTAGCACCATTGTAAGTGAGGGTGCAGGGTTCTCGGTAGGGGAATAATCTTCTCTAGAGATTCCGGTACTGTCCAATTGTTTTTGAGATGCCACTGTAGGGGTCTCATGTGCAGTCGGCCGAGGTGAACTTGCTTCTCTGTGGCTGTTAGTAGGCCTATCAGGGACATAAATTGTCGGACCGGACAGGCCGGTAATAACAGAAGTACTTGTATCTTGTCCTGAAGGCTTTGCCACCGGTCCAGGGTCGGTCTGACCCGGCCGGACCTGAGATCGAACTGGTAACCTACAAAATCGAAGACCTGCTTGGGTTCCAGCTCTGACTTTTCTAAATTCACCAACCAACCGAGGTCCTGGCACATCTTGACCAGGATTTGGGTGTGATGAAGACAAGTTTCTTGGGATCTGGCTCTCACCAACCAGTCGTCTAGGTACTGGTGGATCCTTATACCCTTGTGTATGGCCATCAGTTTCACCTCTTTTGCTAAAACAGTGAACTCCATGGGCGCTGTGGACAGACCAAAGGGCAACGCCTTGAATTGGTACGTCCGGCCCTGGACATGAAATCTTAGGTATTTCCTGGATTGTTCCTGTATCGGAATGTGGAAGTAGGCATCCTTGAAGTCTACTGAGGTGACCCACTCCCCTTGTTGGAGAGATGTTCTGATGGTCTCCGGTGTCTCCATTTTGAATTTCTCCACCCTGAGGAATTGATTGAGATTGCTTAGGTCTAGAATTGGCCTCCATTTCTGATTGGGTTTTGGCACTAGAAATAGTCGGTTGTAAAACCCTAAGGATGTCCGGTGACAAACCGGTTCTACCGCGTTTTTGTCTATAAGCTGATGCAATGCCTCCAACAGGTAGCTGTTCCTGCGAGGATTGGCATAGCAGCTCATGACGGTGGGTGTCCTTGTTAATCTCGGCCGGATCCGAAAGGGGAGGGTGTAACCCTCTTGCAAAATGTGCACTACTTTCGGACCGGCACCCAGCTCCAGCCAAGTTCTCCAGAAGTTTTGAAGTCTGGCCCCTACAGGAAGATTTGGTACAACATTTCCTACATTTGCTACAGATTGGGCACAAGACAATTGAGTGACACCAGAAACACTTTTGACAGATTTTAATGCACAATGACTTAAAATACAATCTGCTGCCCCGGGACTTATCCCTTTCTTTTGCGGATGCCCGGGCGCAGTATGAGCATTTTGAACAACAAGAGGCTTTACATGTAACATTGTACAAGTGTCTATTGTCTGAATTCTGCTCCCGGCCAACAGTCTGGAGTGGGGCTTTGCTACAAAGTAACTGTCATTTAAAAGACTGTTGGCCCTTGGCTGGTCGCGAGGAGTAAGTTGAGGCCTTGGATCTCTGTTTTCTGTAACGGCCTTTTCCTATATTCTTCCAGGCCGGCTTGTCATTCTTCTTGTCCGGACGCCTATCCGACCTTCTGTCTGACTTATCATAAGGCTGGAAACGGACCTTGCTGCGTGAAGAGGCAGAGTGTCCACGATTTTCAAAGTTGGAAATTTCTTCCTCAGCCTTCTTGATAACAGTGTCCGGGAATAGGGTAGTGATATGAAGAGGGGCTGTCCTAAGAGCTGCCACAGTGTCCGGTTTGACTCCACTCTTGACATGGGTTAGATAAGCGTCACACAAAATCACTTAAGTGTTCCATAGTTTTGGCGGCTGCATGCGTGATGCTGGAGTTAAAGTCCATGAGATAACGCAGTTCATCCAGAGCAGCTGTAGCTTTTGAAGAACCTTTCCCCTTCCACTCACTACGCAAGGACTTCAGTTGGCCTTGCATATCTTGCTGTACTTTAAATAAGCATCTGTTGAAACTTGCCGCCTGATTGCAAATAACAGTAGCTTCTCTAGCCGACTTTTCCCACCTTCTCAGTGATTCGTGAGAGATACGCCTGGAAGCAGGAGGGGTAGATGTCAGGCCGGCTGGTCGGGCTATTCTGCTATAACAGCTGTTTAATTTTGATGCTTCAACACTCCAGCTTGAGACGGCGTTAGGGTCTGCTTTGTGGTCGGATGACAGCCCGTACCACTTGGACTGAGACTTTGCTGTCCTCAAAAACTGGTCGGTCAAAAGGCCACCGGCCTCAGAGCTACGGGAGGGATAACCCTCAACCAAGGTTAGATTTAGCTTTGCAATCTTCTTGCACAACCAGTCCTCTGTAGGCATCTGTACGGAAACTTTCCCTGGAATGGTAGCTTTGGGTCCCGTAAAAGGGTTGTCATCTGATGCAGTAGTAGTGTTGTCTAGATCTGGGATATCCGACCAACCCATGTATGCGCGGATGCCTTTCATAGTCTCTCTATATGTCTGGTCCTCAGAAGGACCTTGCTCCGACTCCAAAGTAGTAAAATCCGGGTCCTCAGACAATTCTCCCTCTTCAGCATAAATGTCGACCGGTGGCCGGTCGGAGAAATCACTGTCTGCATCAGCACTAACACTAGAGATACTGTCCTGTCTCTGTCTGAGGGAGGGAGAGCCGGTGTCGGTGACCACAGTAGATGATGACTTTCCTGAGGAACGTCTATGCGAAGGGTCGGTAGCAGAGGAACTAGGCACTGTTGGCCGGTTCCGGTTCTTGGGAGGGTGGCTGGAAGGATGCTGTTTGGACACAGAGGAATCCGCACCAGAGCGCCTCTGAGGTGAAACCGAACTTGGTCGGTCGGTGACAAGCTGGCTGGCTGGTTGGTGTATTTCTACAGAGGAACCCTTGCCAGTGCGCTTAGTAGAGGAAGATGATGAAGATTGCTGTCGGTCGGATGTGAGCTGGCTGGCTGGTTGATGCTGGGTAGCAGAGGAACCTTTGCCAGTGCGCTCTGTTGAAGAAGATTGAGCATCCGACTCTGGCTGGCTGGCTGACTGATGCATTTCTGCAGAGAAGTCTGTGCCAGTGCGCCTAGTTGGTTGAAAGAAGGGCTCAGAGTCTTTCGGAATGTCCCTAGGAGGTGAGTGAGGAGGTGAAACTCTAACATCAGAGGAGAAGGTCGGTTGAAGTGTTTTGGATAACAGTAAGGCTTCCAGCCTATTGAAGCGCTCAGACCACTTGTTATCCAACTCCGCAAGTTTAGAATCAGTAGAGTCCATTTTCTTGGCTTTAGAATCTGCTTTAGAATCTGACTCCGATTTCTTAGATTTAGATGGTGGTTTCTCTTTCTTGCTCTTCTTCTCAGGAGGCATAGAGGAAGATGCAGGCGATTTATCAGCAGATGGTTGGCCAACAACCCCAATTATTGAAACATTAGCAGGATCAACAAGTTCAGACGGCTCGTGAGAGGGGGTGGCAGATTCAGACTTCCTAGCCTTACGCTTTTCCTTCTTCAATTTATATGAAGGGGTAGAAATTTGAGTTAATTGTTCCGGAGTCAAAGCCAGGCAGAACTTACATTGCGAAGTGTCCTTCTTCTCCACACAGGGGTCCCCCCCCTTTGAATTTCTCACGACAGCGTGCACAATAAGAGTGCTGATCAAAACTGGCCATTACATGGCCACAACCCCCTCTTCTCTGCCCCGGGGAAGACATAATGAGCTATGATATATACAGTTCACTTTGGTATAACCAAAAAACGAAAGTTCTAACAATAATCAGTAAAATCTGTAAAAATTAAACTCTGAAGAAAATTCCGCTTGCACAGATCTCGCGCCAAACGAAAAAGATGCTATGACGTCACTCTGTCTAGACAGGAAGGAAGTACGACACGCCATCTGGCGAGTGCACAGTACTGGGCCGGCCTGGCCGGTGGAGACACAGGACGTCTTTTTCTGACGTTTGGCGGGCCGGTCCGCGCCGACCGGATAAGCTATTGTCCATTGGATAGGATGTATTAACGCAATAAAACAACATATTTGAAGAAAAAGCTGTAACTGCAATAGTTTTTGAGTTATGAGCCCTTTACTCCAAGTAGCTAAGATTGCTATTACTCACTTATCTTTAGGCCTAAGTCCATAAAACCAAAAAAAATTTCAAGGGCGTGAAAATTCATTCGGACAATTAATTTAGAAAAAATAGCATCAGAGATGCCCGTACCCCACAGCCTAGGGAAATATTTTCAACACCATGAGATACAGAAGTACTGTATCAGTATAAACTTTAGGATACTTTCAGGGCACTGTCAGTTATATAAAGGTCCAAATAATGTTTAAAAGAAAGATCATGCATATAAAGATGAAGTATTAAAACAAGATAATTCAATAACAAGATGACAGCATTAATCAGCAAACTAAAATTCAACCCTCTTTATCTACATCTGCAAGGCCAAATTATGGTTTAGATGGTTTGAATATTACCATGCATATAGAAGTGGTAACACATTTAATGAATGCTTATGTGTGGTGTTGGAGCAAAATCTGTGGCTCACTTGATGAAATTCTATCTCTTACAATGGGAAGTTATGAAAGTAAAATTCTTAATAAATTCTAATATGACTTTAACAGTGCTTAATCTGCATCAAAAGAGAGACCCAAAGGTGCAACAAGATTTTATAGGTCAAGGTCACTAGGACAAGGTCAAAGGTCAAATTAAGGTGACACCATGATAATACACACCTACAGCCCCTAACCAATGTCCCTACCAAGTATCAACTTCCTCAACCCTATGGTTTCCAAGATATAGCCCGGACAAGATTTTATAGGTCAAGGTCACTACGCCAAGGTCAAAGGTCAAATCAAGGTCAGACCATGACGTTGCACAACTATATCCCCTAACCAATGTCCCTACCAAGTATCAACTTCCTACACCTTACGGTTTCCGAGATATAGCCCAGACAAGATTTTTAAACTCAAGGTCACTATGGCAAGGTCAAAGGTCAAATCCTGGTCAGACCATGACGTTGCACACCTACACACCCTAACCAATGTCCCTACCAAGTACCAACTTCCTACACCTTACGGTTTCCGAGATATAGCCCAGACAAGATTTTTAAACTCAAGGTCACTATGGAAAGGTCAAAGGTCAAATCCTGGTCAGACCATGACGTTGCACACCTACACACCCTAACCAATGTCCCTACCAAGTACCAACTTCCTACACCTTACGGTTTCCGAGATATAGCCCGGACAACATTTTATAGGTCAAGGTCACTATGGCAAGGTCAAAGGTCAAATCCTGGTCAGACCATGACGTTGCACACCTACACACCCTAACCAATGTCCCTACCAAGTACCAACTTCCTACACCTTACGGTTTCCGAGATATAGCCCGGATAAGATTTTTAAACCCAAGGTCACTATGGCAAGGTCAAAGGTCAAATCCTGGTCAGACCATGACGCTGCACACCTACACACCCTAACCAATGTCCCTACCAAGTATCAACTTCCTACACCTTACGGTTTCCCAGATATAGCCCAGACAAGATTTTTAAACTCATGGTCACTATGGCAAGGTCAAAGGTCAAATCCTGGTCAGACCATGACGTTGCACACCTACACACCCTAACCAATGTCCCTACCAAGTACCAACTTCCTACACCTTACGGTTTCCGAGATATAGCCCGGACAACATTTTATAGGTCAAGGTCACTATGGCAAGGTCAAAGGTCAAATCAAGGTCAGACCATGACATTGCACACCTACACACCCTAACCAATATCTCTACCAAGTATCAACTTCCTACACCTTACGGTTTCTGAGATATAGCCCGGACAACATTTTATAGGTCAAGGCCACTACGACAAGGTCAAAGGTCAAATCAAGGTCAGACCATGATACTGCACACCTACACCCCCTAGCAAATGTCCCTAACAAATATCAACTTCCTACACCTTACGGTTTCCGAGATATAGCCCGAACAAGATTTTATAGGTCAAGGCCACTATGGCAAGGTCAAAGGTCAAATCAAGGTCAGACCATGACGTTGCACACCTGCACCCCCTAACCAATATCCCTACCAAGTATTAACTTCCTACACCTTACGGTTTCTGAGATATAGCCTGGACAAGATTTTATAGGTCAAGGTCACTACGGCAAGGTCAAAGGTCAAATCAAGGTCACACCATGACGTTGCACACCTACACCCCCTAACCAATGTCCCTACCAAATATCAACTTCCTACACCTTACGGTTTCTGAGATATAGCCTGGACAAGAATTTATAGGTCAAGGTCACTACGGCAAGGTCAAAGGTCAAATCAAGGTCAGACCATGACGTTGCACAACTACACCCCCTAACCAATGTCCCTACCAAATATCAACTTCCTATACCTTACGGTTTCCGAGATATAGCCTGGACAAGAATTTATAGGTCAAGGTCACTACGGCAAGGTCAAAGGTCAAATCAAGGTCAGACCATGATGTTGCACAACTACACCCCCTAACCAATGTCCCTACCAAGTATCAACTTCCTACACCTTACGGTTTCCGAGATATAGCCCGGACAAGATTTTATAGGTCAAGGTCACTACGGCAAGGTCAAAGGTCAAATCAAGGTCAGACCATGACGTTGCACAATTACACCCCCTAACCAATGTCCCTACCAAGTATCAACTTCCTACACCTTACGGTTTCCGAGATACAGCCCGGACGCCCGCCCGCCCATCCGGACACCATGGGTGAAAACAATACCCCGACAGCCCTTAAGGGCTGTGGGGTAAAAAACTGTAGCTGTATAGTTTTGGAGAAATCTGCTTGACTAACTAACGCATGCACGCACGCATACACACACAGGCATCATTTCATAATCTCCCTCCCGGGATAAAGTCTGGCGGGAGATAACAAGGTCAAAAGGGGTTTCGGTCTACCTGGCACATGAAATTTTTTTTCAAAACATACACATTAAAAACTGCTGGGCCCGTATTCATGAAAGGTCTTAGCCAGGGCTTAGGCTTAAAGTTGAGACTTTTGTCTCAAGTTTCTGCCCAAACACTGCTAAGACTTTTGTCTTAGGCTTAGTGGTATTCACAAAGAATTTAAGACTGGTCTTAGACTTAGCCAAGGGCTCAACTTTAAGACTGGTTAGTAGTGGGCTTAAATTTTGTAAAGGGGACTTAAATCTGGCCGCCATAAATTTTTCTCCACTTCAAAATTTGAAATGGCTGCAAATAAAGTATAATTATACAGAACACCTCACTAAAGCAGACTTTGGACGTTTATATGTGGTAACAAGGTTTTCCATTTCAAAACAGCACTTTTCCTCAGATAAAATGCATTAAATGAAGGATATATGTCACCAATAGTATAGTTTGAATAGAAAAGAAAGGTCACATGACACAGAAAACGACTGTGGTTATTTGATAATCTTGGACTTAGCTAAGTCACCCTTTGTGAATACGGTTTTAAGACAAAACTTAGCTGAGACAAAAGTCTTAACTTTAAGACTGGATTTAAGCCTAAGACCTGGCTAAGTCTAAGACCTTTCGTGAATACGGGCCCGGGTATATATTAATACTAAATATATTAGTGTTTACAGATCATGACCTCCTCTTTATCAGTTTTGGAAGAACATGGCAGATGCCAGTACATACCTGAGGTGCACCAAGATTGCACTCACATTTCTGACTGCAGGTTTAGCAGAACCAGTACCCAGGAAAACAATCTCAGGGTAATGTCTTGTGTCAACCAGATCTGTATTGAAAAAATAACACAATATAATTGTTTCTACAATGTTTATTCTACTAAAACGCAGCTGGGATTTGTTCCAGCTCTAAATGAAGGACATGATTATAACAATATGCCACAGCCTGGGGAAATAGTTTTCAACACCATGAGATACAGAAGTAGTGAAACAGTACAAAGCACCAACATCTCCTCTCATTGTTCCAATCGCTACCTTAGTTGTAAGTGGGAAAGTTAGCAGTTACTTGTTAGTAACCAAAAAAAGTAGATATTAGAAAGTCGATTTCTTACCCGCCTCTGAGAAACTCTGCAGTTTTGTCTGTAAAGCATTAACTTCCTCTTGTAGAATTTTGCTCCTCACTTTTTCAGTCATTTCTTCATTGTCAAGCCTGACATAGTTATCTCTGTCGCACACACACACAAAAAATACAGCATTTATGAGGAATCTAGAGTTAATAATTCTCAATAAATGGGTCTCTAAAAATGCTACATGAATCAACATACTAAATAACAAGACCACTGCCGTGGTATGATCTCCTGCCGCACTACATCAAAAAGTAGGTGAACAACATATTTGACAAAACTCCTTTAAATTGAATAGTTTTGCTGTTATAAATTATTTAAATAAAAAAACTAGCTATTACTGAGTTAGCTATGGACCTACAGCTTTCAAAATTTGCAATGAGTTATTTGAGAAAAATTGGGTAAGTACAATACTTTTAAGAGATAATTCGCATTTACTCATTTTGAGTAGGTGAGTAATTATCTACGGGTCTGAAACTTCACCATGTGAAAGCTCTCCCAAAAGTAGATGAATGAGTTATTTGAGAAAAATTGGCTATCTGCAATACTTTTAGAGATAATTCGCATTTACTCATTTTGAGTAGGTGAGTAATTTTAGCTATGGGTATGAAACTTCACCAAGTGAAAGCTCTCCCAAAAGTAGGTGAATGAGTTATTTTAGAAAAATTGGCTGTCTGCAATACTTTTAGCGATAATTCGCATTTACTCATTTTGAGTAGGTGAGTAATTGGCTATGGGTGTGAAACTTCACCAAGTGAAAGTTCTCCCAAAAGTAGGTGAATGAGTTATTTGAGAAAAATTGGCTATCTGCAATACTTTTAGCGATAATTCGCATTTACTCATTTTGAGTAGGTGAGTAATTAGCTATGGGTGTGAAACTTCACCAAGTGAAAGTTCTCCCAAAAGTAGGTGAATGAGTTGTTTGAGAAAAATTGGCCATCTGCAATACTTTTAGAGATAATTCACATTTACTCATTTTCAGTAGGTGAGTAATTAGCTATGGGTGTGAAACTTCACCATGTGAAAGCTCTTCCAAACGTAGGTGAACGAGTTATTTGAGAAAAATTGGCTATCTGCAATACTTTTAGCGATAATTCGCATTTACTCATTTTCAGTAGGTGAGTAATTATCTATGGGTCTGGAACTTCACCATGTGAAAGCTCTCCCAAAAGTAGATGAAGGAGTTATTTGAGAAAAATTGGCTATCTGCAATACTTTTACAGATAATTCGCATTTACTCATTTTGAGTAGGTGAGTAATTAGCTATGGGTCTGAAACTTCATCAAGTGAAAGCTCTCCCAAAAGTAGGTGAATGAGTTATTTGAGAAAAATTGGCTATCTGCAATAGTTTTAGCGATACTTCGCATTTACTCATTTTGAGTAGGTGAGTAATTAGCTATGGGTCTGAAACTTCACCAAGTGAAAGCTCTCCCAAAAGTAGGTGAATGAGTTATTTGAGAAAATTGGCTATCTGCAATACTTTTAGAGATAATTTGCATTTACTCATTTTGAGTAATAGGCTATGGGTCTGAAACTTCACCAAGTGAAAGCTCTCCCAAAAGTAGGTGAATGAGTTATTTGAGAAAAATTGGCTATCTGCAATACTTTTAGCGATAATTCGCATTTACTCATTTTCAGTAGGTGAGTAATTAGCTATGGGTCTGAAACTTCACCAAGTGAAAGCTCTCCCAAAAGTAGGTGAATGAGTCATTTGAGAAAAATTGGCTATCTGCAATACTTTTAGAGATAATTCGCATTTACTCATTTTCAGTAGGTGAGTAATTAGCTACGAGTCTGAAACTTCACCATGTGAAAGCTCTCCCAAAAGTAGATGAATGACTTAAAAAGTAGATGAACAACTGATTTGAGAGAAATTGTGTAGCTGCAATACTTTTGAAGATATAAGGCATTTACTCATTATGGTTATCATTAAAAATTGACAAAGTAGCTATTACGGTTTGCGAGATATTTGTCATTTTTCACATTTTCACCAAAAGTAGCAATAAAGTAGCCATTACTCACTTGTACATTGAGCAACAGTTGTGAAACTTAAATATGTTACAGTTCACAAAAAAGTAGATGAACAACTTATTGGAGAGAAATTGTGTAGCTGCAATACTTTTGAAGATATAAGGCATTTACTCATTATGGTTATCATTAAAAATTGACAAAGTAGCTATTACTCACTTAGCTATGGAGATACACTTCCAAACTAGTGACCATGTTGTAGCTGTGGAGATAGTAGCTGAACAACATATTGGAACAAAATTGTGTAGCTGCAATACTTTTGAAGATATCAGCCATTTACTCATTATGGTTATCATCAAATTAGCTATTACTCAGTTAGCTATGGAGTTACAGCTGTGAAAATTCACAATACAGTATATCCAAAAGATAGGTGAACAACATATTCGACAAAAATCCTCTATATTCAATAGCTTTTGAGTTATAAGTGACTTGCTCAATGGTCAAATGTTAAACTTAGTATAGCTATTACTCAGTTAGCTATGGTGCTACACCTTGGACACCTCACCATGATATAGTACATGAAGGAGTTGTTGAACAACATATTTCAGGCCAATATTGTAAGTAACAGTTACAAAGACAAAATCTATTTACTCATTTTGCTCATTGTTAATAACAGAAAATAGCTATTACTCACTTAGCTATGAAGATAGAACCCTAAAAATAGATCAGAGATGCCCGTACCCCACAGCCTAGGGAAATATTTTCAACACCATGAGATACAGAAGTACTGTATCAGTACAAACTTCAGGATACTTTCAGAGCACTGTCAGTCATATAAAGGTCCAAACAATGTTTAAATGGAGAAATAATGTTTAAAACAAAGATCATGCACATAAAGATGAAGTATTAAAACAAGATAATTCAATAACAAGATGACAGCATTAATCAGCAAACTAAAATTCAACCCTCTTTATCTACATCTGCAAGGCCCGAATTATGGTTTAGATGGTTTGAATATTACCATGCATACAGAAGTGGTAATACATTTAATGAATGCTTATGTGTGGTGTTGGAGCAAAATCTGTGGCTCACTTGATGAAATTCTATCTCTTACAATGGGAAGTTATGAAAGTAAAATTCTTAATAAATTCTAATATGACTTTAATAGTGCTTAATCTGCATCAAAAGAGAGACCCAAAGGTGCAACAAGATTTTATAGGTCAAGGTCACTACGGCAAGGTTAAAGGTCAAATCAAGGTCAGACCATGACGTTGCACAACTACACCCCCTAACCAATGTCCCTACCAAGTATCAACTTCCTATACTTTTACGGTTTCCGAGATATAGCCCCGACAAGATTTTCAAACTCAAGGTCACTACAGCAAGGTCAAAGGTCAAATCAAGGTCAGACCATGACATTGCACACCTACACCCCCTAACCAATGTCCCTACCAAGTATCAACTTCCTACACGTTACGGTTTCTGAGATACAGCCCGGACAAACTTTTTCCCGCCGCCCGCCTGCCCATCCGGACACCATGGGTGAAAACAATACCCCCAAAAAATTATCAAACTAGGGTGAAGTGGTTGGCAGAATGCCAACCACAGAGTCGAATCTTAGGACAGCAGTGGGTGTTGAAATCTATAAACTTGGTATTATCGCCCGCAAGACAGAGTGAGGTGCGGTGACAGTAAAATATTGCTGGATTATATATTTGTAAAATATTGTTAGAAACACCATTGTAGCCTCGCGTTTTCATCACTCTGTGGGTGTACAACTACCAGCATTTGATATTTTATTTGTTTTAAATATTGCGAGAAGACAGAGTGAGGTGCGGTGACAGTAAAATATAGCTGGATTATATATTTGTAAAATGTTGTCAGGAACCCCATCGTAGCCTCACGTTTTCAGCACGCTGTGGGTGTACAACTACCAGCATTTGATATTTTATTTGTTTTATATATTGCGAGAAGACAGAGTGAGGTGCGGCGACAGTAAAATATTGCTGGATTTTTCTTTGTAAAATATTGTTAGAAATACCATTGTAACCTCACGTTTTCATCACTCTGTGGGTGTACAACTACCAGCATTTGATATTTTATTTGTTTTATATATTGCGAGAAGACAGAGTGAGGTGCGGTGACAGTAAAATATTGCTGGATTTTCGTTGTAAAATGTTGTTAGAAACCCCATCGTAGCCTCACGTTTTCATCACTCTGTGGGTGTACAACTACCAGCATTTGATATTTTATTTGTTTTAAATATTGCGAGAAGACAGAGCGAGGTGCGGCGACAGTAAAATATTGCTGGATTATATATTTGTAAAATACTGTTAGAAACACCATTGTACCCTCACGTTTTCAGCACTCTGTGGGTGTACAACTACCAGCATTTGATATTTTATTTGTTTTAAATATTGCGAGAAGACAGAGTGAGGTGCGGCGACAGTAAAATATTGCTGGATTATATATTTGTAAAATGTTGTCAGAAACCCCATCGTAGCCTCACGTTTTCAGCACTCTGTGGGTGTACAACTGGTGAATCGTACAACGTACCAGCATTTGATATTTTATTTGTTTTAAATATTGCGAGAAGACAGAGTGAGGTGCGGTGACAGTAAAATATTGCTGGATTATATATTTGTAAAATGTTGTTAGAAACCCCATCGTGATACCTTCTAGGACAAACAAAACCGCCTTCTAGTGGTTGAATGTAGAACTACGGAGTTTGAATATTTTCATCGTCTCTGCCAGAGGTGTCCTCGATTTTGATTGGCTGAACCACAAATGTGTAGTACTACCGTGACGTCACTTCATTCATTAATTTCTTTGCGGTTTATTTGTTTGACAAATAACTGAGTACACGTAGATGGGCAGACAGCAATTTTACATTAACAGTGACTGTGTGATAAACCCTGCAGACGAATAAATTAAATTGGGGTTTCACCTCTAGAAACCAGTAGATGAAACCGTTAAAAAAGACTCGTTCGAATAGAAAATCACAATGGAAATACAATAGGTTCTAGGACATACGGGTCCTTGGAGAAAGCCAGACGAAGTACCAGACATGCTTTTAACTTCATAAAATATAACTTAATAAAGGCATTAAAAATCTTCAAAATGGCAGAGTGTATAATATACACCTTAATGTACAGATATGTGAAGAAATATTATGCAGAATTTGGTATTTAAGGGCTTAAACGGCCAATTTAAAATCGTGGCCGCAACTCAGTACATAACTCGAATCAAAGATTCGACTAAAAACATCCACATCCCTTTAAATTTATTATCAACTACTTTGTTTAAATAATAAGTAAAATAAGTCCAAATGTATCTAAAAATATACTTTCACTGCATTTTTGTAGAAATACCAATTAATGCAACAAACACCAATAATGCAACAAACACCAATAGAAGCAGTGTGAAATTACCTTTCAGACAACATATATGACATATCTCTCGGTTATTTAGAAATATTCACAAAAAAATCTGCACCTGTTTATGTATCTGTAATTGGCAAAACATATCACAGTAAGGGTCACTTGGGAAATAAAATTATTTCACTGTATTTTGGTCAAATTTATTTGTTTTTTACGTTGCCATCAACACTGTAGAGGTCATATCCCGACGAGTAGTTTTGTGGGCAGAGGAAACCAGTACATACAGTTTGCAAAGGTTCTGTACTGTAAATTGTTGACCATTGGTAAGCAACTCCCAACTTTCCCACATAAGGTCCAGGGTTTGAATTGCTGACCTCAGAAGCGGGAGGCAAGTGTGTTACCACTGCGCCACCTTGATCCCTGTGTATTCTGGTTAAAAAAGACTTGTGGTTCATAGCAAATACGGATACTATACTGTTTATGCACGAGATGTAAAATTACCTGCTGTATTTGAACACTTCAGCTGCACTTCCACGTAAGATATAACTGAGTCCAGGATGGCCGACTGCAACATTGTCAACATCAATCTCTGCCTGCTCCACATGAGCTTCCTAGCAAGGGTAAACAAACCAGATAACCTACTCCATCTTTTCTGGAATTAGAATCTTGTACCAGTTGAGATAGAGGGGACTCCCTGTCAGGGTTTATGCCACAGTTCATGGGGCAAGTGTATAGCAATTACCGGTTCATTTAAGTTGCATCAGTAAAAGACAAAACGTTTTACTTTACAAATTTATTTAACTATTAAAATGATGACTACAGTCAACTGAGATATTAATAATAGTTGGAACAATAATATAACAACACGAAAACAAAACTAATCTAACACGACCATAGTCCTATTCGCAGTTAACTTTGTCCACCATTGCCCTTGTAATAAGACATAATGGTAGAGTGCCCTTATAACAGTCCAAAAGTGACCAGAAGCAAGAAGCATTTTGTTTGCCATTTCTAGAAATTTGCTTATAAAAGCTTTTGTTACAAGCACTATTTAACTCTGTCTCTGAATAAAACATAAATTCTCTCAGACAGGAATTTTTCACAAATTTCAATTTACTATTTTACTCAATTTCAACTCAAGTTAGCACACATCACAGTCACAGTTAGTCCCCCCCCCCCCCCCCCCCCCCAAACCAGCCACATTTTTGGCTTATTCTTTCTGGAAATTGCTGTTAAAATTTATGGCAACAAGCTTATTTTTGCTTATACTAAATATTTTACAATTTGGTCCTGGCCTATAAGCACAAATGGAAGTAGCAGGGATGTTCACAAGGGTAATACAGAAGGAAACACAGGACCAAAATGTCTATACAGCAAACCACTATTATGTGAGCTGTATTCACAAAAGAGATCAACAAAATGTAAGCCACGTTTCAGCTCAAGTTGAACACAGAAACCTTTGTATGCTGATTTTTTACTCATCATTTATTCAATCTATTTATATTTATTTATTCAATGTACAAAGCCAAATGACAGTTTGATAAAGAAATCAAATTTCAAACTCAACAATATGTAATACACCTGTAATACATTACCTGCTGAATCTGCTGTGGCAAGAGAGGGAATATAGTGGGATGAACAAGGTTGAAACAGGCTTGCATCAAAAAGGGTCTGTGCAGGGACACCTGGGAACCCCAGTCATTCAGCAGCAGATGTCTGGTGTGACTGCCAAACCTGAACAGAGTCACATGTACTAGTTTCTTACAATGGAGAGTTTAAGATTCCCATTTATGGCAAGTACGAGTACTGCAAAACCTAAAAGTACCTGTATATGTATCTCGTTGGCATTTTCTGTTAAAGATACAAGTACTATGTGACAAAAGGAAGGGAACAGTGTAAATGGTGAAGAGAATCAATAAACCTGCACATAAAATCCAGGTTGTGATTATCATATTTCAATCTGTAACTGCTTAAAGTTTTTATCTAGAAATATGAATTTTAACTCTTAAAATTGGACCTAAATATACAGGTTATATCAATGTGCACAATGGCTTTTGTGACTTTCTGTACTTAGCCTTAAGTTCTAAAATTCGCAAAGAAAAGGAAAGATGATGTCAGTGATTTGTCAGACATATTGTAAAGTGTACTTATGTTAAGATTACTTTTAAACCTGAACACAGTGAGGTACACTTCATAAGTTTACTTCAAGGTATTTTAATGAAAGGTATCAAAGAAGTTTTTAATAGTTCATTACCGGTTACATCTAAGTAATAGAGGGCCTGTATTAGGACACATGATTTTTAATTTTGACCATGGGAAGGACTTAAGAGAAATCAGGAAAAAATTAGGAAAATGTAAGTGTTATAAGGTGAATGGATCCACTGGCTGTTGCTGAACCCACCTCTTCATCCAGTCCTGATATGCCTGCTGTTGCACCACATCAGTAGGGGTGAAATGAACAACCATGTGCATCTGATTCCTCACTGGATCTGTCTCTTTTACCCTTAAATTTAAACAAACTTAGGGCTAGATTTTTACTTTAAGCAATTTAGCCTTTAAGTAGTTATTTCTACTGTGTAAATAAATGCTTGTCATCTGATTGATTCAACAGAATAACTAGACCTACGCATCGGAGAACCGATGCAAC
The DNA here is from genome assembly GCA_964017235.1 of Sabellastarte sp. h YS-2021. Lineage (NCBI taxonomy): Eukaryota > Metazoa > Annelida > Polychaeta > Sabellida > Sabellidae > Sabellastarte > Sabellastarte sp. h YS-2021. Next base: position 79,973,431 of record OZ024931.1, on the reverse strand, counting down.
GTTGTATCCACCAGAAAGACAACTCACCAACGCCAGTGAACAATCATTTGACCTTCAAGGAGGAGCTGAAGGTCAAATCTGACCACATCAAACGATTCCCAGCCCATGATATCCTACAAGTTGGTTTCATATTGCAAACCTCTAGAACCAATAATAAGCGAGTTATAAGCACTTTTAAGTTTGGCTGTATTCGTTTGACCTTGAAGGAGGGGCTCAAGGTTAAATCTGACCACATCAGAAGATTCCCAGCCCATAATTTCCTTTGAGTTGGTTTCACATTGCAAGCCTCTAAGAATAAAAATAATAAGCAAGTTAAAAGCACTTTTAAGTTCGGCTATCCTCATTTGACTTTGACAGAGAGGTCCAAGATCAAATCTGACCACATCACAAGATTCCCAGCCCATGATTTCCCATAAGTTGGTTTCACATTGCAAACCTCTAGGACCAACAATAAGCAAGTTATAAGCATTTTAAGTTTGGCTATCCTCATTTGACCTTGAAGGAGGGGTCCAAGGTCAAATCTGACCACATCAAAAGATTCCCAGCCCATGATATCCTACAAGTTGGTTTCACATTGCAAACCTCTAGAACCAATAATAAGCGAGTTATAAGCAATTTTAAGTTTGGCTGTCCTCGTTTGACGTTGACGGAGGGACTCGAGGTTAAATCTGACCACATCAGAAGATTCCCAGCCCATAATTTCCCATACGTTGGTTTCATATTGCACTCTATGACCAATAATAAGCGAGTTATAAGCACTTTTAAGTTTGGCTATCCTCATTTGACTTTGACAGAGAGGTCCAAGATCAAATCTGACCACATCACAAGATTCCCAGCCCATGATTTCCCATAAGTTGGTTTCACATTGCAAACCTCTAGGACCAACAATAAGCAAGTTATAAGCATTTTAAGTTTGGCTATCCTCATTTGACCTTGAAGGAGGGGTCCAAGGTCAAATCTGACCACATCAAAAGATTCCCAGCCCATGATATCCTACAAGTTGGTTTCACATTGCAAACCTCTAGAACCAATAATAAGCGAGTTATAAGCAATTTTAAGTTTGGCTGTCCTCGTTTGACGTTGACGGAGGGACTCGAGGTTAAATCTGACCACATCAGAAGATTCCCAGCCCATAATTTCCCATACGTTGGTTTCATATTGCACTCTATGACCAATAATAAGCGAGTTATAAGCACTTTTAAGTTTGGCTATCCTCATTTGACCTTGACGGAGAGGTCCAAGATCAAATCTGACCACATCACAAGATTCCCAACCCCTGATTTCCTATAGGTTGGTTTCACATTGCAAACCTCTAGGACCAATAATAAGCGAGTTATAAGCACTTTTAAGTTTGTCTATCCTCGTTTGACCTTGAAGGCGGGGCCCAAGGTCGAATCTGACCACATCAAAAGATTCGCAGTCCATGATTTCCTATAGGTTGTTTTCACATTGCAAACCTCTAGGACCCATTATAAGCGAGTTATTAGCACTTTTAAATTTGGCTATCCTAGTTTGACCTTGAAGGAGGGGCCCAAGGTCGAATGTGACCACATCTTAGGATTCGCAGCCCATGATTTCCTATAGGTTGGTTTCAAACTGCAAACCTCCAGGACCAATAATATGGGAGATCTAAGCACTTTCATGACTGAAAAGAAACACCTGTGGCGGCCATCTTGTTTTTCAAAATGAGGCCAAAAATATTCCCAGGCAAGATTTTATGGTTATGAATATATCCTGCAAATTTGAGAAGTCTACCTATAATACCCTGGCCTCTAGAGGGGCAACGAGAAAATCTCTACACACTGCGGCGTACTCATGCATAATCCATAGTATCCACCAGATGCTATCCGGTGGATACAATAATAACAACTCTTTTGGTTAAACACTGCTTTCAACACATTATACAGGTCACATCAGAAGAGCAGGTTAAGGCGGCAGAGCTAAGTACAACATACTAGATGGCCAACACAAAGGACATGAGACCACAAGGCATCACAATTGCCACCTTGTGCTCTCAAACTTGGCATCAAAATTCAAAGCCTCATCCTCAGCGATGGGGAGATGACTATGTCGCCATTACACCACCAATTCTTCTGATCAGCCTTCTACAAATGAGGACTCACTGGAAGAGTACAAGCTATCTTTGCCAGGGGTTGGTACTGAGAGTGAAAAAGGTGAAATTGGCATAGTATGTGAAATTCACAAATGAGGCAACTCCCTTCTAGTTCTTGGATTTGTAGGAATTATTTTACACATTTATATCATTTTTGACCACACTAGGATGCAACATCAGCTCAAATTTTGATTATTTTCTCTTACTTTGAAAAGCTGACCCTAAATAGTGAATACCATATACTGTAGTGATTTATATACTTCTTACTCTACATTGAAAGGTATATTGTGTTTTCCCACTAGCAAAAAGTGACGAAGCAGGGTTTGTAGACAAGGCTGACACAATTAGGATAATTTGGTAGACAGGTAGCTGACTGCATTAACTGCCAACCAGTTAACTCTTTCCTATGTATAACATCTTTGAGGAAATACTGAAACCATTACAGGAGCATGTGTCGAATGATGTAAACAGACAAAATTGCAAATTTAATAAGTAAATTAAATTTTTATAAGTTAATACCCTATCCAATGGACAATATGCTAAACCGGTCGGCGCAGACCGGCCCGCCAAACGTCAGAAAAAGACGTCCTGTGTCTCCACCGGCTGGCCGGTCCTCACACTGCACTCGCCAGGTGGCGTGTGGTACTTCCTTCCTGTCTAGACAAGCTGACGTCATAGCATCTTTTTCGTTGTCTAAACCTATTAGACCCCTAGTAAACTGATAGCGGGGTCGGTGGGAGGGTCTTGCGTGTCCATTGGATAGGGTATTAACTTATAAAAATTTAATTTACTTATTAAATTTGCAATTTTATTGCGTTAATACATCCTATCCAATGGACAATATGCTGAATAACTACCGCTTGGTCGGCGGGTAAGTTACTAGGGACTTATACGAACTCAGAAAATAACTAACAACTTAAAGCCTGGGTCGATCTAAGATTATCAAGACCCTTAAGGCTATGGTCGGTCAACAGAGACCGGTTAACCGGTCCAAACCGACTCGCCTCCCCCCCCCCCTTTTTTTTTTTTTTTACAGACCTGCTCTGAGGTAGGGGAAGAGAGGGATGAGTTCAGTCCCAAGAAATAAACCTCCCGAAGGAAGCACGTTTGATTTTTTTTTTTTTTTTGATGCTTCTTAACTATATATACACTATATACATATGTACAAATCTCCTCTCTGGCCTGGGTTATTTGTGGATCTGCTGAGCAGCCACTACAGGTCCCAGGTGGTAAAGCTCAGAATCAGCCCATGCCACATCCTTCAAATAGAATTGGGTGAAGGTGTTATGTGACTTCCAGTGGCATGCTGCTAATATTTGTTCCAAGGAGACCCCCGACTGGAAGGCCTTTGAAGCAGCGAAGGCCCTGACATCATGGGCTTTAACCTGATGTAACTTGTGGGCCTCCTGGTCTGAGAGCTCATAACATAGGATCACAGTTTGTTTGATCCAAGAGGAGATAGTGGCAGGTGAGATGTCCTTGTCGAAGCCTTTTTTGAAGGAGACAAAAACCAACTCTTTATTCTGCCTGAAGTCTGATGTCCTGTCCAAATAGTAACGCAAGGCTCTAACCGGACAGAGGGATCTGTCAGACTTAAGAGATCTATCCAGAGTGGGGGCCAGGGCTGGGATAACCACTGGGGCCACATTGTCTGGACCCTCTTTAGCCAGCTGATTTTTGGAGAGGAAGCTGGGAGAAGGGTACAGGGATATCTTAGTCCAATCAGACTGGTGTCTGATGTTCTTATGTTGCCAAGCATGAATCTCACTTCTGCGTTTGCCTGATCCCAAGGCTAAGAGGAAAACTGTCTTGAAGGTCAAATGCTTCAAGGAGGCCTCCTTAATTGGCTCAAAGGGAGCCTTTGTTAACTGGTGTAAAACCAGAGATAGGTTCCAGGAGGGGATACCTCTTCTGCCCTTGGGTCTGTCTCTATGGAAGCTATCCAAGAGACGGGTGAGATTTTCATCTTTGCTGATGTTGAGGGTTGAACTGCCCAATTTATCAGCAATGGCAGACCTGTAGCCATCAATGGTGCTGGGCTGCAATTTCCTTTCCTCAAAAAGGTACATGAGGAAATCAGCAACTGACTTTACAGGAGGTGTCCTGAAGTCCACCTGATTTGTGATGCACCACTTTGTAAAAATGGCCCACTTTGCCTCATAGACGGATCTAGTTGATCCTCTTTGAGGAGCTTCAATTCTTGTTGCCACTGCCTCAGAGAAACCCTGCTCCTTGATAGCTGTGGCTCTAGGAGCCATGCGTGGAGATTTAGGTTTGTTAGACTCCTGTGAGGGGTCTGATTGAATGGCTGAGTCAGAAGGTTCGGCAACTGAGGAAGAAGCAATGGTATCTGGCTGGACATCTCCACTAGGTCCCAAAACCATGCCATGTTGGGCCACCCCGGGGCAATAATGATCAACCTCCGGTACGGGGAGTCTTGTAACTTCTCCACCACTTTGCCCAAAATGGCTGTTGGTGGGAAGGCGTATGCGTCCAGATCTTCCCATGACAAACTGAGTGCATCCACTGCAGTGGCCCTGGGGTCCGGTACCAGTGATACGAACAGGGGCAGCTTGTTGTTGAACCTCGTAGCAAATAGATCTATTTGAGGCTGATGCCACCTGTCGCATAGGGCTTGGAAGATTTCTGGCAGGAGGGACCATTCGGTTTGGATGGTCTGACCCAATCTGGACAATTTGTCTGCCACTACATTTAGGTGGCCGGGAATGTGTCGTGCTCTCAGAGTCACTTGCTTCCCGGTGCACCAGGTCAAGATTCTCCAGAGTAGGGCACAAAGTGGGCCCGACCTCATGCCTCCTTCCTTGTTGATATAGGCTACTACGGTGGTATTGTCGGTTGCAACTAGCACCATTTTGCCTATGCATACCTTTTGGAACTCTTTTAGAGCCAGAAAGACTGCTTTTAACTCCAAGTAATTTATGTGCAATTTGCTTTCCGGTAGGGACCAGGATCCTCTGGCAATATGCTCGTTTAAGTGAGCGCCCCACCCTTCTTTTGATGCGTCTAAAGATTTGCAGAGCATGCTGTAGAGGGTGTAGTGGTTGGCCTGTGAGAACGTTGTCTTCTTGCAGCCACCATTGCAAGTGAGGATGCAGAGATCTGGGCAGAGGGATCCGTTTGTGTAGGGATTCCGGTATTCTCCAATTTCTTTTGAGGTGCCACTGAATGGGCCTCATGTGTAGTCGGCCTAGGTGAACTTGTTTCTCTGTCGCGGTTAGCAGGCCTATTAAAGACATCAGTTCCCGTACTGAACAAGCCGGTCGGGAGATGAGTTCTAGTATCTTTTCCTGTAGGCTTTGCCACCTGTCCGGTGTCGGTCGGACCCGACCGGACTGGATGTCGAATTGGTAACCGACGAAGTTGAAAACTTGCTTGGGGTCCAATTCCGACTTTTCTATGTTCACCAGCCAACCCAACTGTCGGCACAGTTGTACTAGGACCTGTGTATGCTGGAGACAGGCCCGGTGGGATGTGGCCCTCACCAACCAGTCGTCTAGGTATTGGTGGAGCCTTATACCCTTCTGAGTGGCCATAAGCTTCACCTCCTTTGCTATGACAGTGAACTCCATAGGAGCTGTGGATAGGCCGAAGGGGAGAGCTTTGAACTGAAAGGTCTGTCCCTGGACGTGAAATCTCAAGAATTTCCTTGACTGTTCCTGTATGGGAACGTGGAAATAAGCATCCTTGAAATCTATGGAGGTTACCCACTGTCCTTGTTGGAGAGAGGTTCTGATGGTTTCCGGAGTTTCCATCTTGAATTTTTCGGTTTTGAGAAAAGGGTTTAGATTGCTCAAGTCCAGGATTGGCCTCCATTTGTTGTTGGGTTTGGGAACCAGGAATAGTCGGTTGAAGAACCCCAGGGAGGTCTGTTTGTTTACCAGTTCTATAGCATTTTTTGCTGTAAGCTGATGTAATGCCTCTAACAGTTTGAGGTTCCTGCGAGGATTGCCATAACAGCTTACAACTGTGGGAACTCTTGACAATTTTGGCCTGGTCCGGAAGGGGAGGGTATAACCCTCTCAGAATTTGAACTACCTTCGGACCGGCGCTTAGATCCAGCCACTTTTGCCAAAAATTTTGAAGTCTGGCCCCTACAGGAAGATTTGAGGCAACATTGGGAGCATTTCTTACAACATTTACATAAGACAATGGAATGACACAAGAAGCACTGTTCACATATTTTAATTTGTGACTGTATGATTGACAAACAGCTGCCCCGGGACTTATTTCCTTCTTTTGAGAATGCCCGGGCGCAGTAGGTACAGAATTTACAACATGTAGCTTTACAGTACAAGTGTCTTTTGTCTCTGAGGTAGGGCTCCCGGCCAGCAGCAGTGAATCTAACTGAGTTACATATTGATTGTCATTTGTACTGCTGCTGACCCTTGGCCGGTCGGGAGGAGTACTGTGACTGTTTCCTCTGCTTTCTACGTTGGGTGCGTGAAAGATTTTTCCAGGCCGGTCTTTCCTGTTGCTTGTCCGACTTGTGGTCATGGTGTTCATAAGGATGGAATCTCCTGCCTTTGTAGGAAGATGAGCCGGATCTACCTTTGTCAAAACTAGTGATATCCTCCTCAGCCCTTTTTATGATACTGTCTGGGAACAAAGTGTCCAGATGAAGTGGGGCTGACCGCAGGGCATTAAGTGTGTCAGCTTTAATACCTGCCTTGAGGTAGGCGAGGTAGGAATCCCGTCTGAGAAGCGTGGTATTGGCCATGTTAACAAAAATGAATTCTGTGAGGTGTTCCATGGCCTTTGCCATTGCCTGGCAAATGCTAGAATTGAAGTCCAAAAGGAACTGGAGTTCGTTGACTGCATCTGTAACCTTCACTGCCGTCTTGCCCTTAGATTCTATCCTGACAGCTTTAAGCTGAGAGTTCATATTTTGCTGTACTTTCAGTAAACACCGGTTGAAACTGGCCGCGTGATTACAAATGACGGTAGATTCCCGGGCTGATCTCTCCCACTTGCGCAGTGTCTCTTGGGATATAGGGCGCGACATGGGAGGTTGGGAGGCAATACTAGCTTGTCTTGCAATTCGAAGGTAGGTGCTATTCAGCTTCGAAGAACTGGTATGCCAAGATGAAACGGACTGTTCAGTATCTGTTTTGGGGTTGGAGTGAAACCCGTACCATTTCTGCTGGGATTTCGGTGGTCGGACAAATTGATCTCTCTGAAGTCCACCGGCTTCGGAAGTTCTGGACGGATAGCCCTGGGTGAGGGTAATGTTCAACTTGGCCATCTTACGGCACAGCCACTCGTCAGTGGGTAGGTTGATAGACACTTTACCCGGTGCATGTGGCTTGGGGCCTGCAAAGGGGTTATCCTCCGAGGTGGTGGTCCCTGAGTCAATATCTGGTATATGATCCCACCCCATATAGGACCTAATGCCCCGCATAGTCTCCCGGTAGGACTGCTCCTCCGACAGTGACTGTTCTTGATCAGAGAGGTTTGCGTCCATTTCGTCCGACAATTCCCCTTCTTCTGGTAGGATATCCAGTAGGGGTTGATCTGAGGATGAGTCGGAGTCGGAATCACTTGAAGATGATTCTTTGCGGGAGACGTCAAAGGCAGATGACAAATGTTTTTTAACAGTAGCTGTGGCCGGAGGGTCCGGTTGAGTAGATGAAGTTTTGACGTCCGACTTGTGTAGGGAAGAGTCGGTGGCTGAATCTCCAGCAGGGTCGGTCGGTTGAGAGATCTGGGGCTGAGGTTTAATGAACGGGTCAGATCGGACCACATTGGCAGGTGGAGCGTGTGCTGGCGTCACCTTGACAGTACTGAATACTGGATCCCTAGGTGGATCAACAGTCTTGGCTAAGAACAAGGCCTCCAGCCTGTTAAACCTTTCAGCCCACTTTTTGTCCAGGTCGAGTAGCTTAGTGTCGGTGGATGAGCTATGAGGCTTAGATTCAGATGAAGTGGTAGCCGGTCGGTTGGATGACTGTTTAACTGACTTCTCCGACTTGGAGGACTTGGAATGTTTAGGGTCAGTTTTCTTCTTCTTCTCTACCGGTTCACTTGTAGAAGCACCTGGAGTGCTTTGATTATCCACAACAGCCAAGACAGATACTAAGGCCGGGTCTACAAGGGTGGAATTGTCTGAATCCTTAGCCGGAGTTGACTTGGCATCCTTCTTTTCCTTCTTTAACTTATAAGAGGGAGTTGCAATCTGGGTTTTCTGCTCTGGTGTAAAGGCGTCACAGTGTTGACAGTCCTCAGGTGGAGATTTAGTACAGGGATCAGAGCCCTTCTTTTTATCTCTACACCTTGCGCAGACAGAGTGTAGGTCGAATCCCGCCATCATGTGGCCGCAGCCCCCTCTGCGTTGACTGGGAGAAGCCATGACACAAGCGAAAAGTGAGGAAGTGATACGTGAAGGTTATATAAACCGCACTTCTTAACTCACGAAAGGGATCCAAGTTACAAATTGTTGACAAAAACGGTCTATAACCTGTGAGGAAGTGATACACAACTTAAGAAAGTCCCGCACTTCAAATAACTCACATAAAATTCAAATATTCCAAGAATTATAAAAGTTCGTCCAAGCAGTGCATGCGCCAAACGAAAAAGATGCTATGACGTCAGCTTGTCTAGACAGGAAGGAAGTACCACACGCCACCTGGCGAGTGCAGTGTGAGGACCGGCCAGCCGGTGGAGACACAGGACGTCTTTTTCTGACGTTTGGCGGGCCGGTCTGCGCCGACCAGTTTAGCATATTGTCCATTGGATAGGATGTATTAACGCAATAAAATGGTGGGTCACGAGATGCTAGAAAAGTAAACACTCACCCAATTGTTCGGTAATTTGCAAATAACAACATATGGACTTTTACACAATCTTTAGAATAATTAAAATTTCTAGTTGAAACATAAGGTATCAAATTATTTTATTTTTTTATCTGCATTTTATGTTAAAAATATAAAATATGTAAACAGGAGAAACAGTTAACCCATCCAACAGTAATGCCATTGGCTAATGCTTTAATAAACTTATATCAGGCTACTGCGGTTCAGTTAGTTGTTTATCATTTCAGCCTTATTTGTGGATAACATAAAATAACAGAAAAAATTCTTATTTCATCATGTACCTTTCGCCTTTTTGGATTAATTAACTTTTGAGTTATATACTGAAACACTCAAGCAATGTAAAAATGACTGCATATGTTTTTAGAATATAACAAGCTTAGCTTTACAAACCCCTGTGCTGAGGTTTCAGGCATGTCCTGCCCCTTGTCATCAATAATTTCCTGGTCTTCTTCCTGTTTAGTTTGTTCCGATTCCATAGCTTCCATCTGACCATCTGAATAGTATTGCTGCAAGGGTTTGCAGCCGTTGAGTGAGGGCAAGTAGCTGCTGTCCTCACATTCTACAACTAGAAATACAGGGCAGGACTGCACAGCTTGTAAATGTCCTCACAATCTACAACTAGAAATACAGGGCAGGACTGCACAGCTTGTAAATGTCCTCCCATTCTACAACTAGAAATACAGGGCAGGACTGCACAGCTTGTAAATGTCCTCCCATTCTACAACTAGAAATACAGGGCAGGACTGCACAGCTTGTAAATGTCCTCACAATCTACAACTAGAAATACAGGGCAGGACTGCACAGCTTGTAAATGTCCTCCCATTCTACAACTAGAAATACAGGGCAGGACTGCACAGCTTGTAAATGTCCTCACAATCTACAACTAGAAATACAGGGCAGGACTGCACAGCTTGTAAATGTCCTCACAATCTACAACTAGAAATACAGGGCAGGACTGCACAGCTTGTAAATGTCCTCACAATCTACAACTAGAAATACAGGGCAGGACTGCACAGCTTGTAAATGTCCTCACAATCTACAACTAGAAATACAGGGCAGGACTGCACAGCTTGTAAATGTCCTCCCAATCTACAACTAGAAATACAGGGCAGGACTGCACAGCTTGTAAATGTCCTCACAATTTACAACTACAAATACAGGGCAGGACTGCACAGCTTGTAAATGTCCTCACAATCTACAACTACAAATACAGGGCAGGACTGCACAGCTTGTAAATGTCCTCACAATCTACAACTAGAAATACAGGGCAGGACTGCACAGCTTGTAAATGTCCTCACAATCTACAACTAGAAATACAGGGCAGGACTGCGCAGCTTGTAAATGTCCTCCCATTCTACAACTAGAAATACAGGGCAGGACTGCACAGCTTTCAAATGACTGACCACTTTAACTTTTGCTTGAAGGAGAGGACCAAGGTCAAATCTAACCACACTTAAATGGTTTGACATCCCAAACCTATTGGATCAAAAATAATTGATACATATATACATTAAAGTTTGGACAAAATTGGGTAGGTGAAGTACTTTGGCACTCTGAGGATGATGTTGCATGAAAAACCTTCAATGCCAGGGCAATGCACATATATCTCTTATACAGATCACCCATGATTAGATTCAACCTTCTACTGTTCCCCTAAAAGGTGGTAATGGTCAAAATCGCTACAGGCTGTGGTAGCGCAGCATCAAACATTTATCCCTTATATCAAGGGGAGATAATTATTCTGCAGTGAAATTCACATAATGTCATTAATGAAAAACTTTTGGTATAAAACGGAAGAAATGCAAGTCTTCAAAAGTTGGTGTTGGTTGGTGCTTTAAATATACGATATTAAGTCCACTGATGAAAAACCACATTGAATACAATACACTGTAATATAAGAGTCATACACTTGAATGAATATTACAGACTACAGAGATATCAAGTGTAATGGATACCAAAGACACCGACAATAAATTACATGAAACAGACCAAATTCTAACAAGTAACCCAGATTTTACTGTGTTGAGATTTCAAATGCATACACCCATAATAGAAACCTGATAAATAAACCATGCTATACTATTTTAAGCCAACTAACCTAAAAATGGTGGTGTGTGCACCTCATCCTGCAAGATGTCTTCAGGCTTGATCTGAAATAAAACTACCGAGTAAATTGAGAATAACAGTACTGAGGTTGTCATGTGCACATGCAAAACAGGTTTATCCCAAGGCTGAAACGAGATTAAATATGTTAAAACAGATGAAACATAAAGTCACTTGATAAACTCTTGTATAAATGTATTTTCTTTAATAAGACTGATATTAGAATTTGGGGAGTTGTTTGGTAGGAAGTATCTCACTCTATGACAATTAGATAAAATCGAAGTTTGCAGGTCTTTGCAAGTTTTGGTCTGGTATTTAGTCTTTTGTAAGTTCAGCTAAGATGGCAGAATTTACACAAGAGAAGCTTCAACATTAATAACAATGTATTTTGGCCTTTTGGTAGAAAACAATTCTCATTTTGTAGACTATATACATCGGCAGTCAGTGCTCAACACATTGCAAGATTTACTTCAGATTACCAATGATCTTCTTTTGTATGGAGATTTAATTTGAATATTTTTTAATATTGCAAATTGCTTCAATAAAATACTGTTTATGAAAAAAATAAAATCAACTGACCTGTTCTTATGATGCTTCTTCAAATTACAACTCATGCTTACCTTTTGTATTACTTAGAATAATAAGCACAATATATTCTGCAAAACGCAAAAATTAAACAGAAACCATTACCTCCCTTCCATCTTCCAAAATTACAGTATTTCCATCAACTAGCTGGCCAATGGTTTTATCCCTGAAATTAAACAAAAGAATATACTGTACATTTCACATTTCAGGAATATTGCACTAATTTAAATCAAGTCCTGGGTTACACAAGTTTGGCGAAAAATCATTTGCAATACATTCTTAGTACTCTTTTTTCATATTTAAAAATAATAACCTGGTTTAAATTAATGCTTGTTATACACATAGCATATAAAGTAAATACTATGGCAATATGTAGAAAGAAAATATAGTTTTTTCTTCATTAATATGACAAGATGCTTTTTGTAAGTGCAAGTAAAGAGATAAATCATATTGATGGTAGAGTCTTTTTCAGTCATGAAGGTTGGGGGTGTAATCAGGGCAAAATCAGATGCATTTCCCATTTATAAAACTTTGGGAGTAAGCAATCTCCTCCCAACCAATTATGTCCCATCTCTTCAATGGTATCTGTATGGTTTTCTTTGGGTCTTATGACATTCTGCCCTATGTTGTCCAATCTTTTTATGAGACAACCAATGTTATTGTTAAAACTGGAGCTGGGCGATACTGTACCATGTGACAATTAATCAAACGAGTTTTCTGATTCTTCTCTACTTTCCAAGAGAATCTGGACTTGGTGTTACTTTTTATCTGAATAAAATTTCACGGTTGAGAGCTGGACATAAGGACCAATATTTTCAGCCATATAACTGACTGATCATTTTGGTTGGGACAAATCATGCTTTGCTATGGGATGTTTCCCTGCAATTTTTGACAGGATAGGTCACAGCAATGAACGAGGTTTAAAATCATGCGGTTAATGATTACTTTGCTGGAATCAGGGAAAGACCACAGGTATTGCAGTTTTAAAATATGTTTCTGTGAAAATTATTAACAATTGCATTCCAAAGATTACACCAAATCTGTATTTCCCCCAATATTTTCTGCCTCAGACAACAAATGTATTCAGTTAAACCAAGACATTTAACGATTTACCTTGGAATGCTGAGTTGTAAGATTTTGTCCACACACACCTTTCTAGCAGTTGGAAATGGCTGTTGGACAACAATAAAAACACACATTACAAGAAATGCAAAATAAGCAAAACAAAACCAAACCTAAACAACAAATAAGTATACAACATACTCACTTAAATTGCAAATTTTGACAAGAATGCTATTTATCAACAACAAAATGCTTTCATTTGACAAAGCATCCCAATAGAGTTAAAAAATAGAAAGTGTTAAAGCTTGAAGGAAGGGAAAAAAGGAAATAGTATGCTGTTGAAAATTTACCCCAAATACACATGACAATGTTCAGTTTGTAAGGGAGCAGATCTTTCACTGATGAACATTGCATTGTGAGTAGACAATGGAAAAAAGGAGGAAAGTTTCTTTACTTAGGAGAGGTCTTTACACTTAAAATATACAGGGATAATTGAAAGGGGACCTAAAACCCCCCACCATAAAAAACCTAACATAAAAAAAATAACTGTTTTTGGCAAAGCCACAAAAAAATGCCCTGCTTAAAACTGACTGGGGCATAAAAACCCCTACTCTTTATAATACATGTAACACCTTAATGTCTACTTGTCTACTTTTATAGACTAAAAATTTGTCTTTGGTAGAAAAAATATGTCTCATTTCACATTGTTTCACATAAATTTAAAAAAAATTTAATTTATAAAAATTTATTGTGTAATAATTATGGAGTTCAAACATTTTGTCATGACTTTTATTGAAGGTTTTTGTCATGAAGGTTTTTATGCCCGTCAATTTCTAGGGTGTTTTTTTTTTATGGGTTTGCCAAAAACAGAGAGGTGTTTTTATTGGGGTGGGGGCTTTTTTGTAAAGGGTTTGTTTGAGAAGATCAATTGAAATACTCACAAGTCACTTAATGGCTCCACTGACCTGAAGTGGACTGTGTATCAATTTGATTGTGGCTTATAAAGATGTGAAATTAGATAGAGGGGTCTCAGATAATGTCTCAAGAAATAGATGACAAGCATATTTAAATCAAACACAAAAAGAAGCTATTAAAAATTCTCAACTTTCTTGTGGCCAGACACAGGTAATATTATACCTAGGGCTCTGAAAACTTTGACAGAACACAGGAATGTAGGAAAACAACTTATTTTAGCCTACAAATGGACATGTCCATTCAAACAGAGTTACAAACATATTATAGGTGTTCTTACAAAATGTGAAAATGGGTGAAAATCCTGCTAAAAGTGCCCAGTACTCAGTAACTACTGCAGGCAGAGGCCCGGAATTTTGGCATAAGAAAGAAACTAAAACAGCAGCTGAATAACTTATTCAAATAAAAAGAAACTCCACTCATATGGAGAGATCTCTGTATCTGGTTCCCTATTACCTCACCACACATTTAAAAGTTAAAATACTGAAGGAAACATAAGCCAAAAAACAGAAAATCTGTGATTATTTTATGACCCCACTGGATTTGACCCCAACCCTGGACCCCAGTTTGACCAGTAAAGGGGACCAGGGGATAAATCTTACCAGTACTTTAGACACTCTGCATATGGTTTCCTACTACCTTGCAATACATTTTAAGGCTCTAAATGTAACAGAAAAGCAGATGTAACAGGGAGATTCTGCTGAAATTAAGCTTTCTCATTTTCTCATTGCTACCTGGTATAAAATGCTTATAAATCACTCTATTTTGGTTCAATGGCTCTGAAAATCTAATTAGATATTGATATCATTAAAGTATATCAGAACACAAACCCTACCAATCTTGTCAGTATTAAGACAGTACATTTTAAGGCTCTAAATGTAACAGAAAAGCAGATGTAACAGGGAGATTCTGCTGAAATTAAGCTTTCTCATTTTCTCATTGCTACCTGGTATAAAATGCTTATAAATCACTCTATTTTGGTTCAATGGCTCTGAAAACCCTACCAATCTTGTCAGTATAGCCCCCCCCCCCCCCCCAAGATAAATAGAGGATCACTCGCAAAAAAAAGATAATGTTTTTGCATAGCAAAAACAAAGCGTCCCGAAAAGGATATAAAGGTGAGTGCTAAAGTATTAAGAAAATGCTTCGTTTTTAGCCTTATACTGTTGTGGCAACCAAAGTCATCGCAGTCTGCTCTATCTAGCACGGTTTTCAAGACATAAGCATTTTTGTGTTTTGCAAAAAATTCGAAAATTCAAAATATCCGCTATATTTGGCGAGACAAAAATATTTTAAAAATTGGCATGGCTACTCTGCAGAGATACCCAGCAGGTCAAAAATTTTGTTGAGTTCACTCCATCTAGTACGGTTTTTGAGATATAAGCATTTTTGTGTTTTGCAAAAACTTTGAAAATTCAAAATGGCCACCATTTTTGGGGAGACAAAATTTTTTGACAAGACCACTGCCGCGGTATCTCCCGCCGAGCATTAAAGAAGAAGAAATAGCTTTTCCGAGATATTCACAATTTTTCATTTTCGTGTGTGAAAGCTCTTCCAAAAGTAGGTGAATGAGTTATTTGAGAAAAATTGGCTATTTGCAATACTATTAAGAGATAATTCACATTTACTCCTTTTGAGTAGGTGAGTAATTACCTACGGGTCTGGAACTTCACCAAGTGAAAGCTCTCCCAAAAGTAGATGAGCTATTTGATAAAAATTGGGTATCCGCAATACTTTTACAGATAATTCGCATTTACTCATTTTGAGTAGGTGAATATTTAGCTATGGGTCTGAAACTTCACCATGTGAAAGCTCTCCCACAAGTAGATGAATGAGTTATTCGAGAAAAATTGGCTATCTGCAATACTTTTAAGCAATAATTCGCATTTATCCATTTTGAGTAGGTGAGTAATTATCTACGGGTCTGAAACTTCACCATATGAAAGCTCTCCCAAAAGTAGATGAATGAGTTATTTGATAAAAATTGGGTATCCGCAATAGTTTTAGAGATAATTAGCATTTTTTACTCATTTTGAGTAGGTGAATAATTAGCTACAGGTCTGAAACTTCACCGAGTGAAAGCTCTTTGGGATAGCTGCTCTGCAGAGATACCCTGAAGATCAAAAATTTCGTTGAAATCGTTCTATCTAGCACGGTTTTCGAGATATTTGCAATTTTTGCGCAAAAATTCGAAAATTCAAAATGGCCGCCATTTTTTGCGAGACAAATTTTTTTTGAAAATTGGTATGGCTACTATGCAGAGATACCCTGTGGGTCAAAAATTTCGTCGAAATCGCTCTATCTAGCACGGTTTTCGAGGTATAAGCATTTTTATGTTTTGCAATTTTGCGAAAAATTCGAAAATTCAAAATGGCCGCCATTTTTTGCGAGAAATTTTTTTTGGGAAAATTGGCATGGCTACTCTGCAGAGATACCCTGTGGGTCAAAAATTTCGTAGAAATCGCTCTATCTAGCAGGGTTTTCGAGATATAAGCATTTTTATGTTTTGCAATTTTTGCGAAAAATTCGAAAATTCAAAATGGCCGCCATTTTTGGCGAGAAAAATTTTTTTTGAAAATTGGCATGGCTATTCTGCAGAGATACCCTGTGGGTCAAAATTTCGTTGAAATTGCTCTATCTAGCACGGTTTTCGAGATATAAGCATTTTTATGTTTTGCAATTTTTGCGAAAAATTCGAAAATTCAAAATGGCAGCCATTTTTGGCGAGACAAAATTTTTTTGAAAATAGGCATGGCTACTCTACAGATACCCTGTGGGTCAAAAATTTCGTCCAAATCGCTCTATCTAGTACGGTTTTCGAGATATAGTCATTTTTATGTTTTGCAATTTTTGCGAAAAATTCGAAAATTCAAAATGACCGCCATTTTTGGCGAGACAAAAATTTTTTGAAAATTGGGATAACTACTCCGCAGAGATACCCAGCGGGTCAAAAATTTGGTCGAAATCGTTCTATCTAGCACGGTTTTCGAGATATAAGCATTTTTTTTTTTTCCTTATTTGGAAAATTCGTAATGATTAATTAATCATTAATTACTCGGCCATTTCTTAACCAATCAATGCCAAAATCTAATGATTTCCAGATTTTAATAGAATGAATGTATTTGCCAAGTTTCAGGTGAATTGATAAAATTCCTTTCAAGTTATCATCCGGACAAGCTTCCCCATCGAAAAAAGACATTTTTGGTCATGTGACCTCTCTGATTGGTTGAAATGTCACTGCAGCACATTCAAAAAAATTCCCCAAGGCTACTGCCTAAACCTGCCAAATTTGAAAAGAATCTGCCTAACGGTTAGAGTTATAAGGAAAACAAAATGCGGAGCCGGCGGAGCCTGAAGGTCTCCCATACACAAACAAGCGTCCCTTGCGGGACACTTAATAAATAAATAAAATATCATGATACAGTTTTACTTTACTAAATTCACAACAGGTTTTCTTAATGGGCACAAAATCAATGTAAATGTATCATCCACACATCTATATGACAAGTACCTGACACAAATAAACTATGGCTGAATCCTTTTCATTCTCTAGCCTGGCTCGCTTGGTCTCAGGTTCAATCCCAGTACTTTGTGAAGTTTTTTCCTCTGCTGATCTAGAGGAGAGGACTTCGATGACTTCTACCTTCATTGCTTCATCCTCCACAAACTTGTCATCTACACCAGTGATTTCTGAACATACAGAACAAACCTTACAATTGTGGAATAGCTTCTTAAATCTGTATCATACATTTCCCAAAATATCACCAGGATCCGTACCAAGTAACATTCTTTTCCTTATAATTTTCCCATAAAAAACAACAACCACTTCCTTTGAAGCAAAAAAAAGTCATACAATAAAAAAAAAATTCTAAGAATAAAAAGTTTTCTAATAAAAAATAATAAGTTTAATATTTCGAAAACTTTCATATTTTTAAATGTAAAATACATTTTTTTCCCCATAAAAATGTAATATACTCTACCATATGAAAACACTTGGGTTGAATGCCCACATGGAAGGATGGTGGGAAAAAGGACAGACTGAGGAAAACCACCCTAAGGTTAAATTGCATAAAGAGGATAGTTCCTGGTGCAATTGAACCCAAAACCTCTGTGCTGAAGAAAAACTCTACTGAGTTAAATGAGTAGAATTAACCACTGCAAGAACTTCAGCACTGCTGTCTACACCCTATTAGGTCAGCTCAAAGGAGAGGGCATAAATATGCCACTGTGCTCAGAATAGGAACATGCCAAGAGGCACTAAGAAGCACGGTTCTGAAAATAGAGATGAAGAAAGATTCCCGAAAAGGGAAATGCCACCCCCCTTTTTCTGAAACTAAAAGTTTCAGAAGGACTTAAATTAAGGAATTTAAGTGGAAAAGAGAGAATGGGCTGAGTGGAAACCTAAGTCCACTACACTTAAGAAATCATAGAGATTCTTAAGAATCTCTGAAGGAAAATAAGTGAAGTGCAAGAATTCCGAGAGGAAGCCCCCATGATGTGAAGCAGTGGGAGAACCACCGAAGAGACCAGAATGAAACCTGGGCAAAAACATCATGGGCCTTCACATGTGGAACAGAGTCAGAACAGAAAGTCAGAATAGCTAGATAGATAGTATCTTGGGAATCTGACTGTAGGAAAGGAGAGGTCCTCTAAGTCATCCTGACCAAAGACAAAAAGTCAAAGCAGGAAGAGCCTTCTGAAGATAACTGGCTTAAGCCAGGAAAGTAAGATCCGACTTAAGGATGACTTAGGCCATCCCTAGAGAGTGAGAGAAAACCTTTAAATAAAGGAATCAAAATCACTCCTTCTCCTTCCCAAAGAAAGGGAGTAAGAAAGACTGTCTAATATGTGAAAAACTTGGCTCAGCAAGTAAACAGGGTTCAAGAGGAGCCTTGGTAAGAGCCTGCAGAACCAAGGTTTAAGTACCAAAAGGTAGGTGACCCTTATTGTGGACTTAAAGAAGCTCTAAAAGAGACTTCCCAGCTCCCTATAAGAACCCAACTCCAAGTAGTACCTGGAGAGAGCTGACCTGTATCCCTATTGTCTGAAAATAATTCCTTAAAAGGAACAAACAGCAATAAATGGGACAGTTGAAGCATGGCAGAGTGGCCATGTTTCTCACAAGTTTTTGAAGCAGTTCCACATTGCTTCATAGACAGTTATGGAGGATATAAATCCTCCAAGAGCCCTCCTGTGAAAATTCTTCTTAAAGGAGACTTCAGCCAGAAAGCTTGAAGAAAGGAACTCCATAAAAATTAATAACAAAACTCTAGATGAGATTGTTATAGAAGAATAAGAAGAAGAGCCAATGGCTTTCTTAAAGGAGATCTTGAGGCCAAAAAACTTGGCACTTGCCAAGGAAGGCTACAAGAAGAATGGTACAGCTCTGAAAGTTGATTAACTTCCTGGCCATAGAGGACAAAGAGCTGAAGGAGGGAAGGAGTAAAACAAGTACTCCGGACCAAAGCACTCAAGGGTATCTGTTGCCAGAGCCTAAGGATCTAACACAGGAGGCACATGCAAGAGCAGCTTGTGATTGAATCACATGGCAAAAGAGATCTAAATCAGATGAGAAGTCTGAGACTACCATCTGAAGATCCAAGAATAGAGAGACCACTCTATATGAAAGGTGAGAGAAGACCTCCAGAGATGGTCTGCCAAGGATTCATGCCCCTGGAACATGAGAAGGTGGAAGAACAGACTTGTACTTGTAAAAATAATGGCAAAAGGTGCCAAAATAGATACACATGTCCCAAGAGTGGAAGCTCTCTTGATATAAAAAGAAAGCACAGACAACAGTGTTGCCTAATACTATCTGAAGTGTCCCTAGAAGAAAGGACAAGTGAAGAACAAATGTCTTGAGAAGAAAACATCTGTGTTGTCTGAGGCTGAAAAGATAATCCTTTGATGAAAGGATAATACCGGAACAAAAGTCTGAGAGCAGAAAAGCTATGAGCTCTAGAAACTGATGAGCAGATTGGACTGCTACAGCAAACATGGACCTTAGGTGATCCAAAGAGCACAAAAGCTACCCAACCCTGAAGTGAGGCATCCATGTTAGTGGATGCTACAACTAGGGTGTAGGAGGAATGCAAAGACAAAGTTCCTGGGAAACTACCATGTTAAATGAAACCTTCACAGAAGGATTCAAGAATGGAGCATCCTTTTAAAGCACCTTAGAAGGAAAAGCAAGGTATCCTTAGATGACACGGAAGAAGTGTCATAAGCATGCAGGACCCTGAAGAAGTGGCTTCTTAGTAGAAGCCAGAGATATAAAAGGTGCATACTTGGAGAGGAAAATAAAGGGGAAGGATGAGCTGCTAAATAGACAGAAAACCTTGCCCCTGAGAGGAACACCTTTAGACAGGCTAAGAACCTGACCCAGGAAGGAGACCTGTTGTAGGAACAGATCTAAATAATTCCTGCTAAGAACCACTCCAAGTTGAAAGTCAACTCTAAGAGAGTTGCCAAATGAGCCTCTGACAACTATTGGCTCTAATGAGCCTATATGTAGTCACATGTGCACTGAGATGCCCAACCTCAAAGCCAACTTTCCTTACTTCCTTGACTAAGGAAGTAAATACTGAAAGGCTAGTGGCTAGGCCCTAAGGCACTGCCACAAAGTGGTACACCCTGCCCAAAAGCAAAACTCTGAATAAGAGTGAACCAAAGGAGAGAAAGGAGGCATATTGCGGAAGATAAGTGGTCCACTGGCCAATTAGAAGTGAGAAAATGATCAACTGAAAAGTTTCCATCCTGATAGTTTGGAGAACCAGGAAAAGATCCAAATCTATGAAAAGATCTAAATCCAATGCTGGTTTCCAGTCTTCTATCTCTTTGTCAAGGAAAATGGGCCCTGAGAAAATCAGGTTAAAAAAGAGCCCAGGCACTTGAACTGCTCCTACGAACAGCAAGTATGAGGCTGAATGACAAAGAGCAGCATACTTCCGAGGAGAAGCAAAAAAGCTGAAGAAGATGAAATCAGGAAAGTGGAATCTGAGAGACCACTGGAATGTGAACCAAGTTCCAGAATGCTGGAAAAAGAAAGACTGCACATAAACATTTCAAATAGAAATGGAAGAAATCAGTTGACCTCCCACTGGCAAGTGGAGGGATCTGGGAGCAAGAGTGAAAAGTTGCAAAATACAAATCCACTCTTATCTCCTGAAGGACATCAACAAAGAGGTGGAGGCTGAGCCTCTGCCTCTGGAAGGCATTCCACCATCAGAATGTTGGAACCTGGAAAGGAACCACATCCCTAAAGCACTAAGTTAGAGAGAAGACTCCCTAGTTGGGAGGAGTAAGGTCTTTATTGGACCAAATTACCCTACCAAGTGACTAGGCACAAGAGAGGGAAATGGATAAAGAAATCTCTCAAAACAAAGTGCAAAGATGGCTGAAAATGGCCATAGATCAACCAGCTAAAATGGAGCTGGACGATCCACTGAAAAGATGTCCAAAGTATGGTGGATGAAAAAGACCACGGAGAAGTATTGCCTGGTCAATCAACTTGAATAAGTGATCAACAAAACAGGAGTGAAGGAAAAAATCCCACAGTACTAAGGACCCGAAGGTCCATCTCAGATCTCCCCTAATAGCAGAGGACCTCTGCCTAGGGAAGAGAAGGTCTTAAGAACCCCACCAGGCTAGATCCCAGGTCCGGAAACCTGAGCAAGTCAACCCCCCCCCCCCCCCCCAAAAAAAAAAAAAAAAAAACCCTCTTTTGTACCTGGCAAAACTAAGTTTTAGAGGGCAAATTTGGGTAATTACCCAACCTATAAAACTTAGAATGAGAAGATCCCAAAATGAATGAGTGACAGAAAGTAAGTGTCTGGCCTCAAGAAGGAACTTCTAAGCCTGGAAAAAGTGGATGACTAAGAAAGAAATAAGACTGATCAAAAGGAAAGAGCAGTCAAATTTATTCCCTAATTCTGTTGGACAGGAAGCCTTGAAAATCTTCTTTGGAGAAGATTGAAGGACCAAGTCCTAAGCATCCATAAAGTCTAACAGACTGGCACCAAAAATGTTGGAATAGGGTCCCTGAAGTCTGCCTAAAGGTTAACTAAAGACAGAGGGACACCAACATACCCAAAGGGAGATGTGCCCATTGGAAGTCAGATCTAAAAAATGGTTTCACCAAGCCCCAAACAAAATTTTTTCTAGATTTAGAAAAAGAATGGAGCTGAGTTTAGGAAGTAGCAAAATCAGTTGGATTCAACTGATAAACTCTTCTAAAGGGACCCTTACAAAAATGGTCTTGAGAAGGTAATCCCAGCACCAAAAAGACAGCCTGATTAGGCTGGGCCTTAGGCACAAAGAGGCCAAAGGACTAATAAAGGGCTGAGAAACCAAATGACCAAAATGACATAAAATTGGAATGTAGGAAACCAATAACAGTGACATGGATCTCCAAAGGGGAAGAACAAGTCAACCCCATGAACCGTTTACTACCATCCTCCAGATTTGAAGGTGGGGAAAGGTTGAAATGGAGACCCTAGGTTCAGAATTGAACCCAAAAACACTGAAACCAGGATCCGTATCCCAGAAATGTCAAATGAAAGGGCCTGTACAAGATATGAACCGTGAATGGTAGGTAGTAAATACCATAATGTTACGCTATGAAATATGCGTTAACAATGGAAATTATTACACATTATGCTCTGACATAATAATACTAAAAGAATTATGTAGAAGGAATGTATAAACAAACCTGGAACTGCTGTAATCACTATGAAAATGAATATTTTCTGACAACCGATCGGTTGACCTCCATTTTAAGTATGACGTCATCGTCATGTGACCTGGTGAGATGATTCGTATAAAGCTCAAAAATAAGGTCAAATACGCGGTGAAATGAAGAATTTCATGTTAAGAATGATGGAAGACCTAAATTGGCAATTATAAAGCCAGAAGAAGTGAAGAAATGAAATAATTCACCGCAGAAATAACTATTTCCAAAGGAAATCCAACATTCTGACACCATGTGACCCGATGAGCGATAATACGAACTTTGTAACTATGTGAAAAACAATGCACACTCAAGATGACAATACGGTCAAAAAAAAAACACGTGGTGAAACAAAGAATTTTGTTGAAAGAATGAAGGAAAACCATAAATTAAAATTATAATGACTGTAGGAGTACATAAAACGAATTAATTTAGCAAGGAAATGAATATCTCCAAAGGCAATCCGACATTCTAACACCACGTGACCAGATGAGCGATAATACGAATTTTGAAAAAATATGTAAAAATATTGCCCAAAGTACACAATAAATTCACCAGAAACCGAAGTAAAAGGTAAATAAAATGGAGGAGGAGTGAATAAAACAGCAAACAAGAGGAGAGTGCCCGTTCACGGGCAATGTGTCAGCTGAGTGTTTTTGATTTGTGAAGGTGATTAGAGGACAGAATAATTATCAGGAAAAGGGCTGTACAGAAATACAGTAAATGGTAACTGAACAGCAAGTTCGAAAGAAATTCCGAAGCTGACAGAAGAAAAGGATAAAAAAGTTGTGCCCTGTAAATGGTATTATGAAGGAAAATAACAAGGTAATTGTTTAAGTGTAAAAAATAGTTTAAAACATATTTACAGAAATACTACAAATGCAATATCCTCGTTCGACCTTGAAGAAGGGGTCCAAGGTCAAATCTAACCACACAAATACATTCCCAGCCCATGATTTCCTATGGTTTACCATTCCACACCTCTAGGACCAATTATAAATGAGTTATAAGCACTTTTAAGCTTGGCTGTCCTCATTTGACCTTGAAGGAAGGGTCCAAAGGTCAAATCTGACCATACCAAAAGATTCCGAGCCAATGATTTCCTATGGGATGGTTTACCACCCCAAATCTCTGTCACCAATAATAAGCGAGTTGTAGGCACTTTCAATTTTCGCTATCCTCATTTGACCTTGAAGGAGGGTTCCAAGGTCAAATCGGACCATATCAACAGATTCACAGCCCATGATTTCCTGTCTGTTTACCATCCCAAACCTCTGGGACCAATAATAAGCGAGTTATAAGCACTTTTAAGTTTGGCTATCCTTGTTTGACCTTGAAGGAGAGGTCATTGAAGGTCAAATCTGACCACACCAAAAGATTCCCACCCCATGATTTCCTACAGGTTGGTTTATCATCCCAAACCTCTAGGATCAATAATAAGGGAGATATAAGCACTTTTCATGACTGACAAAAAACACCTGTGGCGGCCATCTTGTTTCTCAAAATGAGGCCAAAAATATTCCCAGACAACATTTTATGGTTATTAATATATACTGCAAACTTAAGAAAGCTAGCTATAATATTTTTTTTCATCAGAGCAGTAATGGTGAAATCTCTCTCTACACACTGTGGCTATCCAGTGGATACAATGATTTACTCAACAGTGAGAACCTGAAAGTAGCTATTGCTCAGCTATGCCATGACATAGAGGTCTGCAATTTCACTATGTTATAGCTGACCAAAAATTCTGTGAATAACATATTTAACAAATTACTCTAAATGTAATAGTTTTCAAGTTACAACTGATTTACTCAACAGTGAGAACCTCAAAGGAACTATTACTCAGCTATGCAATGAGCTACATGTCTGAAATTTTACTATGTTATAGCTAACCCAAAAGTAGGTGAACAACATATTTAAGCAAACTACTGTAAATGCAATAGTTTTCAAGCTACAACTGATTTACTCAATAGTGAGAACCTGAAAATAGCTATTGCTCCGCTATGCCATGAGCTATAGGTCTGTAATTTCACTATGTTATAGCTGACCCAAAAGTAGGTGAACAATATATTTTAACAAAATACTCCAAATGCAATATTTTTCAAGTTATAGCTGATTTACTCAACAGTCAGTACCTGATAATAGCTATTGCTCAGTTGTGCCATGAGCTATAGGTCTATAATTTCACTATGTTATAGCTGACCCAAAAGTAGCTGAATAACATATTTGCACAAATTTCTGTAAATGCAATAGTTTTCCAATTACAACTGATTTACTCAACAGTGAGAACTTCAAAGTAGCTATTACTCAGCTATGAAATGAGCCACAGGTCTGAAACTTCACTATGTTATAGCAGACCCCAAAATAGGTGAATAACATATGAAACAAAATACTCTAAATGCAATAGTTTTCAAGTTATAAGTGATTTACTCAACAGTGATAACCTAAAAGTAGCTATTACTCAGCTATGCCATGAGCTACAGGTCTGAAATTTTACTATGTTATAGCTGGCCCAAAAGTAGCTGAATAACATATTCATACGAAATTCTCTAAATGCAATAGTTTTTAAGTTACAAGTGATTTTACTCATGATGGAAGTTACTGAAAAGCCCAAAAGTAGCTATTACTCACTTAGCTATTGAGACAGACACCCAACTTACTCACCATATTGTAGCTATGAAAAAAGTAGCTGAACAACATATTTTCACAAAATGCTGTAAATTCAACACTTTTGAAGTTATAAGTGATTTAGTGCATGATTTCATGAATTTTAATGCATTAAAAATTATTAAAAAAATTTATTAAAAAAAGTAAGACAGATCCAGGTCTCATACTCACACAAGAGAATCTACCTGTGGCCTAGTACATATATGCAAGATATGAGAGAAATCCCTGCAATAGTCACTGAAAAAATTGTGATAAAAAGTTGAAATTTTCACACTTTTGGTGGGGGTACCCCCCTTGTAATGTCTCTAGCAAACAGACGAACAGACAGATTTGCATGCCTTGAACAATTTTTCATCCTCGATAGATAAGGTATCTTTTAAAAAAACAGCATGTCTCTAGGCCTTGTAGTTTTGGAGAAGAAGTTGTTCACGCGGACGCGTATGCCCACGCCGCAGAGTGATGACATAATGTCAGCTGACTGACAAGTCAGCTGACATAAAACCTACTTACAGAGCATAAAAACGTGTAAATGCAGGTCTTAATGAGGTAGCAAAAACGCCTGTTGGTAGACCAACCGCCACAAAAAGAATGAACTATTTCTGTATTACTGCGCATGGCAGAGTGAATTAGGTCATCAGGGGTCAAAGGTAGCAAGTATACAGGTTTAAAGAGGGTCTCCCCTCATATTTTAAATTCTATGTACGGTGTATGTGGCGGTCACCGAACGCCAAGCCACACTTACCAAAGTGTTTTCATATGGTAGAGTATATTACATTTTTATGAAATAAAAATATAATTTCAATGACAAATACACATTACACACATCCTTTCAGACATTTCTTCATCTCTGTGACACTGTAATACAATAAAATATTTGCAAATCTGACTAAAACTTGAGATAATATAATTTTTTTCTGTTATTTCTTATAAGTCGAAACAGTCATATAAAATGCAAATAACCATTGTGCAAATTAATCATTTAGCTTTGGAATTTTGAAACCACTGGCTGTCTACAAACGCTACCCTTTTCATTTTAATACAAACTGTGTTTCCCTTAAATATTTAACTTTTGTCCAAAACTAATACTTCAATTTCATTTACATTAGAGTGAAATCAGAAGAGCTTAATGTTATAAGCTTACAATGTTACAAAGGGGGTGGCAAAGACACTACCAAAAAGAAAGAACAATTTTATCAGTTACATTCTTCTGAAATTGATAATCATGAAAGGACATCAATCAATCGTTGCGAAAAACTAATCAGGTCAACATTAATTGATCATAATTATGTCATTCTACCTGTTTATCTCCTTAATTAAAGTCCTTGATTAGTTTTTGTCTCAGATCAATTCACCATCAAAATGAATATTGACTAAACTCTCGGTGTACTGTATATGCTATTCTAAAATGGTACGCTGCGCATTGACCTTAAACACGTCTTTTGCACAATGCTGGAATCAGCAATATAGAATGGTAAATAAAACAACGCTGTTGAATTCTGCGTGCATCGTCCCTTCGCGTACCAATGTAGACAAACAACTCGCGGTAAAATAATATGCAGCATATATGAAGTCAAATAATTCAGTTGGGATTTTTATCAATATTTCATTTAAAGATCAACTACTCATTAATATTTATGAGATTACAGTATTCTGTGGGGGATTTCCTAACAATATTTTAACCAAAAGGTTGTTTGCACATCCATCACTATGCATGTTTAGTTGATGGAACAGCCAATATGGTATTGGATTTGTTTTGATTTTTGCGTCAGATTTACCGCTTATTTTGAACAAAATATCATGTAACCATTTTAGAATAGGAATAAAAGACAAATTTTCATGCTTTATGATGAGGAGGATAAAAGGAAGGATAAAAAACAAAACCATTAATTACACGATGAAGTGACTTTGTATGTTTACCTAGTTTTGTAGTCCTTCCTTCTGCTGCACTTCCTGCCAAGATCGTGAACGGAGTCTGAAACAAGGTAATGATGTTTGTATTGGTGTTGTAAAATCAAAGTTGGTGTTTGACGTCCCTTAGTCAGGGTCATATTGGGCAGGTCAATAGCATTCGGTACTTGTGGAGTCAAACCCACACAGAGGTAACAATTGGTGGTATAAAGAGATATTGATCATTAAAGAATAGAGTACTGAGCCATTCATACTACAAAATTGGGAAAAGGTATTTTTTATATATATCTTTTATATCAGTAGCCAATGTTTTCACAAAGTCAAAACAAGTAATTTTTAGCAACTTAAAAAAGTAAATCATACAATTTCTAATTGTTCTAACCCTAACTAGGTAGTTGTTGAAGAAGATATCAATGAAAGAGTCCTCAACTAGAAAAAATAAATAATTTACGCATTAAAAGAATCAATGGCTGACAAAAGTGCACAATCCCAGTCAGTCACGTCTACTTTTATACCAACCAATGAATAGATATGTCGCCTCTATGTTACTTACGATGCTACGAGGAGCAGTTAACTTCAGTACAGGTGCAAGTGTGTCATCAATGGTGAGATGTAAGCCTATGAGAAGAATACACACAATTTTGTTCACACTGATAGTTGAATAGTATTTTGACGACTGTGGACAAAGTTCAGAATCTAATATTATTGCACAGAGAATTCTCCCAAGTGAGCTAAACTCTTCAAATCATCAATGAGGAAGTTACAAGGCTTTTATGGTAAGTTGATCTCTTTTTAACCTTGAAGCAGAGGCTGAATGTTGAATCAGACCCCACAAAGAGATTTTCAGCCACTGATTTGTACCATTTTTGGAGAGTTAGGCTGAAAGAATAACCATAATTTGCCCACCAGGTAGCTGCTTGCTGACTAATCAACCAACTGCTTCTGGTTTTTCCCATGTTGAGAAAATACTGAAAAAATCACAAAAGTCGTGGGCATGTGTCCTGGATATAACTAAACAATATGGCAGATTGTAAGATGCTAGAAAAGTAGATTATTAACCAATTATTGGTTAATTAGCAAATAACATCATATTTTGATATTTTTAAATAAAACACAGGTAAAATGCTTTGATGCTTTTGTTAGGCTGTAACTAAAAATATTTACTAAGGATCATGTAAATCCCATGAGGTGATATACAAAAGAAAACAGTTAACGAATGTCAACTCTGAAAGTATAGCCCCCCACCCCAACCCTAGCCCCCACCTTCGTTTCATGCCTTGGTAGTTTCTGAGGGACCTCCAGATTTAATGGTAATTGTGATTTATGTGGCTAAGTATTTAAGCTTTTTAAAACTAGAGGAATGCTTTTGCTAACAAAAGCGAAGCATCCCTTAAAGTTTAAAATGCTTTGTGGTTTTAATAAGCATGCTGGAAAGCTAAGAATGCACAAAGCTGCACTGTATGCTTTCCCAATATCTCTTAATACATTCTGAAGCTATAAAAACAACGATAAAGGAGATATAAGGCAAAAACTCCAAAGCAGCTATTTATGACCCCAATTTGGCCCATAAGGGGGGGGGGGGTCGGGGGGTAAAACTGACCGGCTATTTAGACTCTCCACATATGCTTTCCCAATACCTCTTAATACATTCTGAAGGTCTAAAAGCAACAATAAAGGAGATATAAGGCAAAACTCCAAAGCAACTATTTTATGATCCCAGTTTGACCCATAAAGGGGGGTCGGGGGATAAAACTGACCAGCTATTTAGATTCTCCACATACGCTTTCCCAATACCTCTTAATACATTCTGAAGCTATAAAAGCAATGATAAAGGAGATATAAGGCAAAAACTCCAAAGCAGCTATTTATGACCCCAGTTTGGCCCATAAGGGGGGGGGTCGGGGGGTAAAACTGACCGGCTATTTAGACTCTCCACATATGCTTTCCCAATACCTCTTAATACATTCTGAAGGTATAAAAGCAACAATAAAGGAGATATAAGGCAAAACTCCAAAGCAACTATTTTATGACCCCAGTTTGACCCATAAGGGGGAGTTGGGGGATAAACTGACCGGCTATTTAGATTCTCCACATATGCTTTCCCAATACCTCTTAATACATTCTGAAGCTATAAAAGCAACAATAAAGGAGATATAAGGCAAAAACTCAAAATCAGCTATTTTATGACCCCAGTTTGACCCATAAGGGGGGGGCCGTGGGGTAAAACTGACCAGCTATTTAGACTCTCCACATATGGTTTCCTATTACCTCCCAGTACATTTTATAGCTCTAAATGCAATACTTAAGAAGATCAGTGTTCATTCTAGAGTTGGAGCTACTTGAGTCAAATGACTCCTTTACTAAATTTTGGTGGGACATTTAGTAAATGCGATGAGTCAAATGACAAAAATTAACCTTACAGTTGAGCAAATTGACTTAAATAGGAGAGAGGAGAAAAATGTACTATTAGTCTATCTTCAAAGTGAATTTGCAATACTAAATCCAATTCAAGTCTACTCACTGTGAAAAAAACTTTATTTCAATTCAAGACATATTTGTAGTCGGCATGATGTACAGGATTTCCTATGATGTACATGATTTGCAATAATTAAAGTATTTTTTACTGATTTTTTTTTCATTTTTTTTTTCAATAAATATGGTCCAACCCTGCTCTATCTAAAACTAGAAAAAAAATTAATTCACCTTGACATAGGTTCACTCAGGGAGTTGTTTTTATTTCATACAAAAAAACTCCGGACATTTATGTAAATGGATATAAATTCGCCACTTTTTGAAAGAAAAAAAAATGGTTTTAAAGCAATAACATACCATGTAAAGTTTAAGTTAAATTATTATTTAACTTTTTTCCAGCCGAAAATTTGTTATTAACATAGATGCAACTTTTCAAGTTTGTCCCACAGTAGTTTAAAATGTTTGTTGTTACCTGTTAACAATTGTCTTTGAAGTCACTTATAAGAGTGCATTATGCAAAAATAAACTTTAAAAAGTGAAGATATTAAAAAGCTGGATAATAAAATCTTCTTGTGCAATAGATATTTATTTCTATATATTTAACAAAACTATGAAAAAAGTGGAAATTTACAGCTACTGGTGAGTTTAAATCACTTACTATAAACGTGTTTTCTGTTGATAAATACTGAATTTTTGTTAAACGAAGTATGATTGGACAGTGCCGTTGCGGCTCAACCAATCAAATTAAGGCATTTAGAAGCAAGGAAACATGGAGGAATTGGGTTAAAAAGACAATATATGTGTCCTTTTATTTGATTTTTAAACAAAATTCGTCTAATTTTCCCAATATTTACAGCGAAAACGCGGGCGATAATGCAAGATTTATGCGTCACCGCGACTCAGGATCATTACGTGTACGCGTCTTTTCGCACCAGTATAGCGACAAAAGACGCGGAAACGCGTAGTAAAATGAACACTGGAAGATAATAGGGGGGTTGGCCTAAATTTAAGGCTTTCAGATTGGAAGGTGTCAGAAAATCACTCATAAATGAGACATTTTTCAAGGGATTGCTCCCAAAATCCAATCAGCTCGCGTTTTCGATAGTATGAACAGGTGTGTCAAATTATAAGGCTGTGTTTTTCCTGAACTGCGATGACGGGGGTGGGGTGGGGGGGGGGGGGGGTGTACTTGAAAAAATTGTTTTTGATCATGTGACCTTCATAAAGGTCAAAGTTCAAATTTAAGCATGCAGAAAAATTTTCCCACGCCTAAGGTATATAACTGCCTTAATTAGTAATCGAGAAATAAATTAATGTAGTATTTACATCATGTACACTTGTATATGCAGATTAGTCTTTACTGACAGTGTGTGATTTGTATTGTATTGTATGCATTAGTAATATGCGAGCCAAATTATTGGGTGAAAGTAGTTAGTAGTAAAATATTGAGGTGGTGGGGTCCAGAATCTGCCTTCCCCCCTCCCCCTCTATAATATGGAATCTACCCAGGTATAAAATGGGGGGGGGGGGGGGGTTATAATCTGGGGGCCTACACTGGTTGATGAATGTTTTCTTTGATAGAAGGAGTACACGAAACAAACAACTTTATAAATAAACAACACTTTTTCAGAATGCTGTAAAATAAAGATTACATACCGGTAAGACAAACTGTAATATGAATAGACATTTTATCTTTACTAGGTGTAAGATCTGTTTTACATTATGAGAGCATTAAAAATAAATTTTAATCACCTGCCAATCCCGATACATTTTTCCAATTTGCCTTGGTAATAAACACATTCTGAACCCGCCCCACTCTTAATCTGAAAAAGAAAAACTCGAAATGCAAGGTGAATTCAACACGCATCAACTGAAGTTGGAAGAATTGTAGTCATTTTCTGTATGTAAAGAAACCAATAAACAATCTGTTAACCGTCTAGGGTTCCACACTTTTTATAAAACTTGACTACAATTAAGATTGAAAGCTACAAGCACACAAGAGACACTGAAACTGAAGAAGGTACACATTACTTTAATGTGGTGTGAATGGTAAACTGGTGTACCACTTTCCATTTCATTGAGGTAGAAAAGACAAAATCCACAAAGAATATATTTAAGAACTTGCTATTGAAAACTTCACTATTTTAGGCTTCCTACAGGTTAATACTTTGTCAAAATAGTAAAAACATCTAAATTTGAGGAAACATTTCATATTTTTACTTTATACTCATTGAAAATGGAGTTTATAAGCTTTAAAATATCTCCCAAAGGATTATTCCTGTTTCAAATTATGGCTCATGTACATTTGTAGTTAAATTTCAGAATGCAGTGGCATTCAAAGCCCTTGAAACCATTTTCGACTTTTGGAACTGGCCTGACCAGTGACCACTGCTTTAATATTTACAGCAAATTGCTGTTATATTTACTTGCGATCACCAAGTCCTCTCTGACATCCTTCAGAACAGTTAAACAAGTATCTGAAACACAAAGCATTTAATAGTTAACAATAAGGAAAAGCTAGTTCATTTTGATACACTACAAGTCGAATAATTTACGACATAATATCAAATTTAAATACAAAAACATTTCTTTTGAGAAAATATATACTTTAGAAAAGCCAGATACAATATGTATCTAAGCAGTGGAAATTAATCTGCAACATTGTAACAAATTATGGTTTATTTTTTCAAAGTAACAGCAGTACAGTGACTTACCACAGCCATGAACAAATGCTACAGTACGGCAGTATCCATTTACCATATTCTAGTCAATACACAGGATCATTTCCTGTACACATTAATGGCCAACTTTTTTCTTTACAAGTAGAAAGGACTAATTTGCCCTTGAAGGGAGGGCCAAGGGTCAAATCTGAACCCACAAAAAGATTTGGGGCACAAAGAAGTCGTCTTCATATCCCAAACCTCTAAGACCAATAAAAACGGAGATACTGGGTATTAAAAGTATCAATGACCCCATGTAACCTTAAAAGAAGGGTCAAGGGTCAAATCGAACTCACCAAAAGATTTAGGGCACATGACTTCTTATAAGCTGTCTGTAGGACCAAAAATAATTGAAAGTATCAACAAGTGAACAACCCTACTTGACCTTGAAGGAAGGATCAAAGGTCAAATCCAATTGTACCATAATATGAAAGTCATATGATTTCCAGTAACTGGTCTTCAAATCCCAAACCTCTAGGATTAATAATAAAAGAGATAAATGACATTTTTCATTATTAAAACTGGTAAAAAGTGAGTAAGCAGCTATTACTCATCTATTACTCAAACTTTACTGTCATAATTCACAAACAAGCAATCAGTGCTCGTGAACGGGCTCTGTCTCAGCTGACTATGTGTCTTGAGTTCAGAGTAGAAGTGAAAGAAGAAAAGAACACAAAAGTTATGCCCTGCAAATGGCATTCAGAAGTAAAGTACAAAGTTAACTGTTAAGATGTAAAAAGTAGGTGAAAACATATTGAAAATTCTCTAAATGCAATAACTTCCAAGTTATTTGGAATAATTGATTTACTCAACAGTGAAAACATGAAAGTAGCTATTGCCCAGCTATACAAGGAGCTACAGGCCTGCAATTTCACTATGGTGTAGGTGACCCATAAGTAGGTAAATAACATATTTAAACAAAATTCTCTAAATGCAATAGTTTTCAAGTTACAACTCATTTATTAAACAGTGAGAACCTGAAAGTAGCTATTGCTCAAATATGCCATGAGCTACGGGTCTACAATTTCACTATGATATAGCTGACAGTAGGTGAATAACATATTTAAACAATATTCTCTAAATGCAATTGTTTTCAAGTTATAACTGATTTATTCAATGGCAAGAACCTGAAAAGTTGTGAAAACAGTTATTACGCAACTATGCCATGAGTTACTTGTCTGCAATTTTACGATGTTCTAACTAATTCAAAAGTATATGAATAATATATTTCAACAAAATTCTCTAAATGCAATAGTTTTCAAGTTACAACTCATTTATTAAACAGTGAGAACCTCAAAGTAGCTATTGCTCAGCTCTGTAATGAGCTACAGGTCTGCATTTTTTCTATGTTATAGCTCACCAAAAATTAGAAGAATAACATATTTAAACAGAATACTCTTAATGTAATAGTTTTCAAGTTACAACTGATTTACTCAATAGCTATATTCTAAAAGTAGCTATTGCTCAGCTCTGCAATGAGCTACAGGTCTCCAAGTTCACCACGTTATAGCTGACAGAAAAGTAGGTGAATAACATAGTTAAACAAAATACTGTAAATGCAATAGTTTTTAAGTTACAACTGTTTTACTCAACATTGATAACATGACAGTAGATATTACTCAGCAATGCAATGAGCTACAGGTCTGCAATTTTACTATGTTATAGCTGACCCAAAATTAGTTGAATAACATATTCAAAGAAAGTACTCTAAATGTAATAGTTTTCAAGTTCTAACCGATTTACTCAACAGTATAACCCCAAAGTAGCTATTACCCAGCTATGCAATGAGCTACAGGTCTGAATTTTTACTATGCTACAGCTGACCCCAAAGTAGCTGAATAACATATTTATACAAAATTGTCTAAATGCAATGGTTTTCAAG
The DNA here is from genome assembly GCA_964017235.1 of Sabellastarte sp. h YS-2021. NCBI lineage: Eukaryota > Metazoa > Annelida > Polychaeta > Sabellida > Sabellidae > Sabellastarte > Sabellastarte sp. h YS-2021. The sequence goes on along the minus strand of OZ024931.1, from coordinate 79,939,389 downwards.
TTACAAGTGATTTAACTCATTATGGAAGTTACTGAAAAGTCAAAAAGTAGCTATTACTCGCTTAGCTATTTTGATAGACTCCCAAGTTACTCACCATGTTGTAGCTACGGAAAAAGTAGCTGAATAAGATATTTTAACAAAATGCTCTAAATGCAATACTTTTCAAGCTATAAGTGATTTAGTGCATGATTTCATGAATTTTAATGCATTAAAATTATTTTAAAAATAAATTGATAAAAAAAATTAAGAAAGATCCAGGTCTGATACTCACACACGGGAATCTACTTGAGGCCTAGTACATATGTGCAAGATATGAGAGAAATCCCTGCAATAGTCAATTAGAAAATTGTGATAAAGTATTGAAATTTTCACACTTAGGGTGGGGGGGGACCTCACTTATAATGGCTCTAGGAAACAGACAAACCAACAGATCCGCATGCCTTGAACAATTTTTCATCCTTCGATAGATAAGGTATCTTTAAAAAAAAAAAAACCAGCATGTCTCTGGGCCTTGTAGTTTTGGAGGAGAAGTCGTTCACGCGGATGCCCACACCGTAGAGTGACGACATGACAAGTCAGCTGATATAAAAAGTGAACAACCCCTTTGAAATAAATAGTGTAGCTGCATTACTTTTGAGATAGAAGTCATTTACTCATTGGGGAAACAGCTGAAAAGTGACAAAGCAACCATTACTCACTCACATTTAGTAATAACTTTGAAACTTAACCATGTTATAGTTCACAAAAAAAGTAGATGAACAACACCTTCGAAAGAAATTGAGTAGGTGCAATACTTTTGAAGATCTCAGCCATTCACTCATTATCCTAACTGCTGAAAAAAGAGAAAGTGGCTGTAAATCACTTCACTATCTCAACAGAAATTGCAAACAATGGCCAACTCTTAGCTAAATAAAAACTAGAGATTGCGTCTCGACGCAGTGTATCCCCGGACGGGACATAGTTAAGGCGTGAATATGTCGGTCTTGAGCCTGTTTCCTGGAGCACCAGGTCAGGATTCTCCATAGTACCAGATTACTCCCAAAAGCTAATCACTAGTTCTTTCACTTATATCTGTCTTTAACAATTACATTTCATGGATCCAGAAGATCCATATAGTGATCCGGATCACTTCCAAAATTCAATCATTTAATCCTTTTACCTTTTCAGACATATTCTAAAAATTTTATCAAAATCTGTCCATAAGTTTTTTAGTTATCTTGTACACAAACACATCTGGCAGCCTGGATCCACATGATCCAGACAGTGATCCAGATTACTCCCAAAAACTAATCACTTGTTCTTTGTCCCATTTAAGACATTTCCTGAAAATTTCATTTTGTGCTATTTGTCTTAAAAAATTACATTTCTTGGATCCAGAAGATCCAGAAAGTGGTCCAGATCACTCGCAAAATTGAATCATTTCTTCCTTTTACCACTTCTTCCTTTTACCATTTCTAACATATCCTAAAACTATCAAAGTCCATCCCAAGATTATGTGGCAGCCTGGATCCAGATGATCCAGATCACTCCAAAAATGTAATCACTTGTTCCTTGTACCATTTAGGTCATTTGTTGAAAATGTCATCACAATCCATCCATAACTTTTTGAGGTATCTGTCTTCAAAAATTACATTTCATGGATCCAGAAGATCCATATAGTGATCCGGATCACTTCCAAAATTCAACCATTTCATCCTTTTACCTTTTCAGACATATCTTGAAAATTTCATCAAAATCCATCCATAAGTTTTTGAGCTATATTGTACACAAACACATCTGGCAGCCAGGATCCGAATGATCCAGACAGTGATCCAGATCACTCCCAAAATCTAATCACTTATTCCTCGTCCCATTAAGGACATTTCCTGAAAATTTCATCAAAATGCACCCATAAGTTTTTGAGTTATCTGTCTTTAAAAATTAAATTCATGGATCCAGAAGATCCAGACAGTGATTCGGATCACTCCCAAAATTTAATCATATCTTCCTTTTACCATTTTGGACATATCCTGAAAATTTTATCAAAATCCATCTGTCAGTTTTTGAGTTATCTTGTTCACAAACAAACAAACAGAGGGCCAAAAATGACCCTCGGTCAGGTACTTTGGCGGTCAGTGGATGACCTTAAATGAAGATCTGTAACCGGTAAGCCTGGATGCTGGTACTCCATCATGTACTCAACCTCCAAAGCCATTTTCAATAGTTTCCATGCAATGTAGTCAGCATTAAGTGTGAAAATATCTCCAAATTTGCCAAAAATGACCCTTGGTCAGGTACTTTGGCGGTCAGTGGATGACCTTAAATGAACATCTGTAACCAGTAAGCCTGGATGGTAGAAGTCCATCATGTACTCAACCTCCAAAGCCATTTTCAATAGTTTCCATGCAATATAGTCAGCATTAAGTGTGAAAATATCTCCAAAAAGGCCAAAAATGACCCTCGGTCAGGTACTTTGGCGGTCAGTGGATGACCTTCAATGAAGAGCTTCAAGGTTAAATTTCTGCATCCTTACAGAGGACATATATATGTATTATATATACCAGCCATAGGATGATCTAACTTTCTGTATAGGAGAACTGGGCCAAAAAGTGAAAAAATGGCCAAAATCTGACCTTTAAGAGGCCACCAGTGACCTTGAAATTGAACCAAATTTGAAAGTTCTAACTAAAATATTTTTTAAGTTATCGCGTCCAAAAGGAAATCTCTGCGGCGGCGGCGGCGTGACCGTACTGAATCCTGAACAATCTTTTTTAAGGAAAAATGCTATAATTTGCTAAAAATCTATTACTTTCCAAGATATATGCAATTTATTCAACTATGATATAATAAAAGTAGCCATTACTCACTTATACACTGAGCATCAAGTTTGAAACCTCAATATGTTATAGTTCATCAAATAGTAGATGAACAAAAAAATTCAAAACAAATTGTGTAGCTGCAATACTTTTGAAGATCTTAGCCATTTACTCATTAGGTAGCTGATGAAAAGTGGGAAGATAGAATTTACTGACTTAGATATGGCGATAGACTTCCCAAAACCACAAAGGATTTTGTGTCCAAGGTGTGCAAAGTTATGGCGGGACGCAGCAAATTTTGCAAACTATTTTTAGTTGGATCCAACCAGTAACATCATGCTGAAACCAAATGGGTAAATTCCAGATGAATACCACTGGTGAAACCCTACTTTATAGTTTATACACGTGTATATTTTGCAAATTGTTTTTTGTTGGATCCAATGGTTACAACAAAATAAATGTACTATGGACAAAATAAAAATGTGGGATGAAACCTCCCCATTTTCAGGACAAAACCTCTAACAAACAAAATCTTGTATTCTTGTGGAGTCTAAAGATGATTATCAACACGTCTATATTTTATCTGCAATATTTTGTGTTAAATCTAATGCAGTGGTTAAATCATGGGATGTCCCGATATGTAACTTTCTGGCTGAATGTCGGGAAATGAATTCATTGGTTGATTTTTTTTTATCGTTAGTTTAAATAGTTTCTATATTGTTAGAAAACTCCAAGGGAAATCTGTGACCTTAATTCTTCTCATGAATATTAATGAGTTGGATGCTATGGCTGTGAGTTTTCGACTTTAAAGTATCTGATCTCATAGAGGCTTCCAGTTTATAAAATATTGCTAGAAAACCTCAAGGAAAATCCATAACCTCATATCTTCTCATGAATATTAATGAGTTAAGTGCTATGGCTGAGAGTTTTCGAGTTTAAAGTATTTGATCTTCATTGAAGCTTCCATTTTATAAAATATTGCTAGAAAACCCAATGAAAACCCATGACCCCTGTTTTTTTCACGAATATTAATGAGTTAGGTGCTTTTGCCATGAGTTCTTGAGTTTAACGTATTTGATCTTCATTGAGGCTTCCATTTTATAAGATATTGCTAGAAAGCCCAAAGGAAATCCACGACCTCATATCTTCTCATGAATATTAATGAGTTGATACTATGGCTGGGACTTCTTGAGTTTTCAATTATTGAGTTTACATTTACAATTATTAATGTTTAAAGCATGGAATGTCAAATTGCCAGTTAATATACAGAGAATATTTATGGTAAATAAAGAAAATAAGTACCCAAGCAGGAAATGTTTTGATTTTAAAGTAAAGTATTGCAAGAGTAAAATCAAATGAAATTGTATTTCAATTTTAGGGGTGAAGCTATGGAATATGTTAGATGATAAACTCAAAATCTCAAATACTGCATTAAGTTTTAAAAACAGGCTGAAGTCAAATTACCTTGAAGAACACTAGAAGTATGTGGAAGTTAAAATCAAATGAAATTGCATTTCAATTTTAGGGGTGAAGCTATGGAATATGTTAGATGATAAACTCAAAATCTCAAATACTAGTGTTAGGAATCGGTCTAAAAAATCAGAATCGATTAATCGGTAACTCTGAGCAATCGATTATCGATTATAATCGTTTTTCTGCTTGCTTTGTAAGAAAGACAGAATATTCTTTTTTACCAAATATAATAACAGTAGTCTTCCGATAGGTCAGTGGTGAAAAAAATCTAGGTTATTTGTTTACATTTTGGGGTAGGGAAGGGGGTATGTTAGGAAACCAGTAGGTTGAAGAGTCAACAAGTATGTGTATCAGCAATAATATAATAATCTATTAAGGTGGCCTAAACAGTTACAAAATAATATTTATTTTCATTCTTTTCATCAGCTAAATCATTTACAGTGTTTGCATGTAACATCAGCAGATTAGCAACCAATCATGCTTAAAATAAACAATATTTCAACCCTAGACTTTCTTCAAGTCCTTTTTCTAAGGTATTATATGAGGACTGTATGACTTTATACTAGAATGTGGGGCTGACAAAAGTACTGTTTCAGCATAGAGAAGGATTTTTCCCTCCTTAAATGGATGTATAATGTTTTCATCTATGTCAGATTTAGTGGGATGAGAAATACAAAGACTTGGTGCAAGTCTATTTCAACCCCTTTTGTTCAACATCACCATGTGGTACACCCGTGTTGTGAACTCAGGACACTTTGTATATATGCAACAAAGAAGAATAGAATATCTGCTTATCATTATCATATGTCAAGAACAGTGACTGCCAAGCAGCTTCTGAAAATTATCCCGAATAAAATGCTTCTTTGGGAACTAAACAATACATAGACATGTGTTCATGGAATTTTCCTTCCATTTTTAACTCAGGACACTTTTCAAAGGCATGCTATTTTCATCAATCAAATGGAAGAGTGACTTTTATTGTTTCTGGTCAATATTGATGTTTTGTAATATATACTAGGTTATATGAAACACTTTGGCACAAGTGAACATGTATTTCAGCATTGTCACTCAAGTTTATGTGTATTGGATGGGGTCTGGAAAATCTGACTCTTATCTCAGGAATAATATGATGAAAATTTCTCAAAACAGCATATATATGACATAAATAATTGTGTATCATTGATAAATGGATGGTGCAGTTATTTTATCAAGTGTATTTAGCACTTGTATGTGTTTCAGTGCATGGGTGTCCTGAGTTAAAACCTTCCCCAGTTAGCAACACAGGTGTAGTTCAAACTGAAAGTATCTCCTAGCCTGGCCTTCCAGGCTGTCTGAACCATAATGCAAATGTGAAATATTTTTGCCATAATGCACACTGTATCAAAGGCCTTTCTAGTCTGGAAGTCTCAGCAAGCTAGGCTAAGTAAGTGTATGAGAACATTATGAAAAATACTTATAATGCAGTCAAACAGTTGTGCCTTCTTTATACATATAAATGCCTGTGGCAAGGCTAAGTATCTCCCACCAGCTTCAACGAAGTCAGATCCCTCTCACTCTCTCTCTGCCTGTTTATGTTACTGTAAAGCATTTGTCTATTATTCTGTTAAATTTCTCTCTTCCTGAAAACAATATTCCATGAATTTCCCTTTTTAAGCAGATCTTCATGACCTATTCATTTCATATAATTATAATTTCTTAGATACTGTAAAATAGTATGGCAATGTAGTAAACATTTTAGTTTTCTTGTTCAACAAAATTTGTCAAAAATATTCATGGCAGACTGCTGAAGTGTTACAGTAGTGTGATCTCTCTCCACTTGATTTATGGCCAAGCTTGTTATTCCCCATTTATAGGGAGTATACATGTTGTGTGTCAAGCAGTGAAAGTTAAATTTAATTTAGGGTGAACTTAGTTTATTGTATTAAAAGATCTTCTAAATACCTACAGAAATTTTTAGTTTTAGTTGTAACCAACAGGAAGTAGATACCAGTGAAAGAAACATGGCAGATAATGTAAACAAATGTTACGAAAATAAAATGTTAAACATCTGTAGAAAAAGGGAAAATTGGGTGGTTTATAAGTCTTACTTTCGATTCACAATCGATTCTTAAAATGAGAATCGATTTTCTACATCAAAAGTTTTAAATAGACGATGAATCGATTTTCCGTCTAATCGTAGGACCACTATCAAATACTGCATTAAGTTTTAAAAAAAGGTCGAAGTCAAATTACCTTGAAGAATACTAGAAGTATGTGGAAGTTAGCCTTAGGTCTCAGGATGAAAGTGCTTATTGTTGAGACAAAAAATTGTCGTCCGGTCGCTGTTGTCCAGGATTATTCTAAACTTCGACATTTAAAGTCTTACCTTTTCATAACTACTCAGTGAGGTATCTAATAAGCAATTTAATGTAATTTTACTGGTTGTAGTGGGATCAGACAAGATAAGCTTTAGCTTCTGCTGTTCCCTTTTCACAAACTTCTGTCATATACTAAAGTGCCAAAATCATATTCATATTGTAAAAAAAAGTATAATTGTATGTATGTACAGAAATAAAATAAATACTATCTATCTAAAGCATTTGATTGAATGATAAATCTAAAGCAAGGCTTCCCAGGATATAGTCCTTACCTTAAGTACCGACTATGCTCCGCTCCATAGCGGAGCGTAGTCGGGTACTTAAGGTAAGGACTACCCAGGATATCAAGCACTTCCTTAGATGAAGCACTTCCTGGTTCTCGCAATTTAGTGCTTTCCGACATATAGCCAATTAAAATGTTACATATAGGGGCGTCCCGGGATATAACCTTTCCGAAAATCTAATTTACCAATAAAAAACCAGTATTACTAAAAACTTCACTGGAAATAAAGTTCTGGAGTGGGGTCATCTACACTGCAGCATATATATATATTTTTCATAATTCTAAACTACCATGACAACCCAATGGATCGAGTAACAGGTCGAATAGCTTACTTGTGTGTAAAAAAATCAACCAGCAGTGATCTGGTGGTACACTGTTTACCCGTTCCTAAAACTCGTAAACAAATATTCTGTGGTGGTTTTAACTTGTTGCCTTTATCTTTATCCTTGGTTCTTTTGATATACTTATTCAGTCTTTTATCGCTCTGGTTTTGCTTGGTTTTAGACTTCTCCATATCTTTTATGATACTTGATCCATATGCTGAATGATATCGATAGGCACATCTAACTAATTTGGAGGGTATAGTGCGTTGCAGTAACATATGCTTCAGTAAAACCGAGTATTTAGCTTTTCATGCAATCATTTGTAATCATTTGCACGAGCACAACGTAACTTTAACTGACAAAACAATGGCCAAGATAATTTTCAGCCGTATATATGACATCTAGGAAAACATGCATATATTCTTATTTGTTTCATATTCTAACATAACAAAATAATAATAATAATGAAAATAAAATTTAAAAAAACTTTTGACCGAAGTCAATCAGCAGCCCATTTATACAATGTTTCTTGTTGCTGAAATATCTATATATTTTTAACTCTTCAAATAAGATAAGATAACATTTATTTCATCTCTGACTCTGTACAAGTATATCTGTACTGTACAAGTATATCTGTATGTATATGCATACAAAGTTGTAAGTAATAAATAATGATGTACAAAACAGGAATTCAATACCACAGAGAAATATGAAAAGGAAATAACTGAAGCAGACGCTTATCAAGGCTGTTCCCACAACTAACCGGTACCAATAATTCATACATTACATAATCATAATAAAGAATAATATAAGCAATAAAATGTAAATTGTTAAAGGTATTTTGAAAGGTATTAATAAATTGCACAGATTGCTGCAGTTAACAACCAGAAAATGTATTGCTTATTGGACATATGCTAAGGTATACTAGTCTTGAGAGGCAAAACAATAGATTATGATATACATTTCTAATAATTATTAATATTCACACAATAAGTAATTTTTATAATTTTTTTTTTGAAGGACAAGAATGAAGAATCTAGACCTATTGAAGAGGACACTTTGTTCCATAATTTTACACCATAAACTGACAAACATTTTGACTTATTATTTGTTCTAGCATATTTAACTGCAAATTTATGTTTTTGTCTCGTACTATAATATGAACTTTCTTGGTTATTTGTGAAAGCTGTTTTACATTACTAGGCAATGATGCATTTTTGGCTTTAAACATTAACATACCTATTTTATAGTTGACCAAATCACTAAATTTTAGAATCTTAAGTTTTTTAAACAATGGTGATGAATGAGCTTTATAATGACATTTACAGATAAGTCTTACTGCCTTCTTTTGAATGATTGTAATAGGAGTAATACATTTGTCAAAACTTCTACCCTATACTTCACAACAATAAAATAAATATGGCTGAATTTTTGCATTGTATATAGTAAGTAAGGAGTCTTGATTGAGTTTATCCTTTATCTTAAATAACAATGCCATTTATTTTTAGTAATTACAAAATTTATATGTACTTTCCAAGTCAACTTCTCATCAATCAAAACACCTAGAAACTTAGTCAGAAACACTCTCTCAATGGGGTTTACTTAATACAGTAGTAGCACTGCATAAATCATAGAGCCTTGGGTCACCAGTTGTTTCAGCGCTTTAATCTCCATACAACTTCTCCAAAGTGCGCCCACGGGAGTGATCAGGTCCCGTCCGGGGATGATTAGCTCTTAACTTTCCACTCTTTCTCACCACTTTTCAACCATAACCAGTTTGAGCTTCTTTCAGTGGTTTCACCCAGCCTTCTAATAAGTGTTCGTTTTTCTTTCCCTCCCAGCCCCAATTCTTTCATCAACTTTACCATAGATCTTGCAACAAAACCCCGTGCACCAATTTCCACTGGATAACAGACAGCATTCCATCCGTTGGCTATACAATCTTTCACTAGGTCTAGGTATCTAAGCAGTTTCCTCTCATAAGCCTCTTCCACAGCTTCCTCCCATGGAACAGTGAGTTCTATAAACATAATTCTTTTGCTACCCCTGGAGAATAAGACAATGTCTGGCCTTTGCTTAGTCTTTACAATATCATCAGGTATGACAAGCCTCACATGAGTATCCACCAATAATTCCCAGTCCCTAGCCAGGTCCAATAGTCCTGATGTGCTTTTCACTCCTTGGTTTGGCTTCTCCCCTTCTTTGACAAACCTAATCAGAGTCCTTTCTTCATTCTTCTTACATCTTAACTTTCTATCAATGGCAGCTCTTGCAATACTGTGTTATGTCGCCAAGTGTATCTCCCTTGAGTCAGGGCGACATTGCAGCTGGAGAGAACATGTTGCAATGTACAAGGTTTGCCACACAGTTTACAATTTGGGTCTTCAGCCTTTCCCCACTTTACCAAATTAGTTGGTGTTGGTAGCACATCATATACAGACCTAAGGCAGAACTTGATTCTAAGTGGTTCCATCTTCCACAGTTCACTCCAAGTTATCTTCTTGGGGAGTACTTCTTCCCACTTCATCCAAGCACCCTGGCTTTGCATGCTGATTGCCTTTGTGTGTCTTTGCTCCTCTTCAGTGTTTCTTATCTCTTGTACTAGCATATCTCTTTTGTCTTTTCTCTTTGCTTTACTCCACCATTGTTGACTCCCATTGTATCCTATGCCCTGTTTTCCAACACACACCATTCCAACTATTTCCTTGTGTTCCAGTCTACTTTTTGCTTGACTAACTGCCTCAGATACATCCCATTTTCTCGCAGTATTCATGGTTATACCCGCCTGGCTCACCATGTTGTCCTTTGACTCCTTCAGTGTTGTTTCTGCTCTGGCTTTGGTAACTTTATATTCTTCGACAAGCGATGACATTGGTAGTACCAACTTTACATCCTTTCCGTAGAGTGCTGCATTGGAAAATGATGGGGGAACTCCAAGCCACTGGCGCAGTCTATTGCTAATCTTGCTTTCCATCTTCTCTACAGTTGACAACGGAAAGTCATATAATATTAAGGGCCATAGTATGCGAGGGAGTATGCCATGTTGGAAGATCCAAACCTTAAACTTGCCAGGAAGTTCACTTTCATCAACAGATAGTAGCCATTTTTCTATCTGGGCTATAACCGACAGCTTATTGTTGCCATCCTTCAAAGTGTCATCAAACATCTTGCCTAAGCTTTTGACTGGAGCCTCACTGACTGTTGGAATTCTTTCATCACTTATTTTAAACACACAGTTCTTCAACACCTTCCCTTTCTTGATCACTAAGGTACGAGACTTTTTGGAGTTGAACTTCATTCTAGCCCATTTAATCAACACTTCTAGTGATTTTAACAATTTATCAATATGTATTTGGCACTCTGAAATATCTTTTTTTATATGTAAAATCCATGTAGTTTGTTTTTGATACATTAAGTGACAATTTGTTAATTGCAAACCATCTACTAAGTTTGGTTAATTCTCTTGATATAACTACACTAGCATCATGAATATTGTTACTGGAAAAAAATATATTTGTATCATCTGCAAACAGCAAAAATATTAACAATTTAGAAACATTGCACAAATCATTTATATAAAGTACGAACAGTTTTGGCCCCAATATTGACATATTTCTTTTTTACTTGTTATTACCTGGTTATTAAATTTAAATTTACATGGAAATGCCATTGCTGACTTATTTTTGTTTATAACTTTTATTAGTACTTTCCAGGTTTGTTTCATATCAGAATGATTATTTTTTACAATAGTTGAGTAATATTTTTTCTCTTCATTTCTTAGTATACTAACCATTATTTTTATACCTTTTATATTTTTGTAATAAAGTTTTACTTTTAGTCTGCAGATAAGACTTATACAAACAATTTTTTTTCTTACATGCATTTTTTAAGCCAGGAGTAAACCATGGCTTGTCTATACATTTTTTATTTATATTAACTTTTTTAACAGGACAACATAAGTTATATATTTCCTTGAACTTTTCCAAGAATAATTGGTAAGCTTTATTTACACTTTCAGAATTTAAAACTTTGGTCCAATCACAGGACAATAAATATTGATTCATTGCCACTAAGCCTTCATCGGTCACATTTAGACAATACTTATACAAAGGTTTGTTTCTCTTCTCATCCTGACAAGGTAGCACTGTATTCAGTGATCCTTGTGGGCCTCTTTATTAATGGTACTAAACCATTTCCATACATCAATTCTGCGAATTCTAAACTTCCCTTATGTGAATCTGTATTTAGTAAATTAATATTAAAATCACCTAGTATAAACATAGACTTTTTGCTTTTACTTCTATGTTTGTTTAATAATTCATAAAGTTCATCAACACATGCAGTAAAAAACTTAACTAGCTTGTATTTAATTGCATTTTTTATATACAATGAGCAACCACCACCACGTGTGTTTTCTCTAACTACATGAAATACTTGATATCCGCTGATAATGTATGAATCTTTACTTTCTTTGTCTAACCAATTTTCTGAAACAACAATAATATCAAATTTAACATTCAGACTATCTAGACATAATTCAAGATTATCAAAATTCTTCTTTAAGCTTCTTGCATTAACGTGAAACAAGGACAAACCAACTTGTTTTACATTTAATTTATCATTTAATTCACTTTCAGTCATATAATTGCAATCATAATTAAATTTATCTAATAATGTACTACAAGAAACTATATCGTCAACAAACTGTGACTCGGTTATTTTATCTGACATAAATAGATGTTGAGATGGGCTGTTTTCAAGTGCCGTATCATTTAATGAGTAAAATTCAGTATCCTCTAGAGATTGAAAAAGTAACAACTGATTACAGTTTTTACAATACCAAACAGTATTTACTGTTATATGTTTTAGTTCTTTTTTAGAGAGCAATGAACATTTATTATGGACCCATTTCTTACACATGCAACATTCTATAGCATTTGTTATGGCATTTTTTTTACAAATTCCACATGGGTAATTATCTTGTTTACTCATATTTATAAAAATGTACAAGGGGGGGGGGGGATATTAAACTTCTACACTAAAGAGACAGTTTACAAGGTAACAGTCATTCTAGAATTTTTGCAAGGTCACTAATGTCCTTGATGTAAACTACTCTGGCTGTTTCCGGTGAACCAAATGTCTTAATAAAAACTTTACAGTTTCTAGTCCAAGTGGACATGATTTTCTTGTCTCTCCTCAATCTTCTATAGACGTCATCTGAATGGAACTTGATATCGATTACATCAAGTGTATTCATAACAGAAGTTATTAAAATAGTTATGTACAGGGGGGGACAGCGATTCGTGGGGGACAGCGATTCGCCAATTTCTATTGTACCTCATTTAAAACTAATATCTATGTTGATACTGAAGGAGCCTTATAGCATAGAAAAGTGTGCAACATGTCTTGATACTTTTCTAAGATTTTAGAACTGATAGCATGCAGGATTATAAAGATGAATAAAAAAGTTTATATGTCAGTGAGAAATATGGCTAACAAACTGCATCTGACTGATGCAAAGAGCTCTATGTTCTTTAAACTGTGTCTGGGGTCAATATAAATACTATTTATAACTTCATCATATGCTAGAATACAATGAAAAGAATCGATCTTTAGCTTTAACTATAGTTTGCAAAGAGTTTAACAGTCTTTGTAACTTTTTTGGGAACAGTGTAAAATAATTGGCGAAATGCTGTCCACTTTCCAACAGCCCTAATCTTATTGCCATGGGACAAGTTATATGGGTGTATTCGTACTTATCACAAAATATATTTTATTATGCTACTATCATTAGACAGTTTGAGGAACCTCTTTTCATTCTGATAACTTTTGTATAACCACACTGCATATTTGTTCTCAAGAAACTGCATTTTGGTGTTTTTATGGGCGAATCGCTGTCCCCCCCTGTAGTGGAGAAACTCATTTTAATACACGTTGACTGAAGTGGGTACCACTTATTGGTCAATTGATTTAGCTCAGCATATTACATATATGTTGACTGCATTACTAATCATGCTACTTAATCAAAACTATCAATAAAGTACATGAAAAAGCAAATGTACAATAAGTTCTCCACAACTGTAAAACACTTTAGGCATTATTTATGCCATGTTATGAAGAAAATATTCCCTAAAATGTTTAAAAATATTTGTTTTATTCATTTAATTATGAATGTCGAAGGCTGTATGTCACAGGGTTACTGGCCTAGTTTTCTTGCTATCTGTTGGCTATTTCAGAGGTTTTAAAATTTAAATAATTTAAAACAATAACATATAGACATCGACATAACTGTTCAACTCTGTACATGATAACCTTTCCAATGGTGCTTTAATTGTAAAAAAATAATAATGTAGTGATTTACAAGCAATTAAAGATTAACGAAATTTCATATTGCATGGATAAAAAGTAAATTAAGGACTGAAAGTGTTCAAAAGTCATATCCCAGTACCTGATCCAGTAACAGAAATGACAAATATATCATTTTAAAAACACTAGTAAATTTGACAGTTTTCATTTCAATAAATTTCGTTCTGTGTTGGTTGAAATATTAGGCGTATTTCACAACCAAGAATCTAAAAATAAAATTTTTTCACAACCAAGAATCTAAAAATAAATTTTTTTCTCACATGTTGCTGCCATTATTTTACAAAGAATTATGGGTAATCAAAGGACACTGAATCTGTTGATCTACCTCGAGAGGTAGATCAACGGATTCATAATCCAGATTCAGATTCAAGTCACAAAACAAGCGAATCCGTTGATCTGACAAATCTAGATTCGACGGATTACGGTTGTGAAATACGCCTATTGTTAATTATATATTGCAAACACACTAAAACCAATGCTAGCAGGAAAACTGGATTATTGACCATACATGTTATATTTTGCTTTTCCTTTAACACAAAAGACCTTGGGGATGTATGTAATTGCATAAAACAGTTGATATTTTTTTACAAATATAATAAATAATAAAATTTTGGTTGTACATATTGTTTGTACATTACACTGCACTAGTAAAGTGAATCTGATGGATGGTTTGCCACCCAGATTCTTTAGCACTAAATACCCAACAAATTTGAGTCAACCCATCCTAAGATAAGCTAGAGCATATCAGCCTAAGATGAAAAAAATTTATGAATGATTTTTATGCTAATATAATCCAAACTATTTACATGCATGTGGAGATGATAGGAAATTAAATGGCATTATCATAAAAAGATCACATTATCAATGATCAATTTAACTGACCTCTGTATAGAAGTTTTACTTTGTCTATATTTGTGTTCTTTATAAAAGTATGTTAAATTTTATCTAATCTCAACAAACAGTGTTTAACTGGAAAAATTAATGAATGGTGCTTCCTGAGTCATAAGAAGCATCACACTATACCTTTGCTTTAATTTTTTATGTTTTATTGGGATGAGTTCTTAATTGTGTTTGTGTTTATTGCTTTAAGATTCTGTTGAAGTTGAATTGGTTCACTTGGGTGGGTAAAGTGAATAATAGGGAAAAGCCCCAAATTATAAAGTGAAATAAATCAACATCAAAGTAATATCTAAATGTAATGAGGCTTAATCCTCTTAAATTTTCAAGGAGGATTAAGTCATATGAATTGGGTGGTTTTACGGTAGAGCCTGAATATGAAATTTTACTAAGAATTATTCAAAGCACTTTATTTTCACAAATAAATACAAATCACCTTTAAAATTACATTAATTAATCCGAAAATGTAATCAAATCCAAGAAATTTATTACAATCAGTTTAGCAACAAACTAATATGCACAAAACATTACACTTTTCTGTTAGGTTATATGGGTAATTGTCTATTTAAGAATATTTAAACATTAAAAGGATTAAATTAATCCATGTGCTTATTAAGATGTAAAAATGTAAAGCATTAACCCAAAACACATTGAAGGTGTCTCAAAACAAATCCTAATTAATCCTGTTAGTTATTCGCTTAACCAGAGGTAACACAAATTAAATTCAAAAGAATGCTAGATCAAAAGACCAATCTAGGGCTGGTGAATTACCCAGCCACAGATATAGTTAAAATTCAACTGATAAAGAGTCTTGAAACAATAAATAAACCAGAGGCTATCCAGTTGCATAATCACTCCCCAAAGGTAAAATAAATCTATTTCTAAGGAATAGTTGAACAATGGACACCTTGTCACTTAATGACCCTTCCACTGTAAACCAAAAAGTATTCCAACAATAAATGAGTTAAGACTAATCCCAGAATACATATTGAGTGTAAATATAATACATAAAAATATAGGTAGAACAAGAAGTTCATATTATCATTTCAATTTGAAAATTAAAAATGACCTGTGCAAATTATAAGTTGGGCCAATATCTGTGAGCAAATCGTTAGGTAGGATAAACATCAAAATCTATCCCAAATGACATTTAACAATGATAAACTGTTTAACTAAATATTGCAGTACTTGAAAACTAGCTGGGCTCAATTCAATTTCATGATTAAAACCATCCATGGAGTGTGACACGGTAAGTTGGGCTGATATGTGTCAATTCATCTTAGAATTACTTATGCATGTTCCATGATATTTGTTAATATTAAATTCTAACTTGAAAATCATTCTTATGTTTAATTATCCTATGTTGGGCTGACATGTTCTAGCCCATCTTAAGATCTGCTAAGGCCATCCTGAGAGAGGCTTCCCAACGTAAGATCTTAAATTGGGCTATCGCCCATCTTAAGGTGGGCTGATTACTAAGTTGGGCTCCAACATGTACATTCAATGCAATAACTTTTTTATTTGGCAATAATAGCAATGATAGGTGATCAGGGAGCTGTGGATACAGATTTTACTCATGGGCTTCTTCAAAAGGATGTGTTTTTAATTCTTTTGAATGTGTCTGTTGATGGAGCACAATGTAAGTTTGAAGACAGATATTCCACAGTTTAGGGTTAGCCACACTGAATGGCCCTATCAGTAACAGAGACCAGCCTTGTTTTCAGAATGGCCAGTTTTTAACCAATTTGATGCATTGTCTGATAAACTGGAGAGGTAATATTCAATGGGTTTCTGAGATACCTCGGTCCCTTTTCATTACATTATAGCAATGTTTTACTGTTAAACCTTGTACATATTGTCATTTAGTGGGTCTAAGAAGTAACAGGTCTGGCTCACTTGACTTGCATTTTGTTTCACTACAGGCTCTGGAAGTTGTGATTGTTGGTTCCAGGTCATAGAAATATGTGGAATTTGTGTGGGGTCTGTCCTGATATGACCTTAGCCATTATATAGGATATGTAACCCAGACATTGACCTTTAAATGTTGGCCTAGTTATATAAGGAATATAAATCTCTAATCTTTTCAGAAAAAAAACTATACAAACAAAAACATATTTTAATGTTATGCTAAAAGTTAATGCAATAAACCAGCAAGTCATATGCTTAGTAACGAATTAAGTTGAATGTCTTTTTTTTAGGCAAACAAGCTTCACTTTATGTGTGTTTGGAAGGTACATTTTTTAGTCTTCAATCAAACACGTAAAAGACAAAAAATTTAAACCACATGGACAAAATAGGGTTCGGACTTTCTTAGTTGAGTCTGTTTTGTAGTCAAATGTTTTAGTTCGGTATTTATCTTATAAAAGTTATAGTTTCTGACCAACTGAAAATGATATACACGTACGTATGAAACGATAGGATAGTTTAAGTAACACAAATGTAGACGACCCAGAAGAATCGCAATTCTAATCAATGAAGACTGTTTTAACTGCTTCATATAAGTGATAAGCAGGGTGTATATATTTCTTTAAACTTCTTTAAACCTACTCACATGTTTGTTCAAACATATCTATAATACTGGTGAGATACCCTCTCAATGGAGAACTGCTATTGTAAAACCCATCCCCAAAAACTCAAATGATCCGAGGCTGCCAACAAACTATAGAGGTATAAGTTTACTATCCACAGTATATAAGGTTTTCACAAATGTGTTAAACAATAGGTTATCCACCTTCCTAGAAAGTAATAGTCTATTGGCAGAAGAACAAAATGGTTTTCGACCAAAAAGGAGTTGCGAGGACCATATAACTACTCTTATGACCATACTTCTAAACCGTAAGGCTAACAATCAGTCAACTTATGTGGCATTTGTTGATGCACAAAAAGCATTTGACAGGGTTGATCGCAAGTATATGCTATATAAACTCTTAAAAATTGGAGTAACTGGCAAACTCTACAGAATAATTAAAAGTGTCTATAAATCATGTGACTGTTGTTTAGATATAAATGGAAACTATACTGAAAAGTTTATAAGCAATGTGGGTGTTAGAAAAGGTGATACATTATCACCAACTATGTTCAATACTTTTACAAATGATCTACCACAAGAAATTAACAGTCTGGGACTTGGAGTCCCTATTGGAGATGGTGAATATTTATCAATCTTACTATATGCAGATGACATAGTGCTAATTGCTTCATCTGAGAATGATCTCCAGAAGATGTTAGAAACAACATACAATTGGGGTCAAAACTGGGGAATAGATTTTAACTGTGATAAAACAAAAGTCATACACTTTAGAAAAAAAGCAGTTAATGCCACAGGTTACAATTTTTCTCTGGGGCCAACTATATTAGATATTGTCTCTGAATATAGATATTTGGGAATATTCTTAAATGAGTTTGTAGACATTGGAAAAATGGCAACTGTCTTAGCAGAGTCAGGATCTAGGGCCCTGGGAAGTATTATACACAAATTCAGGTTTTTAAATGGACTAGTGTACAAAAGTTACAAAACATTATTTGACATGTGTGTAGCTCCTGTTTTAGATTATGGATCAGGTGCATGGGGCTTTAAAGACGTAAGTAAAATTGACACGGTCCAAAACAGGGCAATGAAATTTTATCTGGGAGTAAATAAATTCACTCCATCTGATGTGATACAAGGAGATTTAGATTGGGAGTTCAGTAAGGATAGGAGAATAATTCGTATATTAAATTATTGGAACAAAATTTGTCAAGTAGATGATTCCAGACTGATCTCCAAGGTATACAAATGGGACAAAAATTCAAGTAAGAGATTTACCTGGTCATGGGAAGTAAAACAGATATTATTAAAACTTAAGTTTGAAAATGAATTTGAACATTTTTTGCCTGTAAACTTAAATTTGGTCAAAGATGAGATTAAAACTCTGAATCAAAATACATGGCAACAGAATATAATCAAAAGCTCAAAATTGCAGCATTATCGAAAGTATAAGATACTACCCTGTGTTGAACCATATGTTTTAAAAACCAAAAACAGACAACAGAGATCGATTCTGGCAAAATTCAGAGCAGGTGTCCTGCCACTACAAAATGAAATAGGTCGTTGGCACAATACCCCTTTAGAAAGTAGATTATGTAAACTTTGTAAACAAGAAATAGAAAATGAAATACATTTTGTTCTTGATTGTCCAAAATATAAAGATACCAGAAAGACATTTGTAAATAAACTGGTAGAAAAGGGTGTACAGTGGGAAATTTTATCTATATATGAAAAGTTAGAGTTTTGTATGAATAAATCCAATGTCATAATTTTCAGTAACTATCTTCGGCAAATATTTGAAATACGAAAAACTTGTATTCTGCAATAATTTGGTGTTTAATGTTACTGTGATAAATGTGATCAGAGTGCCTCATAAGCTCATGTCTGGGCTGGCTGCCAAAGTTTTGTGTTTCTGTACTACTATATTACTTAATTTGTGCAGGTGGCACTATAATAAAATACTCTCTCTATATATATATATATATATTGAGGTGAATGTGTGTAATTTTCAGGGAACAATCATTTTCCTGGGTTTGGTCAGAAAATATATACTTCTCTTAAATTTTCAAGTGATATACAGTTAGCACATAGTTACCACACAAATTGGCTTAACAAAAATCAGTAAATTTGTGAAATAGATAAAATTTATGTTTATATCATATGGAAGTGACACAATATAAAGGAACACTCCAGGCCCAAGTATCATTCTGCATTTGAAACATTTGTGTAAAAACATGAACTTAATATATCACTTTTCAGAACCAATATCTTTCCCCAAACCCTTTGGTTATTGCTGTCATAACACATTTGTTATAGGGTGGGGAGCTGAATAAACTGTTCTACATGTCACTTGTCTGTAAGGACTATTTTACAACTTAATTTGATCCTCACTTTAAAAAGATGCCTTCCCTTTTTTCTTCTCATCCCAGAATTAAAGGATGGCATATTCCCACTTATGAAAATGAACTTCAAAAAAAGATAAAATTATTTGTAAAGGTTTAGTTGATCCACAGGGTTATTTAACAAACGGTTGATAAACTACTCCAGTTAATTACAGTGACTTTTCAAGTGAATATTAAGCGTTTCTTTCAGTCATAGAAATATCAAATACCAATTCAATACTTCATGCATCAGAGAACCAATTTATATTTGTATCCTGCGCAAAGATAAAAAAACCACTAGTTAGCTAACATTTTACTTTGCATCCAATGCTAGGAGCAATAATAAGCTAGGCACTTTAACTTTGGGTACGCCCTTTTGACCTTCAGCTAGAAATCTAAAGTTAAATCTGACTGTATCAGGACTCCCCAACACATACTTTCCTAGAGGATAGTTTCCACTAGTCCCAATAAGAGCTTTTGCAGTTTTGTATCGTCGTTTGACATTGAATTCATGATCCGAGGTTTCTTCTGGTCCTAATATATGGTACTGTTCCCCTATGTTTCCTACGTTTGAACCCGTGTCTCTGAGGAGTAATGATGGACTGGCCTTCATCTCTTTAAATGTGGTGGAACGTAGGTGCTTATATATGTTAATCATCCCTTCCTGCTACTCATGTTTACTTCTTTAATTGTCCCTCTTTTTCTACATTGATTTTCCCCCCTGATTTGATCTGTAACATTCATTCTCCCTATGGGTGGCATTGTGAGATACTTACTAAAAATGAGTTTGCTTATGATTGCTGTTCAAGTTAAAGATAAAGTGACTTTTTGCATGGTGTTTTCTGTTATATAAAGTTCAGGAAACATTTTTCGTCATTCATGAACCAGGCATAAGATTTGGGGGCAGTTGTTTTATTGTTGTCCTCTCCCCCAAAGGAGGGATTGTAACTCAGTTTTCTCTGTCTGTGTGTCTGTCCACGTGCATAACTAAAAAATATATATAAATCAGATCTGGGTAAAATGTTTACACAAGAACACAAGGTGGGGTCTATCTGTGGCTCAGTCATTCTGAAAAGATACTTCAGATCTGAATCAAGATCAAGTCTCCACAATTTGTTTTTGCATATGTGCCTTCACAGGCAATTACTGTTGCTATCTGGATCCTTATGCTTGGGATTAGTTCCCTAGTGGTGTTAGAATCAGTCGGAAATTGATTTGGCCAATTGTAGGAAGAAAAAAGGTTTTGGAAGCCATCTGAGTCTCATTTTATGAAGGCCGATTCAATATTGAGAGTAAATGAAAAAATGGAGGTTTCACGGGGTGACAAATACTGAGTTTCTGTCTTATATCATTAACTTATGACACGATCACGTGAAAACCATTCATATAATGGGACACAGTTTGCACTTTGATGTCAGGAAGCTTAGATTGAAATGTGTAGGCTACCCTGGTCAATTTTACTGCATCCATCATCTAATTATTGAATTCCCAACATATATTATCAATTTCAGTATGAAACAGTCGAACATGAGAGTAATTCTAATTTTGTGATAATATGCCATCAGTTTTTTTGTAAAATAAATAATACGTCTTTATGCTTAATTCCTTTGGATTATTATTAAATTTATTCTGCCAGTAAGTATAAAAATATTATTAGACAAGCTATATCTTCAGTAAACTATTAATAACGAAAATGTAATTTTCATGGGGAGCTATTTTTCCCAACGTAACATTTTAAAAACATACCAGTATGTGTATTTATAGTATTCTGTCTATATATGGTTGAGCATGCTCATGAAAACCTTGCAATAGGACAAAGTTAAAACAGCATGTTAAGCAATTACAGCCGTAATTAAAAGACTGTTTTACATACTTGTATGAATAAACATGACAGTAATAAACTTGAGGCTAATTAATAGTGATACCATTTGAATCAACTGTTAATAAATTTATTAATTGTACTAAAATTTAATTAATTGATTGAATGTATAAAATAAAATTACAAAGATTAATATTTGGAAAAAAAACACAACAATTATGTGTATTAAAGTAATGCATCATACAATTATGAGAAAAAAGGGTATTTCAGTCATATATTTTTGAAATTTTCTTCTGTTAACTTATAAAAGTTGTTTAGTGAGCGTTTTGTTTTCTAAACGAATCAAATGTTTATCCCAAATATATATCTCACCATTGGTCACAGGAAACAGGTTATACAGAATGGAGGGACTTCCTAATCATATGGTGCTTTCAAGAAACTCAGAGGAGCTTGTTGTCGTGACACAGAGAATGTAGTAAGAACTTCCATTCTGTGACAACTGGAAAGGAAAAGAATTCAGAGAACATCGACAGTGACTAATTTTGTCAATATATGACAGTACTGTATTATATGGAGCTACATTTTGGTTGAGTTAAACAACAAGCTGTTATTTTCGTTCGTGTAGAAGACAACATTACTTCTACTGCTTGTTGATAAAGGCTTCAGTACACTGGAGTTATATTTTCGTTTGCATCTGTCACACAGCTCCACAGGTTTTGTGTCTCTTAGAAGAGGTTATTTCTCTTTTGGGATATTTGGTAATCTAAACAAACTAGATTGTACCATTAACCTTGTAAATTTTCTGAGCTAATTTAAACACAAAATACAACTAGCTGTTGAAATCTTATTGCATATAGAAGTACTTTAAACTAAGCAGATTAATATAATTAAAAAATATAATATATAATTTGTACTCTGTGTTATATATCACTGTATTTTGTACGAATTTAGCACTGGTAGCATGCTTACATTAGACTCAGACCCTACGGATACAATGACATTTGTGAAAAGCTTGGTCTGGTGTTTTATCTATATTATCTTGGCAGTACTGTACTGTATTAGTAAATCTATCTACACAGTTATCCTACTTATTTCCTGTGTCTGTAAATGTATTGACTTTCTGCGTAGTTTCATGCACTGCTTTTGTCAGTGTATCGATATCGTTCAAATCGCTGTGAATGGTCTATTTCACTGCATTCATATAATCAGGAACCTTTTGTTTGGTCTTTGTCACTGTAATAAACTGTTTCAGGTATTACTGAGGTTGGTGTGTGGAGGTGTGCGACTGTTAATGGAACTGTTAAAATATCTCTATAGATTTTTGCAAATAGTTAACATATTACTTGGCTGTGTGGAAAGTTATGTGTATAACATGACAGTTTTGTTTGGTTATCTGGCTTCTTAGTTATCCATAGTAATCTATTGTGTGTCACCATTGCGCCAAACTTAAGACCAATACACACCAGTGCAAAATACAACATGACCAGATATGATAAAATTTTTATTTTGAAAAATTCTCCAGCTTTTTACTAAATCTGTAGGTGTCAACAGTATATAACACAGGGCTCAAGTGAAAGTGACCACAATTTTCTTATAATTGGACCAATTTTGTATTATTATTTTATCAGAATATTTCCAGCTTGAAGAGGGTCTGTATCTGAGTATATGGAATCCGTTTGATGTGTACTGGGCCTTAACAGCTACTATGGTTGTGTGAGCTTACTGGAAGCTTAAAAGACTTATTTAAAATGTGATCCTTTCCTGCTAAAAATTACATAATTATAAGGATGGTAACCTTGTAAAAGTAAATACTTCAAAAATACTAATCTGTGCGAATGCTTGTGAACACACTCATTCTTCCTGTTTTCAAATTGAATTTCATGCATGCTTTCTCTTACTTCAAGCTGTCATTGTTACCAATGAAATATTATGGATTCTATGTAATAAAACACTACTTATTCTGCACATAAGTTGTTTTATTGACTCCTGGTTACTGTGATTTATTCTCCTGACACATATGAACTTACAGCATCAAAGTGAACTCGAGTTTTCAGTCCTACCCATCTGATTTATGGTACTTTTATTTACGCTGTATGCTTTATAGTGCTACAAAAGTTTTGATGTGATATCAGCTATTTTATGAACCATCTTGACAATTCTAATGCTGGAGAGTAAAGTATAACATTTCCACTTGGGAACAAAACTCTGTTACTGTTACTAGCTTTATTTATTTTCTGGCCTCTATAAAGGACATATGTTTCACCTGTATATACCTTCATTATTCAGTTTTAAGTGTACATTTACTGATTATTATGCTAATAATATTTTTGACAAGTTAATGACATTACAAATTATGGTGCTGTATGTAAAACGCATTTGGAGTTGTGTCAAATTGCTCTAAAGGCATCCTACCCAAATGCAATCCCCACCGAATCACAACAAAGAAAATTGAACAAGAAATGAACATAGATTAGCCTGTATTAACATATTACCACAGCTTGGAAAGGCGTTAACTTGGAAAATTTAATAGTAATTTAAATTTTTATTAGAAATACTTACCATTTCCTAACAGTAGCTATTTGTTGGAGCCATCCAACCCAATGGCCAACGCAGAGATGTGATTTTAAGGTTATGTAACAACCTTAACCAAGCCATTGGGTTACAGTAGTCCGTCCTCCCGCCAATTAGGTCACATGACCACATTGTTTACTTCATTATTTTTGTTGCAAGTAAAAGAATGACTTGCGGGGAGGCGGGAGGGAAATATGAGTGTTAGGAAATGGTAAGTATTTCTAATAAAAATTTAAATTACTATTAAATTTTCCAATTTTATAGTGAAATACCCTTACCATTTCCTAACAGTAGCTGAATTCAGCCTTGTAGGACGGAGGGAATTCTTTTAAGAAAAATCACTACCCAACCTACAACTAAACAACATGAGAACTTCACAATGGAATTTACAGGCATTAATAACATATAAACTTCCAACAATCACAACATACAACTCCCAAAAAACTGAAAGTATGTAGTTGTAGTTCTCACAACTGCTGACAATGTTGGTGTTGCAAAAGGATGTCATACATAGATATCCCATCTACATTGTAACATCCGACCTCAAGACAAGGTCAAACCAACCTGAAAGTGTCATCAGCATAATGCCTAATCCTTCCCAAGAAAGATTTAGGCAAGATTGATATCTAACTACAAACATCCAGCATTGCAGACATACCAGCCACAAACTGCAAATGTACCAATATAAGTATGAAACACATACTTATAAAGTAACAAAACTGTAACTGCAACTGTAGGACCCAATTTCAAATCTGACCCTATGACAACAGAGGTTTTTCAGATAGAAATTAGTATACATACAATGCAATTTCCAATAACATGTATCAAGAAACTCATGTAAGGAAATCACCTATAAACTAAAGATGCAATCAAAAACCTACATCAATAGTTTCCGTGACTCAATCTTGACTCAATCAAGATGAAATAGGTGCCAAAAGATAAGTCTTATTAAGAAACTTTCTTAATGGCAGTAAAAACAAAAAATTTTGTTCTATCCCAAACCTTTTGATTACCACCCCTAACAGGAACAGACAGACCCACATTGAGTCAAAGTGATGTCCAAAGAGGCTAAGAGCTGGCATGACCACAGGCTTAATTGCAGTAGGCCCATCCAAAGCAAACTGGATCTGGCAATTGATGGGCCAGAGTTACTTGTGACCAATTCTCCTTATAACTAAAGGAGGAATATGTCCAAGCATTAATGTCACTCCATTACCATGAATCCACAGAGACAAAGACCACTGACTCAGTTGCAGTAATTGCAGTAGGCCCATCTGAAACCAACTGGTTCATGGCCAAAAAAGGCAGTTAATGACCAAAGTTACTTGTGACCAATCCTCCCTACAAGTAAGGGAAGCATGAATGTCACTACTTACTTGAAACCAAGACCAAACGTCTTGAAAGATAATAACTTCAAAAAAGCCTTCCTCACAAGCCCAACGGCTGTTTGATAAGAGCCTGAAGGACCAATGACAAAATCCAAAACTATTGGTTTGTCCCTTTCTAAAAGTTGCTAATCTAATATTAGCTCAACTTTTAGATACTTTTTACCCTTTCAGCGCCAAACCCTCCGTAATTGCTGTTCTATAGCCCAGAATAGAGGATGGTATTAGTATGTTCCTTAAACTAGAATTTCAGGAAATTGCTCAATGTGGAATAGTGGGGTCTGAGATATAAACCTGGCTCTCTTCACACCACTTCCCAAAAAAGAACAATTGATTCTCCTTGAGGAGTGCTCCTTCATTGTTTCACCACTTCCTCTGGGAATCTTTCATAATATTCATGCCTGACTCCAGATGCCAATCATGAAGATTCAAATAGGCTAGATTGTTGTGAAGCCTGTTGCTGAAAAATTGAACTAACAGATTCACCCATTTAGGAGTCTTTGTGGAACAGATTCATAAGACACAAAAAACAAGATATCCCTGGCCACCCAATCATGATGATTCTACACCTGTAGGTGGTCATTAGTTGAATCACCTGAGGGATGAGGGCCACTGGACATAACTGACCAGACCCTCCCCCTGACATTCAATGCATCTGTTCCCCAAGCCCGACTGTCTGGGACATGAGACAGACACATTTACATTACCTGCAGGACCAAGGCCCTGGGCAAAACATGTCTAATTGATTGAAAACCTGGCGACTCATAGCCCCTTTGGTTTGAATAACTAAACTTCTAGACAAGGAATCTGGCAGAACATCTAGATTCCCTAGGATGTACTTTCGTGAATCTGAATCATTCTGGCATTTAATTAAACCATGATTATGCAGATTAAGGTACATGTTACCTAAGAGTGGATGCCTCCCTGTCTGTTCATATAGGAAACCACTAATAAATTGTTAAGAGAAATGAAACTGATTTCAATCCAGAAACTGACTTCTGAATCATTTTTTAAAATAACAACATTGCTTCCAATGTTATGTAATGTGGAGTCTTGACTCTTCCTGATGCCACAGACCAATGGCTGTGGATGACTCAAGAAGCACCCCAACCCATTAGGGAAGCTTCTGTGAATGGAGAGAAAACTGTGCTCCTGAAGGAGTGGTGAGTCCTCCTTCAAAATTGAACTAGAGGTCCACCACTGAAGATGATCCCTGAACCAAAAAACCCAAGAAATGGGACATCCAGAGACTGAAGATATCAGCAGTGTTTCCAGATACCATTGGAATGACTTCATGTTCAGATAACCCAATGGTATGGTATTCTCCATTGAAGCCATGCTTTCAAAGTGACATGAGCTTCCCTGGAGATAAACGAGAAGCTTCCAACATGGTAAACTGTCCTTGCCAGAAGACAATAGATTTCCTCTGAGTTGGGAAGACTAGCCCTACCCTGAGGTCGAATTGTAAACCAACAATTCGATTACTGGAGTTGGAAATAAATCTGACTTTAGAAATTGTGATCCAACCCAAGCTTTCAACAAGATGCACCAACCAATAGATGTTTTCTTGGCATTGCTATCTACCCTGAGGTCGACTGTTTTGAATTTGTTCTCATTAGCCAACCGTCTATATACTGGCGAATACTGATGCCTTCTGCACGAGCCATCAGCTTCACCACTTTTGCTACCTTGGTGAACTGGAGAGGAACTGTAGCCATATTGCAGGGTAAGGCAGTGAACTGGTAGAATCTGTAGCCTCCAGCTGAGTCTACCGGTGACGAGTGTGTACCGATAAGAGTCGAGTGACGTCATCCACTCTCGTTATATAGACGAATTCCAAATATTAAACAATTCATATTGAGTAAGGTACATGCAAAGCTTGTTTACCTGACCTTAAGTATACTGACAGTCATTTCTTCTTCACTAACCCCAAGAAATAGACTGTAACTGTAAACTTCCAGCGATGTGACTGGTGATATCGCCCTTTTGTCGCTCATTTCATAAACAGCTTTTATCAAAATTGCTGTTTCTCCCGTTTTTTTTTTTGTTTTTTTTTTAAACTTCTGCCAACCTCACTTCTAAAAAGTCTGGCTGAATATTCTTCTTTCCCAGGACTTGTATAGTACCAAACTGGAGAAAGGTTCCTTGAAACCACAGGAAGCCAGCTATCATCCCTGCTTCCATAGGCCTGTATAAGTAAGATCCACTCCCCTTTTAACTAGCTGAGGAGTAGGAGGCACTTGTAACTCTATTCCATGGTTTATTAGACCAGAACTAGAAGCATGCTCACTTCTAGAGTTACTAATCCTTGTTAATTATTTCCATGAAAACACTAGATGAAAATCCTCTGAACATCTAATATGCCCAGCAAGAGAACATCATTAGGAGTGAAAAATGCATTGTAGGTTTGCTAAAGACATTCTAATTACATCCCTCCTGTTGAGTCACATGTTCTTAGACATGGGCAAACTGCAACAAGAAGATTTGGACACCAACTGGTTGACTGGACTAGAAATGCAAACATCATTGCACCCAGTCCAAAGCATAATGAAGTCTATAACATATCATAGTGATCCCTAGGATCCTCTAAATATGACCTGAACTGAAGGAGTGAGAATATACACGCTTCTTCTCTCTTACAGTCCCCTACCAGGGACCCTGTTTGCAAAGTGTCTGAAAGGTCATGTTCCTCCTGCAGACCTGCTGTAACTAAGGAGCTGTCCAGGAAAGTAATGTATGTAAGGAAGTGCAAGCAAAACTTCTTCCTGCATAGCTGCTCTTTAAAACATCAGAGGCTTCAAACTCCTTGAAACCCAACATAAAAGCCACATTTCAATGCTGGCTGTTCACCCAAGGAATGTAAATGTGACCAAACAAAGGAGCATTCACAGAAACTGTGCCTGTTAAATCAATCCCTAGCCACTCAATAACAGTCAAGCAAAAGTAAAATAAGGAATAGATTCCTTGTAATGAGATGAATCATAATCACCATCTCCTGACAACCTGAATTCTAAACCTTTTGAGAGGTATAGAAACCCGATTGTACTAAATTCTTGTGCAAACCATAGAATCAAAAGCCTCTCCTTGTAGATATGAATGACACTCCCGGACATCTGACAACCCGAATTCTGACCTTCTGAGAGGTATAGAATACTCGATTGTGCATGACCTCACACAGGTATTTCCTCTGGTGAATGTTTTGACTGGACCTCGACGGAAGAGTTTTCCGAAGAAGTAGTATTTCCTGCATTCAAAACTCCTCCACGATGCCGTGTCCATGGCAACGTAAATGGCCGCCCCCAAGGGAGATTCCTTCTACTGACTCGTCGACAATCAATTCGACTGGGATGTACATTGTGATCAAAAAACTGCTTTCAACGCCTGGCTATTAGAACCCGACGTGAACAGCAATAACGGCCACTCGAATTGTCATTCTCATCCAAGATGGCGTCTTCCAGATCGCTTCTGTTGTTGAAGAGTACCCCAGTAAACATAGCAAAGGTTTATAAACGTTTATAAACGTTTAGTAAACCTATAAATGTTTTTTAAACCAAATATAAACCTAAATATTGACAATTATTCAACATTATGGGTTTATAAACGTTTCAGCAACATTAGTTTGGTTTATAAACGTTTACAAAGAGTGAAGAATATCTTAACCTCGCTTTCATTTGGGATAATGACATCAGCACAGCCATTTTGAGAGAAACTTGAGAAATATTTCTGTAAGTATATCTTGCTGTATCACTGTTGTTTGAATCCATCATTACATTATAAGTAGATATATAGAAGTATCATTACATTCTAAGTAGATATATAGAAGTATGTCAAATTACATACTTCTATATATCTACTTAGAATGTAATGATGGATTCAAACAACAGTGATACAGCAAGATATACTTACAGAAATATTTCTCCAGATTTTCAACACGTGTATAAACATTTATAAACGTTTACGTATAAACGTTTATAAACGTTTATAGGCAAACGTTTAGGGACCCATCATTTTAAACCTAATCTAAACCGTTGCTACTTAGGTTTATAAACGTTTATAAACGTTTGTAATGTTTACTGGGACATTCTTTGTAAACATGTATGCTGCAAAATTATAGCTTCCAACCTCCAGCAAACTGAACCGAACGACTGGCAAGCTAAATAAAATATTATTGTTGCATAATGACCCTCTTTATGTTAATGTATTTCCTCGAGGTTGAAGACGATGAAACCTCGAAGTCACCATCCAAAAGTCCTTTATTTGCATAATATAATGCATACCTTCGAAGATTTAACAAAGGTATAAGTTCTGTATGATATACATTTAAAATAATAAGTGAGATTGACTGTAAAATCTCAAGAAATAAATAAAAACCTTGACAAAAACTTCTCCTAATTTCCAAAGACGTCCTTACTGATGATGGCCAACAAAAATAATGAAGTAAACAATGTGGTCATGTGACCTAATTGGCGGGAGGACGGACTACTGTAACCCAATGGCTTGGTTAAGGTTGTTACATAACCTTAAAATCGCATCTCTGCGTTGGCCATTGGGTTGGATGGCTCCAACAAATAGCTACTGTTAGGAAATGGTAAGGGTATTTCGCTATAAAATAGGTATTCGGGAAATGGCAGCAATGTGTCAGTCACAATCTATTGATTAAACGTCATAGAAACTGATTCAAACCTAAGTTTTTGACCCAGATTTCATCAAAATAGCTTATATTCCTATACTTGGTTTAAATCCAGACCACAAAAGGATCACATTGGGATTTGAAAAAGATTTTTAGAATGTTAAGGACACACAAAACATTCACGGCATCTTTAAGCATTAGGCCCCAGGATCCCATCTGTTCTTCTTGACTGGATCAATACAAAAAACATAACCATTGCACCACAGTGTGGTCGTGCCTTGAACACACCCAAAAATTTTGATGTAGTTTATTACCTCCGCCAAGTAGGTATTATCTTCGATTGTTAGTCTGTTTGTCCATTTTTTTTCTATTTGTGTGTTAGGGGGGATTATGCAAATACTACTAGTTAATACTTCATAAAAATCAGAAAATGGCTATTGGTCACGCTTAGATTACATTATATTTTGAGGGTGATCTGGATCACAGTCTGGATAAAAAAAATTCCTAATTTTTCCATTTACTTATTATTATTTGGCTTTGGCTTGGCTTGGATTGGATTGGATCCAGTAAGGGGGGGGGGGGGGGGGGGGGGTTCTTTCACACGATGGCAGATTTTGGCTTGATAATAAATGTAATTAATTTTAATTATTTTTTTAAATAAAATGCAACTTAAAAAACAAATTTCACTTCATACATATTTATATTAAACTTTTCATTGTCCATGTTCAACGGTCAAACTTTCCAAGCCACTGGCCAGTAAAAATGTGTAGTGACATGGCATTTCTAGTGATAGAAGTCACTGCAACCTCTTGTATTCTAATTTTAATACCTATTTAAAATATAGCAGCAACAGCAGCAGAAGAATCACAAACAAGAATTTGTAAATCCAGTTTTTTTTTCATATAAGCTTCAAACGTTTACGTAATCATAAATAACATTTACATTACCTCATAAATGAAATAACCACCTATGTGACTGGCAATTACCAAAACAGTGCTCTCTCTTCTAATTACAAATAAACAGTTATATCGTTATTACGGGGCAAATTTCATGACCATTATTTCTACAAAGTTACACACTCTGTGTTTATCATATTGGCGAGAAACGTCTGACTTAGTGCTGCCTTGAAGTGACAGCATTGGAAAGCTTTATTCTGTCTCAGCACAAGAATCAAATGTAAAGAGTCCCATTCAACAGCCGGGGTCATATATTAGGACAGGCCCTGAGCATAGCTACTTGTGGGACTCGAAACCACAGACAGGTGACAACGTATGAGTAAACCTGCTAGCTACTAGGTTCCCGTGGACATGTCTAAGTATAATTATACATTTATTGATACTTTAATGAATTTTATACACACAGATAGCAACGGATTTCTGTAGTTGACACAAACGGGACATTCAACTACTGAGTCAGTCCTAAGTATACGTCACTGTACAAATTGGTCACTTAATCTTTCAGTCAAAAGGGTCATTTTAGATCTGCTATCGCCAAACCTAATCATGTGAGTATTTTTACTTAGTTGATCAAAACACTTGCTAATTTATGATCATGTCATTTCAAAGAATCGGTGTTGTTTCATGAAACACATTTCTCAGTATTAAAATGACACTTACAATGTTGTATACCTTTCATGAAGGAGGTACAAATATCTTTCCAAATGTGGACCTTTGTGTTGTTTTCTGACTACAAAGAATGGCCTTTTATTTTTTTTCTGTTGTTGCACTCTTACAATAGTTGCGTAAATAACAATACATTGCCCCAATAACTAATATACTAGCCTTACTCAAGGCTTTATTTTGTACTAAAATCATTTCCATTTTATTTAACGTCACGCCTAGTACATTGTTTCGGTTATACTGTGACGGGACTGCCACTGAAGTGTCATCTGAGTCACTTTGTGTCTGTCCATATCTTGTCCAGAACTCATACGGTCACCCATCCAAGTACTAACCAAACCCAGTGTTGCTTACCTTCATCGATCAGACTGGAACTGGCGGAGATACAAATTTTTAAACATGTACTCAAGTGTATAGTTTTCATAAGCACGCTTTCATTGGTAGGAGATATTAGCCCTCCTGCTTATAGAGTTGAAACAAGAATATTTAATGCAGAATCAGTATATGTAAGAGCACATTATGTAACGTTAAAGGAAGGTTTTTAAGTGCGAGCTCTAGTGAGACTCACGTGTCTAGAAATCACTTTTTTCATTTTTATTTGTCTCCAGACTTTCATGGATTGTAGCACAGTGTGATGAGTATTTGTCTGTTCACTTAAGTTAAGCGGCAATGGGCTATGTTAGTACCGGGATGGGTGACCACTTTGGTGCACTACTTGTGTCTCTGATGGCTTTGCGGCTCGTGCTAGTAGACCAAAACCCCTTTCTGCCTTGTTCCTTATTATAAAGAAAAAAATGGAGCCTTGAGCAAGGCTAGTAATACACACATGTATATAATAAGCAGTTATGTAGTACAATATGTGTATCGAAGCTGTAATTATATTAATGAATGTTAAAGCACTTTTATGTTAATGTGTTAGGAGAGACACACAGTTAAAGAGCACTTCAGTAACTACTTTCCTGTTTGAGTATGGTTGTAAATATTATAGAAGTGTTTTATTGCGGGCAGATCCTTAATTACCTAACATGCTATGTTACTACAATGATGTAAACAACAGTCTTCTCATCCATATAAAAGTGAGAAGGGCTGGCTTAAATCAGCCAGTAACAGAAGCAGGGGTGAAGTGATTACCTCTTATTTGTGAGATCCCTGAAGCTTTATTGAAGAAACATTACAGCCACCTAGAATAGACTTTCTTAATTTTTTTTGTGTGTCACAGCCGGGCAGCAAAGATCAACAACCAAGGTAAATAAATAAATACCATGATTATACACTGATTGTAAATAACATTCACACTGCAAATCACCTTCTTTATCATCTGCAACATCATGACACGGT
This sequence comes from Sabellastarte sp. h YS-2021, assembly GCA_964017235.1. NCBI lineage: Eukaryota > Metazoa > Annelida > Polychaeta > Sabellida > Sabellidae > Sabellastarte > Sabellastarte sp. h YS-2021. Next base: position 79,906,625 of record OZ024931.1, on the reverse strand, counting down.
TACTAGACTTGAGAACAGGTATGTTTGTCACTGCGGATTTTCAGTGAGACAATGCACGAGTGCATTATGCAACACTCTAGATTTTGACCACTGGCTTGATTGAGGGGGAATTTTTCCCTCCTCAGTAAAATCATAATGGGCCAAAAGAAGTACCTTACACACAAGGGCCAACACACTTGCCTGTAAGGGTCATTTGTTTGTTATTTATTTAGTTTGGGTTTTTACATCGCTTTCAACACTGTACAGGTCATATCACTACGAGTAGTTATGTGGACAGAGGAAACCAGTACATACAGTTGGTCAAGGTTCTGTACTGTTAACTGCCGACCATCGGTAAGCAACTACCAACTTTCCCACATAAGGTCCAGGGTTTGAACCCCCATCCTCAGAGGTGGGAGACGAGTGTGTCACCACTGCACCACCATGGCTCCTGGTGGCCCCATGTTTTGTACTTAATGTCACCAGAATAATGATAGTAAATCATATTCAATGTCATGCAAAGGGGGTGGTACAGTAGTGTTGTAATACACGTCTCACTTTTCATGTCATAGGTTCAAGACAATTCACAGTATCAATCACTCACTTTAGAAAACTAAAAAGAAACAAATTAGATATTGCATATAATTTTTCGGGGCAGGGTGTGTGTGTGTGTGTGTGTTACGGTGGTGGTAACACATCTGGCCCTCCAATTCTGAGGTCACGGGTATGAATCTGTTCTCTGGTCTTCACTGGGAAAGCTATTAGTCGCGTGTTACACTTTGATTTCAAGGTTATACTGCTTCAGATTGTGAATCAGACCAGCTGGAACGTTGTTTCTTTCACTCTCACACGATTTTCATTTGAGGCGCACACCTTTTCAATTAACACAATCACATAAAAGGCAATTAAGCCTTTGGGTGATATTTTAAGGAATATTACTGTAATTTGTATGAATTCATTGCAATTTTCATATTTGTGCCAATCAAAAGTATATTCAAAGTACGGCAACTTTTTTTACTAATGTTGTTATTTAGGCACCCAAATGTCAACTATTGTCTAACGCAAAATATGGTTCTGTAAACTGCTAACCATCGGCAAGACACTACCATCTTTGTCACAAAGGGTTTCTGGGTTTGAATTGCAGACCTTAGAGGTGGGAGGTGTGTGTGTTACCACCGCGCCACCATGGCCCCCTTAAAACTATCAAGGAAAATCAATATTTATATTTGAAAAAAAAAAAAAAATGGAACAAATACGTACATCAGTAATGCAAAACTCTACAAAGAAAATTGATAACGAAAAGACTTCAATATTGTCATAAAATGCAAATAATAAACTTAAGTAGGTGACAATTTAAACTTGGGGAGTTGAGCAGTAATTGTAGACTCCCAGTTATTCTATTGTGACATCACTCGGCTCAACTTTTACAGAAGAGTGTAGAAGGTAGGTTATATAGCAGCTGAAAGCTTAGAAAAAATAGGAAAAAAAGCACACTGAAGGTAAGTTGTAGCACCCTAAATTAGTTATGGGTGCTTTTCACATTAAATTATTAGAGACACAAATGCTCACTCGAAAACATGTTTGATATTTTCAACAAGTTTCTATGGTTACCACAATTATGACGACCTTCACAATCAGAACGATAGGTCGGAATGGTCAGTTGTCAGATTCTCAACATTAGAACAGGGGTACAAGTAATGAAACAATATGTTCCCTCTAATATGGCCATCACAAACTCAGGGGCTAGCACGCTCGCCATCTAATCACAGGCTGTCACTTTTGTGTGGGTTCACCTCCCACAAGAGGTATTATGTGGACCTGTCCCAATGTGGCCATAACTGTTGAAATGGGGGAGGGGGGGGCATAAAACACAAACTTTTGACCATCAACCAATGTGATGCTGCCGATATCTCAGACCGTGGTTACCGCACATCAGGAAACACAATATCAACACAAAAAATCTAAGCATTGGTCCATAATCTTGTGCCTGTAATATTATTTGCTCATCCAGTATATCACTCACTGAAATCTATCCTTCTGTTGTAGTCATGTCTGGAATATTTGTGATTCTGCTGATGGGCTTGATGTCCTGTCAAGCTATCCCCAGAGAGTACTTTTACCAGCAAGAATCTCACCAGAACTCAGGTACCACTTAACGTGACCAGACTTCTTAATATGTAGAGTTATTTGAGGACAACCAAAGCTAGTAAGTCATCAAATATGATGCTGTTTCAAACCTATAATGTAGTAATATCCAAGTGTGGAACTTAGCAACAATATGCATTAACATTTCAAGTAAAACATCAGTAATGTTGTATATTTTACTGTCTATATTATAAGTGATCTACAATATATATGTAAGTAGTCACATAAAGTGTGATTGTACTATGTAGTACTAGTGTTAGCATGTTATTCACCATAGGACGAGGTCCTCAGTGGCCTAGTGGTTAGCAAGTTTGGCATCTAATCATAGGCTGTCACCTCTGTGGGTTCGAGTCCCACAAGTGGCAATTCTGAGGACCTGTCCCAATATGACCCTGGCTGTTGAACGATTGAACGTTGAACGCTGTAAAACCCCATCTTTGACCTTTCACCATAGGACCGATTCGTGCCTGTTACTACACCAACTGGGCACAGTACAGGCCGGATGGAGGCAAGTTCTTCCCTGAAGACATCGACACCAGCCTCTGCTCTCACGTACTCTTTGCTTTCGCCATACTGGATGAACACAACCACCTTATCGAGTTTGAGTGGAACGACAAAGAAATGTAAGCTTCATTCAATACAACATCTCATTTATGATACTTCCTTGTTGATATATTATTTATTGATCTGTCTTAGTTTCTTTATCCTAACAAGCACTTTGTTGTAGTAAAACATATTTGAAATGCAGGTGACAACAACCAAGTGGTTACTAAGTGATGGCTATCATATCCTTCCATTGATATATGAATTAATTATGCCATATCCTGATTGTATGAAGTAAACATTGAGAAGCATCATCAAACTGGTCCACTCTATGCCATTGTCTCATGTAATATACCTTCAAAACTTTTTTTCTAAAAGGTGACCAAGCCACCTAGTTTTGAAACCATTACCCCAAAGTCTGGGGTTTGTCCGCAATATAAACCTCGTTGTTCAACAGGACATAAAACCACAACTTTGACCTTTGACTCAAAGTCTGACTGCATCTCACAATTTTGTTTTGTAAGATGAAGAAACAGTACACTTTCAGATCTGTAATCTTAGTCACCCCAAAATAACTAAAACCCTCCAAAACTAATTTTTTTTCTATTTTTTTTCTTCCTTTTTTGGGGTCAAGGAGCATCACAGTTTCATAATTTCTCAATATTTTAGACATCATCTGTCATCACTGTCCAGTCCTTATTTGACCAAAAGTAGTGATACATTGAGCCATGTTGGAATTATATTGAATTCATTCGCATTATGATATTACAATTTAAAATTTGAAAAATATGGTTACATCTGCTTACGATTTGCCACTTTCTGGCACTGTTTGACCTGCCCAATTCAATCAAATAAATTCTGCAAAACTGATTTGCTCATCTAGAAATGAGGGAACACGCCTTAAGACAGCCACATATACATAGTCTGTATCATGAACAGGTGGACACGACTGAACAACCTGAAAAGCAACAGCCCTTCACTAAAGACATTGCTGGCTGTTGGAGGTTGGAACTTTGGAACAGCAAAGATGACTGCCATGTTAGCTACCCCAGAGAACAGGTATGAAAACAGAATATACATATGTCATAGCAGAAGCAACAAATGGAAAGAATTCGAAATTCTGTCAATGAAATATACTTGTCATTTTAATCTTGTCAGATATATTTTACAAATACTACAGTTGGGATTTTTGAGAGAAACTCCACAAAGTGTTAATTCTCATGCTAAATATCACTGAGTAATGACATTTACTGCATTTTACTGTCATTTTTTCATCATTTTGTCGTATTCAGGTTTACAAGTTTACTTAGGTAAATGTCACTTGTAGAGGCCATATTTAGGATAGGTAGTAGAGGTGGTGAATGGAGGAAAGCAGAGCATACTAGTTGGTTTTCTTTTTTGCCAAAAATTGGTGTACTCATTGTTGCAGGATTTTATAGCTAGTAACTGAATCATATAATTTGGAAGATCCAGGTAATGATGGCAGAAAACTGAGTAATTAGAAATCACTGAAAAATTGCTTTATGTTATCAAAAGTTGACATTTCAAATACTACTATACCATAAGCTGCCATTTTTACCAGGGCTTCACTACCAGGAAATTTGAAGTAGACAGCCAGTATATAATTCTGTAACTCACAAACATTAAAATAAAGGTACTGGTTTACTCTCACAAATGGTTCAGACCATTTTCTGTTTTCATTCCTGGCCATTATGGAGGAAATCGTGCAATTCTTGCACAGCTGGAGCCCGAATTCCTCTCTGCTTGTAAAGTATTTCCGATACCCTGTACCATCTACTATACCATCTGCCACCATGGCCTAGTGGGGAACACACTCACCCAGGAGCACAGAGGACGTGGGTTCAAACCCAGGTACAGACAGATACATAGTGGCTCTGATGACCACTTAAAATGGCTGTCCTCTGTCATTGGGTCCTCTCCCCAGTGGCAGGCTAAAGATCCTCAAGGATGTTGATAAATAGTCATCCTTGGGCCTAGGTCTTTCAGTTAGGGGAATGCAACTCACTTGAGAGCTTGGACTGTCGTATATGGAGATATTGCACTGAGTATAAAAACCCAATACAATACAAAAAAATACCCTCCTAAATACACATGGACTGTCCTGAAGGTAAGGAATATATCCTTGATCAATCTATGAGGGTAAGGGATGACATCCAGTAATGCTCAGCAGTAATTTCTAGCAATCCGTAGTGGTTCAGTATTTAACTCAGAATCAGAGTCACACAATATTGCAAAGAAAAAGCAAAGAACACAAAGACCCATAAAAACAGACTTATGGAGGTGTTGCGAACCTTCCCCAACTTTCCCAAATGTTTCAGAAATTGAAGAATACTGCTTAAATGGTGGCTTCCGGGAGCTGCTCCCAAAAATTATGTGTAACCAAAAGTTTTTCGGGAACAAACAGTGACATGATCAAATGCATAAACAAACATCCAAGATGCACATGATTGTACCTTTGTTTTGGAAGTCTGCACAATTAAGTGTTCCAGAAACTTCCTTTTCTATCAGACCATTCAGGAACAAGATATGGGATAATGACAGTCCTAAGGCTCATAATAGTACATTGCAGGTCTCTTAGGTTGTATTCAAGTCATTGGTGAAAAGTAAATAAAAAAACTTGATAAACTTTAACACCAAGACATTTATACTTGATTTTTTGTGGTATCTTATTAAAACACTGCCTTTGTCTATTCTATAGGACTGCCTTTATAGACAGCAGTATCACTCTTCTACGTCAGTATTCTTTTGATGGTCTGGATCTGGACTTTGAGTATCCAGGAAGCCGGGGAAGTCCACCAGAAGACAAGCAGCGCTTCACCCTGTTGTGTCAGGTAAAGAAATGCAATTCTATAAAATTACTGAAAGAAATGAAAAAGGTACGAAAGCCTGGAACCGCCATCCAAATTCAAAATTTGAAATAAAATTTATATTAGAGTTTACACTGACACTGAAAAATTGAGATTACGGCTATAGGTACTTCGGGTAAGATTTACACTGATGATACTTGCATTAAGTTTCTACTGATTTAGGATTTATAATGGACTCAGTTAGACTGCTGATGATTCATTCGGGATATATAAAGGCACCATGCTGTGTCAGGAAAATATAGTAAACCACATTGAATAGAATAATGCACTTGTGAGAACCCAGTCATTAATAACAAATTCTATCTGAAGAAAAAAATGGTTTCTACATCCCTTCCAACAATTTGGGTCATATTGGAGACTGACACCAGTATCTCTTATATACCGTTAAGCACTGGATTTGCACCCACGACTGTAGAGTTGAGGGTCAAATTACCACCTGCCAAATTTGATGACTAGAAGGTCAGTGAGGTCCTAGCTATTCATACAGAACATGAACAGCCCAATGCTACATGAGTTCTTGAATGAATTGTCATTGCCCGTGTTCAGGAGATGCGGGCTGCTTTCAATGCAGAGGGTGTGGCCAATGGAAAAGATCCACTGTTACTGACTGCTGCAGTGGCTGCTGGTGATGAAACCATAGAGAATGGATATGAGATTGGCAAGATCTGCAAGTAAGTATTCTAACTTCTTAATGTTCACCACCTGTGAGGGTATGTCTTTGAATGTTTTTATTATTGTTTGTTACCTCCTCCAAGGAGGTTTTGTCATTTGTTTTGTTGTTTGTTTGTTTGCCTGTCTGTTCATTTGTTTATCTGTGTTTGTGATTACATTAAAACTAGTGACAACACATCTTTCTGAAGGATTTTATGTTGGAAGAACCTAAACACAAGAGGAAGTGATTAAATTTTTGGAAAGATCTGGATCGTAATCTGGATTTAAAAAAAATCCCAAATTTTCAGGCATACTGTCATATTATGAGTGTTAAAATAAAAAGAACAGCTGTATCTGTGTGAAATTACACTTGCAGTCAGAGAGAACTTTCTGCTTGATTAATGTGTTTGTTTATTCCTCTGTTGGCTGGGGGATACAAGAAGTTCTGCATCCCATCTTGATGCATATTTTGTATGTAGAGAGTCACAATTGTGAAACTGCTTACAGTATTTAAATGTACCAAGGGGTTAGGGGTAGGGGGTTATGTGTCACTCTTTATATAATGATACACAAGATAATCACTACTTATATTAATCTTTCATCTGGAAATAGCAAAAGCCCACTGTAGTCACAAAAATATCAGATTTGTACAAAAGGTCCCACATATCAAGAAAAATAGAAGTTACTTCACTGATGAATTAACTGGTGAATACTGTGACAAACTTTCATTTCCTTGCTCCAGTGAATGGAAGACTTCATAATCCTTTGGTGACAGTTTGTGAGTGGACACAAGACAGTTTTGTCCTGTAAATATCTATTTTGTACTTTGAATGAAGACAATTCACTAGACTGGAGTCAAGTAACACATTTAAATAATTACTAGATATTTTCACATTCTTAATTTTACAAACTCGATAAAGAGGTCTAAGACAATACAAGAAATACTGTGATTTTGTAATGTAGCATTTGTATTTTGTCCTAGACTCTGCAACAACTGGAATGAAGCACAATTACAAATAGAACTCTCAACAGCCTATACAAGTATATTTAATACTATTGTGACCATTTCTGTGATTGATGAGAGAGACATTATTTTATGTGACTTTTCTTACAGTGAGCTGGACTTCATCAACATCATGGCATACGATTTTAATGGAGCCTGGCAATACTTCACTGGTCACAATTCACCATTGTTTCCCAGGGCAAATGATCCACTTCCAACATTCAATGTGGTGAGTTGAAATTTAAGTCAACTAAATTAACAGTCATTTTCATGTGTTCCATGGCAGGTTGCCCCAGTTTAGTTGTTTCATTGAAAATTGACTTCCAATACATGATGTATTTGCTTGATATTTGCAATTGGAATTAAAAAAACAGATGTTCTGTGAAAAAAATTTATATATATTGGATAAAATATAATATTCAGTGTAAGCATTTTCTTTTTAATGCTTTTGATTAAGCCTTTATTAACAGGGGGGATCCAGGTTTTAAGTAAGGTGGGGGTTCACATCAGACATACCATAACTAGGGGGTTTGGGGGGCAAAAATTAAGTTTTGGTAAAAATATAGTGCATTTCCTGTAAATTTAACACCACTCTCCAGAAATAATTTTGTACTTTGGATTGAACCTCTTTACATTATTTTTCAAGGGGGGAAGGGGTTCCAAACCCCCTGAACCTCCCCCCTGGATCCGCTAGTGCCAACCTTTGATAACATAAATCCATGAATGTTTGGGTTTTCTTTTCTTTATTTTTCTCAAAAAAAAAAAAGAATTGTGCCACTTATAAGCTGGTTCATTTGACCTGTGCCTGGAAAACAGATTTTATTCCCACTTACACATGTGTACTTCCAACCACTTTGAATCATAACACCACAACTTAAAATTCTATAAATACACCTTTTTATACTATAGTGTCCCCTGTTCAAAAGGAGATGTTCAACAGATAGGTGAAGGGAACATGTGATGGTTTAACAAATTGTGATATGTTTTATATCTTCTGCAGGCATATGGAGCAGAGATGTGGGCCTCAGAATGTACCAGAGATAAACTGGTGGTGGGCATACCTACCTATGGCAGAGGTTTTACACTTGCTGACAGTAACAAAGCCGGCCTGAATGCCACTACCACTGGACCTAGTCCAGCTGGCGAGTTCACTAGAGAGGAAGGATTTTATTCATACTATGAGGTTAGAATTATATTCGTACTACCGGTATTTATGGCAAGTATTATACTTGTTAGAATCATTTGGTTTTACAGTGCAGAAACCTTGACCAACATTGGATAACTTTTTTCATCCAGTTGTGGCATGACACAAACACAGAAAACAAAATGATAAATTATTTTTGTGAATGACAGGTTGGTATCAGGATTAGACTTTAAAAAAAAAAATGACTCGCCTATTATTTTGTCACATTACCTTTTTCTTGTTACAAAATGAATCATCTTTAGATATCTATCGTCTTACAATGTTATCTTTTGAATTTCATATCCATTTAAGAAAATAAATTGACCTGCATTTACAAGATTACTTTTTATATCCATTTAAGAGGTTAAGTTTACTTCCGTTTAACAGATTAATTCTTACATCCAGTTCACAGATTAAGTCTATATCCATTTAACAGATTAATTTGACATCCATTTAACAGATTCATGTAAGGATAGGTCATCAGTATTTTGCACATTCTGTCATAATCTGGATTTGAACATACAGCCCCCCCCCCCCCCCCCCCACACACACACACACACACAGGTGAAAGCTCCTTGTTCAACAGCCCTAACATGTAAAAATATGTGTTTGAGCACATTCATATTTGTGTTTGACTTGTCTGTTTAAATATCCAGTTACTACTCTTATACAGGTGTGTAGAGTTGTGCTAACAGATGAGACAGTGCAGGTGACTTGGGATGATGAACACATGGTGCCTTACGGTGTCAAAGGTGACATTTGGGTGGGTTATGATGACACCAGAAGTATTGAAATCAAGGTCAGTAAACTTACGTAAAATCTGTTAATCATGTAAACTAAGTAATCTAAACCAGTCAAATCCCTCCACTCTGTTGTCTACACTGAAACATTAAAAAAAGTAAGAACATAAAGGGCCAACATCCTCGTCTGCATCAGTACCTTAAACTTTCTGGAACTTCCTCTGTGGTCAATCTGTTAAAGAAAGTTTGCTCCATTTTGTTAAATTGCTGGTATACATTAGGACATTACAAGCTATTGACTCACCAAAGCTTAAGTCTTGTTGATGGTCTGACTATTTGATCTTGTCAATGACATTTGAAATGTAGGATATTTAAAAGAAAAGCATTAGTTGGAGGCATAGTGCTACTGATGAAAATCTAAATATAGAAACTCTAGAATATACTTAATTACAGGCTATGCATAAAATTACTGGTCATATTATGTCCTGATTCCAGGTGAACTGGATCAGAGACAATGGCTATGGAGGCTTTATGGTGTGGGACCTGGATCTAGATGACTTTAAAGGTACTTTCTGTGGTGGAACTACCTATCCACTGATCAGAGCAGCCAATCAGGCATGGAACTCTGGCGCAAGGTAATCTTAATATCTGTGTCTAACCGTTAAATCCAAACCTAATTTCTCTTTGTGCAAAGGACTTAAAATCATTTATACTTCTGTTAAAAGGAAATTGTAACTTTTAAAATACAAATAGGATTTGATTTACGATAGTACTTACCTTGGCATTTTAATGGAATAATTACCATTGTGATTCCCCTTTTTTTTAAATTAGACAAATTTAAATGTTAAACACCTGTTCACATCATATTTTGTATCACCGTAGTAGTACTTTGGCAAAGTTATGATAAAGTACAAGTTATATATACAAACTTCATATTTAACCTTCATTACAGTAGTATTTATAATCATTAAGAAGGGGAACTGAAGATGCATTGTAAATGAAACATTTAAAGATGCGTTAAATTTAACCACCATAGTTTCTAATGTAGAAATACTTTCATATTAATAAATCTATGTACTGGCAGATTCAAGGGCATAAAAATGAAATTCTTGTTCTAAAGTCATATAGCCATTGGACCAAGCTCCAGACCTTAACCAGCAATTTTACAGTAACAACAAGGCTGAAAGGGGTTTTGGTCTGCTACCGCGAGCTGCAAAGCCATCAGAGACAAGAGTAGTGCACTGAAGAGGTGACCCATCCCAGTACTAATGTAGCCCAATGCCGCCTAGCTTCAGTGAAGAGACAGGCACTTGCCACGCTACGCCAAAAAAAAACAAAAAACAGTGATCAATGCTACTTAATTTTAAGGAAAATGAAGGCCGCCTGTAAGAACAAATCTTGAAACAACTGGTATATGTTTAGTTATAAATAGAGGTTCCTGGTGGCCTAGCACATTTGGAATTTAATAATGGTTTCCCATCTCTGTGTGGGTTCAAGGCCCACAAATAGGAATTCTATGGATTTTTCTAGCAATAGGACTCCAGCTATTGAATGGGATGTCAAACACTAACTTTGAACTTTATGTAGTGTTAAGTCAGTCTATGACTGTTTGTGCACAATAAACAGAGATAGATCTGTGTTCAAAAAATACATTATGTTCTACCATTTTCAAAGCTCAAGTTCATCAACATCGACAACAACTCAAGCCAGTGGAGGATCTTCTACAAGTTCTGGCGAACCTACTACAACCACCACAGTTTCCACTACTACTACACCAGCTGGAGGTAAGGATAGGAACTAAACCTTTACATCTTAAAACTCTGTTTATGTAAGTTATGTACTCCTGTGTAACTAGTTTATTCGGCAATGCTGTTTAACTGTATTACTACCAAGACATTTTTGGATGAATGAAAGGCTAAGTTATAATAGTGTTTGTACTTCATTGGTACAATGCTACATGTATATCATTATGTTACCTATTTTCAGGTTCTCGACACGTTTCTGAACTACTGTGCAAAATGAACTTATAATTTCTCAAATAAAGTCACAGTACAACACTGAAATAGACATTTAAATTTAGTCCAAAAGTTAAAAAACTTTCATAAAGTCTCCTGTATTTTAATATTTGTAGACTTTAGAGCACATCTGAAAGTTCAAAGCTAATAAAATGTCAATTGTGTGTGACATCTTAAAGACATCTGTTGAGAATAGGGAACTCCTGAATATAGGTAATTTGACAATCTCCACACCACCTCACAAGGCACTAAACCACACAAGCTGAGGACATTCAAGTTTTTTCCCTTCCATTTAGGGTTAGCAAGCATTTGATCAGATTGACCCAATATCTTAGTATATTTATACCGGATCCAGTTCCACTCCAGTCACATTGCAGACCTTATGCAACGTCTTGTTATTGTAGCCATATGGAACATAATTTCACCAAGCATATTTTTTTACAGGGAAGGAAAAATTAAAATGCTGACAAATGTGTATCATTTTTAATGTGGTATAAGAAGAAAAAGATACTCTGATTTTGATCAATCTAGTTTGAATGTGTCCATCAAACTACACACATGGATCGACTTTATGTCACTTTCAAACAGTGTATAGGTCATATCATGAGAGTTAGCTAAAAGGATGGAGTAAAGCAGTCCGTACGTGGTCTTCAAGAATCTCCCCTGAAAGCTGCCAAACACTGGCAAGTACCTAACAAACTTTCTATACTTCATGCTGTGCCGGGACTCAAACCCAGGACCAGAATATGAGGGAGGTGAGTATGTTACCCACTGCCCCAAACAAAGACACTGACATTTGTGGTAATCTAATCATTGTAAGCTGTACACTGAACTGTAGTAACCACAGTAGTTATGTTTTTGATCTATTTTTTCACTGTAGAATTCACCTGCAGTGATAAGGCAGATGGGAACTACATGCATAGTGGGGACTGCACCAAGTTCTGGCAGTGTGCCAATGGTATAAGATATGAGATGTCCTGTTCTAGCCCCCTGGTGTTTGACCCAAACGAGAACTTCTGTGACTGGGCTGTGAGTGCAGACCTGGGCTCCTGTAACTACGAGACTTGCCCTGCCTGCAGCTAGAGTGTACTGCATAGGTCACATGACCTGGTCACATGACTCATGTGGACAATCATATACATATCAATTTAAGGACAACATATATGGTTTGATGAATTTCAATTTAGATTGATTAATTTGTAACAAATTTATCTACAAAAGCTTTAAATGTGTAAGCTAATGTGCTCTAGACCTGCCATTATCATGGGTATTCTGTTGACATGTCAAGCAACCTACCGTGATTTATGAAAATAATGGAACAATGCATGACTTAAGAAAATTGTTGGGACTTGTTAAAAAATAAGTTATTTTTGATGTTACAATTCATCCATAACCTTCTGTATGACTAAATGGGTATAAGGGTGGACAGTGTTACAGATATGACAGTTATAAGGGACATAATGAGTTTCCTGTCTGTTATGCCTGATGGTCTCAACCCTTGTATTATTTTTCTGTGATAAACATATTTTTATTTGGAAACTAGCCATGATAGTCATTGCCACTGATAACACAGCTTGAAAATTGTGCACAGTCATAAATTCTCATATTCTGCAAAAAAAATAATAAATGCTAGTATGTTTCAATGTTTATGATAGAGTTAATTTATATCTTGTTCATAAAATATAACTGCTTGTTTTCTGAGCTCTGTGTTTTAATGGTTATTACTACAATGTATCACCCATTATACACCGGTATTGTTATGTGATTGTTACACATCTAAACCATAGTAATTAAAATGTAGGTAAACATGACTGGCTGTTGAGACAATTTGACTTTTGTGGTGTGGTCATGTTTATCAGACTTTGACTGCAGTCAGGAGATCAGTAACTAGCTGATATTAACCTGGACAACTGAGAAAAAAAAGCAATCAAATTTTTCTGTGCTTTACTCTCTTTGGTTGCACAGTGATAACATCTCACAACTCACAACTTTATTTATTTATTTCGCAAAATTACATTTACTAGTACATTGACAAAATATAAATATAATCACATGACAGTTGTCACAGGAAAACAAAACACAAAGTGAAAAAGTACATATTAACACATTTTTAGACATCTTAAACAATGATTGATATTGATGTCTTTCTTACAGCGTATTCATAAATATATGGAGATCGTAACAAGAACTACACTCAGATTATTGGAAACATTCTAACTTGTTCTTGCACCAAGTATATTTAATTGTTTCCAAAAGAGTTCAACACATAATTTTGGATTTGATATTTGATATCTTAAATTTGAAATTTGCGGTTTAGCTGCTAATTTAAACATAACACATCTCCAATATCTGCAATGGTTTAAGTCTGGGGACAGATGATAAGTAAGAAAGTTGGCAGTTACTTGGCAATCGCCTACAATTTACAGTCCAGATTTTTGATCAACTAGAGTGGCAGGATTTTCAACCTGGACAACAAAAACTGTTGCACAATATCTTTAAACAATGTATTAAAGGCATACCCATTAAAATTCAAGTACTGATCCAAGTAAACCTTTGTTCAGACATAACCACAGCATAACCAGGAATATCTTTCAATGTTTTCATCAAAACATGGAAAATAAAATAAAAGAGGCCAATATAGCTGATTAAATTTTATTTTTCATTTTAAAAGTGAAATAAAATGTCCGAACAGGAGAATCCTATTACTAAAGCAGATATTTTATAGATAATGGCATTCTGGTAGTTGAACAAATTTACTTTTCGTAAGCCTTCAGGATGGCTTTCACAACTGGAGGAAAATCCTGTAATACAGACAAAATACTGATATGCAGTGTTATAAAGCATTAACAATTTCAGACTTACAACTACAAGAAACTCTGTAATATATTTCAAAGGTAAAAGTTATCTGTCATTGTATCTGAAAGAACATACAAAAAGGCTTCCCCTAGAGGTGGCATTTAAGCAGTGGGTCTGACCCAATATGACCCTGGCTATTAAAAAGGGTATACAATCCTGAAGTTTGTCTTTGAAGGAAGCTTGAACAAGAATCGTAGAAACAGAGGAGAAACTATTCATCATCTAACATTGCTAAAATGGACCAAAGTTCAAAGTTGGGGTGTTATGTCCCGTTCAACAGCCAGGGTCATATTGGGACAGGCCCATAGCATTTGTCACTTGTGGGGGTCGAACCCACACAGAGGCGATTGTCTGTGATTAGATGCCAAACTTACTAATCACTAGGCCACTGAGGATCTAACTAAAATGGACCAAAACAGATCAGTCCGGCGAGACCTTGTCTATGGTCTGATTTTACAGGATCTATTCAGCTATGCTGTATGATATAATGCAAGGATGCTCATTTGCTGTATTTGCAAAAATGAGTATCCAAAAGATGTTATATGCAAGACAACAGAAAATATTTAAAACAGAGAATCAGATAACATATGTAGACACCAATACACTACCCGAGCATGTGTTTATTATAATGGTATCATTTGATCACATTTAAAAAGTCTCACACAGTTTTATAACAGTGTGCTAATTCTGATAACATAATTGTTGCAACACAGATTATATATATCTTAACACAAGACAATATGTGCTAGAGAAGGTTTGAAGCAAAATTTAAAACGTGCAAATTTGGTTATGTTTATTCGGAAGAAGAACTTCAAGCAATTACAGCTACTCACGATATATTTGGCATGATGGCACTCAGAAGGCACTTCAAATACTGAGGTGTCTACTATCCCCTCTGTAATGCGGTTGTAGGATACCATGTCAGCAAAAGCTGGATAACATAAACATATGTCTACATGAAGCCAGAGTTAACTCAATATGACACCATGTCAGGGAATGCTACATCATAGAATGTATGGGTCCAAAAATCTAAGTTACTGAATATGTCATTGTCACCATAGAATCAACCCAAGGGTATCTGGTCAAATGGTGTTTCGTCAAATATTAAATTGCTAAAAAAACTAGAGTTTGATAAATAATATTTGCTTGGAAAGTCAGAGGATTTTTTAACTGACTAATAATGTGAAAGATAGAATTTATTTATCTAAGGACCTCAACCGATTACCAACAGCAATTTGCTATTAGGACAATGATTTAAATGTGCCTCAAAAATATGCTATGTATTTATTAAACATAATAAAGACTCATTAGATTAAATTCAGTTTTGAAATGTATGCCCATCGACTCCATTGCATTGCTACCACTCCCTGAACCACTAGATGTAACCATGTTTTCTCTTATATCAAACAATGACATATTCGCAATGGTTTCACCCATTTTATCAAATAGTATTCTATTCCTGGTAGAAAGGCGAAACAGTAGCTATCAAATTTGGCAAGTGATGTCTTACTTTAGCTCTCATCTTTACAGTCATGGTTTCAACACCAGTGTATGGCATGTAGCACATTCAAACCATATCAATCAATCAATCAATCATTCATTCAATCAATCAATCAGTTGTCCAGGTGCTTAATCTCCGTATTTACGGATTTTAAGGCACAACATCCAATTTGTTAGGCATAAATCATCAAGACGTTAGACACATTCCAAGTCGGACCCAGGGAGGCAATCCGGTGTTTGGTAGTTAGAAACTAAGGTGGAAACAATATCCACACAAGGCTGCCCCACCCCCAGTCCATCACAATTACAGTGTTTTCCATGACAGTAGGTTACAATATGTGAGTCACACGTACGGATATGTACATTACAAACATGTTGCATTACAGGGGCATAGTTTAAGCCATTTTGTTAGTAGAATCATTAGTGAGATATACAATACCCCATTGTATATAGCTGCAACCTTCTGAAAAATCAGGACATACCAAATCAAAAGTCCTAGCTTCTCCCCTGAAGTAACTGTTAAAGTGTACTTACATCTTTCAGTTGATGAGCTGGCTATATGCAGGCCAGTGTACTGGTATGGAAGGCAGTGTCCTGGGGGTGCTCTGATAGTACGAACATGTCTGTTGCTAACAGTGTCTGAAGTTATATAAAACAAAGCATATTTCACAGATATAAACCATCAAATCTAGATTTCTTGGATAAATAGAATCTGTTGTGTAATCATCATCTTCCTCCTGGGGGAACAGCTCCTGAGGTAAATCAGGGGATTCAGGTAGTTTCATACACAAAAAATGTATCTGTGCCAACAACAATATAACATGAACAGAACATTCATTTATTGACATGTTTAAATAATGTGAAATGCTAATGCTTTATGTAAAAATGTTTTAAGATAATTATTCATGCCCGCCCTTATGTCACCTTTTTAAATGTAAACATTGAGTTTTCTTCCATGTGATAAGATGGAAAAATAACCCCTACTTATACAATTACTTTTGGAATACATCTTAGCCAATTCATCCCTTTATTTTTTTAATATAAATAAACCATAGATTTTCTACTTACTATGGAATAGGCAATACTGTTCATGTATATGGTTAAGCCTATAATTGAAATCCTATATCTTTTCCGCACAGTTTACTTTTGTACATATAAAACATTAACTATTGCCCCACTTACCAGAGGAAGGTACCCTCCAGCTGTCCACCATCAGACCATTCACTCCTCCAATATAGAACTCATGATCATGTTCACTGTCAACTGTAAATATCAACAATAATTTCATGTTAAAATATGACATGAAGCACAGGTCAGATCAGAAATACCTGACAGAATGCAAAACTTCATGAATTTTGTAAGCCCAAGTAATTTTAGATTTCGGGTTCAATGTCTCTTTAAATAGTAATGTTCAGATGTATGACTACAGAGTTGAGATCGAAATGAACATAAATTCCAAAATTGACAACCATTGGGTCATTGCGCCAAAACCAAAGTATGTGGCTATCACTAATTAAACTAAGACTGTATGGTTACGTTTTATGAATTAAAAATTGAGATGAGCAAGTTAAATAAAGTTAAAACAAAGGCAGTTTCAAAACATGTAGTTATGCTTAATTTAATAAGGTATAAGGCTATCATGGCAATATTGATCTTGCACAGTATGCAGGGATGGAGGTCAATGTAAGAGAGAATTGACAGTTTTGCTTAAATTTAAATGTAACAGTAATAGATTGAAAAGTACTTTCTATTACATAGAATTACAGTTATTTTTGTTCAACAGGTCTCTATTTATGAAATTTTCATTCTGGCTCAATCAAATTGGATATTTCAGTTATTTTAAACCATTTTGTTGTTGTGTTTTATTAAATGCAAGTTATGTTATATTACATAAAAGATACCATATAATAAATAGAAATCTGGAAAAAATTGACCTCCTAGAAAACTGACCTCCTAGAAAATTGGCCTCCCCCAAATTCATGGTGGTAGAAATTTGGCCTCCCTGAAGTTTTTTGATGATAATGAATAATATGACAGGCATAAGTAAAAAAAAATATTTAAAAAGTCAGAGGTGAGAACCAATTGATAAAGTGGCCAGCAAGTCAGTAAACCATTCTGCCACTGAAAACCTCTGTTATATGAGAAATGAGTTATTGGGAGGAGATACCAGACACTCACTGTGCAAGCACGTGGGCATCATTTCTGTTGTTACATTCTCAATTTTGCAGGCTCCTTCTTCCACCAGGTATCTCCTTCTCTGAAACACACGTAATCATAATAATAGACATTTGTTTCACACAGCTTGGTCATCAGGTAGAGCTGATGCCCTGATCATCTGGAATGTGTTTCTGAGTATGGAGTAAACATATTTTCTATCAGTTTGATCATTAATAGAATGGATGTACTGATCAGGTATTTCTTTCTCTATCAGAAGGTATCATCCCAGCTGGTTTCAAAAAAGCTTTTGCTACTCCATTGATCTAAAAAGCCTCACTACCATCTGATAAAGTACTGACCAGTGTCTGGCTTGTGTTTTGTCTTTTCGAGCGGATGATCACTTCTCAGTTAAAGGCCCACATCATTTCTACTGGACGTGAGAAATTCAATCAGTCAGCTAACGAGGCTTGTCATTCAACTGAAACTGCATTTTTGTTGATAAAGAATGAAGTCCATCTAACTCTGTCTAGAGGTGAAGCTACTACTGTTGTGCTGCTTGACCAATCAGCAGCGTTTGACACAACTGACCAAGGTACTCACCTAGACTGTCTGAGTTTTTTTCAGTGTTGGTGGTGTACTTCTAGACTGCTTCAAGTCTTACCTCGTCGATAATTCCAAAACAAATTTAATTCATTAGACTTGGATCAAAAATGCAATGCAAAAACTTAAAAATCTTACTCCAGTTAACATTTTTGGTGCTTCCCTTTCTCCTACTGAAGAGGTCAGGAACTTGGGTGTGTGGTTTGACTCTGATTTCTCTTTTTCAAAGCATATTAAGAGCACCTGTAGGCTTGCTTTGTTCAAATCTGGGATCTCAAGCAACTCAGATGGTATCTCACATGAGATGCTGCTCTTATGACTGCCAGTGATATGGTTGGTAGCCAGCTTGACTATTGTAATTCTTTGTTTAAGAGTCTCTCTGGTCTTGATCTTTGCAAGTTGCAATGCATCAAGAACAGTATTGCTAGAATCATTACCAATACCACCAAGTCCTCACATATCACTCCTGTAAGAAAAGACTCTTCATTGGTTGCCTATTGAATATCGCTCTGCATTTAAGACTGTCTTACTAGTGTACAAATTCCTACAAAGTGGTTATCTTAAATATTTTAAACCTAAAGATAGACATATAGGAGGGGGACAGATGGTAAGCTAATGAAGCTGGTGTAGAATAAAATTTATTTTAAGCCACAAGATGGTTTATAGGCAATCCTAGCCAGCAGTAAGTTGGACATTTTGTATCTTACTCAGAAAATCTGTGGTAATGCTAAGCAGGATGATATTGCAACAGATCATGTGCTTGTATTTCTCCGTGTGCAGTCATCAGAGGGTACTGAGACTATTTGTTTATGTACATGTTGGAGGCCTCAAGATCCCAAGACTGTCTCAGCTAAGTGGCTTTAAGTGTAATATATCGTATTCATATAAAACTAGAGGGCAGATCACCTTTGGAGGGAGGCATGTAATATTCTTGTCTAAAGCTATTCCACTAACGCCTGGGAGGATAGGGGTTTTGCCTCATTTCAGCTATATATTTTTCTGATCAGCAAAGCTTTTCTTCGGTGTATTCTGTTAATGACTAAATGGATAAATAAATGGATAAATCAAGTACAGATCAAGAAATATATTATACAATGCATCTGTGAAAAGATGCAAGTTATGATCGGGACACAAAATCTATCTGGCATGTTTTGATCCATTTAATATCCCCATTGTTGGCCATACATAGTATTGCAGCCAGATTACTATGTACTCACTGACGGATCAATTAGGGGATACAGGATATGTTTGGGATACAAAATATGACCAGACATATTTTCATGTGTAGATTCACCAGATTTCACAAGGGTGGAATCCCAGCAGTGGTTACATGGCTATTTTATAAAATGAACTTACTTCATCATGATTTGTCACAATTTCAATGTGTCTCCAATTCTTGGTGTTCTCTTCAAACAGCTCAATGAAAACGGCAGTCCTCCTGGTGGTGTGGTCAATATGGAAACGCTGCTGAGCCTGTAGAACCAATAACGGAAACATCTGCTAGATATCAACATCTGATACAAGCACTTAGTTAATCTACCATTTTCATGCTACACCGAGTCTTGTATACTGTGTTTTAGGGCTCATTTTGTATTTGATCCATGTTTGGTACTGTAGCATAGACCACATGGCACAAGCACTTGATTACACGCCCTCCAATATGGGAGGTAAAATGAGTGTAAAAAATTCAATTTATTCAAAATTCGAATGCACTCCAATTTTAATCTTTGATTGGTTTCTTTACACAGTTCCATTGCTAATTTCTTGAAGCAGATAACTGATCATAGTTTGAGTTACTGACATTCACTAAGCCATTGACATTTGCCAAAACTTACCCAGAAGACAATGGGGATGTTTTCTCCCTCCACATACCCTGTCACCCCATCTGTATAGCCCTCAAACTGTTCAGGGGTACAACACTCATGTGGCTGTGGGGGCTGGGCACTGATGTACCCCAAACCAAAAACAACTAGACAAAGGATGAAATTCATCTTCTTCAGTAAATACTGAGTGTGAGTGATGTTACTTGATGAAGTGATGTGGACCTCTCTCAAAAGGCTAACTAGGTGGCTTAGTGGCTGGCTTCTAACAGCCAGTGTAAGGAGATAAGAAAACTAGACTGCTGAACATTCAATTGGATGGAGATAAGATAGGAGATAAGAATGTAGAATAAACAGTTTTATAAATAAATGTTAGACTTGAAACACCTGCTGAAATATACATGATGATGTGGAGATAGTAACGTGGTTTGTAGTTTAAAAAGTACAGAAGATATTACAGTCACTATGATAATTACCAAAGTCTGCATATATTAGCATAATTACAAGAGTAAAGATACTATCACCTCATTTCATGGGACGAGGATTGTGTGTTGTAATTCTGAGTGATAAAATATTTAATATGCATTTTGTTACAGTTATTTTGTTTTATTGTACACTTTTGATATAAAAACCCACATGTAATTTTGACAGCCTTTTCTTTAAATTTTGAAACAAATACTTTGGTAAACTATAAAGGCTCTAAGGGCAATTTCTTCCCACAGAAAATGAGTGTGAGATTATGTCCTGGGGTCTGACTACTCTGGGTATTGTCCATATAACAATAGAGGCAAACTTGTTTATAAGGGTCATACAAAGCTCATAAAAGTCTATGTTGTATGTCACATAAGCTAAGTTGATGACTTTAAATATACTCAATTTTTTAAAATATAATGTTGACGATAGGTATTCCACAAAATACTTCCACATAGAGCAATGTACAGAATGATCTAGAACAATATTTTAAAGTATTTTTGTAGACTTAAAAGAATCAGTTGTTATAAATTAGAATTGCACTTGAATAAATTTGGTTAGATATGTTTCTGTATTAATTTATTCACTCTCACAGTATGTCAGCAATGGTGTCCACTGGGTAATAAAAACCAAGAGAAAAACTATTTTATGTCTGGTTGTCTGATTTTCACTGACAAAAATTGTGTGAGACTAGAAAGCTGCTGGATTGTCCATGAAAATTAAGGTCATACTTGAAATAGATGGGAACTCAACTTCTGCTCTTATCTAATTTTTTTAGTAATACAAGATACCTAGACATGCAGAACTGAGATAGAGATGACTGGCTACATCATTTGTTGTCTGTAGACTCACAGGGCACAACCACAAGATTGTAAGTACAATTCTATGTATTTTACATAAATGTGTTTATTTATATCAAGTGTTACAGTGATTCATTACAAGTTATATCCATATCATCATGTATGGGGCACTCTAAATCCATTGTCACTGGCCACTTATTTCAGGGGAAAATTAATTATCATAAAGCTAGTATTTTTCAAAGCATTGGCGATGAAGAGTTTTGTTCTTTTTGCAAGTTTGAACTAGCCAGAGTCTATAAGTCTATGTACAGCAATGTTAATACAATAGACTACAATAGTAAAGTTAGAACTGGTATAACCTACGTTGTCTTTCTGTGCGTTCAGACCAGTGAACTCGGGTTGACACAGATTGAAGCAGATAGGGGGATTAGGTGTGAACGCTTACAATCCGGGATGACAAGGGTGTAGTGGTGACAATGTGATGCAGTACTACAACAGTTAGATTTTGAAGGATCCTCCAACTTTTATAAGATTGAAAGATATCAGCATGCACCACAGTACTGTGTGCAGTTTAAAACTACCAGAACACAAAAACTTTACTTATTTCTGGACCATGATATCAGTTTAAATACTGCAAGTAGCCTGTTGGATGGGAATATGTTATATTGGGATGTTTGTATGGGCTAAAAACTCCAGTTGCACTGCAGGTGGTACGTCTCATGGTTATAGGTGTTGGGTGAAAGCCCCTGTCCTTCAGCTACAGTCCAAGGTTTGTATGTGACCTTGTGACACAGTGGCGAAACATCCATTACCTTTCAAGTTCTACGGAAGATTTAAAATGTTTAAAATTTCCGCCTCTGAATTCGAAACTGTGAGCATGCGCAGATGAATGTGAGCATGCACTTATGACTTTCCTTCTACAGTAACTGAAGGTGTGGTCCATGGTGAATATAAGATCACAAGATCGGTCATCTTTTGGTGTAATACGGCGACTACAAATGAGTTTAGGTATTGGGCATTTCGCCAAGTGCTGTGTCACAACTTGACATATGAACCTTACATCGTAGTTGAAGGACAGGGGCATTTCGCCCAACGCCTATAACCGTGAATTATGCCACCTGTAGTGTGATAGAAACACCTGGGGCCGGTTTCATAAAAAGTCTCAGTTTGAGACCAGTTTTGGGCCGAGTCTGGGTCTCAAATCTGAGACTTTTGTCTCGGCTGAGTTTTTGGCTCAAATGGATTTCACAAAAGGTGGATCAGCTGAGACTGGTCTCAAGTCATAGTCTCAACTTTTAAATTTCATTTAAGACACTTCCTTGGTTTGTTTTTTATGCAAGTGCATTTATTTCATGGTCAATATCGATTTAAAGTGCATTAACGCTGATAACATATGAAAAAAAATTGATATAATATTATTGGTAACAAGCCAATTGTTTGAGACTCAACTGAGACCGAGTCAAGCTTTGAGTCCCCTCTTGTAACTATTCACTTGACAATGATCAAAAAAGCATGTCAATTCAATTGACTTTTCTTATTATGAATATTGAATATGTAGTTGTAATTAGTAAGCAAAATAAAAATATAATATTTCAAGATTCAACAAATTCATTTTCATGCAAATTATATTGCTTTATACACAAGTATTTGGATGACAAACTTTGGACTCAAAATTTGAGACACCTCCTTGGTGGGCTCAAAATTGAGCCCCTGACTGAGCCAAATCTCAAGTTGAGCCTGTTTGTGAAATGCTTTGAGTCTGAGTCCACAGTCTCAGCAAAATATTTACTACATTTGAGCCCAAAGTCTCAGATTTGAGCCTGAGACCAGACTTAAGTCCTTTCATGAAACCGGCCCCAAATCTCAGAAGGTATTTAGTTTCCTGGTAGGCAGTTCTGCCACTGAGTAAACCTTCTAACAGCAGGATATAATGCCTGTAGTGTGACTGGGGCATTAGAAGATTTATTAGATTTAACTAGGATTCACCTCACATTAGACAAATCTTTACAGAATATTTTACAACCTCATTCAACTGCTCATGATGCTATTGATTGAATAAAACTATGTAGCTTGAGGAATTTCTTTTATTCTTATCATCACCTAATCTTTCTCTCTGTCAGGGGTCTACCCTGAATGTTTTCCAACTGGATGAGACCATTAGAGCCACTTCGCTTAACAAGTTCCACCAGGTTATGAGTGGGCACATAAATGGTTTAGTCGGCAAACATGGGACCTTCACCACATGTGTCTGATTATGACATTGTAAGTTTTTGTCCCACCTGAGCGTTATAGTCGCCCCTTGAGGATTCAATGTCACATCCCTGAGTAATAACTGTTTACAAGGATCAAAACTTGCTTCTGACACAGGGACTAATTTTGATTCGCAAGAAGGCAAATAGGGCCAATGAAAATGCCAACGCATAAGGGAGGGGATTCGGGAGACCAGCATTCACCTGAAACAACGTCTCGATCTCCGATACTGACAAGGTAGATTTTTGGCGCACCACACCCACCGGCTTCTTACTAATTGCCTTGATGAACACCTTGATGTTATCGGTCTTCCAATTGCCATAGGGAACTTTTAAATGCTTCATACTCTGCTTCAGCACTGATATATAGTTCGTAATAGTCCTATAACTTAGTCCTTGGTTATGTAAATAATTCACATAAGCCAATTGAGCAGCTTCACAGTCTGCAATCCTTATGCCATGTGCGATGCAGAACCCCATGTAATCATATAGCAACCTCTGCCTAAGTCTCTTGGCGTGTGGATGTTCCATATCAGCTATAATCTGATATGCTGCTGCACCCCCATGGCAAGAGCAGCTCCTACAAATGAAAATCAAGGTCATATATGTCATCACCCGGTGACTCAAGGTTTACTGTCTTGAGGACCCATTGATTACTTAATTTATCTTGCCAATACCTAAACAATGCATCTGCTCTAACATTCGAGCTTCCTTTAATATGATACGCTAGAAAATGTATGTTATACTGAGCTACGATAAACAATAAATTACGTAGGCACACCCCCCAAAAAGCCTCGTTCATTTTGAGTGTATTCAGGATCTGGATGACTGCAGCATTATTGCAACCTACTTCTACAAGCAAGTTTCTCCAGCTGGGAGCCCAGTGTTTAAATGCTACGACCACATTGTACATTTCAAACTGGGTTATATTACACCCCTGTTTCACCCATTCTGGTATTCTCAATGCATAAGCTTTATCCCCCATAACGCCCCCAAACCTTCCAACGAAGCGTCCACTTCTAGTTTCGCCCTGCGTTGATAGGTTACCATATCAAATAGAATGTTATCGTTATACGTATGCAAGAATTTTATAAACCATGTAAGATCACGCTTAAACCCCACATCAACTGAGATCCAAGTCTTGGTTCCCCCCCTCAACCGGGCCAACAATCTGTTAAGGAAGGCAAGGTAGGTAAAACTATCTTCGCCACATACAGCAACTTCCCAAGCAACGATTGCAAATCCCTCCTCCTTATAAACCTCTTATTAATATTATCCTGACATTCTTGTAAAATTAACCTGCATTAACCACAATGCCCATACATGTCATCTCGTCTGTGGGGGAGACCAATTTGTCTGGATTAATGGGTAACCCCAATTCCTTGAACAATTCCACGATTCTACGAAAACCAACATCAGCCACACTGGCGGGCAGACATGCGAAAATATCGTCGATATAATTCCAAACCCGTATGTTCTCCTTCGCCAAAATCCGACGCACTGCATCAGAGATTCGCTGAAATATCGCCGTGCCACTGGCTGTGGCGAAAGCCAGGGACATGTCAATATAAAAGTTTTCATTAAACTAAACCCCCAATTTTATCGCGTCCCCTGGATCTACGCGAACATTTCTGATGGCTCTTGCTATATCTACTTTCACGAGCTTAGGCCTCTCCTTACACTCCATTATATCAGCAATCAAATAATCTAAAGAGGGGAGAGTCGGATCAAATTCTCCACCGTCATACACACCACGCGGTGTAACCCCATTAACGGAATCTAAGTCCCCATAAGACAGATCTATTATTATGCGCCTGTCATTGCCACGGTTGCAAGGTGCTTCCTTAAACGGTCCCAACATTGCGCCTAACTGTACCTCCTTCTTCAAAAATTTTTGTACCGCTGCAGGGTATTCTATGGCTGAAGAATGATTCTCAACATTCAAACGCTGCAACGCCTCGTTTCCCTCCATACCCAGTGGAAAACCATACTAAAGGAACTCAACAAGGCGCAGGTCCTTATGCGCGTCTAAATATTTCCTCCATGCCTCAATGTTCATGTCCAAAATTTGTAGCCACTAGCATTACATACTCCCGATTCTCTAATGGCCATTGCTAAATCAACATATGAAATGTTCTTTGGTAACGGTGTATAGTTTCTCATCGAGGATGCCGCCACATTTTGGTTCACGTCTTGTTTAAACCCGACTGCTCTATCCGGCTTTTTATTTACGTAAACGCATTTAGGATGGTCTGTTAACAAAGAAAACACCTTTTCAACTGAACTATAATTCTTGTCATTAACATCCACACAATCATGAGAATGCAAGTTATGTTTTGACATACATGACCCACATTGGTCCTCACTTATATTACAGTTATCAGTACACACTTTAATGTTCAAATTACCACAGTCTTTACACGAACCATTGTCAAAATTAAACAAATTATAGTCTCCAGCCTGCCAATTAACTATGCAGTCATCGTCATCATGGACAATGGGGCTGGGGGGGTGCCACCAAACTTATGGGCACAAACACTTTTAACAGAACCCACTCGGCTCTCCACTTTCACAATATCACTAATACACTCATCACTCAACACTTTATCATTACTCCATACGGAGCTAACACATTCACTTGGGGATATTTCCCTAACTTCCACGTTATCATCCATGTCAATTTCACTCACAAGACCATGACTCATGTTGCGTGTCACAAAATTTAATGCGTTCGGGTCAAGCTGGTCTAACTTGTGGAGACGTCGCCCTGGCACAAAAGCTGGTGCCCATATATTCCACTGTTGCTCAGATACTTTTTCCAAGTTACTGCTGTCCATACCATAACCAACACCACAGCCCCCTCGCTCATCTGACGTTTTGACCCTCCAAACACAACGTGAACCACCACCATCAACAAATAAACACTTCATTGCCATGTCCAAGTCCAGTTCCATATTTGTAAACTGTCGCTGCTCCCAGTCCAGAAAAACACTACAGTCATCCATAAACTCCTATTTCCTTCTACCCCATCATGTGTATGGGTAATTCCCGTGAGGGGGTCCGTATGACTATCGGCGGCTTCACAACAGTTTCCAGCACAATGAAATTTACAAATAAGCTTCTTATCCGTGACTGTCACCTGCCCCCAAGGTTGGCTAGACTTCTGGCCCGTTTGCACACCCGAAAACACCACTGCGTGGGTGTGCATCATTCTGCATTGCATAAGTGATGCTCTGTCCTGCCAGGACAACTCCCCTCCCTCGATTGCATGCATGATAGATGCATAAGCCCCTTTCGCTACTTCCCATGAGGTGGCTTCTATCAGTTTCAATAACTCATAGAATTCTGCCATCATATATTGCCTGGTTAAACTATCCAATGTGTCATTAATGTTTTTGACAAAACCCAAACAGAACTGCAGTGGTGTTAGATCGTCGAATGTGACTCGTCGTTTCATCGTGCCCACCAGAATACTTTCATTGACCCAACGCCTCTAAGAAACTGAGTTGGAGCTATCCGTGACATTATACCTGCCAGACTTTTTTCTCTTACCATGCAAGGAATCAATACGCGCTTCTGCCTCCAATTGCTGAACGCGTTTGGCCACCAGCGCCTGTATCCTAGGCTCTTGCTTCCAGGCCGTATCTTCTTTCTTAGGCTCCATCTGGCCCTGCTGTTAGGCCGTTATGAGGTTGTTATTTCCCCAGACCTCTGGTTTCAAGGCCATGTTACTTGGACCTCCAGTGTCAGTGTTCAAAAATTCTAACAAGTCTCTCTGTCCTGTCTCCTCCACACGTTGGCTGCCCAGTTTCGGTTCTACTTGCCACTGTTGTAAAGGCGGTTGCACCATCCCAAGTGTTATCTGCCCCAAGTCCTCAATATTCTGTTGTGAAAGCAAACCTGCCTCCCCCATAGTCAATGTCTCAGCACCCATTCGGGGCTTCCTTTCCACAGTAGTTCTGTCAGCAGCTTTACAGTTCTTTTGCATATAGTCCTTAGACATGACCTTGACTGCGTGCGACGCTTTCTTTTCAGCCTTCTTCTTTCGTTCAGTTGTTTTTGCATCAGAGTCTGAATCCAGTATTTCGATATCACTACCCAATTGTTGGATGCGTCTGTGTTTCGGCCTAGTGCCCCCCACATTATGGAACAAAGGTTCATCCAACTCACTATTTGGTATGGCGTCCAATGCTGCTCTGCCGACCTGTGCCTCACCCTCCAAAGCATTCAATCGGGTCTCCACTAATCCCAGTTTACCCGTCACACTGTCCATGGCTGTAACCAGTTTGTCTAATACAGCAGCGACGTGGTCGGGTTGTTGTGTGGTCAGTTTGCGCTTTTGTTACTCCCTAGGGGCAATGTTATGCAGTGCCCCAACCTCGCGGCGCGAGACGAGTTCACTGGTAGTTTTCGTATCCGTCATCTTCTGCACACTCTTCTGTTTTTCTTTCTCTTTATTCTTCATAATAGAGAAGACAATCACACACCAACAGAGCCCACACACAAGTCTCACGCATAAACCAAATACCATGAACCACTCAGTCCAGACAGGTGAACCAACACCTTGTCGCAAAACCGACAATAAGTGATTGACTAAAACAATGTTTCCTCGTTGACTTCTAAATTCAAAATGCCACTCCTGCTGTGGCCACGTGTAACTAGAATCCTGCGCATGCACCGTACCCAAGTTATAAATTTGTACTGAATGATACCGCAAACCGGGTCCCCGTTTACTGGTCATTTTCTGAACCTGGTGTCCATTATCTAGGCCTATATGCACATGGTGAAAATGGCTATACTCACTCTACTGTTTACTGTACAGATTATTACTGTTTATGGTGATTTCTCAGAATCCACTTTGTTGGAGCAATTTTCAGTCTGCTTCTCCTGCTCTGGTGTACATATACTAAGTAAATGTCTTTCACCTTGCTATATCCATGCTGTAACTGACTGCTTACTCTGCTTGGCTGTACACCGCACAAAATGATTCAATATGATTCAATCCATTGCTCTCAAATAAAAAGTCTTTCTCTCAACAGAAAAAAAATGATAAAAATATTCCAAATTAGACCAGAAGTAAGGAAGTTCCAGTCATTTTAACTGGAGCCCTATATTGATGACACTCTAACAATTCAATAAAAGTTCGATAATTTTCAAAGTAAACAAAATTAATTTTTTAATTTTTGTATAACACCAGTCTCACAAAATATATTATATGAATCCAAACTTGATTAATATATCATCCTCAGGCCTTTATTGCATCCCAGAAATTTTTATACAGTGCTATTGTGCATTGGGAATCTCTTTGCTTATTTTTGGCTTTGTTGTCAAGTCAGTGCAATGCTAATGCATTTTACTTGGTCAAAAAGCCACTTTGAGACTGCCTGTATTACTTTTCCTAGTACACACTGTAAGATTTTGTGGAAGTATCTTACCTGGTCTTAAAATACCCCTGTGACATCACACTTTTAAATTATGTACATTTTCCTCACAGTTTGCTAAGACATGCATGTTTTAATACTATACTCAGGTGATGCCACACTTTTAAAGTATTTATCCTTGCATAGAATATTCACATTTTCCTGACAATTTACCATGCTAGGTATGTTTTCATACTTTCTTTTAAAGTTCATAGAAGTTCTCCGTGGCTTAGTGTGGGGGGCCATGGTGGGACAGTTGTAGCACACTTGCCTCCCACCTCTGAGGCCGGTGGTTCAAACCCCGGAACTTTTGTGGGAAAGTTGGTAGTTGATTACCCATGGACAGCAGTTTACAGTACAGAACCTTGACCAACTGTATGTACTGGTTTCCTCTGCCCACAAAACCACCCATCGTGATATGACCTGTACAGTGTTGAAAGCGACGTAAAATCCCAAATAAATAAATCAATGGCCTGGTGGAGAGTACGTTTGGCATCTAATCACAGGCTGTCATCTCTGTCTATGATATGTTTATGCATGTGGTAATCCTTAGTTGATAAAAGCTGATGATTTTTTTCTAAATAATATTATTTTTTATCCTTGTAAAGTAGCAATGCTGAGGGCCTGCCCCAATAAAACCCTGATTGTTGAACGGTACATATAACCCCAAATTTGACCTTTGCCTCAAATTTAGTAAAATATATCAAGCCACCATTCCACAGATTCACAGAAAAAGTTTTAAAAAATCAGTGATTTAAGTTTTATCTCACAGTATTGGCAATTGAACTTGTAATATGTGTAATATATCTATGAATATATGTATATATGAAGAAAAATTTGACAGAAAAAATTGAAGGAAAGTAGGGTCTTGTACATTACAAAACCATACAATGACTGGTCTGGTATAGTTTATTTTTTTAAAGATTAATACATTTCAGTTAATATATTCTATCTTGTCAGAACCATACTGACACAGACTGCTTCACTTACTTTGCTGCACTCTATTCCAGTACAATATTAACATATTCTGTTGATACCTTGTATCCTGTTAGAACCATGTTGAGACTGACCGCTTTACTGGCCTTGGTGTACACTGTCTGGGGACAGGGAGAGAAGTGCTGTGCACCTGATATCTGGGAGGGTGAAATTCACGTCCATGCAGGTTATGTGATGGATGGAGCACCAAGGATGGCCTTTGTAAGTATCTGCACTACCACCATATTATTCTAGAAAATATAAATGTATATATTTGCTGAATTAAATGTGTCTTTTGTGAATTATAATCTTGTCTGACAATATTGTAGTGTGGTGGTTTGGAATGGTACAATGCAATTATTAAGATCCCACAGCTCTTACCCCTTTAGTTTTCATGAAAATCTTATATATGTTGTTAGAAAAGATTGTCCCTTGTCATGTTTCATGACTTTTGATTTATGCACTATGTTTGGATTGTGTGCCTTAGAATCCACTAGTTTGGAGATTAAGCTCCTGAATACCTGATACCAGATATTGAATAACATTGATAACATACACAAGCCTTTCCGGATCTTTTAACTTTGAGATGATTTGCCTTGACAGAGTGATGTTGGTTACAGGCTAATCCAGAATACAAAGACATTCTCCACAAATAGTGAGTAGTCACTGGATACCATTAAATCTCTTTCAGAGAATGTCGTACTATTTTTTTCACAAAGTCACCAGACTAAGTGGTCTGTGCGTATTTGCAGCAACTGGACTTTGCAGCCCAGGACTTCCAAACTAAGGAGAAGGCTTATTTCCATGAGAGTCACTACCCTGATGGTACAAGTCGCAGTTTCAGAACTATTGAGAACTACAACACAGTTAGTTTTCCTCTTTCCAGTTTCTAATTTGAACGCAAAATAATCCTTACATTTCTGGGCCATAAAGTTATCATTTTTTTCTGCCTTAAACTGTACATTATTAGAATGAGTGGATTATCCAGTGAAATAAAATGAACCAATTGCTTGCACAGATTATCTGTATGCAACATATTTCAACAAGAGCACTTAGAGAGCGCAGACTTCCACCAAGGTATGTAGTAATAAGTAAATGAGAAAATCTGTATTTCTTTGTATTGAGATGGTAATCCAGACTAGTCTAAAGATTTAATGGGATCTAAGTGAACCAATACCTATCTTCTGATTTTACATGAGTTCCAACCAATGGTATTTGTGTTATCCTGCTAATAACAAATAGAAAAAACAAGAGCAAGACTTAGCCAAATTTCTTCTCTTCAATCTTTATTACTCATATTTTTTGCTTGGATATTGACCTGATCATGCTCAAATTTGATTCAGATCAGATCTCCCTTGTAACAGTTGTGATGCTCTCTAAAAATTTCATTACCATCCGTACAGTACTTTCAGAGTTATGTTGTAAACAAACAAAGAGAACAAGGGCAGTTGGAGGAGAGCCAAGTGCATACTTTGCAAAGTTTTTGCAAAGTATATTACTCATTCTATTTGCAAACCACCGATCACTGCTTTCAGGGTATTAAATAAATGATCGCATTGATTTCTATGGTAACGTAATTGAAAAATTGCTTCAGAATCAGGGATACTGACCCGATCATGCCAAAAAATGTAATCATTTCTTCCTTGCAACAGTTTGAATGCTCCCTAAAAATTTCATTACGATCCGTGCAGTTTGAAGTTACACTGTAAACAAACAGAACGAGTACTATACTTTGTAAAACTTTTGTAAAGTAACAAATGGTCGTAAAATAATACCTCCATGGTAGAGATAAATATCCAAAATTACTAGTAATTCTCATTACTTTTGTCATGGCCAATAAGGTTAATTAATTTATTGTTATAAAATCATGATCATGGGGAAAATTAAATTCATCAAGTGATTATATATATATATATATATAAAACAAAAACAAAATACTAGGCACACATTGAGGTATTCTTATATTTTTCAGAAAAAGTCTTACTTCATTCAAGACAATGAATGTCATGTCACTGATCTGACTGGGGAATTCGAGAAAGACTGTGTCCCTGGTAATCAAGTGACTAAAACAATGACTTAAAGTTGATTTTTATACATTAACAATACAAGTATATGAAATTAAATATGCATATTATCTAGACTCATAAAACATAAATTATTTGTTTATTCTTTTATTACAGTCATATGCAGTTACTTTATACTTTTAGGAATACAATAAAAGAGTCCTTTTACGTTGAAATTACGCATAAAAGTTGTATAATAGACATATATTATTTATTTTTAGTGATATACAATTTCGTTATACTTCTAACAATGTACTAAAAGAGTTTTTACATTGAAATTATGCATAAAAGTTGTACATGTGGGTCAATACCTGTTTTTATCAATATAGATTCTGCTACCTTACACAAAGCATACGCGCGCGTTATAAACCATATTTACTTCTTTACTTAATTTATATTTTTGGGCACTACATTTCCTATATTTTGTTCTATGCAGAGGACGCCACGTATAGTGGAGCCATCTACTATGGAAATACAGAACATAGGCTGAATGCTGAGGTTTTCTTCATGATCCACCACAACGAGGGGGGTGAGGAGGTTGGAAGATCACTGTTCACTGTAGCCACAGAGGGCTGTATTCCACTAGAGACAACTAGCTACCACTACACTGACTCCAGTAAGTCTATAATTGATCTAAGGCATGCACAGATTGACATCAAATTCACCCCAAATCAGCCACTCATAACTGTGATAAAAAATCGATAAATATATTCACTGAGGCCAGAGAGGGCTGTATCTCACTGGAGACAACTACATACTGCTACAGTAACTCAAGTAAGTGGAAATGTCGTCTAAGACCTAGGTACATTGTTAAGTTCCTGTGATAAAAAACAGTCCCTGGCATTAATGAGGGCTGTTTACCACTAGGAGCAAGTAAATCTACATTTCATAGGCACATAAACATTCTAATTCTAATGTGACTTTTATAACGCTTAATCTCCATCAAAAGACAGACTCCAAGGCAGAACAACCAGGAAATGAAAAATGCCAAAATTCATACTTCAAAGACGTAAATGGTTAAGTCTGCACCACAGAAACAATCAAAGGAATATAATGAACCTAGGGTGGGTAGGCTTTTGTGAAGAGATAATCCTTTAGTTTCTTCCTGGAACATAGAAGAGATCTGGCAGAGCAGATGGCATTATGCAACCCATACAATGGGAGCATCTTAGGCAAAAATAAAGCCAAATTGCTTTGTTGGACTACCGTCTAATTTCCTGGGGCAGTCCATATAATGACTTATGTCCATTTTTTTCACCTGATGTCAGTATTTCCACTTTATTAAGAAAAAGCTGCATTCCATTCTGATGTACCATTACACTCAAACAAGTAAGCCTGCAGGTCATCTAAAAATACCTAATGACTATTTAGTCCCTTTAATTTAACAAGCTAGTTTTAAATAACCGATGAAAACTCCCTGCAGTACCAGTTTTTGCAGTGTTGCAAGAAATCATGCTATTCAGCTATAAAAAATAAGGTAACAGTACATTGTTATAGATCAATAGTCAATCTGCCTCTCAGTCCAATCTATATCCATATTCTGTCACTCAAAAATCACTTTATAACAAATGTGATAACATTGTGATTTTCATGATCCAGTCATTCAGTGCATAATTTCATCCAGTTATTGCACTGTACAGTTTGACTAATCATAATTCTACTTAAACTTGCTTTGGAGATTTGTGATTTTCTTCAGGTCCACAGTGACCTAGTGGTTGGCAAGTTTGGCATCTAACCACAAGCTGTCACCTCTGTGTGGGTCTAACTCCCACAAGTGACAAATGCTATGGGCCTGTCCCTGGCTGTTGAACGGGATGTAAACCCCCAACACTGAATTTCATTTTTGCTTTAAACAGCTGTTTGTATTTAGATTTTCTATAATATATGTTGCACCTCTATCATATTGATTCCAGAGAACAGCTACATGACAGGCGGTACCTATGCTAATATCAGACCTGAGATTTCAGACCGTGAAATCTTTGTACCCCCATCAAGCTGCATGGCCGGAGACATTGTAAGTATCCGAGTAGTTGGTAACAAAAGACTTAAATTTTATATTTGGCTTCAACCAGTGACTTGAAACTTATACTTATGATTGCTAAAAGTCTATCAGAAACTTTATTTGAGTTTGAGTTTACCTATTCTGTTATATATGCCAGTAGATTTGGAATTGAAAGAAAGACCAAGAGTTAGGTTTCAGTCACCTGCTTAAGGGGTCTTAAGATGGTGAAGATTGTTGTTACTTTAATGTTATCTGTGGGTGTATTTGTGGCTTTAGAATAACAAAAACCTGCCTTGCAAATGTAGTAGGAAGTACTAGGAACAATACTTTTTACAGCAGCTGAGGCTGACTTCTAATCAGGTGACATTTATGTTTTAGCCTGAATATGTCCAAGAACTCCCAGGCTACCAGATGTTCAAGAAGGTGTTCTAGAGAGGATTTGTCTGCAATAGTCTGCATACATGAATAGCATAACATACTAATATTGAATTTTTTAAGAAAACTAAATGTCATCACTGTTTAAAGCTTTATTGATTTTACTAACTACAGTCACCAAATAAAAACACACAATTCTGGGCAGCATTTTGTCAATGTCTGGTTATTGTTTTTTCAATTCTTTGTAAAGCATGCATGTACTTGATTTAGTACCGCATTTTTGTTGTTTTTGGACTTTGAATTTTTCTCCAACTTCAGTGAACTGTAAAACCAACAGTTTTGCATCCCCACCCTTACCCCTGTATAATAAGAGAGGTAATCTACGTAATTTGGTGCTTAATTTCATTCAATTTTTTACAGTGTGTTGGCTCTGGTTTCCTTCACCCATAATATAAACTATTGCTAAATGATAAAATACGACAGACTTTTTAATGGTTGACATGGGGATTTGACCACTAATCAGCGCTCTTGCCAAATATATGCAGATCACTATCTCACAATGTTTTGTCAGTTATGTCTAGCCTCCACCAACCATTTACACTATTGCTAAATGGTCAAATATGTATTCCCTCATGGTGTCCGGCCTTTGACCTTGCTATAGTGACCTTGACTTTTAAAAATTCTTGTTGGCCATATCTCAGAAACTGTTAAGTGATTCTTTGATGGGTCATTGGTTGGGATTGTAGGTGTGATAAGTCATGATGAAGATTTCTTCACTTGTTGTTTGCAACTATAATACCCCATTCACACTAAAGGTGGTATAACCCGAGGTTAGAAGTTTTACTCAGTGTTGGAACTGGTTGGACATGGTGTGTAACCGTAAATACCAGTAGGGTGGCAGTAGGATGAGAGTAGTATAGCCTGTAGCTAGCCGCAGTCTGTTCTTTGGTGTTCAAGTACTGACACTCTTGTTGGGAAAATATACCTTGTTTGCACGTGCTAATATGTGCTACCCCACTACCAGGCTACGCTCATATTTTTCAACAGTATTTGCAGCACACGTACGTGTGTATACAAGCACGATAGGACGTAAGAGAAGCTTTAGTCTAAGCCTGCAATGACTCTTTGTGAAACTGGTCCCAGACCTTTTACATAGTCCGTTATTGTTCTCCTCCACCCATTATTTCCACTATTGCTAAATGATAAAACAAAATGTCTGAAAGATCACGTGTAGACGAACAGTTTGCAATGCACTCTGCACTGGTTTCCTCTACTCTTAATTTGACTTGTGATGAAAGATTAAATTTTAAAAATATAGAAAGTGACCTCTGGACAGAAGGTGAACAATGCTCTGCACTATCATGCTTTACTATGAGTTCATAATTACTAGGATAGTCTTGTACGAGTACATTATAGTCCCCTCGAGTTGAAGCCTTGCATGAAACTACACGTAGTTCAACTTTAATCGTATACCAAAATCAAGGCACCAATTAATTATGAAGTATTGTTTTGTGCACACATACAACACATAATAACCAGATGGTAGTTAATACAGAAGGTATGAAATATTTTATGAGTAAATCTGTAAAAAAAAACTGAACATACTGATTATACAATGGACATTTGAGGCGTTATGAAATGATTGTAGTGCGGTGTAAATGATTTGTTCACGTGAATACAACGAAAATACATAAAGGCATGCAGGAAATTTAATATTATAAATCATTTCATGTTTAAATTTTTTCTTCTTTCAACCTCCTTCAAAATGCCACTTAAGGCATTTATAACTAATAACAATTATAACAATATTTATGGTGTTTTTAATGTCTGCAATCGGCTGTATTCCTAAACTATTTTAGAATTCATCTGTTAACATCTCAAAGAATTTCATCTAAAATGTAACTTAAGTACAGGTCTTATATGTTACATTTACTCGTTTTGTTCTGACATATATTTTATTTTATAATAATGAATCTGGTCATGCCCCCCACCCCCACCCCCATTTTACAAATTACTGCAGCATGCAGTCAGCAGATAGATTTCCCATCAAACAAAAATACACGCTGGTATTTTGTGGGATAGTGTACATTTACTCAGTTCCTGCTGAATCGCTTCCATATTTAGACATAATGGGCGGGGCTTACTACTCAACTCACGCATGCCCGCACAGAGTAGATCGGTTTATTTTTTTTTTCTTCGACAAAGTGAACTGACGTCTGTGATAATTGTAAACACATGATGTCAATTCAGTTAATTGCCGTCATACTTCAGTTTCATAATGTATATTCAATGTAGAAATTTATGTAATTATCGTGTTAAAATACTAATTTTTTTTCTTCAGAAAATCATTCATAGATAAACCATAATGTGATATTTATAATGAAAGAAACTCGAATGCAGTTTCATTTTTATGTTATTGGCACAAGTTCTAGAAATAAAGCTAAATAACATATTGGAATTTTAAGGCATTAAGACACTAGGTTTAAAACCTGTAAATGCACAATTTTATCACAAGACGAAACTTTAGGTAGCTACCCATCTGGACTTAAGAGAAGTAACTATAACCCAGTAGACTGGATATAACCCAGTGATTGGTGTTATCTGGCTGTAAAGTGTGGGCGGAAAACCGTCTGATGTACCCTTCAAAAACAACTTACTATTCAGTGATATCTTCAGCGCTCGACCTTTCACAAAAATGTCAGAAGTACAAAAACATCTCATTTCCAAGCTGGGACCCATAGTTGTCAAGTATCTTGTACTTATCCTTAACTTTCAGGATATTTTCACTGTTTTGTTGTGTTTATCATTACAAACCATCTGTTGAGGCCAAATAAACCTAAATTAAAAGATAAGATCCCCACATGAAAAATATTTAAACAATGAATTTGTAATTTCTGATGGATTTTTATTGGGTGTGTCTTATCGGTAACTTATGCCCTTGTTCCACCAAAGGATTAAGCCCCGATCCTGTCGGCGACCCTTAATCGTGGGTAGTCTTGGAAAAAATGGAAAAAAAATTGACCAATGGGGTGGAAGACAGAATCGGTATGAAGGTCTGGGATTAACTACAGATCGGCCTCAGGACGCCCCAGGAGGCC
Organism: Sabellastarte sp. h YS-2021; assembly: GCA_964017235.1. Lineage (NCBI taxonomy): Eukaryota > Metazoa > Annelida > Polychaeta > Sabellida > Sabellidae > Sabellastarte > Sabellastarte sp. h YS-2021. The sequence continues at coordinate 79,869,092 of OZ024931.1, read as the reverse complement.
CCAGACAGTCCCTAACTGGTCTGGGACTAAGAACAGATTAAGCCATTTTTCTGGTCGGTTTGAACCACGATCCTGTCGTAGACAAACCGACTGGGTCCCAGGACGCCTCAGGCCTCCTGGGACTAAGCCCCGACTAACCCAGGATTAAGTCCCGACCCCACAAGGTGTCCTGAGGCGTCCCCAGGCGTCCCCAGACCGAGATAGCCGATTTTTGCTTTGCAATGGGACTAAGGGTCGCAGGAAGCCTGGGACTAAGGTATAGAGGGTCTGGGACTAAGGGTCGGAGGCGGCCTGGGACAACATAGGACTGTGTAAATTTGATCTGAGGAGGCCTGAGGAAGCCTGGGACTGGACATTTTGTTTATGGCGGGAAAAAATAATCGGTTGGGGTTGGGAGAAATATCAAACATGTTTGATTTCTCACACGGCCTCAACCGACCACAACCGACCCTTACAGGAAGCCTGGGACTAAGCATATTTTTGAAACCGACCCTCAAAAACCCTTAATCAGGAGCCTTAGTCGTGTGGTGGAACACCCACATAAAGGATTTTTCAAGGGTCGGGACCAATGTTTACAGAGTCGAGTAGGGTCGGTTGTAGTTTCCAGGTAGCGTGAGATAATGACTCCCCTATATTTGTCACTAGGGGGTGGGGGTGGGGGGATATTGCAATGGGGGCTGAAATATTTTGACTCCCCTTGCAAGATTTGGAATCCCTCCACAAATTAGTGATTACTATTGTGTTGGGGATTAACTTGCAGTGGAATACTTACATTCTATTTAATATTCATGTTGGGTCAAAGCAAAGCACATGGATTTATTATTTATTTATGTTGATTTTATATTTTTGCATGATGAACAAAATAATTATTGCATCAAGTCTTGTGCATTTTTGTTGAGATTTCTTTTGACATTAATAGTGATATTCACATCATTTATCACATTATTTCATGCAGTGTCTTTGGAAAATAGTCCCACATTATGAAGTGGAACAAATCAACATCAAAGTAATATTTAAAGATATTGAGGCTTACACTTATTAAACCTTTAAATTTACAAGTCAATGTAAATTAATACGAAAATGTAATTAAACATAGCAGCCATATTTTATACCCCCTTAATCTCCCATTGTTAGGGGTGCAAAATATGATTACCACAAAATACACCCCCTAAAAGATCAAAGAAAGGGTGTAAAATATGGCAGGGGTGTAAAATTTGGCGTTACACCGGAACTGCAGGATGTTTTACCCTTACATGCAGAATTGGGTCTTTCCCAGAGACTAGGGATTATTTGGTATAAATATGTAGATAAATTGTTAACAAGGACAATATTGTAAAGGTGTCTTTCCCAGTGGTCCGAAGTTGGAGTATAAAAGCCAGGCACAAGCAAGAAGGTTGTCATTGTTATAGTTTCATAGCCCTTCTCAGGGCTACCACAGTTCCAGTTCATATGAACTCCTGTGGTGGAAGAAAGAGGAAGACGAAGAAAATGAAGAATATGCCCACTCCTCTACGCAGCTCCAATGAAAACAGAAAAACAGAGCAGCCTACTACAACCAAAATCTGCAGCATGGGAGCCATCACAGAATACAAGACAGGCAAAAGACACTCTCCTGTGGGTGTCAGTCCTAATCCGCCTTCGGCGGACACCATAGAAGTCAACAAGGTAGTCGTGTGAGATATTCTCAGAAGCACATCTCCCTCTGCTTGTTTGAATAAGATGCAATACTGTTAATGAAAATTTTCTATTTTATGTGGCTTTTATTGTTATAATTAGAAATAGGTTGATTTATTTCTTCTATAATATTAATATCCAAACCTGAAAATCATTATTGAAAAAAAAATGTCAGTGCTGTGATGTGATCCAAATATTTAGTATTGACCTAGTTTTCAATTTGTTAATTGGTTGACTCTTGATCCTTCTTTTTCCCAGAAATTCATCCTAACTTGACTGGCAATACCGACTGCAAGTTTGGTCATGGTGAGTCGGAACACTTCTCCAGTCTTGTCTGTTTGTTACTACGGGTTGTCACGACAACCCACGACTTGTCTGTTGTGCCTCTAGGGGTTGTGTTAGGGCTTTTGATCTTTTCGGAAACGGCCTGACCCCAAGTCAGGCCTGGGTATGGATACAGATAAGCCGGGATGTATTATGTCCTGTCGTGGAAGTTTAACCAACTTTTCATTTTTCTGCTCAAAAAGTGCCCCTGATCCCCGACAGAGCTAACTGACCCTAGAGTCGTAGGATCATCTCCAATAGAGCACCCTCAAAATTGCAATTGGCTCAACACAGACATCTATTTCAGCATGGGGTGGGTTTTTAAAAATATTTCAAAGTCCTCTCACAAACTCTCCTGTGTTAAATAAAAAGGTATATGCCAAAGTGGTGGTGATATGAGGGGGTTCAGAATGGCTTTTTGTGGCAGTTTACTTTTAAATGTGTACCAATACAGAAGGCGTTCCATGAAATTTTTGAGCATGAGCATAAACGGTTGTATTGCCAGCTAAAATATATAATATTTTACATAATACTCAACATATTTTTTCTAAGTTATCAATTTTTATGCATTATTTTTCTTAAACAGTCATTTAACAACAATAAAATATATCTGTGGTCTGGTTTCGATTTTGAGGAACTTATTTCACGGGGAACAAATTTCACATGACAGATGGTCCATTCACAGAGCAATAAAATTCAGATACATGTTGATAGGACCACACAGAACAGCATGAATGGTCTTACCAAGTCTGTGTGATATGACCAGTCGCTTGATGAAGGTGGACGTTCACTAGAGGGGCTCTCATGAATGCATGATAGCATAAACCGGTTTCACCCAAATATGGTTATATTGCCTACCCAGATGTGTTGGACACAGGATCCCCGAGATCTATGTATTATGAAAAAGACATTAAAATCCAGGGGAATGGTTTAATAAAAATTATTGTCCACTTATTCGAAGGGCTTCTACGAGCAGCTCACAACTTGTCCACTGAAGGTTAGGAACTAGATTTGAAGATATAACCCATATAATCCCCAAATCAAGGTGTGGTCCACTATATCCCTGAACCCTTACACATATATGCAGTAAAAATTTGCGTGGATAAATTAGTCATTTTAAAGATATAGTGTAAGAAAATATGCATCTACATTATGTATCTGACAGAGACGAAAATAGTTAACAACATATATTCAAATAAATGACAAAATGATTACATATAGATATTTCATATATTTATTTCATAATGTTTTCTTCAAGATTCCAAACGACCTCTGTATATACTATGGAGCAGGGTTGGTGTTTAGATAAGCCAGCTGTGTAAGCTGTACAGCGTACTCAGTACGTGTACATATCTCTGTAGCTGGGAGTAAACACTCAATTGTATGCAGATGATAGCTATATGGTGAGTACGCGTGGAGTAAAGCTAGCAGCCAGACTTTGTAGTGTTTACTGAGCTGGCCCTTCTGGCTGTGTTCTGTAGAATAGCCTTTCCCAGGCTTTACACTCTGACGGATGTTCCGAAGCTGTGAAATTATTCAAAATATACATAAAAATATGAAATTAATTTGTTTCTGCAAACTTGACATACAGGTACATTTACGTATGTGTCTGAAAGAAAATTGACTTTAAAATCTAGTCATTTGTACAATTGTATAATAGTTGTGATAACTTTACAGAAATTGTGTATTTATAAAAGCCTATCATATAGTTTGGAAATGAAATAGTTCTGAGTAGTTTAGCAGTAGCGTTACCAGAGAAGTGTTTTAAATCACCATGGCTATCCAGAAAATAAGCAAAGGCTTTTGAACAGGATTTTAAATGTGGTAACACTATAGTATTCCTTTTTCGAAAGTTGCTCATAAGATGTTGGTATTACTAATATACATAATCTTAAATATGGAATTAAATATATGCATATTTTTCATAATAAGCTAGCAAAATAAAGTAGTGAAATCAATGTAGACCCAACAGACCGTGCACTGGGCCAGATAAAGACTAGGGGATTTATTTTACTCAACAGAACTGTAAGGTAGTGTATTTTACTCAACAGATCTCCTGCCTAACTCTCCCTTATCACACACACTACTAGCAGTCATCATACAAGTCATTAATCAAATGTGTTCAGACCAGTTTGCTGGAAGCTAGCTGCTTGTTATCTCAGCTTGAACAGTTTCTTCACTCACATAGTACACTGAATGTTAAATGAAATGCAAGAAATATAACTGCCAACTTACTAATGCTGTTTAGCTGAAAACTGTGATGAGTAGCAGCACTTAGAGTCTATTATATAACTTTAAAGTAACAACAAATTTGATGCTTGTTTTATTGAATGCACAGACTTAAGGTGCATGTGCAAACCACATTCCAATCAATGTATAAATAGAAGTTCTGATTTAAATAAACCTATAGATTCATAGCAGGGGTTTAATTCAATGGACTGACTATAGATTCTAATTATTTACAGCCAGTTAATCACTGAGCTAAACACGGTTCACAAAAATCAAGATGTTTTCTCACTAAATAAAAGTGTAAAAGAGTTGGCATTGTATGACAGGAACTATGTGTAAGTTTGTGTAATGACCCACGATCTGTACAGTTATTACAAGATAACTATTGTTAATTTTTACTATGGCATAAAACTTTTACGTGAATATGTTAACATATTAAAATATGGCTAGTTTAGTCCAAATAAATTTGAACTGCTTTTATTGATACCTCAGCTCAAGTGTCGATAGTTATCATAGCACCTTAGGCAGTTTTAAAGTTCGGGCCCTGCCACGACTTATCCTGTTAAAACAAATTCAGGAAAAGACTGAGTTACAAGTTACCGGAATGATAAGTCATACAATCCAAAAGATAGAGTTTAGTCTCCCTTCCAAACCACCACAATTCAAGAAGATAACTTGTAATACTTGTATCAAATTATTGTCACCCTTGGAAAGCAAATTGGATTTATTAAAGGACTCGTAAGGAAATATCACTTGTAAGACTCACAAGAATACACCCGTGGCCATAGAATTGGGTGGCCGTAATGCAAACATTACTACATTGGAACTGGGGGACTGATCAAGGTCAAAGTTAGTGTTCTATGTTCCTGGCCATTTCACAACTTCAGCCGCTTTGAAATGCCTTTTTAAGGCCACCTTACAAAAGGAGATTTTTTTACCATCCTTTAATGAAGGGCCTTTATTTTAGGTTTAGTGAATACAGTCCCAGGCCCTCAGCATTGTCACTTTGTAGGCGTTGAACCCACACACAGCACAGTGGTAACAGCCAGGGTAAAATTGCAAACTTGCAAACCCTAAGGCTACTGGGGAATGAAATGGAAATTCCTTGAATTGTAAATATATGTGTACATGTGCCAATCGTTCAGCCAGGCAGAATGGCATTATATAATTATTTCTTCATCATTCCTGAGACCTAGCCAAGGCTAAGTTCTCAAAAACTCTTGAGCAGACCTTTTACTCTTAAAATACACAGCTGTTTGTTTTTGAGTAGAAAGTGGTCTAACCTTGTGAAACACGATAATGAAGTGAAGAACACAAACTGCTGTTATGTATTACCAAACTATATATTTCCACCCACACAACATTCAGTTTAAGTAATGGGTAAGTTGGTTAAGTAATGTTAAGTAATGACTGTTATTTCTTTTTCAAGCTGAAGTATACACGAATATGTACGAGGCAGATCAAGAATTGGCTTTGAACATATGTTGTCCCCTTCGGGATTTTGTAAATTATTTTTAACCTTTTGTATAATTGCTTGCAATCCCCTATTAGGTTGATCCCTCAACACTGGTGAAGTTTCACATTTGTCAGCCAATTTCTCCGAAGCTAAATTTCCACAATGAGATTTTAAGTTCATTTTACAAGTTATTTAAACTAAAAGGTTCAGTGACATTAACAAATATTTTGGACACAATTAAATGTTCTAACTGAATATTCTAAAGTGACAAGAAACTATTCTACAATTAAAATATCTCATTAAGGTCAAATTTTATGAAGATCTCCTAACAACGGAATCCCATTTCATTAACTTTTAAAAAATGCAGTTTTAATACTGATTAGGTATGGTTGTTTATGTGTATCCAAACGGTTTCCCTGTGAAAGATACTAGAGGTGTTATGATACGTGTACTGCAAACCCTACACCGAGGTCCTTAGTGGACTGGTGGTTACTGCAGTAGCAAGCTTAGCATCTAATCACAGGTTGTCACCTCTGTGTGGGTCCGACCCCAACACATACCAATTCTGAGGGCCTGTCTCATTATGACCGTGGCTATTGAACGGGATATATTACCTTCACTTGACCTTGTAACACCTACCAGTATAAGTTTCATATTTGCATTTCCAGATACAAGTATGACAAGAGACAGGGTTATTATGCAGCACGTAAACAGCCATCATACCTAACCAGCAGTTATGATTGTGGCTTGAACGTTTAAATTCGAGGAAAATAGTTAGTGGTGACGCAATGCATTTTATATGTAGTACACAGATTTGCTCTAATAGGAATCTTGAGCTCTCTGTTATTTCTCTATTATTGTATTGTGTATTTATACTCAGCACAATATCTCCATATACTACAGGACTCAAAGCGCTATTTAACCAATCCAACTGTACAGGTACAGCCCCAACTCACAAGTAAATGACATTCCCCTAACTGGAAGATAGAGGCTCAAGGATGACCATTTATCAACGTCCTTGAGGTTCTTTAGCCTGCCACTGGGGATAGGACCCGATGATAGAGGACCGCTCTATTATTACAAGTAATACTCCCTTTACACTTGGCTGATAAGATGAGACTATATCACAACATTTTAATAAAGAGTAGGAACACCCTCACTTTTGAATCTCTGATCAAAATTGTCCTGCATATTTTACACTCCTCAAACCCACCATGGTACAAACCTTAAATCTGTATGATCTAGGGTCAAAGGTCACTATTCCAGACAAAAGATTTACCATAAAATTTTCCCATATAATTTTTTTCTCTAAAACTTAGTAAAGACTACAAAATTTGATTAAAATGTACTGGTATAAGTTTTCTATCTGATGATGCATTAATTTTCTATCTGACAGATGCACTAACCAATCTCAAGCCAAGTTTGGTCACGAAAATGAGGATTCTAAGTTGGGCTAGCGCCGATCTTAAGATTGGCAAGATTTCAAGTTTGACTTCCATATTTACACATTAGTTAGTCATATGAATGAACTCAAGTTTTATTATGTGAAATCTTAGGCAATCCTATCAAACTTTCATTATGCTTAATCTCTGAACTAACTACATATAAATCCGTAATACAAGTCTTTTTGCACACAATAGTCGCCTTCTTTTTGTTTTAATTTATATGTAAAGTAATTGTTAACCTTGGTTCATAAACCTGATCATATAGCCAGGTCATGTGGTTTGTTAAGTTACGTAGATTCTTGTTGGTCTGCTGTTTGCTCAGGATGCCTTTCAATTTGGACATCTGATAAGCCTCTACATACAGCTCCAAAAATCCTGATTTACAAGCAAGTACCTTAGCCTTATTTAAGTCTCGTGCTTACCATGTGGGTTATTCTGTTACCATAATATATTAAACTAAGTCTACAAATATCACACTGTATATAGTTAAGAATACTCTGAACCATCCAAAGTCAACTGATCTAAGTTGGTTTTTAAATATCACTTGTAACACATTGATGCAAGAAAGTGATTGGGAAAGGGAAAAGGAGGACATACAAGCTGGCTAAGATTTTGCAACCGGATATTGATGAATACCAACTGACGGAATGGATCCCAAGGTAAATACTGGTACACATAATCTCAGAGTAGGGAAGTCAGTATGTTTACTGCGATAACATGGAGCCCTGTGTGCAGCCTCATAACCAGCAGTATTATTAGTTTGTTACTACTTTTTTAAAATTTATAACCAATACTGGTAAAAGAAAACTAGAACTTTATTTTAGGCTAACAAATACATATCAGCCAAAGCTAGATTATACTTTATGCTAATAGTTTACAACAGTGTCTTTTTAAAAGCTGACCAGTTGAAATTATACCAAAAGACTGTGCGTGTTCTGCTCTTTATTTTGTTACATTTTTGACAGAACTTCTCACAAAAGGAAATAGATTTCATTCCACGAAAAAGAGATATTGTAATGTCAACAACCTTGTTGGAATTTGCCTGCAATAGTAAATACATAGTAATAAACAAGGGAACACAACGCAAACCACTGCCAAGGTTCAACAATTCCAATATTGCTTATGAGTCCAGTGATAAACAAAAAAATGCATTAAATACTAGTAGTTCCTGGATCGAGACGGTGACCTGGATCACCACCACAATTTAATTATTTGTTCCTTGTGCCACTAACGACATCCCCTGATTATTTTCACCTGTCTACAACTTTTGGGCTTATTTTGCAAACAAACAGACAAAACATGGAACCACTTACATAACCTCCTTGGTGGCGATAATAAGCTTTTCAGACTATCAATGAAAAGGTACTTTTTGGGTGGGAAGTAAAACAGAAATTAATGACATATTAATGAGATTTTCGTGCAGCAAATATCCTTTGCAGTGTCAGTTGACTGCAGGGCTGTAGCTTCAGTTAACAGCAGTCGGTTCTCAGTCAAGCATAAGCTAAACTTGTCAGGTTCATCCAGAATGCAATATACGTATGCAGGAGTTTGATATTTTTCATACAGGAATCCTGGACATTCTTTTCTGTTTTAATTTAAACAAGTCAAACACATGGGGAAAATAGATATATACAAATGATTACTCTTTACAGAGCTAAATAGTTTCCCTGGTAACAACCTTCTATACACCTCCAAAGAAGTACAGTTCACATCAAACACAAAGGCACAGATATACGTATATTGGTTTGTGGAAGATAGGACCTTATAGACCTAGACCTATACCCAGAAGTGAGTATCTTTCCGATAGCTATTTGCTACCACTCATACCAGTTACAGTCCATCTGCTTCATAGCTTCCTGTCTATAACTTTATCTATTATCGATTTTAGGACTACTTCAGGTATAAAATCTGAGTACAAAATCAAGTACGATTTTTAATTAATTAATAATATTGACAAGAGCACATGCTTTATATTTTAAAAGTTACCTTAAGATAAATTATCGAGTTTAAACTGGTTATTTTTTCTGAAGGTAGTGGACATAGACAGCCTGGTTCCCAAAGCAAATCAAACCTTAAACTAAACTAGAAACTTAGGCCAACTTAGCCATAGTCAGTATTAAAGGAATGTTTGAATGGTCTACTACTATTTTGTAAATATCCTGTATTTGTAGATGTAATTTAGCATACGTCTGTGTAAAATATGCATAACATACACTTTAAGGTACCTTTTTCATATATATTTTAAAGCACTACAATGATAAAAAGCTTTGCTGTTCTTATAATTGTCTAGAACTAAAGCAAATATTTAAAACAGGGCAAATGTTACGTATTGGTATGCTGGATTGAACAGATATGTGCAATTACTTGCAAACTGAACCCAACTATCTGACAGGAAAGACAGATAATCTACCATATCTAACAGAAATATCCCGAAAGAACATCTTGCATAATTATTTCTTATTTATAGCCAATTGCTAATGTTACCTGTACATTGTGGTTGTAACTACACCTTGTAATAGTCACTTCCTAGATTACTTACTGTTCACTTTTCAGCTTTTTAAACACATAAATTTAACAATGTACAGGTACATTTATCAGTCAAAAAATAACGTCAAAAGCTTTGCTTTATTGTTAACGTGTTTATAGGCTCACTACACAATGGCCATGTGAAATAACTATATATACATAACAATACGATATCATTCTATAATAATTACATGCACATATATATTACACATAGCTAGACATTGTTTATTTCCTTATTGTAAATAACAGTTCTAAAGGATATCTAGCTTAACAAACATGGCTGCCTATCGCTGGCAGGAGGTCAGGTGTACATACATAGTATAAACCACAGGTAACAGATAATTTTAGGCGGCCACAGGTTATATCACTCACATAGCAAAACAACAGACTGCTTTAGGCCTTGCTTGGATACAGTGTCTGCTCAGCCATCTGCTAAAATTAGACTACACAAGGAAATCTGTGCAACTGGCACGGCAAATCTGTTACCGCAACTCCCATTGGCGGGATTATTCACGTGCCGGAGGGCTAAGCCAATGAGAGGAGAGATTGCAAATATCGTCTGGCCCAGGGAATTTTGTGGTATAAAAGCTGCCACTACAGGGAATCCTGTTCACAGTACGGCTTAGAATGTGAGTATATGCTTTAGTATTGTGTGTTTTCCCGCTATCCCATCACCCTACCTTCCCATTTTGTACCTTAACAAAATCTTATTTCAGGAAGAAGGATTGTAAAGAAAATTACTGGGATAATTTGGAATCTAGTTAGTATTGTGATTTTAACCATACAGGATTACCAAAGTGCATTCTCTTCAACGTCAGGTTTGGAGGAATATTATAATTATTAAGTTTTCTGTGTTAATTTGTATGTTTTAAATTGTTTTATTAATTGCAAAAATATGCCCACAAAAAGGTGAGTAATACTATGGTATTTTATATGTTAATTTTGTATGTTGATGGCAGATATATTGATTTGAAAAGAGTCATTTAAAATTAACTGGGAATTGCTACAATAACCAAGGCATACCGACATATATATATATAGTCAGTATAACTTTAACATTAAATTGCAACATTTTGAGTTTGTGATGCTCCTTAAAATGTGTCATTCACTTAACTTAGTATTTTACTACATCCCTACAAACTTTTTGGTGATAATCCTGAATGTGACATTGAAATGTAAGTACATTCTTCATTGTGGTTTAGAGGTAATTTCAGTTGATGACAACTTAATAAATGTCTTTCACTCACCACACAAAATTTGTATAACCAAGGGAATCAGGGTGCTTTTCAGTTCTTTTGTAGAGATAAAAGAGATAACTATACAGTTATAGTTTACACAGCAGGTTTTATGGCCTTCAGGGCAAACACAGTTAACAGAGTGAAAAGCAATCACGTTAAACCATGGGATTGTACCTTTGGACTTATTTGTTCTGATAAATGTAGCCATGTCATTTCTTGAATAACTTTGGGATGAGCTTATCTTTGGACGTATCATTAGTTATATACCTAATATCTTACAAAAATTAGTATTAAAACTTGTATTCAGGCTGGTCTCTTCAATGGCAAACAAGAACCTGGAGACACAAGACAATAATGTCAAATATGATACATAAATTAACAATTTTATGAAATTTTGAATAAAATAAAGAATTGCTAGTTACTGGTGAACCATTCTTTATGAAGTTAGGTTGTATGCGAGAGCACACGGCACCTTATTAATGCAATAAACAAATTTGATACAAACACCTGCTTTGTGAATGGGGGCTGATCTCCAAAGCAATTTAAGGAATTGTTAAAACAGTTACTCATTCTTACTCATTCTCCGCCAGCAAGACAAGGCAATCTCTTGCACTTAAGGGTTTTGTTTTTTTATCGGAACAGGCACGTGAAATTGCACCACATAGCAACGCTAAGTAAAATCAACAAGAAGGCCAGATTATCATAATGCTGTTAAGTCAGCCATAGGATGTTTGTAAAATGCATGTACTGCTGCTGCAATGATTTATTTATAAAGATTTAAAGTGATTTTTTTTTAATCTTAGTGAGTTGTAATTATCGATTTAGACTATAAAGTACAGAATATAGACTAATGTAACAAATATCTGTGCTAGCCACTTGATCTAACTTGGCAGTTTTAACAAAAAAGAGTATGTATGTGTGTGTCTGTGTGTGTGTGTATAGGGGGTGGTTGGGTGCACAACTAAGGTTACGTCAATCGTGGTTACGGTCATTTGATGGGTCAGAGTTTGCCCCTATGCTTATTACAACTGCAGATGTAATTTACTGTAAGTTAAAAACATTTCTTCCACTTTTAATTGACATTTAACGTAATTTTATGCATTTTCCTGTTGAAAGAATAAATGTCCCGTTGGCCTTAGCATACTCGTTGCAATGGGACAGCACTTTTAGAAACCACCAGTCTCTGAATCCTTGGTTCAAATCTTAGAAATTTGGAATTAGTTTTGCAAGAGGCCAAGGGTTTCCAGTATGGAAATCTCAACCAATTAAAATCTCGACTGGTTCCCCACCCTTCCATTTGTCCTTACATGACCTCTAGCTTTTTATCACAGTTCATGCTTTGTTAATAAGACCATTTGTCACTGCTTTTATTCTCACCAAACACCTTCAACCCGTGTCTGTTTCAGTCGAAGCTGTCCTGTGTGAGGTTCTCAGCGTCCTTGGAGAGAGAAGATAGTTGATACAATTCCTAGAATTGACAACCAGATTTTTCGTTGACAAGAGAGAGCACACTAACAGCCAAGATGTCGACAGGAATTGCTCCCGAAGACCCGGATTTCATATATCTGGGTGTGGACAGGAAGAAGCTGATAGCTGAGCAAAAGCCTTTCGATGGCAAGAAGAACTGCTGGGTACCTGATGAGAAGGAGGGTTACATCAGGGGAGAGATTGAGAGTACCAAGGGAGACATGGTGACTGTCAGGAAAGAAAACATGCAGGTAAGTCTGAAACAAGTCCACACCATCAAAAACGTCAATATCATACAGACCTGTACAGTCAACATTTGTAATGCAAACACTTCATAGTGTGGCAAATCTTGAATATTTTTTAATGTTGATTGATTAGTATGGATTGATCTTGTAATTCATCTTATATTGGATTAAATCTGATCCATTGATGGGTCAAAACTGAACTAAAATATGGTGTTAGGAAGCATCAGCAGGTAGCTTTAAGCCTATTGAATTATTAATGCATTCACTATACATGGTGTCACCAGACAGTCTTTTGCAAGACAAATAACTAAAAATTGTATTGTATTCAGTGTTGCACTTTATACACGTTCTGTAATACATGTACCAATGTTTATAATATGTTTATAATGTGTTCCTTTGTAACATTATAGCATCAATAGAGTGAATGGCATATTTTTATAACAGGAAAGGATGAAAAACATATGATGGAAGGCAGTCAAGTTTCACATATTATTATTATGTATATGTTTATATATGTTGTCATTGTGATCTGTCACATTAATGAATGGCTTAATGACTTGAAGGTTGTAGAGATCAATAAAGAAAAGCTTGAACAGATGAATCCACCCAAATTTGACATGGCTGAAGACATGGCCAACATGACCTATTTGAATGAAGCCAGCGTCATGGGCAATCTGCGTGCACGCTACCAAAAACTATTGATCTATGTGAGTAGAGGGCAACTCTCAACCAATCAGAGGAATGCGCCTACCACATATACTCCCACTGGATCAATACACACATATATATGTATATTGGGACCCAAATTTTATAACAGAACAGTACATGCAACTCCACTTGAACCCTGAACCTTTGAACTTGAACCTACCTCCTACACATCCACCCAATTACCTTTGCTATGAACCACTGGAAGACTTCCTCCTGTACTCTTGTATCTCCTTTTTCAGGTTCAAAGTGTGCACCTATCCTACAGCCAGTAATTTACCATGGATGCTTAATACTTATATTTTATATATAACAGAATTATCTAAGAACATCTCTGATCCAAAGATCTGTTCCAAATGTATTTTATGTACAACTGAAATCTCTTTGACGTACTTGAATGATTTATTATAAAATTATTCATGCAGTAAAACAATTAATAATTTTCAAGGTTTAAAACATCCACATACGTTTGGGTCACAGATGTTGTATACGTAGTATACCTAGAGGCCCTTTGAGGCTGATTTACCACACCAGCCCTGACATAAGGGTACCTTTATCTTGTACTATCAATTGCCTTTCTCTTTTTTTCTCTATTGTCTCATCTCTTATGTGCCCTCCCTTCTTCCCTGCCTCCACCTCTTCTCCCACCACTCAAACCTCTATAGACCATAGACGTCAAGAAAGACAATATCCAACAAATGAACCCTCCCAAGTTTGACATGATTGAAGATATGGCCAACCTGACCTATCTGAATGAAGCCTCCGTATTGTACAACCTGAGAGCCAGATATGAGAAGATGATAATCTATGTGAGTGGTTTTCTATTCCCCTATTTTATGCACTGTGTGTTTAACCAATATGTTTGATTAAGCTATACAGAGAAATGTCCCTGTTATAGGACACCACATTAATATGGTTTGTGGAGGATTTCTTAAATAACCAATTAGATTTACATTTATTTTCCCAATTTTAGAAGTAAGCGGTCGTAGTAGTTTTATAATTTCTTAATGGTGAATGTATTTCTTTGATGGATAAATGATGTGCATTGTAAACTGTCATTGTATCAGAAATTTCGCCTGTTCTTAAGTTGGGATTTACAGTTTGTGTATATTGGGCTCAGAGATTGTGACACATATTCAGCTTATCGTCTATGTGTGTGTCAATGGATGTACTTTGTTCATCATATGTGCCCAACAACTGCAGCAAACTAATAACATGACCGTTTATGGGTGTTCAGCAATTTGGAATGCAAGGTTTATCTTTGGTGGATATTTGTCCAGCAGTGAATCACACTCAGTCAATCATGTACATGTTATATTATAAGCACGTAGTTGAAAGGTTTTTTAGTAGTTAGAAACAGATTCTGTATTCTTGTATGTAGAAAAGAACCAGGAGATAAATGATGACGTCATAATTAACCTTGTCTCAAAAGAAATAGTAAGGAAACTTACAATGGCAGAAATGGTTGCTTGCAACGGTTGATATCAGACGGGTTTATTTTGGGCTGGCGGGGAGGAGGAATTATGCCAGTGGAAGCAGACGATTATTTCTTTTAAAAAGTATGTGGTCTGGGAGGCAGTTACTAGCTTTGTATAGTGTTCTTAAGATAACTGTTCACAGTGCACTGCTAAGGGGGGAAATACTTTGCAAGGTACACTTTTTATGCGGCATTTAGTCTGCTGGGGTCTCGTGGAATAGCAAAGGCCACAGACACATAGACTTGGCGAGGAAAAACAGCAGCATTCTTTCTACACTGGTATCAAAACATAATGTACTCTCACTGCATGAAAAACAGGGAAATAGAATAGGATTCAAAGCAGGATAGATCTCCCTTTTCACCAGTGTTAAATAAAATTATCAGTGGCTTTTGTATAGAATCTATATGCAAAAGATTTTATATCTTATCATTTTATCTAAATGATAAAGACGATGTTATTTTTTTAAAAATTTATTTAGCTGTAAACGAATTCAGCTACAAAATTACAGCAATTATAACTACGACTCTTTTTAACTGCCACTAAATTCTACAGTGAATTTTCACACACAAAACTGTGTATCTTGTTACTTTGTTTGGAGAGATAGTTACATTACCAAACTTTTTGATTAAGTAGCTTCCTATTTAAGAAGTTAAAATAAAATTAACACACTTCAATGTATTATTTTAATCACTATTTTGTCTGAAAGAAATCGGTAATACTGACACAATTAATGAAACCCCTGTTTTCCCCCTTTCTACCCCATTTCAACAGACCTACTCCGGCCTGTTCTGTGTGGCTATCAACCCCTACAAGCGCCTGCCTATCTACACCCGTCAAGTGGTGGGCAAATATAGAGGCAAGAGGAAGAATGAGATGCCCCCTCACTTGTTCTCCATCGCTGATAACGCCTACAGCTACATGTTGCAGGACAGAGAGAACCAGTCCATGTTGATCACGTGAGTCTAATGGCCAATCAGAGTGGGGCTTTTGGTGACGTCATTTTCACTTGCGTTTAACACCCGACTATTTCTGCATCTATCGTTTTACATTTCTCTGAACATACAAACAGATTTATGTAAAATAAATTGACGTTTCCACATTTTCAAGATTAAAAGTTTTGTAAAATAGCATGTGTGTAATACATGCTCTGTGTCCTTGGTCAAAGTCAAAGTTGGGGTTTTATGTCCCGTTCAACAGCCAAGGTCATACTGGGACAGGTCCTCCGTGTTGCCACTTTTGGGACTCAAACCAAGAGGTGACAATGTGCCCTTGGTTTAATGACAATTATTTTTTATGCAAGTTTGCAGTTCTATTTGGGGTCATGTCACAGCTTTACATTCAAGTAAAAACATAGCCAACATCACAACTGATCTCTAGCTCAAATATTGAAATAACCTCTCATCCTGTGAAATATTGTACATGCATGGCATACATGCAATTTAATACCTTTTATTTGATTGGATAATGGGCCTAGAAACTATAGTTTGATATTTGGTCATATCATCCCATCAATTGATAAAATCTGCATTGAGAGTGTGAGTAAATTAGTTTATCCAATATTGAAAGTTGGTAGGACCATGTTAGTCTGTAAACTGACTTAAGATCAAACTTGTCTGAAGAATCGGAAATTTGTTAATTAAAAATAGTAGCTGCGACTGCACCTCGTGCTAATTTATATATAGCATATGCTATATACTAGTATATATATATATATATATATATTCAGGTTAAAAATATGATAATAACCTATGTTAGTGCATATAATGTGTAATGAAATCTGACAATAATCCATACCAATTGAGGTATCCCCATTCTATTTAAATTGTTCACATTTATGGATAATAATTTCATCAGTATGACCCTGTTAGTCCACAATTTGTTAAACACAGAGTCCTCGCAATATTTATAAATAAATCTAGAACTTTCTTAATCACACTGCTCAGATAGCGAAGTTTGTCATCCCAATGAAGTTTGTGACTTTTATTTTATGACAATACTGAAACTATTGTACTATAATCTTTCAGCATACAAATATATACCTTGGTGTCCAAAGCAGTTATTCTATTATTTAAATATAGACATTGCTTGTCCTTGAGCTTTTTAGGGCAGGTGACAAATTTCACTGGGGTGACTAACTTGACTGGCTGACCAGTATGAGCCATTATCTGATGGTGTAAAGATATTGCAATTTATCCACGGAAGGCCAAAATTGAAAGAATTATTTCACATATGACAGTGCCTCATGCTACTGTGTTTTGGTGAAATTATTGTGTAAAACATTGATTAAAAAGTGGATAATAAAAGTATAAATTCCCGCATTAAACATATATGAAATAAATATATCACTCACGGCGATGAACAATATTATACTCCTACCACTCACTCTAATTATATTGTCATCTTCATTTGTGATATATAATTTTGTATATGTGATTTAAGAAGTTTTTTGTATTATGTATATATCTGTATACATATCTTTTTGATATATGTGTGTTATCCCTTGGCACCACCATCATCCACTAACCATATCTGTGTGTTGGGTGTGACCCCCCCTCCTCTTCACCACTCACTTACACTACTATATCAAAGAGGGGAGAGTGGTGCTGGCAAGACCGAAAACACTAAGAAGGTCATTCAGTACTTCGCCAACACCGCCGCTGCTTCACTGGCCCAGCCGGGAGGAGATGGCGTTTATGTAAGTGTCAGAAATGGGACAAATGTCTCCAGTGTAACGGTTGGGGTATTCAGCTGTTAAATATATATATATAAATATAGGCACATACCAGTATGTATATTAGGGTACAGCTATGACACAGAATTACTCTCAGGTCAAGGTCACAAGGTCATAAGGTCATGCAGAGAAACAGTTATCATTTCTAACCCAGATGGATGATTATCAACAAAACAAAATTATTTTCCACATATAAATTTTCTTAAGGAATACTCTTGTTCTTTCAGAGGTTTAAAAATTGAACTTCCCAACGGAAGAATGATGAATTTCCACAACTTAGACTTTTTGTTATTCTCTGTCATCTTTGATTAAATGGAGATGTATTTCATACATGAAATTCCACTTATCCTCCAGATTTCTTTTTTCCACATGAGTTCACTATTTTCATTAAGCTTCATATATTTAGGCCAATGTGTCTTTTGAAAAATACATTACCCTTCATTTAATATCTAACAAAATTCAACCTCAACACTAACAGTGGTTTATACCTCAGATGTCTTCCCTGAAAACTTCACCTTTTTTTCCCTCCAGTCCTACTCCCGGTACACCTCTTACCTTGCATGTCCTCTTTCCTCCCCAGTTCAACAAAGTGCAAAAGTCATCATGTTCTGATCTCTGATATCCCAACAGTGGTGAATCTGGTGCCGGTAAGACAGAGAACACAAAGAAGGTAATTGCTTACTTTGCCATGGTCGCTGCTGCACAACAGAAGGCTGATGCTGCCAAGGAAGAAGAAACTAAGGTTAGATGAGGAGCCTGAGTTCCATCCTCCCTCTTCCTATTCTCAGTATTTCCTGTGTGCAGTGGTTTGGAGTATAATGATCTTTCTATTCGTATTTCTCCTTCTCTCTATTCCTAACCTCCCCTTCCCAAGAAGCCATTCTTTTGATATGTATACAGTGTCTTATATGTATATAAAACAACTCAATCATCCACCCTCATATTCTCTATTATCTTTTTTTTTTCTCTGTGTGTGATTGGAGTGGTTTGGATTTTTTCAGTGGACGATTCATTTTCTTTTGTGAATCAAAAGTCTGCCTTTTGTTTATATTCTGTGTACAAGTACAATGACCAACCTGTGTGGTGTGATACTGATGTTATAGACTTTTACAAGAGTTACATCATTTTCTTTCATTTTCAAGTTTTAGATTATTATTTCTCAGATATATTGACACATTTCATGATAGAAAATATTTGCATGCATTTGGTGTGTCTCCTCTCAATATCAGATAGATAGGATGAAGTAATGTTTTCCAGTGAGATCAAATAACTTTCGGAAAAATTTGACATTCAGAAGACTTGCAGTAAGGTTATATATGACATGGACCAACAGTTATAAGACATGTCTTTAGATTTACAGTTTGATACAAGACTCAAATGCAATATAATGCAGTATCTCTGATTTATAGAATTCTCTTCATGATAAGGAAGTCTGCACATTTACACACAATTTTATGCATGAACTGTAGTAGTGAGTGAACTATTTTACCTTTTTATGGTTTAAAAGCATGCAACTGAACAAAGGGTTGATTTTACATAAAGTCTCAGTACACTGTTAAAAATTAAAAATTCACATTCAAAACACATTAACTGTATATATTTACTGTAAATTTATTTACATTTTATTATTACAATCGTTCAGAGTAATGTGTAAGTAAGAAGAGTTTGTTTCCAAAAGAATGAAATATGCATAAATATCAGAAAACCAATTTGTTCTATGTAATAGTTTTGCAATTTTATTTCTGCAATAACTGTAATATAATTTTGTTTGGTTAAACTTAATTGGTAATTAAACTTTCACATGAAATTGATTGGTTTCACTGCAGTAACATTCCCTGTAAAATATACTTCTGTTTATGTTCAGTATCATTAAAAATATATATAACTTTAATAGATTCATAGATATTCATTAATATATTATTTTTCATCTTTCTTTTATAGAGTATCACAGTGCAGGTGTTATATCATCTTTATTTGTGCCATATCTCCAGTGTCCATAAAATGGTTTTTAGTTTTCAATGTTTTATCACTTGTTTTTATTTCGCTCTGCTCTGTAAATTGGCACAATATGATCACAAAATGCTTATTTATGCTTGTTTTGTACAAAATAAGGCGGATTTACTTGGTTAGAATTTGCTCTGACGTCTACAAGTGCAGCTCAAAGATAGACTTGACAGGAGAAAGAACCGATTAATTGACCTTTCATAAGACTTTTGGATTAGTGAAAATTTAATTTCTTCATGAAATCAGCACTCCCAAATTGACACATTTTTACGTGATTATTATGCCAATTTTAAGCTCTATACTAGTTTACTAAACTAAGCAGTATGTATTACTCTGTATTGGTGGGTGTCACTAAGTATATTTCAGTGGTTTAAAACTCGCTCCTTCTGTGTACAGGACAAAAAAGGTTCACTGGAAGAACAGATTGTGCTGGCTAACCCGCCTCTTGAAGCTTACGGCAATGCCAAAACAGTCAGAAATAATAACTCCTCTAGATTTGTAAGTAAAGTGCAACACTTTAACAAGTGGTGCCTCCCCCTCCAATATATAATTCCAACATCCCTATACCTCTACCATAACTATTCCAGCACACATTAATTAAGGCTATATTCCCATCAGTCAAACTGACCGGAGTGACGAGTTCAGGTAAGTGCAAGTATCACCCAGAGCCCACTACATTTGTATGCATATACATGTTTGGGGTGAGTCCACTGAGTCATTCCCATTAGTGACATGTGTATCCATACTGAATGCTACATGTCTACCCTTACCCCACAACCGTCACCACATGCAAATGACCACAATGTAGAAACATCCCTACATATGTAACTACCATGCCTAAAAACAACTGCAATTTATTCCTTTATTCCCGCAAAATCCAGTCAACATCCTAGCATGTGTAGAATCTATTCCAGTGTATTTACATATCCTGGGAAAGAATTCTACAGCTTCTATTTCTGAACATAAATATATGATTATCTCCCACTGGCCTGAAACAAAAACCACAGGTAACCAACTGTATGTGTCCATGAGCCAGCCCTTCTCAAACCCTTCCTAGAAAGCAACTTACCTTCCAGACCAAAATCCTCTCCAGACTCCAGAGATTTGAATGCAGTGAGGTCCACATTCACAAATCTCATACATTTAACCATTTCTTCTCCGCTTCAGGACCTTGTCTGATACTTCCAGCTGCCTACCAATGGTTTGTATGTTGTTTGTAGACCAATATATATATAACTCATTGCTGTGTATATTAATTGTTTTTTTTGTTAGGATCCATCAAAAAGGAAAAGATCCCTTGAAGATCAGATAGTGTTGGCTAACCCTCCTCTTGAGGCATATGGAAATGCCAAAACTGTCAGAAATAATAACTCCTCCAGATTTGTAAGTTTTGTGAACATGCACACACTGAGTGAAACATGCACCAAAACACCCCAATCCCCCCCCCCCCAGATATTTTCTGTGTGACAAAAAACATCAAAAAATAAACCTAACCAACCTTACCATAGAGATCTTATCCCACCTTTCCCAGACCTTATCTTTACCTTACCTCGATATTCTATTATATATATATATATTTTTTTTACATGAAGATGTTTCCTGGTAGAACTTAAACCATTTAGCGTGTGTCTCCTATACCCATCATATATATGTGTATCACCCAGATTTTACCTCAGACCTCACCAAATCTATGTGTTTTACCTCCCATATCTTTAGTCAGAGAAATCTTTTTATAAGTATACTTACCTGTGTGATTCCTTTTCCAGTCTACATCCTCATCTCTGAATACCCCACCAAGTTCCTTGTTTCACAGCAATGTGAAAATTTTGTGTGATACCCCTACTAGCCAAAATACATCTCGGCAGTGCAATCTTTTTGACTTTCATTTCATAAAGGATTACTCAGTTCTTAAATGCTTGTAATATAATTACTCTGTTGTCCTCAATGCTATCCAAATATATGAAAATAATGAGACTCAGAAATGAGATGTATTTTGGATTTCAGAAAATTCCATTGATAAACACCAAGGATTAGTTTACACCCACATCCCAGCCTTCCTGTGTGATATTTTTCCCATACCTGTCTACTGTCTGAACCATTATAATATATACTAACTTATGCTCATTCACAACATGTATTATAAGAGAACTCTTGGTACTGTAAAAAATTTGGTGTATTTGTTTTTATCATTTATTTCATCAAAGTACAACTAACCATTGCAAATAATAAGTGATTTGTCAGTGAGCATAGGTTACTTCATAACTACTGAAGTTGTGTGTTTTTGAGAGCCATTGTTAAGACATTTCCTTACCTTTCTTTTTGAACAGCCTTCTGGAGCTGGTACCCTGGAACAACAAATTATTCAGTGCAATCCAGTATTAGAGTCATATGGAAACGCTAAAACAATAAGAAACAATAACTCCTCCAGATTCGTGAGTAACAAATTACCCAGAATAGACACTTGGACTGTGTCATGGTGCATGTTGTGGAAATCATCTACTCAAAGGACACACCATCTGTTGCTGTATCATTGCATACAAACCAATGTTTGTGTATTCAACGACCATAACAATACACAGATTTCTGAAAGGCCAAGAAGTCTTGGGGCGACAGAAAAATAGAAAGATATCCTGTGGAGTGTGTCACCTTCCCAATCCTTTACCGAGCATGTTGTCAATATTATAATCATAGATACATATATATATATAGTCATCTCTGGATTTCCCCTTGCATGCTCGATACTTTTATGTTTTTACATCTCTTTTCTAAAAACAACCCTTTCTGTCTTTAGAGTAGTACCATTGTAGACACTGTGACAAACCTCACTAGCGTGCTGTGCATTAAATAAACACCCATTTCTTTGCAGTGTACATATATATATGTATGAGACCTGTCTTTGTTCAAACATGTTTAAAGGATTCGAGTGAATAGGTTAATCATTGATGAACGTATTTCGTAGAACAGAAAGTTTTTTCTTCACAGCAGACATTTAACCCGACAAGAACTTTATGTAAAAATGAATGGAAAAGACAGGTCTTTGTCCTACCATTTTCTTGGAAAAAATGTAAAATAAGTAGGTAGTACCGAGTAGTGTTGTTTCACACTTATCGGTTTATTCAAGTTTACTGAGAAATTTCCAAGAAATCCTTGTTTTCTAAGATCTTGAAGTGTGTGGTAGTAATGACGAATGGGAATTGCACTATCTTCGACAAATTTAAGAATTCGGACAACACACAGTATTATTTTTTTTTAAAAAATAGACACAGAATGGGCATTTTGAAAACCAAAGAATTCTGTAACATTTGAGAATATATGATATCACACACTGAGAGATGATGGTTTGTACCAAATATATCCCATATCCACCCATCTATCTTCTCACCAAGTTGTGAATTCTCTCTGACTGACCCCACAACCTGTGATGATACCATCCTCCATGAATGTATCCCAACTATCTTCCACTTCTTCTCTGATGTCGTCTTATGTTTGTGGTGTGTTTGCTGTGTTTTCACCCCAGGTTGGAACCCTAGAAGATCAGATCATCCAGTGTAATCCTCTTCTTGAGGCTTATGGCAATGCCAAAACCATCAGAAACAACAATTCTTCTAGATTTGTAAGTTTTTAAGATTTGTAAGTTTGTAAGTTGACTGTCTACTACAATTGTAGTCTCTATCATCTAAAGGTAAGTGGGGAACGAGTACAATCCCTTCAATGATGGTTCCCACAGCATGTTTCCTATAAGATTTAAACTAAGATAAATTGATGGACAAAGATAAATGGTGACTTGCCTTGCCTTAAATTGTATAGATATAAAGTAACTGATTTAAAGTATTGCGTACTTTCTAAATTAATAATATATTCAATCATATGTAATTAGAAATGAAATAATTGCATGCCATTTTATTGGCAGTCAATATATACATTTTACTGAGAAATACTTTGTTTGTATAGTACTCTAAATATCTATTCATGTATTACAGGGAAAGTTCATCCGTATTCATTTTGGTCCAAATGGAAAGATTGCTGGAGCTGATATTGAGACTTGTAAGTCTTATATTTAAAAATACAAGTTATTTATCATTGATTTTTTCTGCTGTGAAAGTATTATGAATGTTAAACACTTGAACAAATTAATTGAAATTAATATCAGTAATGGAGTGACTTTAATTCCAATAATAGTTACATTATATGGTTAATATCCGTAGCACTCGTGTGTATTGTCACATATATATTATTGATATATATTACAAGTAATAGCATAAGTTAAGGATGAAGTTTACAATCCACTGGACTTGCCACGGAAAATACAAGGTAACAGTGTGTGTGACCCAAGTATGTTTATAGTTAGAAACCCAATCCCATCTTGATGTGTCACTGTTTTCTGCTGACGAGTGATACCTTTCCATTTTCAACATTTTCCTGTTGTCCTTTAATCTAACATTTAACCTATATTTTACCCCATGTTCTTTTTAAATACAGAATATCTTGAATGTCTAAGCAGAACCACTCCCTTTATCCTAAAGCTCACCTAACTTGACCATTTTTCATATCTTCACCTAGACATTATTTCAGTATTGATCTCCTTTCTGTGTATGTTAATGTTGCTCTTTAAAATGATTTTAAACCACCTATCCTTAGTTTGTCCAAAACTCCTGCCCCTTCAGTGTTGTTTTAAAGTCATTTTTATATTTTGATATACTAGATGATATAGAGTCTTTCCTTTGTTTTATCCAAACATGCCAATTCTTTACCTGCATTAGAACCCATTTGCAATGTCATAATCCTTTCCTAAGTAAGACTTTAAGTGTTGCTTATCTTAAACTCCATCCTGCTTCTGAAGACCTTGTCTTTACCTTCCTGTGTCTTACTGTTTATCTTAGTTCATGCTGAGCCCTACATTGCACATGCTTTTTAATATTACACTTATCTCAGTCTATGTAATATTACACTTATCTCAGTCTATTTAAAAATCATTGTACTTTTTTGACCAAATAATATTCTAACATTTTGGACTAGAAGTAATCTTTGTGTCTATGCTTTACCTCTCATGCCTCACTCTTCAAACATCTTGCTTACCTTAGACTATGGTAGCTCTTCCATCCTTCACTGTTTCAGAACCATATTCTATACCTTCAGCCTTTGCTGTTTCAGAACCATATTTACAGTAATCTATCCTAAGCCTCTGATGCTCTTAAGCCTTTGATGCTTCATAACCATATTTACAGTACTGTATATCCTTTACCATCCACCCTTCCCTGTTTTAGAACCATATTTACAGTAGTCTACCTTCCATCCTTCCCTGTTTCAGAACAACATTTACAGTAGTCTACCTTCCATCCTTCCCTGTTTCAGAACCATATTTACAATAGTCTACCCTTTACCTTCCATCCTTCCCTGTTTCAGAACAACATTTACAGTAGTCTACCCTTTACCTTCAATCCTTCCCTGTTTCAGAACCATATTTACAGTAGTCTACCCTTTACCTTCCATCCTTCCCTGTTTCAGAACCACATTTACAGTAGTCTACCCTTTACCTTCCATCCTTCCCTGTTTCAGAACAACATTTACAGTAGTCTACCTTCCATCCTTCCCTGTTTCAGAACCATATTTACAGTAGTCTACCCTTTACCTTCCATCCTTTCCTGTTTCAGAACCATTTGTACAGTATTCTACCCTTTACTTTCCATCCTTCCCTGTTTCAGAACAACATTTACAGTAGTCTACCTTTTACCTTCCATCCTTCCCCGTTTCAGAACCATATGTACAGTAGTCTACCCTTTACCTTCCATGCTTCCCTGTTTCAGAACAACATTTACAGTAGTCTACCTTTTACCTTCCATCCTTCCCTGTTTCAGAACCATATGTACAGTATTCTACCCTTTACCTTCCATGCTTCCCTGTTTCAGAACAACATTTACAGTAGTCTACCTTTTACCTTCCATCCTTCCCTGTTTCAGAACCATATTTACAATAGTCTGCCCTTTACCTTCCATCCTTCCCTGTTCCAGAACAACATTTGCAGTAGTCTACCCTTTGCCTTCCATCCTTCCCTGTTTCAGAACCATATTTACAGTAGTCTACCCCTTACCTTCCATCCTTCCCTGTTTCAGAACAACATTTACAGTAGTCTACCCTTTACCTTCCATCCTTCCCTGTTTTAGAACCCCATTTACAGTAGTCTACCCTTTACCTTCCATCCCTCCCTGTTTCAGAACCATATTTACAGTAGTCTACCCTTTACCTTTCATCCTTCCCTGTTTCAGAACCACATTTATAGTAGTCTACCTTTTACCTTCCATCCTTCCCTGTTTCAGAAAAAAACATTGATAGTAGTCTAACATTTATCTTCCATCCTTCCCTGTTTCAAAACCATATTAAAGTATTCTCTCTTTACCTTCTACCCTTCCTTGTTTTAGAACCATACTTACAGCAGTCTATCCTGGACCTTACATCTTTCCCTGTTTCAGAACCATATTTACAGTGGTCTATCCTATACCTTCCATTATAGCCGTTTAAGGCCATACTGTAGTCTCTTAGCTTCCAGTCTTATTTTCTGTAGTTTATCCCATACCTTCCACTCTATCCTGTTTCAAAACTATATTTACCATAGGCTACCCAAAACCTTCCTTCTCTACCTGTTTCAAAACCATACTTCCTATATCTGTGCTATACCTTCCATCCTTAACCTGTTTCAGAACCATATCTACTGCAATCTATGTTATACTTTCATACTTGGCTTGTTTCCATCCTCTCCTGTGTCAGAACCACATTTGCTTTTGTCTGAACCGTATGATCCATTTCCACCTTTTAAAACCTGAGTAAACCTGATATATCTTTTAAAACCATATTTCCCTTATTCACCCCTTACGTCCTCCACTATTTTAATACCACAGTATCTTAGTCTAGCTTTAACAACCTGTACCATTTACCATTTTGGAACACATTACCTTGTAATCTGTACCAAACCTTCCATCAAATAGCTTTTACTTCAGTTGATACTATATTCCCCCTGTTGTTATTTGAGATCCAGATCCCATGCTAAAGCTTCCAGGCCTCAATGTCTTTGAACATATCTTTCCAGTATCTACCCAATATATTTTCAAACAAAGTTATGGCTTAATTTTTAATTAACCCCCCCCCCCCCCCCCCCCCCCCCCACCTTTTCAAGTTCATGTGCATAGTTTGTTACCTTTTAATTAATTCTTGGCAAACTGTGTATATATTATCTTTACCTGTGTTTCACTAATGTCACCCAAGCTAGGGTAGCTACTTAGACTCAATAATCATCCTGCATATCCTTGCTTTATGCTGTTTCTAAGGTTCATGGAAAACCAATGCCATTTGTGTATTGCAAAGTAGTGCTTTTAGCTGACAACAAATGTCTCCCTCCCATTGGCAACAAGCCTGCCATAATAATATTTATAATATTGTTCATAAGCATTTCACTCAACATCCTGTTTACAGATAGATTTACAAATATTCAGCTTAAGCTTTAGCTTGATGATTTACTTTTTGTAGTGACATAGACACAATCAAATATAATTCCAGGTTTTATATTGTTTAGCAAATCAACCCTTATTTGTGTGAAATACCTCAGCAAGGTTCAGTTTGATTATGAGGAATAAAGTTGACCATCTAGTTTAATAAATACATACCATAGTCTAAATATACAGTGTGCTGCACTGATATTGTTATAAGGCATACAGTATAAATTTTATCTGTAGGAGCATGCATTACAAAATGTGTCTTTTTTTCTCCTATCCTTTTTGTGTCTTCCCATTCCCTGGGGACATTGTAAACCTATTGCATTGTCTTCACAACCACCACCACCACCTCAACTCCTACCAACCACCATTTGAAACCACCACCCGTGTGTGTAGACCTGTTAGAGAAGTCCCGTGTGACGTTCCAGCAGGCTGGAGAGAGAAACTACCACATATTCTACCAGCTCTTGTCAGGCCAATTTCCACAATATCTAGGTAAGGCACTGCATCAAGTGGCAGTAGGGAACCTTGCATATATATATATAGAAGGGTTGTCATATCCTGTGTATATGTATGGATGGGTCCTTTCTAGTTTCATACAATAATTCTTACATTATATTGCACCAATTACGGAAGAATTCTTTTTTCATGATTACATGTCATATATTAATGGCAAAATTAGACAAATTCAAAATTCATGGTGTTTAATATATGTAGGAATTATATCAGTTATTTTGCAAAATGAAAGAAGTGTCAAACATTTGTGGAATTTCGCAACTCAAAATTACAGTGGCCTTTTAAAATTGTGGTCAAAATGTAGTCTGTATCACAATTTATTTCCATTCCGCAGAAACCTTCTCTCATTTTTGCAAAATGTATAACTGGAAGAGATATTGTGAACAAATGTAAAACGTGTCATTACTTTTTACAGATCTGCTGGAGAAATCCCGTATCACTTATCAGCTGCCTGGTATTGAGAGAAATTATCATATTTTCTATTGGTTGCTTACTGGGGAATATCCTGATTACGCTGGTAAGAAAGTGAGACATAAATTCCTCCCCCTGGTGTGTGGAACCTTTTCCCTTCCTCATGGATGTGACAGATCTAAAAACCAGATCTGTGTGTTATCCTCCTCTTTATACCTTATATAGAAATATCTTTCCTGAGTTACATGATACCTACCTCACCTCATGTATATCTTGTTCATTTTATTTACAGATTCCAGCCAGTATTGAAGAAGTGTAGATGTTTTAATGTGTGGTACCCATTTCCTTTTAGACCTTTTTTTTTAGTTTACAGGACCTGATTTCGCTGGAGTAGCTGAAAGCAGATTTACAGAGCATCACAATAACTTGGAATCTGACCCATGCATGACAACTCTAGCACATTCTGATTGTACATCATATGTGTGCACATCTACCCCAATCTCCCCATCCCCTCAAATCTGAGTGCACCACCTTACCCTTTTGTCTTCTACCAATAAATAAATAAATGTCATTTCTTAATTCTTAAAAACACTTATTCAAATTGTGTAATAGAATTCCACTGTTATAATTCCAATATTCATTCACATGTTGAACCTTTTATTATTATTTCTTCTTCATTGCTTACACTATATATAGTTTTTAAAATTTTTTTCATCAAAAGTACATTTTAAATTTCACACATATTTACAATTCTTAACCAGGCATATTAAACAGATAAAAATGACCACATAAAGAAATTAAAATATTAAACATATCTGGCTTTATCAAATCCATGTGTGCTAAGTATCCAGTGGTTGTTTGTGTATATAGAGAAGCTGCTAGTCCAGAATGACCCTGGCCTCTACCACTTCATTAACCAGGGCTGTCTGACTGTGGATGGTATGGATGACAATGAGGAAATGAGGGGCACAGACGTATGTATTCACACAAGAAACCTTCATCCCCATATCCCCAGTACCCAACAACCCTCAACCTTGAACCTTTACCAACCTGGATTGTGTCAACCGTGTGTTTGTTGACAGGGTACATTTTGCCAAATGCAAAAGTGCTGATGTACTTCATACTTCATCCACACCCTACCTTCAACACGACTTTATTCACTGTGTCTTACCTTGAAGCCCCACCCATCCTCAAAACCATGTTTATAACAGATCTATAGAATTGTCTTTAATGTGTTTTATTTGAAACCAAGTTTAGCTGAAGATCTTGAAGGAATGGCACTAGGTCTTCCAAAAAGCTATATTTTATGAGTTTTGTTTGATATCTATCTTCGTGCACATTATTGGTATTTTCATTTGACAAATTTTCAAGTACAAGTAACTTTTCAAGATCTTCAGCTAAGTCTACTCTTTTCCATTTCAGATCCCCTTTGATCCAAACACACCATACAATAATATGTATATTGCATGAATACATATTTATCTCTGTTTTTCTTTGCACAAAACACCGTAATTTTCTATATCAAATATATCTTTACTATATTTGGCTTTGATGTGGTACCTATGTTTGGTTTTTACCTCAGTCGTATATCAAGTTACTCTCCTTGTGAACACTGAATGTCCCCCCCCCCCCCCCCCGCCACCACCACTACTGTCTGTTCCACGTGAGTGCACACCTACCTCTTTTGTAGATAAGCTCTTAGTGCAGGCTGATCCAGGTCTGTATCATCACATCAATCAGGGTGTGCTGGATGTGGATAATATGGATGACAAAGAAGAGATGCAGCTCGCTGAAGTATGTAAACCTCTGTTTGTGTGTAGTGAAACTTGCTTGGTTTGCAGTGATTTTCAGTAGAATGTAACCCAATATTCATATGCTACTGAACAAATATTTGTCTCACTAAAGGTACACCTGTTAGAGTTGTCAAAATATGGACATGCTCTTGATGATTTCTTTTACAGAATTATGTAACATGCCTAAAAATAAAACACAGTGGCTAACATTTTCTACATCACTATTTTGATCTGATCTGGTTTGACCACATTTGTTCAGTATCAACAAAATATAATAATTTACATACAATTACTCATGTATGTTATTTCCCAACAATATATTTCCCATGTCCTGTCCTCCCATTTATTCTTATTTCAGAGAGCATCTCAACCAAAGAAGAAGATTCTGTGTTACCAGTGTTGTGTTGGGTTTGCTGTGAAGAGATACATTACCTGCATGTGTTTTTCACCTTGTGGTTGCCACCCAGTCATATTAAAATCAACTGAAGTAAAAGGAAAATTCAGTCAAAAATATTTAGTTGCAAAGTGTTCATATCAGCAGATCATATTAAAATGTGTAGTGGGATCATATCTCAGAAAGAATCAACCAGTGATATGACACAATTGTTTTGGCATTGAAAAATAAGTGTGGATTCAAACCATTTGCCGTGAGGCAAAAGAGGGAGTTTAAATGTATTATTATTATTATTTGGCCTGTGAATCATCAGTCATTAATTTCAATATTGATCAGTAATTAAATCAAATATTAAAAGAAGGTTTACCTTACACAAATATATCGGTTTCTCCAGACTTACAATAACCTGAATAATATATTGACTATCTAAATATTTAGACTGAGGCATTGCAAAGGTTTTAGCTACTAAATCAGGAACAACGGATGGGTAGCTATTGTGTCCCCTTGGTTTCATACACCCTGTGAATTGCATGTAAGATATATGACCACCTGAGTGTCCAGTTAGTTGTATTTAGACCTAGAATTCTATGTCTTCTGTGTGTTCACCTTTCTGTGATACTGTGTGAGTTTGTATTCCTGTTTCCAGTTGTGTTTATTCATATGTTCTTTGAACAGAGAAAAACCTGGTCAAGGGTGACCCAGGCTTGTTCCACCACATAAACCAAGGTGTGTTAAGTGTGGAGGGCATAGACGACAAGGAAGAAATGCAAATCACTGATGTATGTCAGATAGGAACCATCTTATTCATTGGTGTATCATTAATTTACAATGATTTGTGTAATCTATTTAATTATATCTACTAAAACTAGATATAATGCTAAAAAATAAGAAATTTTGTATTAAGTTTGTCGAGGGGAAAAAAACCACATACAAATTTGCTGGTCTAAATGTAATTTTGAATACAGTAAAATAATTAATGTTCTTTTCAAATCAAAGGCTCTATCAACAAAAATCTAGGCCACCAAAATCAAAATGATACAATAATAATGTGACATTCTCTTTAGTTTGGTTATTTAGAATATAGATCATTATTTATGTGTCACATAGAGCTCTAATGCAGAATCTTACAATTAAAGGCTGGGAAAGACTCTTAGTTTGAATTTCTCCTGATTTTCCAGGCACATATATTTTCAACTCCCCAGAGAATGGGTGAGACCTGTTACTACCTTTTTATTTTGTTCTTATTTACAGGAGGCTATTGATGTGCTGGGCTTCAGCCAGGAAGAAAAGATGAGTATGTACAAATGTACCTGTGCTGTCCTTCACTTTGGTGAGATGAAGTTCAAGCAGAGACCAAGAGAAGAGCAGGCCGAGGCTGATGGAACCTCTGGTAAAAATTCTCTTAATTCTCTACACTAAACAGACTTACAGGCTCCAAGTAAATGATAAATGGGTAGTCTTCAGGAACATTTATATATAGTGTATAAAAACTTTTTAAAAATACCATACTGTGAATTCGTCAAGGATATTACCATTTTCTTTTCGACATACAACATTGCACTTAGTTACCTTTACAATTATGTTGTATATTGCTTACTTTTGATTTACTGAAATCCATTTAGCATCCTATAATTTGCTCATATATACATTAGATATTCAGTGCACTGACTGTGTAATAAATCCAGACTATGTACATTCCTAAACATGTATAAACTTTATGTGCAGAGGCTGAAAAGGTTGCCTTCCTTCTGGGTGTGAACACCAATGATCTTCTCAAAGCCTTGCTCCAACCTAAGGTGAAGGTCGGCAATGAGTATGTGACCAAGGGCCAGAACAAGGACCAGGTAAGACATATTCTTAACATAATTACATTGATTCATATAGATGAAAAGTTAATGTACTAGACGTGAATGGTAATGTTAATTTTATTTAAATACTGAATAAATATTTGACATAGTGACCCAATGTCTGGGGATATATATGCATTAAGTTAGCCTACTTAAATTATTAATCATAATCTGAAAGTTTAGCGATTATATATTTTACTCCACTATCTTTTAATTGGTGAACTGGTGACACACTCACCCACCATCTTAAGTTATCCCAACCATAGCTGAAATTGGAAAGTTGGTAGGTGCTTGCCAAGGTGATGAAATCAAAATTGTTACCAACTAGTTTGCACTGGTTTCCTCCATCACCTCAGCTACGTATTCTGGTGATTTCAGCAATATATTGAAAGTTACATTAAACCTGAAACAATCCATGAATCCACCATCCTCTGTTTCAGGTGAACTTCTCTGTGTCCGCCCTGTCCAAGTCTCTGTATGCCCGTATGTTTGGCTGGCTGGTAAGCCGTGTCAACAAGACCCTGGACACCAAACACAAGAGACAATGGTTTATTGGTGTACTGGATATTGCTGGTTTTGAGATCTTCGAGGTAAGTTTTTTTGAGTGTGAGATCTTCGAGGTAAGTTTTTTTTTGAGTGCTGGAGAGTATTTCGGGGAAAAAAAAACATATCTGAAAATAGACTGCTGTATAATATTCTGCTATATATTAGTTTTTGTCAGAATTATATGTTTTTTCTTCGCAAGTATTGCAACAATGAATATCACTATTAAAATTTTACATAACCAAACCTGCATTCCATGGTTTATCTAGTTACGATTTGTATTACCCAGACTTACTCGTTATTTATCATTCTTAGACAGATTTTTTTATGTGACCACAAGTATATCTGGATTACTGTATCACAGTGAAAATACAAACTTTGCACCATTCATCCACATATCAATAAATAACCTCTGAAGGGCAAGAAAGAATGGATAAATGGCCATTCCAAAGATCAAAGCAAGAAAGTTTGTATCTGACATACTTCACAACTGTGTCCTGTTTGACAAATTGCCTTGTAATTCCCATCCTGTGAAAGCACCAGTATGTACAAATATATGTACAGTAGATTAAAGTGTGATGATCTTTCTTTCAGTTCAACACCTTTGAACAGTTGTGCATCAACTACACCAATGAGCGCCTCCAGCAGTTCTTTAACCACCACATGTTTGTGCTGGAGCAGGAGGAATACAAGAAGGAAGGCATCCAATGGGAGTTTATTGACTTTGGTATGGATCTGCAGGCCACCATCGACCTGATTGAGAAGGTACATTAATCCATTAAATGTTTTAGCTTCATGGTTCAAAGAAAAATCCAACAACCACAATGACCATCAAAGAAATCATCATCAAGGTGATATAAACTATATGGGTTCACAATAAAATTTTTTATAGTTCTTTACTGTTTTATATGGAATAATTATTTTTATATCTGGTCTCTGGTACATAGAAATTACAGAAATTATTAAACTTCTCTGACAGGTTGATATGTGAACAAGACACTTTTTTCTATGGCTGCCTGGTTTTCAGTAAGGATTTCTGCAGTCTATCAGTTAAAACCACTATTGCTAGCACACCATAACAGTAGAAACGCCACTACATTAAACTAATTTTCGAGGTAAAATACCAAACCTTTATTATAATTTGACAAAATGTTGATTATAAACCACATATATATCAAGTGATGTCTGGTTATTTGATCATTTTTAACAAAGAATTTTAGGAAATTTGCATTTTCCAGAGTTCAAACTGTAGAGATTACTGTGATTTTGTGGATTGCAGATACAATTTCTTTGTTCATAAAACTCTGTATTTTAACAGCCCATGGGCATCCTGTCCATCCTTGAAGAAGAGTGCATGTTTCCCAAGGCCAGTGACAAGACCTTCTTGTCCAAGCTGTATGAGAACCATTTGGGCAAGTCTCCATCCTTTGGCAAGCCCAAGCCAAACAAGGCTGCCAAGTATGAGGCTCACTTTGAGCTCTACCACTACGCTGGCACTGTGAGTGATACTGTGATAATTCTGACTTGTATCAACAACACTGTACATAGAACAGATAATAATAAATTAATATCATGCAGGCATGTGCGGTTATTTTCTTCAGTTATTAGATTGCTGCAATATATATGAGAAATGTCTGAAGTGTTAGCAATTGTAAGTTTTTTTTGCAAGATTGCAGTTATTTTAGCTTTTAACACTTTTATTATTGATAGACGGCAGCAGCACTGTTAAGTAATGTATTATTGCAGTATCAATGCTTAGAATTCCAGTGGTATGTAATAGTTGTATGTTAGTGTTGATATAACAGAGTACAATATATATGCAACCACACTACTGTCGGCATATAATGCAAGAACTATATTATAAAGAATTTAAAACTTAAGCTGCTAAGCTATATTCCATTTTTCGTCAGTCCCACCCTAAGAGTTACTTTGATATATGTTCATGAAAAAAGTCTGATAATTTTCAACTGCATCCACTTCACCTTTAGGTACAATACAATATCTCTGGTTGGTTGAACAAAAACAAGGATCCAGTCAATGAGACGGTGACTGGAGTTCTAGCTGCTTCTAAGGAACCTCTTGTTGCTTTGTGGTTCGCTGAACCAAAAGAGGGTGAGATGATCTGACCCCCACCCTTTGATCCCCCTCCTCTACCTTGGAAATTCCACCACTACCACCTACCCAAAAACATACACGATTATCTAATAAGATCATATCTAAAGAAATACCTTCCTCCCCCCCTCATATTTCTTTCAGATTTTGCACAGTGATTGTTAAAATGCATTATGACAGTGATTTTTGACACTCATAATGAATAAGATACCTCCAGTTTTGTATACTTTGTTGTTTGACTTTTAACACCTATGTTAGAAAGAAGAACCTATTTCTTACATCTTACCTGCATCCGCCATGTATGATAATAAATCATGTGTATTAGTGTTTATAGGTCTACCTACCCCTTCTTTCTGTCATTTACAAACTGTATCATTCACCTTTTTAATAGGAAGACCTTTGAATATTCCTTCACGTATCTGTGATTACCATGAATGTAGGGATGAGTGATAATGTATTTTTCATAGCCAAGGATGGTAGATTGTCTACTGTACTCAATCTGCACTGCCTGTGATGTGCCTGTCTTGTCCCTCATTTCAGAGTGCCTTTCTCCACCTATCTATACTATAGACTACTGTATTCAGACTGATATTGTGTACCTCATATACTCTTCTTAACTCATTTGTCATGCGCCTTACTTCACCAAATCCGAACCACAGATTACCATATTAAAGTTGTGATGCTCCTGGAAAAATTCTCTGTCGAACCACATTATACTCCCTTCACCCAGTGTATGCATGTGCCTCTATTTTTGTACACCTGAAAGGTCCATTACAACATTGATGGCTGGCTGACCAAGAACAAGGATCCCATCAATGACTCTGTTGTCCAACTGCTCAGTGCCTCCAAGGAACCACTTGTATCGATCTTCTTTGCTGTGCCTAAAGATGGTATTGTTTCAAATATACAGAACAGGGGAAATATGCATATAATGGGCTAGAGTAGAACTGGTCAAGGTTTTATATTCATTAGGTGTAGTCATCTTGTATAAGTTATTTTTTTCTGAGTTAATACAGAAAATTAGGCTTTAAAAATGATTCTTCCAAAATGCTTTTTAACAGATAAGTAAGCAAAACGAATGCATAAATTTTAATCAGCTATCTCAGTGAATAATACTGTAACAGTGATTTTTTACTGTTCCAGAGGTTCTTATTGATAAACAGTTTAAGAAATATCTAGTTAATGCTAAATCATGCCTTTTTCTTAACAAAATTGTCCAGTAATTTATTAAATAAAGCAAGCAAGACAAGTACACATGTACAAGATATATATTCAGGGATAATCATCAGCAAGTTTTAATTGGATGTGTACATGTTTTCAGAGGGTGGTGGCGGTGGCAAGAAGAAGAAGGGCAAGGGCTCTGCTTATCAGACCATCTCTGCCACTCACAGGGTAAGTTTCTGTATAAAGCAGTAGAAAACAGAAAGTCAAAAGTAAGTTTGTGCAAGAGATCATTACAGATTTAATGTATACTGTATAAAAGAAATACAACATATATTGTAATGTATTCCTTATAAAACTTGTGTTTCTTTTTTGGTTAAATATGTATTGCAATTGATGTAAACAGGAGTAATTTCAGTCAGTCAAGAGATGTATTATATTTTGGGACTCTGGATATACATTTAAATTATATTCGAGTTCTTCATTGGGATTTACAGTACAGACAAAAATGATCAAAAGTCTATACATGTAAAAAGGGCCAAGATTGTATTCTGAGGATGTTTTTATTAGTTTATGATTTTGTTCTTTTTAATTTTCAATGGGGAGATACATGTATACTAGTTTTTTATCTGTTAAAAATGTCTATAATCTGAAAATTATCTCAATACAGTAGTAAAGGATTCTTCTTCAGTAAAAAACAGTGTACCTAAGTCCTTGAAATATTTAACATATTCCGTTTAAACTATACATTCTTGTAAAACAGGAACAATTGAAGAAGCTGCTGACAAACTTGTACACTACTCATCCCCACTTCGTCAGATGTATTATTCCCAATGAACTGAAACAGTCAGGTA
Source organism: Sabellastarte sp. h YS-2021 (assembly GCA_964017235.1). Taxonomy (NCBI): domain Eukaryota; kingdom Metazoa; phylum Annelida; class Polychaeta; order Sabellida; family Sabellidae; genus Sabellastarte; species Sabellastarte sp. h YS-2021. The sequence continues at coordinate 79,832,455 of OZ024931.1, read as the reverse complement.
TTGGACTGCACCCCAGTTGTAGACCACCAATATCCCCCCAAACACCGAAATTCCTATAGTAACGATACAAAATACAGTCCCTATCCAGTATCACATACCTTGACTGGTGCAAAAACATGTGTATCCATAACTCCACCTAAAATATATAAGATGTGATGCCATATTGCTAGTGTCCAGTTCCATTTATCAGCCTTGTTTCTTTTATCCATACAATAAAGTTGTACCCAAACCATCTCCTTCCACAGTCAAACCAGTTTGGAGCTTCCCTAAGCATGACACCATAAGTATTTTTCCTCACAAATTTCCATTTGAATGTTACCAGTTATGCCTGAACATCTTCCAAGAAAACATCCATCTTTATGACCTGTTTTCTTTCCAGTATTTCAAACATCAGAAAGATGCTGCATTCACTGAAAAGGGAAAACCTGATTGTGATACAAACATTAAGTTAAACCTTTACAACTTTGTGTTTCCTTTAAATGACATACAAAAAACCTCCTCCAGCCCAGAACTTCATACCTTTTTGTACATTGTATTACATTCTCATAGATTTAATGTGTCCTATATTATATGTGATCATCAGATGTATGTGTTAACCCTCCTTCTTACCACCAGGAATCCCTAAACAAACTGATGAAGAATTTGTACACCACTCACCCTCACTTTGTACGCTGTATCATCCCCAACGAAGTGAAACAGTCAGGTAACGTCAAGCATTTAGAGTGTGAAACCCCACCAACAAGTCTATCCCCCAGTGAACCGACACCCACACCCTTCCTGTTACACCCTAAAAACCCCATTTACCCAAAAGAACCAAGCATTACCTTACCCACCTCAACTACCGTGATAGAGTACATCCTATGTGTGTCTTTGTTGAAGAGAAATTCATAATGAAAGAAAATATCTGATGTGCTGATACAAGGCAAACTTGTCAGGATTGTAAGATACAGTTGAATGAGTGCTTCTTGCAGCGTAGATCCTCTTTCAAGAACTATTTAAAGCTAGTTCCTTGACAGAGCTAGCTTAATTCAGTTTAATCAAAATGGGTTCTTGTTTCAACTTCAAAAGAAAATTATGTCATATTACACTAAAGCACATCTTTAAACAATTGATTTAACCTTCTTACACCTCCCTTGTATTTACTGCTTATACATAAACTCTAAATTGATACATATTCCCATTTTTTATTTTAAAAAATTTATAGCAGTCACCAATAGTTCATTTTCCTCTAGTTTTATGAACCTATTCCCCTGACCTCCTTCATATTGTGTATTCCCTCTCTATAAAAATATACATCTATATTTTCAAAGTGAACCCCCATCCTCCAACCTTTCCTCTACAGTCGTGTGTCACCCCCATTTTTCTCAGATATATTTCAGGACCCTCAGTTGCAGAGGAAAAGAAAAGATTTATGAACCATATTTCAGGACCCTCAGTTGCAGTGGAAAAGAGAAGATTTATGGACCACTAGACTTTGTTGATACAACCTCGTGTCATTCCTTCACTTTCCTAAACTTCCCTTTGATTGGCCAATCATCATGAGTGACCATCCTGTATATTTTTGCACCATTTATGTATATTTTACACAGTGTTTTCATTCCTGTCAAACCCCCTTTCCACACACATGCATGTTTTGAGTGTACACCTTACCTAGAATCTTCTGTAGGAATCCTTAAATAAACTGATGAAGAACCTCCAAACCACCCACCCTCACTTCGTCAGATGCATCATCCCTAATGAGTTCAAACAGTCAGGTAAATGGCTTGCCTTAGTCAATTAGCTTCTGTTGTGCTTGTATTTATACATAAAATGACCAGAGAATTTCCTAATTAAAGGTTGCATATAAAAATGAGGGCAAGAATTGTATAGAATATTTTTTTTTTTTTTATTGTTTCCCATATTTGAAATAATCATATACACAATTCACAATGTTGTACACTCTATCAGACAAAGTTATAATTCCGGACTAAAAGAGAATTTAAAATCAAATAATAGGACTAATCAACATGTAATACAAAATCTACACACAATTTGTTACATGCTACACAAATTGAAAAGACACTTTAACATATACATTTGAAAGAAAAAATTACTTTGACATCAATTCAAACTTTTTAAAAATGTTTATTCTGAAAATACTGGAAGCCATCGAAGCCAGGTTTTCAAAAAATTTTCTTCCTCTTTACCAATCTTTGATAACAGACATTCATCTGTATATATCTGACAAAGCTTATGCTTAAAGACTGACATGTTTAGTCCACTGCCTAATTTGGAAGTTTCAAAAATGTATTTCTTGGTGACAATAATTAATGTGTTAATTGGGATGTTATTTTGATCATGCATGGGATAACCACAGATTATGATAAAGTCAGTAAATTTTATTTTAAAATTAATTTTTTCAACAAGATACTTTTCGATAGTTTCCCAGAAATGTTTCACTTGATCACATTGACAAAAAGAGTGCAAAATACTTTCTGATACATTATTGCATCTGAGACACAAGGAACAATCGGACAACCCCACTTTTTGATATACTGTTTTGTCCCGAGTATTCTGTACAATACTTTCATCTGGAACCATATCAGGTTATTGTTTTGGATAGTTTTGAAACATATTCTATAAATATAATTCCACTGTTGTTCATTTATGTGTGTGTTTAAATCTGTACTCCATAGATTTTTTGAAGAATGATTGTAATTTTATAGAATTGTATAGAATATACAGTACATTATAACATCATAGTTTGCATGATTATACTACAGTGCTTAGCTATCATAGTAAAATATTTGGCTATTACAAAGTGATAAATAGAAGGTAAAAGTATTGTACATCACTTTTTTTTACTAACAAAAGCTAATTTTTGTATATAACCAGGACATCTTGAAAAGGGTAGTTCTTCTAATTTTCATCTCTTACATCACAGTGACACAGATCTAATTCCCCTAGCTTATGAATCTTCATTAAGTTGAACGCATTTTGTCAGAATCAATATGTAGTAGTATTATTAGTAATCATTCTGTTTTTCACACATGCTTATAACTTTCATGAAGTCACTCAGCAGTGTTTTTCCTTTTTAACATTTTTGGCTTGAATTATATTTTCATTGATTTTGTTGCTTTATAATGTTTTTCTTTTGTTTCTTGTCTTTTCATTTTTGCTATCTTATTTACAAGGAATCATAGAGACTCAAAACACGTTACATTTTACACACTTTACTGGGTGTTTACTAATTGTTCATTGCAGGTTAATACTGTAACATTGGCCTCTGGATAGCCACTGGTAGCAACATTACTAAATAACAGATAGTATTATAAGTGTATACTTACCAAGTTTTGTGTTAAACTGTATAAATAACTCACTGCTGAATAAATAGTAAAGTATATTATTATGACTACTGCTAACTTATTATCAGTGATGCCGCCAACAAATAATCTGTGTGGAAATATCACCAATATGTTGCATTGAAAGCAGTGTGCTTAAATCAGTAAAATATCAATCTATATGGAGTAAGATATGTAAGACAACTGCAAAAATCACAAGACTTTATGGAAATAAATATAATGATTGTATTCAGAGTGGTGAATTTCACATAACATGGCAGATTTGACATGTCTTGCTGTGTTGCTGACATCCACGTTTCCATTGTACAGGTTTGATTGATGCCCACTTGGTGCTGCATCAGCTGCGTTGTAATGGTGTGCTTGAGGGAATCCGTATCTGCCGCAAAGGTTTCCCCAACAGGATGATCTACTCTGAGTTCAAGCAAAGGTAGTTAACTGTCACTGTATTAACAGATGTCAGTATTTATGACAAAACTGAACACTGTGAATAAGCCCAAACTGTACTGGCAATTCAGATATTTGAACCTGTAACTTATGGCCTTTATGGTGCCGTATTGTCTTTTAAAAATTGATGTTTTGGCTTATAGTTAAACTTTTTGGCAGTAGTTTCTGTAAAACATACTTCAATACCAATCTTTATGCTTGAATTTTTATGATGCAAAAGTGCAAAAGTTTCACATAAATTAGATCTAATTCCTCTTTCCTTTTGGCTCAGACTTGTCCAAGTATGTGTAATTGTTTAGTACAATGTTTGCCATAGATCAGACTATATAGATACATGGCTATTTATTAGTCTTAATTGTTCAGACACCATCATTAGAGTATAACTCTGTGAGAAATTAGCGATAGAATTTTAGAAATTAAACACTTAAAATTAGAATGCTGTTTAATTAAAAGTAGATGTCACATCCTGAGAAGGGCCTCTCCATTGCAATTTCACCTGTAATTTCTGCTTTAAGCAGAATTATCTTCCAGATGACTTAATAATCCACTTTAAAAGCATTATAACAATGAAACAGATTGCTCCTCTTTGTATAATTTAGATACTCCCTACTCCCCAATAAAGTATGGAAGTATTAATCTGGTTATCTGAGATTCAAAGGATACTGCTTGTAAAACAAGCCATTTTGGTTCATTTCAGATACTCCATCCTTGCCCCCAATGCCATCCCCCAGGGCTTTGTTGATGGTAAGGTGGTGACTGACAAGGTGCTGGGTGCCCTTCAGTTGGAGCAGAATGACTACAGACTGGGTCACACCAAGGTCTTCTTCAGAGCCGGTGTCCTGGGTCAGCTTGAGGACTGGCGTGATGAACGTCTCAGCAAGATCATCTCCCTCTTCCAGGCCCATATCAGGGGCTACATCATCAGGAAGAACTACCAGAAGCTCCAGGTAATAGGAAGACTATATGTATATTATTATAAATGTAAGCCACTTGTTTTTTAGGATTTACAACCATACTCCAGTAAGCTTGATAACTGTTTACATTGATTTAATAATAGTTATTGTAGATCAAGGCTTTTATTTTTTGCATGCAATAAAGAGAAAACTGGTACAGAGAGACATTAAGATGTGAGACTCTAGAAGGGAATAACTGTATAATATTTAGTTTTGGGGTGTTTCAATTAATTCTTATACAATGTCAGTTTGGAGAAAAAAGAAAAATATTGTGTTTCTGATACTTACTGATTTATAAGTTAACATGCATAAGTAACACTAAAAGGATTCTCAAAGACGAATAATGTCAAATTATGTTATACTTGTGAAACTTCTGAAATTAATATACTTGTTTCTCATGCAGCAAGACGCTAAACTTAATATATTTCTAATTTTACTTCAGGACCAGAGGCTTGCTCTGAGCGTAATCCAGAGGAACATCCGCAAGTGGCTGACTCTGAGGAACTGGCAGTGGTGGAAGCTGTACACCCGTGTCAAGCCTCTGCTCAGCATTGCCCGCCAGGAGGATGAGATGAAACAGGCTGAGGAGAACCTTATTAAGGCCAAGGAAGAGCTTGAGAAGCTCGGCAAGATCAAGAAAGAGCTTGAGGTGAGTGGAGTCCGTGTTGGTAATTAGACCAAAGTAAGATTGTGTTCTTAGAACCCTATCTAGGTGAAAAAGTGGAAGAGAGGAAGGATTTCTGCGATACTGCTATTTGAAGTCTTTGGCATTTTTGAACTTGAACTGCTGCCAGTGTAATGAAGGGAATTGGTGATTTGTTGCTTCAGGATAGAGAAGCCTTTATTGCTACCAGTGAATATGTTTGTGCCTAAGAATTGTGTGATGGTTTACCGGTCAGAATGATGTGTGTGGGTTCAATGTAAATCTATTTGAAGTCAACTTACAATCTCTTTTTGGCATGTGATAGTTATATCAATTTTAGAGACATTTGCCACCCATCAATTATCTAAGTTTATTCATAAGGTTTGAAATTTGTAAAGTCACCCAATTCTTGTAAGCCAAGTAAGGTTAGTTTTTGGTATTGAAATCATATAACACCAGAGGGAACAACTTTGATAAATGTAATTAATGTCAAACTTATTGATACCTTAATCTTCTGGCCATTTTCCTATATGTTAATGGTTGGGCATCTGTGTGGTAATCAGAAGATGTCTGACTTGCCAGTCATCAGTTTACTGACATATGCAAAGGTTCTGAGAGACCTCAACATGTAGTCCACTCGAAAGACATCAGTTGTCTTGTTTCTGTATTACATGTTTCAATTTCAACAGGAACAAAACGTGACCCTGCTGCAGCAGAAGAATGACATCTTCCTGCAATTGCAGTCAGAGCAGGATACCCGTGCTGAGTGTGAGGAGAAAGTGGTCGCCCTGGTCCGCCAAAAGGCTGACTATGAAGGCCAGATCAAAGAGTTGGAAGACAGGTGAGATGAATATCAATATCTACCATTAATGTGCAGAAAGTAGATCATATGTCTTCAAGTAATGGATAAAATTTGGGAAATGTGGACAATTGTGTGACTATATTATTTTCAGTGTGTTAATTCTTGTAAAATTTTCTCCAAAATAGTATGTTTTTTAAATTAGTTGTAAGTTTTTAAATACACATTGGCATTACTGGTAAATATGCCATTTCTAAAATAAGACACAAAATTTTGCTACTCAACATCTTATTTGGCCAACCTAATTTTCCTGTGCAAACTAAACTTGCACCAAACTTGTCGGGAAAATATGATGAACCAATAAATAGATTTTACTGGTATTAACCCTCTACCACCACTCTCAAGACACTTTATTATATGTTAAGTCAGACTGACGTTCCATGGAGTAATAACATTATATAACATGAAATCAAGTCAGTGTGAGCTATGGGAATATCTCTTGATTGCACACACAGAGTTGACCAGGATGAAAATGCTCAGGAAGCTATGGAAACACAGAAAAGAACCATGGAGGAAGCTGCTGACAAACTTAAAGTTGAAATCCAGAATCTGGAACTAAATGTCCAGAAGGTTTGTGGTCACAGTTTAAGCCAGTGACCCTACCTGACCTCCAGAATATTATCCAAGGAACCTCTTTTGTCCTATGAACTCTATTCAGTCTTGACTACTTTTGAAGATAACAAAACTGTAGAAAAATATACGCAGCTGGAGAAAATCGAACAAAATATAACATTTGATGGAATAAATATTGATTGCTAATATATATTGAATCATATATTCATGACAATTGAGGTTCTCTCTAACCATATGAATGCTTCTTCATTATTTCTAATACTGGTACTCTTCTTGAGTATTCTGACAGCATATCTCTTCCTGATCCAGTTCCTGAAGATATCTAATGTAAAACTTCTACTTTCTAGCTCCAGAACCCACTATTTCCCTTGCTATTGTTGTTTAACCATTTTTTCATTTACTTTGCAGAGAGAATCTTTCATGTTATACCAAGTGTCTCTGCAATATTCCCTTTTTTGTTTTACATTTTCAGCATTAACCATTTTTAAATTATTTGTTTGTTTTCCTGTATTGAAACCTTAATTGCTCTTTTGCTATTGAAAAGAGTTTATGTTAATGCAGGTGTAATTCTACACAAAAACTTTTGTTTCTTTATCCATGACCACATATAACAGTCACATATTTTAAAAATTGTATCCAGTTTTACATTGTGTCTTTTTTAAAAATCATGACTGTACCACTTCATGAAACAAAATTTTTCAGTAACAAAAATAGTGTAATCTGTCTATTTGCTTCCACTTGAAAGTGAAAACTGACTTCCTCTGTTTTTGTTAATCAGATTTTAGAATTTTAGAGCAAAGGTTAACTAAAATTCCCTATTATCACCTGCTTGTCCTATTTTCCCCAACTTTATGCCCCACTTGAAACTATATTCTGTAATTCATATCAGTCTTGTATTTATTTACCATATTGCCACATTTACATTTTTTTAACATTTTACTATGTATTACTACACATAATAATACCCCTGCTTTATCCACCACCATGATATTGCACCTGTTGTGGACCCTTTCTAGATGTAATGAGGAAGAGGGCGCTAGCGAAGCCCTTGAGGCTGCCAAGAGAAAGATAGAGGATGAATGTGACAAACTTAAGGGTGATATTGAAAACCTAGAGCTGAACCTGCAAAAGGTGGGTCTGTGTGGATTGTGCATACATGAGACCAGAGAGAGAGACGGGTCATAGATTCAGTCTGAAGTGATCTCACTGTGGCACCAAAGCATCTTGTTTTACTCTCCCTAAATCTTTACCATTCCTTTTAACCTTACCTCACTTTGTTCTCTCTTTGTATACCATTCTATTTTTTAACTTCCCCCTCCCCCCCCCCCCCTCCCCTGTTTATGCCATTTTCAGCAGAAGGAAAAGTTATTTCAAAGGATGATGGTCGCCCCTGAATTAATAATCCATTTTTCTGTTGAGTTTCCCCTCATTTTATTGGCTTTATTTTTAATACTTTTTTCTTTTGTCGATTGAATTTGCCATTTGAATGTTATGCCATTTTATACCATCATAAAAGTTGACGTTTTGAATATGACTGAGCTTCTTGCTCATGATTGACACGTGATTCAGTCTGTTTTACTTCACTTACTGCACTTTCTAATCTAGACCGAGTTTCTGTCCGGTCGTCAATTGCTTTTGATATACTGATGGACACAATGGCGAGGGACAGAGTTCACATGTACTTGTTTTCTGTGTAAATTCTGAACGGCATATTTGTACACATATTACCACAAGTATAAAGTGCTATTTGGTTTCTTTAAGGTATGTACATGTGCCGTTCACCTATATTTCATGGCAATCAAACTGGCATGTATATATTTCGACCTATTTTCAAAATGTAAACAAACCTTTAACATTACATAGTTCTCCACAAAAAAATTCCTGGCTTCTAAAAATAGTTTAATTTATCAGCATATGAACTGGAAACTGGATACAGTTATAATAGACATTACAATAACTTTTTAAAATGAATATAATAATTCCCCACAGTTCAGAATTTACACAGAAAACAAGTACATGTGAGCTCTGTCCCTCGCCATTGTGTCCATCAGTACATCAATAACAATTGGCGACGGGACAGAAACTCAGTCTATTTCTAATCCTGTCAATTTATCTCACTTTTTTTCACCTTTTCAGGGTTATTAATATACCAGTCAAATTCTACTTCTCTGTGTGCATTCAGTTTTTTTATGATTTTATTTAATTTCCCCCTCCACTTTTGTTTTCATCTCACCTGCAATTTATTTACAACCTCTTTTTCCTGCCTATATATTTTCGTTTTGTACCTCTTTCCTGCTCGGTATAGAATTTCTGAAGAAGAAAGTAATTGTGAAGAACTAGAGGCAGAGAAACGCAAGGTTGAGGAAGATTGTGAGAACCTTAGGACAGACATTGAGAATCTAGAACTTAATCTCCAAAAGGTCTGTTGTTCACGCAAAAGGCACATTTTATCAAATAAAAGTACTGCAGATTTTATAAAATTCAACAGATTGCCTCAGTTCATGGTATTTTTAATGAGCTATTGTGCAGTAATGAAACATATACTGTATAAGTGGAAAATTTTAGCTGGAAGAACAATTGCACTAATTTCTTTAAATTTAAGACATTTGCTTCACATTTATTTTCAGTAATGACCAGAGGGTTAATACAGGTTAACTGTTTCACAAGGAATTAATTTTTATGATTCAAGCTGCATAGCTCAAAGGGCAAGAATTAATGCCCAATAAATATTCCCACTTATATGGTAATGATAGGTATTTTAACCTTTCTCAAAAAAAAACATTCTGTATCTAATCAGTTGATATGTATTCTGTTTCACACTGATTAATGTGTATAAAACATTTTCCTGCATGGCATTTTTCCCCAATACCCTCACCTATTCAGTGATGTAGAAATACATACACTGAGCAGTTGATAATGAGAATAACTATAACACATATTCACTACATATTAATAATTGATTGAATAATGTATAATAATAGATAAAAACAATACAATTGATGGAATTGTAATATACTAAATAAAAGGAAACAAACTGGCCGTTACAATTTTTAGCCGCTTATGTTTATGTGTACCTGTTGTATGGCCAATTTATGCAAAAACATTGCTGGTGACTAAGCAGACAATGTGAAATAAACAAAGATGTTCTAAGCATTCATTGCTTCAGATATTCCTAAAACAGGATTTCCTGTTGATTAAAATACTTACAAAAATTATCTAAATATTAAATATGAAATAAAAAAACAAATGCTTCATATATGGAAAATAAGTCATTGTTTTTTATTAATAAAAATATAAATTTAAGATGTATGGGAGGTAAAAAAAGAGGTCAATACTCCATGTAATCTAAATAAAACAGCTTCATGTAATTAAAAAATAGTTCACACGTGATAGACAAAAAATCCAGCTTTTTACAAGTGTTAGAACTAAGTAATTATCCACCCCTGCAGGTTGAGGAGGAGAAGAAGGCCCGTGACAACCAGATCAAGACTCTGAATGATGAGATGGCTCACCAGGATGAGTCCATTGCCAAGCTGCAGAAAGAGAAGAAAGGACTGGATGAGAACCTGAAGAAGACACAGGAGGATCTGCAGGCTGAGGAGGACAAGTGTAACCACCTCAACAAGCTGAAACAGAAGCTTGAGGGCAACATTGATGAGGTGAGTTTTATGGCATTTATAACTACAACTACTTGAGTAGGGGGGGTTAGAATTTGTAAATATGGTCTGATGAAAAACTCAGGCAAACAGGGTCATTATAAGGGAATTGAATAGACATTTAGTACTGCGCTAACAGTGATAATACAAGCAAGTTAGTATGTGGGAGATAGAATGATATCAAGTCTATACAAACTCCAGCAGCAAACTAGAGGTACTGTAACGGGATCAGAATGATTGGGATGTCATAAATATTAAGTGCTTAACCACAGGGATGGTTGATGTGTGTGTTGGATTATCAAATATTTGAAAAATATCACACATATTATCTTTTGATCAAAATTCCAAAATGGAGGGCAGCATAACATGAAGTGAGGAAGGAGTTCAGATTATCATGTACTGTTTCTAAAGTATTATGGTCATATGGCAAGTCAGTAGACAGTAGATACTTTGTGGGTTGAATGTTCTTTCACTACATCAATGGGTGTTGCTGGTTTACAAGTTGAAATGGTTACTAACATAGAATTACAGCTTTTTCTTATGCTGGGGAGTTAACAAATGGTTCTATATTAATTAAACTTCGCTTTCAAGGAGTTCATGCAAACAAGAGTACAACAGAGAGTGCAGACCTCTGACAAGGCATGTAATAAAAAGTAAATGGGAAAATGCAGATTTTTTGGTATCCAGTGATCTAGATCTGTCTCAAAATGTAATGGGACCTAAGTTACAGCAAGACCCATCTTCTGACATTTTTTATAAAGTTCTAACCAGTATTTATGTAATCCTGCTAACAAACAAACAAAAAGACAAACAAACGATCATCAAAATGATACCTCCATTTTGGAGATAAGTTTATTTTATTACCTCCACCAAGGAGGTTATATTTTTGCCTGGGTTTGTCAGTTTGTTTGTGAACAACAAGATAACTCAAAAACTTATGGACGGATTTTGATGAAATTTTCAGGATATGTGCTCCCTTGGCGGAGGTTTGCCCTCTCCAAGTGTTCTTGCCAGGTACGGGGCAATTGTTTGAATAACTGTGACAAGAACAGAATATTAAAGTATGAGAACTATAATCTATGATAACTAAGATAACTAATTTTGAACAAAAGTTTACAAAAAAGTTGCAGAATGTGTGTGTGACTTTGTCTACAGCTTGAAGACAATTTGGAGCGTGAAAAGAAACACCGCGCTGATGTTGAGAAGGCCAAGAGGAAGATTGAAAATGACCTGAAACTAACCCAGGAAAATGTGGAGGACCTTGAGCGTTCTAAGCGCGACCTTGAAGAGAATGTCAGAAGGTCAGTATTTGTAGAGTAATATCTACTGATTTGTTTATTTTTGTGGGTGTGTGCAACTTGATAGATTTGTGAGCAACACTTGATTTAAATGAACTACCGATGCAAAATAACCTAGAATTACAATATACAACACTTACTTTGTGTCTCAGATTGATGCCCAGATTGAAAATAATAAAAACACAATTGATATATAAGGCTGTTCTTTCTGTGTATTTCTACAGTTAATGTGTGAAACACAGAGTGTACAAAAGAATGCAGCAATTGTGTAAGAAATGTTGCATATTATCTGTTTTACATCCCAGATATCAGATCTATTAAAAGTGCCCCAAAAATATGTTGTTGTCAAATTTAATATCAAAATAGTGCTTACATGAGTTTACATACTGTCCAAAGTAAGGATTAATAAATGTACATGACCCATCAGGTAAATTTTTGTCAGTTTTATGCTCCTAATTCAAGAAAAATCTTCATTGCACAAGGAAAACATAAAATGATGATCTCATTAATGGTATTTTGTTTGTTCAAATTACTCTGGGTTATCAGGCATGAACAACTGTTCAGCAAAGATTCACTGCTCCTTATGTTTCCCAGACTACAAGCAGGCACAGGATGCTATCAGAGTCTGTCTAAAAATAGGAGTTTAAAAACTCAGACATTCTGCCTTAATAGCTTTCATCTGCCCTGTTGAATGAGTTCTTGTGAGCTTCATTCGGGCTTCAGTTTCTTGCGGTAAAGGTGCTTCTTGAAGAGAAGCTCCCAAAGTTTTCTGTGTTTCGTAGTTGATAGAGTTTCTAGAAAGCCAGTTTGGATGAATGGACAATGGGGGATGCATAATTACATTATGTGATCAAAGGCTTAGTTACTGTGGACATTAGGAGTTATTATCTCAAGTATTGGGTAAATATTGGATAAAATGTGAGCAATAAATATCTGGAATATAGCTGTACAACAAAGGGTCGTAAATTACTAACTAAAGGCAGTGTGCATAGATTAATAAGTAAAAAACTAGAACATTTAGCCAAGATTGCTTTTAATGAACCAATAATAGACACAGTGATCTTTGACTCCTACATTATCAAGGTATTTATGATAACATGTTTGGACAGTTATTCTATTTCTGCCAAAATATCGGCCACAGACATTTATATCATAGTGACAGAATTAAGATAACATTGTTGTTCTAGCACTATTAGATCTACTGTCACTGGGTAACTTGTCCTTTGTGTTAGCAATTCTCTGTTTTGTTGGAGAATCTCTAGTTCTGTATTAAAGTTATGGATACTTGAGGAGTGTTAGGCAAACTAAAATATTAAAAAATATGTCTGAGCATATAGTTAATGGCATGTCGGATGTAGATATTGAAGAAACAATTGATTTGGAAAGGAAATCCAAAGGAAACATGCAGGATTCTCAAAGTACTTCCACCATATCAAATAAGCCCAGTGTTCACATGTCTTGGTCCACCTCAGTCAACAAATCCACTGGTCATACGTGCCCTGCATGCGGCCTTGACCCCAGTGCTATAGCAGAAGTCAATGGGTATGTGACTGAGGCTGAATTTTTACATACTACTCACAGGAAGGACTCTGAGATCAACAACCTCAACACCAGAGTGGAGGAGGAACAGGCCTTGGTTGCACAGTTGCAGAAGAAGATCAAAGAGCTTATGGTAAGAATTTCTGCTGCTCTATTTTATACTAGTGATATTGAAAGAAAAACAGGTACAATATCTCTAAATATAAGTGTAAAGGTATTGATGTTTTTGGTTTCAAGAATTACAAAGTGCAGGCAGATCAGTTCTTTTTAAAAAAGGGCTAAGTGGCCATTTTAATCATCTGTCTGTACAACCTATTGTTTGTACCCAGAGTTAAGTACACCTATATCAGACAAACCAGATTTGGTCTAAAAACAAGGTGAGAGTTTATTACAGTTGTTATAATAATATTACTTTCTCATTGGTCATTTGGCTCTGCATCAGCACAGTAGTCACAAGCTATAACAGAGAGATCATAAAGCTATTGCATAGACATTTTAACAGTGTTATTGTAAATGTTATTTTTTAAGATCACATGTATCATAAATGAAGAATCTCGCTGGCAAAGTTTACTTTTCTTACCCTGCATAATACCTTAGATCAAGATAACAAAATGAATTAATGTCATAAGCTTTATCAAAACTACGGTCTCTATTTATAAAAAAAGTGTGCCTGCCTTTTTTGTTACTTTCTCAGGGTATTAAACCAACTATATTGCTAAATTTGCTTTATCATCTGCACATCCGCTCTCACTTGAAAAGTCTGTGTAGCAAAGCTATGAAACACCAAGAAGGGATATTTTTATAAGAAAACAGATTGCTCAGTCTACTCTCAGAAACTTAAAAAAAAAAAAAATGCCTGAGATGCTTTATTATTATAAGTGCAATAAATTTTTCCTCTGCTCAGCCATGAAAAAAAATATACTCAGAAAAAATGTGGAAGAAAAGAGGAATGCAATTTTCTTTTGTGGGAGCATCCTTGTTATCAGTTACCATGATTACTCTTGTCTGTGGCTACAGCTGTACCGTCTTTTAGTGCTAGCAATGCATACTTTTTGTGACTGGGAACATCATTTTCACTCCTCTCACTTATTTTCCATCATCCTCATATACTAACAAGAACTTAAATACATGATCTCATGTGAATCCAGTAAATTACAGTGATAAATTTATTTGAGAATCTGTATGAATTGACAATTTTACAATTCATTATATTTAACTTACCCAACTCTTAATTTTAAAACATGAAAGTAGCTCATTTAACTTTATATAATTTAACGATACTATCTTAAGTCAGACCTTAGTAGTAGAACTTATAAACTTTATTTTTGAGTTCCACAGACCAGTAAGATTCCAGAATAGTCTGCAGTATTTTTTAACATGGCTGGATTCCTACACAACTATGTGGTAATTCCTTGTGTAGACTCTGCAGAAGATGTTCAGAGCCAGGCATCTTGACACAGAGTGTGTGTATATATGTGAAGCTGTTGCTTCTCAGATCCTCTTGGATAAGCTCTTCAATTTTTGTTAGGAAGTTTATGTGTGGATACTTTAGAGGATTAAACCAGCCTCCTTGAGATTATTTCTGAATTTTCGCTGAAACAAAATTTGAACTTCTTTTGGAGTAGATAAGGATATTACACAATCTACTCACTGTTTCGAATTGGATTAAAAATTTAACTTTGAAAAGTTTCTAAAAAGATTCTGCAGCTTCTGTTATCATTCTGTAATATGGCAGAGGAAAGTTTTCAAACCGTTGGCATTACAGGTGACACTGTAATTGTGTCTAGCTCACAACCAGCAGAATTAAATTTAGATAATACAATAACCTGTGTATCAATACAAGATAATACTGTTGGCTCTGAGCCATCTGCATCAAACTCATATGATGAGTCAAAAGTTCAAATTCGAGCCTCAGATCTAGGTATGACATTTAACAAATCTGTTTCACCTGTACCAGAATTTACTAACCTGACAAAGAGATATGATGACATTGATGTTGACAAAGAATTTCATACAAGGCTACTGGATACTGCTGAAGCCTTTAAGTCCAGTGTTCGAGATAATATTTACTCACATAAACTGATAGCGGATAATCCACCAGAGGCTTATATTAATCCTCGCCTTTCTAGAAGGAGCAGATATATCATGCGAGAGACTTATGAAATGGGCTTCACTTCACCAGGTCTTAAGGCACTTTATGATGTAGGCAACAGTTGGTATAGCTTTAGTGTTGTGTATATAAAACAAGAGAAGTGGAAGTTTTTACAATTCATATGATACCATTAGGAGTATTTTATCTTTTTAAATAATAGAAAGAACCAGAATAATATATTCTCAAGAGTAAACATCTATTTCCTTCAGCATACACATTATTTGGAGTGGTCTTGGTTGTAGCTGCACCAGATTCGACTTTTAATAGTTTAAGGATATATATGTCGGGTTTCTTGCTGAACAAGCAAATGCATGGCAACATAGCTATTGGTGTCATTTTAACTAGTTGCCCTGCTATTCATTCAAGAATTTATTCACAGAGACAGTTATAATGTACATGGCCATCATGTTCATTGTATGATTTTATGCCATTTCAGGCTCGCATTGAAGAACTGGAAGAGGAACTGGAAGCTGAAAGGCAGGCAAAATCCAAGGTCAGTGACATCTGTCAAAATATTTAACAATATCTGAACATTTGCAGATACTTGTTACTGTCAGAGTATGTCAGATATTAAAATTATCTGACAGCCATGTAGCGTAATCTTCAGTAATAAATACACACATAGTAATCTTTTGTATAAGTACACACTGATAAAACATATTTTTATATTCAATGGAAATTTGTTTCCAGTAAAATATTCCATGTTAAGATTGCCTTAAAATATCTCAATATGATTAAGAATAAGTTTATTGTGTTTGTTTTACAATTTTAATAAAACCATCTTTGAAATAACTGATCTTTTTGTTTTGTCCTCATACAGTGGTGGATATATAATTATTTAGGTTATAAGATTTCTACTTTTAAGACTGATCTGAACAAAAATTGCAGAAAACGCTGTATCTAAAATACTTCTTTAAGTGTTCATAAGCATTGCCTTAAATATATGAGTCATGATGATACTGATAACTGTGGGACTTTATCACAAGACATATCAGAAATATACAAAATAATCACTTCACCATTGTATAAATAATGCACATTTTAGGCAAAGACACAGTCAGATAAATATTAAAAGAGTTAGTCACATTTTTATGGCCATACATAAAAAGCAACTAATGAGAATATTTCCGCAGTTCTTACTTAACAAGTAGTGGTCACTCTTTTTCTCTATGCCTGCAGGTACAAATCTAGATTTGTATAAAAATGCTATAGGCATAGCCTAATAAAAAGATCTTATATGTTAGGTTATATGTAAGCCCTCAGTCTTTACTTAAATATACATCTTAAAACCTCCTTTATTCAGCTTTCAAATCTTGTACAAAGGATGTCAACACTGACTCTCAGTCATAGTGGAATTAAGATACCATTTCATTCATAAGCAAATGACATGTGTATTGAAATTATGAAAACAGGTGACTTTTCCATGCAAAGTATCTTTTTCTTTGGTATAGTTATACATCAGGGTTTTAACTAGGAATTCACAGTGGTGATGCTGTTCATTCAAGGGATGGAGTTCTGTAGAGTATTACTTGGGTTTTCAGATTGACAAACAGCGCAACCTTCTGCAGCGTGAGCTGGATGAATTGAGTGAGCGCCTGGATGAAGCTGGTGGCACTACTGCTGCCCAGGTAAGAGAACATAAACTTAATATTCTGATCAAACTGTGAAAATGATTGTTAAAAAACAGTCATTTGTGAATATAATATATACATTTCCTGGTGTTTTTCCATGCTTAATAAATAGGCAAAGCTTAGGCAGGACAAATAGCATGATGCTGCTGTATTTTTAGCCATTTGCTTTACTTAACCACTATTCACTTCTCATGTTGAGCTATTGGGGGTTATATAGATACAGACTCAGAGGAGAGAGCTGCATGTTTATTGTGCCTTCTCTTTACTTATTTACTTCCTCTATCAGATTGAGCTGAACAAGAAACGTGAGGCTGAGATCCAGTCCCTGAAGAGGGAGCTGGAGTCCCAGGCCATCCAGGCAGAACAGCAGGTTGCTTCCATAAAGAAGAAGCAGCAGGATGCTGTGAACGAACTCAGTGACCAAGTGGACAACCTCAGCAAGATCAAGAGCAAGTCAGTACATACTTGTATATTAGATTTACTGATGGAATATACTGGTGTATATCAGCACTGTTTATATTTTAAACTTAAGGATTTTTCCCTTTAGCTCCCTTTGGTTAATATGTAGAGTAAGAAATCTAAAATTCGCCAGGAATCTAAAATTCGCCACCTCTAAAACCTTAGTTAATTTTATGAAGAAAATGATGTTTTTGTCCATAAATTGGTATTTTTCAGTTCAAAAAGCCTTACTTTACTATACAGTCAACACATTTCACCACAATTCATTTATTTTATTAGTATTTTCACATGTGGCGAATTTCAGATATGTGGCGAATTTTAGATTTCTTACTCTATCATCATAAGGAGGCTGTCAGTTGTAGCCAGATGAAAAACGTGTAAACGTGCACTGGCATGTGTAATTTACAAAACTTTGAAAAATTTAATTTTCCATGTAACTCAATGGTTCAAGCATAACCAAAAGGTTCATAATTGATATTCCTGTCATTAGTCTCTTTATTGCACTAATCAAGCCATAGGCTTCAATGTGATTGTAACGATGATCAGTACAGTTGATTTTTATCAAAAAATGAAGTAGGTATGTAGTATTCCTCCCTATAATAAATTACCAAAACAAATAATAAACCATTTGAAAAAAAAACTCAAAGACTAATGCATAAGTAAGTGGATAACCATTTGCAAAGATTTTTCACCGAAGCTGATTAAGTAACTGTTTTCTGTTATTAAATTAGTTTGAATAACACAAATTCTGCAAAGTCATGTTTGTGTATTACTTGATATGAAAATAATTTTCATTGTTAAAGTACATTTCTTTCTTAGACTTGGCAATGTACAGTGTGTAATAGCAAAGTGAATGTATTTTACTTGTAACTTATGCTTATCATACATTTAGGCATTTCTACTTCTTTTCAATACTGTCTCTTTCTTCAGAACATTGTATTTCATTAATTTATTTCCTGGCACTGAATTCTTTTTGTTACTGACACAGCATTTTTCCAAACTTATTTCTGAATTTATTTCAGCTTTCTAAAAGATGAATATTCTTCAACTCATAATTACTGCATGCTTCTTTTATTTAGTGCCTAGTTTCATACATTCACACTGAGGTATATCCTAAAGTAAGCGTAAGCTGACATTAAGTTATATTTATGGTTGTATTTTAAGTTTTTAGGCTTTTCTCACAATTATTTGGAACGCACATTGTAGCAACCAGGGATGCTTTATGGTGGTTTTAGTTGCACAAAATTATTCTAATAATGCACAAGTACATTTAGAAGCACTGTGCAGTATATATAAATTAATGCTACTGCAAATAAATGTACAATCGGCTAGACACTGATTATTGGTACTGCACTACAATTTAGGGTTGAGAAGGAGAGGAACCAACTGAAGGCTGAACTGGATGACCTCCAGGGACAGTTGGAACATGTCACCAAGGGCAAGGTAAAGACCATAGGTCATATCGTAGAGGGCCTTGTGAAGGAATGCTTTACCATGTGTGTTTCTTTGTGTCCTGTATGCCCTGTGTATAAAATATCATGGTTTATAAGTGTTATATATACCTTGTGCCTTATTGTCACCAATAAAATTGTAGTGAAACATTCTTTTCTCAGTATTTTTTTTTCAAACATGCAGAGAAGTAACATATTTGTCTCCCTCCTCTCAGTCATATGGCCTTAATGTGAATACTTCACAGTTAATCATTGATACCCAGTCTTTCACATTGCAGTTTGTATGGTTTTCTTCAAGCACAAAAATAACACTTTGATTTCGACTTTGAAATTAATGAGATAAACTTTCACAAACCATCCATTAAGCTTAAGATATATTTACATATCCCACGGTATAATTACCAATATAATTTGCAATATTAGATGTGTACATTCCAGTTTTTTGGCTCAATTATAATTAATGATTTCAGTATTTGGGAACTGAATAGTGAACCATGTATTTATCCAATAACCATCAGTAAGTGAAGTATCACCCAGTGAATGTATCCAAAGCTAGCCATCATATTCTTTGCTTAAAGGCAAAACAAAACTATGTATGCATGGAGAAATAACAATGACCTTTAAAAATAAAATATACCTGACCATATACAGAGGAAATGTCTTGCATGATAGTTAGATAGTTATTGCATGTTCACATATAAATTGTATCCCTGCATGAACTGAGACCAAAGTCATTTTGTCATTAAACTTTTAAATATATTTTAATATCACAAATACAAATTGTGCATATTGACAAGTGTTTGGCAATCTTTATTTCAAGTAACCGTAGCCTTGGTTCAAAGCTGCATAGGAAGCTTTTAACCCCTACCATAGATAGAATCCATTGTTTTAGGTTCTGTTGGTTAATTAACTGTTATTTAATGTATCAAAGTACTGAACCATAAAATAGTGCCTGGTGTGAGTGCTAAAAGCATGCATAACAACAACTACATAGCATGTGTGTCTCCCCTGTTTATAGTGTGTGTTTTCCAGAGCTGATAGAGAAAGGCATGAACTTGAAAAAGAATGCGAAGAACTCCTAATAAGTTTAGAACAGTCTGAAAAAGTGAGGGTAGGTTTGGAAATTAGAAAAATTATTAAACATATGACAAACTATAATGATAGACATTTAATAAACCCTTGTTGTGAAATGTACCATCATTAGATTAGGCCATATGTATACACGTTGATGCTAGTGTACATCAATAATCCTAAAGGCAAAGTCTTTCTATGACTATTCATAAATGGAAGGGATGCCTCCGTTTAATTTATTGTTGAAAAACAAATTTGTTATCTCAAATTAATGTAATTGTTATCTTGTTTTACACACAACTTTATTAATTAATGGAAAAATTCACTTTAAAATAAATAAATCACACAGATGAAAATCAAGATACATAAAAAATACTCTATTTTTTTACTTGAGAAGTCAAACTATTACATTATATATGTGTTCATATAAAAGTTAATGGTGTTTTAAGACAGATAGTCATGGATGCTTAAATAAAAATACTCAAAGAACACTTATAAATAAAATCGATGTATATATGTTTATATTCATCGTTAACAGAGCCAAGCTGACAAGATGGGCAAGCAGTTGGAATCTCAGCTGTCTGAACTCAATTCCAAACTGGATGATGCCAGCCGCAACATCCAAGACCTCACATCCCAGAAGAACCGCATGCAGCAGGAGAACTCTGAACTGGGCCGCCAGTTGGAGGAAGCTGAGAGCCAGCTCAGCCAGCTGAACAAACAAAAGTCAGCCCTGCAAAAGGCCCTGGAAGAGGCCAAGGGCCAGGCTGAGGAAGAAGGCCGCCTGCGCACCAAACTTCAGGGTGAGAACCGCAATCTGAACTCTGACCTTGACCAACTGCGTGAACAGCTGGAAGAGGAAGCTGAAGGCCGTGCTGACCTGCAAAGGCTTCTCACCAAGGCCAACAATGAGATCCAAGTCTGGCGCCGCAAGTTTGAGAGTGGAGAGGGTGGTGTCCGTTCTGAAGAGATGGATGAGCTCAAGAGAAAGATGAATGCCAAACTGCAGGACGCTGAAGCTGCCATGGAAGCTGCTCAGAGCAAGGCCAGCTCTCTGGAGAAGGCAAAGAACAGGTATGGTTGCAACCATTTATTTCAGTAAACTGCAATAACTTATATCATATTGATGATTGATTTATCTTTTTGATATTTCTTGATGCCCTATTTATCATGCAACACACTTATATCAATATATAAGTGACAATTCTCTGGGGAACCCAATGAATGGATCAGTGTTTATAGATCATCTGTCACACTGGACTACAATATTCAGACACCTTGGTTTCTTTCTTTATGGTACACATCATTTTAACAAATCTACTATTTCTTGATATTATCCTTTCTTTGATCAAACACTAAGTATTACATGAATGCTGGCTCTATGGGGATCCTCAAAGAACAGGTTTATGGTAATTGCATGTTAAAGTTCTGACAACATACATTTGCCAGACTGTATTATTTCTTACTGTTGAGATCTCAAAATTGTATTAATTTGTTTTACTGGAGTACCAGGGGTATTTGTGGCACCTTTAGATACATACATGTAATAACCATATTTGTGTTTTTTTCAGACTTCAAGGTGAACTGGAAGATCTTATGATTGAGGTTGAGAGGTCAACAGCTCTGGCTAACCAAGCTGAGAAGAGGCAACGTAGCTTTGACAAGACCATTGATGAATGGAAGCGTAAGGTGGCTGACCTGCAGTCTGAGCTGGAGAGGAGTAATGCTGAGGGCCGTAATAATGCTGCTGAAGTGTACAAACTGAGATCTCAACTGGATGAGACCCATGATAACATCGAGTCTATCCGTAGAGAAAACAAGAACTTGGCTGGTATGTGTGATACACTTCGTCTTCTATGCCTAGAACTTCACTAAAGATGTGGAACAGGTGAAAGAGCCTGTTTTGACTTTTTAAGCGCAAGCTCTAGTGCGGCTCGCACTTCTAGAGATCTTTTTTTTTTGCTTTTTTTTTTTTGGTCACTAAACTTTGATGAGAATGAGTGCTCGTTTCATCGTTCAAGTTAAGTGGGCTACATCTGTACTTGGATGGGTGATCATCTGAGTTTGAATGCCAGGTATGGGATGTATGTGACATGGAATTTGTTTTTCTCACCAGACTTTCATAAATTCCAGTGCACTATTCATGTCTATTGATGGCTTTGCAGCTCAAATATGTAGAACAAAAGACTTCAAGACTTTTGGCCTTATTTAAATTCTGATATGTCTTGACTACACTGAATCTCTATATTTGAACATAAAGCTAATTGTATACTATTTTATACTTGCTTGTCAAGTTTCTTATCTGTAAGTATACATTTTACGTACATTTTTAATAACATGCAACAAGATTAAGGTCATTCCACAGATACTGTACGTACCCGTTCAGTGCCACACAAGGCTGGCAAGTGAGAAAGTAAGCAATAGACTTGCACAATTAATTATTCACAAGACATGAAATATTTATGAATTAGGCTGCACTACTTTATTCCACCTTTAAACTGTTTGTCATTGTATATTATAATACTTCAATTTCAAAATGTATTTCCAATATCCATATTTTCTTTTTAGAAAAAGTTTAACAAATAAAACTCCAAGACATTTTATCCATTCTGCAGATGAGATCCACGACCTGACTGACCAGCTTGGAGAGGGAGGCCGCAGTGTACATGAGCTAGAAAAATCCCGCAAACGTCTGGAGATGGAGAAGGAAGAGCTGCAGTCTGCTCTGGAGGAGGCTGAAGCTGCCCTGGAACAAGAGGAGGCCAAAGTACAGCGTTCTCAGCTTGAGATAAGTGCCATCAGACAGGACATTGATCGCCGCCTTGCTGAGAAGGATGAGGAATTTGACAGCATCCGGTCAGTATTGGCCAACTAACAGCTATATATTATCATACATATATTGATATTGTCTACAGTAGCCATTTGATAATATGACTTTAAGGAAAGAATGACAAAAGATTGATTAAAAGAAAGCTGTTTTGTATTATATATTTTAAAAAGTTTGATATTTTTCTTTTGCATTTATGAGAAGCACTTTTGGTAACTATGCTTTAGTGCTTTCAAAAAATAGATTAACTTTTTTCATGGGGAAAAATGCCACAATATATTTACAGCAAGAACCACCAACGTGCAGTGGATTCCATGCAGGCCAGTCTGGAGGCAGAGACCCGTGGCAAAGCTGAGGCTATGCGCATGAAGAAGAAACTGGAGTCTGACATTAATGAACTTGAGGTAGCCCTTGATGGTGCTAACCGTGGCCGTGCTGAGGCTGAGAAGAACATCAAGAAATACCAGCAACAAATCCGCGAATTTCAAGGAATTGTTGAGGATGAACAGCGTAACAGAGATGAAGCCCGTGAGGCGTATGCCAACTCTGAACGCCGTTCCAATGTCCTTGCGGGTGAAATCGAGGAGCTGAGGACCCAGCTGGAGTCTGCTGAACGTGCCCGCAAGGCTGCAGAGAGTGAGCTGCATGAAGCCAGTGACAGGGTCTCTGAGCTGTCTACACAGGCCTCCACATTGAATGCTGCCAAGAGGAAGCTGGAGACTGATGTGCAGGCCATGCAGGTAATTTATGGCTTCAAGGCAAATGTGTAACTTGATAAGCCTCTGAACTAAAAGTAACAGAGTACTACATTTAGCTTTCTTAGTTTTGTCTCTTAAACTGTTATAGAATATATTTTAATTTGGTTACATATCTAGTAAAATTTATTAGCCTGGACAAGTTTGAAGAAGAAGGAAGTAATCTTACTAGAAATCAAAGTTTACAATGAAGAAATCTTGATCAACTACATTACACTTGTTTCTATCACCAACAAATTGCTATATTACAATATGACTTGGATTGACAGTGACATAAAGTTCCAAATATTTGAAACACTTTGAACATATCTTTGGCTAATCTGTTATATACCATATTACATCTACTTTCTTATACTGTATATGAAAATATAAACACGTAACTTTATTATAAATGCTATATTTCAGACTGATCTTGAAGATCAAGCTTCAGAGCTCAAGAACTCTGAGGACAATGCCAAGAAGGCCATGGCTGATGCTGCCAAGCTGGCTGAAGAGCTTCGTCAAGAACAGGACCATGCTGGCCACATTGAGAAGATGCGCCGTACCCTGGATAGCCAGGTGAAGGAACTGCAGGTCCGTCTAGATGAAGCCGAGGCCTCTGCAATGAAGGGTGGCAAACGTATCTTGCTCAAACTGGAACAGCGTGTACGTGAGCTGGAAGTCGAACTGGACAATGAACAGCGCCGTCACACAGAGACCACAAAGGGCATGCGCAAACAGGACCGCCGCCTCAAAGAATTGGCCTTCCAGTCAGATGAAGACCGCAAGAACCAGGAAAAAATGCAGGACATGATCGACAAACTGCAGCAAAAGATCAAAACCTACAAGCGCCAAGTGGAGGAGGCTGTAAGTTCCGCTTCAATTTTACTCAAAAACAGATTTCCTTTTATACAAGACAATTGTCAAAGTAACTAAATGTATTCAGGTATAATTCTTGCAAATAAGAAATGGATATTGAAATAATGTGTGGTTTAATATTTAGTCCAAAATGCATTCAACTAAATATTGTAAACAGTTGTAACTTAAAAACAACTATGAAACACAGGATCTCAACAGTTGGTGCATTTGATGATTTTAACCTGTTGTTAGTTTGTTCTTGTGTAGAATGCTTAGTGGCCTAAAGTGTTATGTAATTTATGAACTGAAAATTTCACACTTGTATCTATTGTAATGGGTTATTCTTGATACAAGACCTTTGGAAAATAGTAAAAGTCTGTCACTGATATACCTTAACTATTGAAGGAATATAAGATATAAATACTCATCTGTTGTCTTGCTGAATGCAGGAGGAGATAGCTGCTGTGAACCTGGCTAAATACCGCAAGGTACAGCATGAGGTAGAGGAGGCTGAAGAGCGTGCTGACATGGCTGAGAACACCCTGGCCAAACTGAGAGCCAAGAACAGGAGCTCAGTGTCTGCATCTAGGACCACCACCTCTGTAAGTAATAGGAACTCTCTGACTAACTACAGATAGGTCATAAGTATTGGAGTCGGACTGTGTAATCTCCCTATGATCAACACCTCTGAGGACACATGCCTTAAGAAATTTAAACAAAAGTATCAAGTGAGATAAGCTGCCCAAAATAGTCACGTAAAGCACTAATTTGGTAAGAATTCTGTTAATTCAAAAGAAAGTAAGTAGATGTTCAAAGTGACAAATTTCACTTCAGACTTATATTACATCTCCTGAATGAGAAATAACCACAATCAGTATTGCAAGTAGGAAATACGTTATTGTTGATTCCTTAAAATTGTGACGCTTCAGAATACATTGATGTTGTTGATTTTATTTTCAGAAGCTTATATCAAACATGTTAAATAAACCAGATTTAGCAGGGCATTTCTTAACATTGTATATTATATGTAGTATTGAACATTATTAATGTAGTATTCCTATATTTTGTATAAAATAACACAAATTATAGTTTACCATATGTAACATTGCACAACTGTGAAAACAGTATTATCATTTGTGGAAAAACACAAAATTGCAGAAATAGATGAAATATAATGTTTTACAATAACCAATTTCAGCTTGGGGGTAGGGGTGGAAATACCACTCTCACAACATCTATACGTACAAGGAGATCCACCTCTGATACCACTGAATAAGCTGCAATTGTACACCTATTTCAAAACAAAACACTTTTGAGGTAAATTTGTTGAAAACTGCTGTTGGAAAAGGCATGATGCATGGCAGTTCTATAGCAAAAAAGATATGTTGAATTTACAGGTGTTTTGTGGCATGACAGCATCAAATTATATTTCTCAATAAAAGAAAATGATTTTATCTAAAGTTTGAGAGTTTCAGGCGTAGAGCAGAATCTTTTGGCAGCTGTTGTTGATATTTGTTGCTTTATAGATTTTTGTTTTAATTTAAGCACATATTTTGTTGCACTTTTGTCTTTTATTGTTTCCCATTTTGGCTTTTAGGGAGGAACCAAGATCACAATTACTGAATCCAGAATGTCATCATCTTAGATCTAAGTCAATTGTAAGCTTTAATAACTGAATATAAGCTTGAAACCTGTGTGTCCTCTCTCCATTTGAGAACTGAACCTGTAATACAAATGTTAGTTTGACCCTGTGTTCAAAAAATGATGTAAATTTGCCTTATTTTATGGCAACCTATGTTCCCTTCAATTATATTTCCCAATAAAATTACCTGCTTGACCCAGTATGTTGGTATTTTATTCTATTTCTTCCTCGCAAAACATTGCTCTGACTTAAAGCTGTTACACTCTTTCATGAAACCTATAGCCTCTTATTGCTTTGGAATTTAAATGACTTAAACATAGTTTACACATGTTTACCTGATCACATTTATGCAGATCATCTTGCCTTTAATTTTATGCCCAACCCTGTTATGTACTTACCCTAACCACCAATTTGAACTACTGCTTCTGTCACTGTATTGTCAATAAAAACCTTTGAAAACATTTTTGACTTTTACATTTACATTTGTTGTCATTCCATGTTGTCTTGGTACCTGTTCCTGTGATCCTGTTGTGTGTAATCCATTATGATTTCAGTACTTCCTAAACCCAGACCTTCTGTTGTTACAAGTTGTGCCATATTATTTTCTGCAAGCCATGTTTTTTTTTTGTTTTTTTTAGTGCAGTTTTGTTGTGTGCTGTACAGAAGATTGTATAACAGTATAAAAATCAAATGTCCCACATTTGGCTTTATTTAGCACACCAAGATCGAAATGGCATATGTAAACATAAATATACATTTCACATTCGAATGCAATCTACTGAGTCACTGTTACAAAACTTTGATCATGTTTATCTTGATCATTTTAAAAACAAAGTTTTTTATACTATTGTTATTAGTTACTGCATACCCAACTTAAAATAATTGGATGTCCAAATTACAATAAATATTGCTCATTCAACATTCCAGTAGAAACTTAATTAAAATACTGTATTGTTTTTTTAAGGAAACTATTAGCTTTCAGAAGACAGATGCAATAGTCTATGAAAAATTCTAGCAGTATATGGAGTTCATGTTTTCCTGTATAATTTGTACAATTTTATTCATCACTGGTATTTATTTAAGGTAGTAACTGATGTAATTCTCACTTTAGATCTTTCTTAATTTACATTCATATATTATTCATATAACCTTTTTCTCTAAAACAAGCTTTTGAAAACAATAGGTGTGATTTTTTACAGATTTATGATCTATATCACAGCATTTCCTTTTTGTTCTCTTACAGACCTATGACAACTACGGCTACAGATCTGGAAATAGTGGACTCTACAACTACACCAGTTTGAATCGATCTTCTACATCCTTAGCTGACAATTCCTACTCTAGTCCCAAATCAGTGCCTGCTTCTAGGGGAGGGGGCTCCAAAAACTGGGAAGAAGAAGGAGAAGACTAGACCATAGACACACTGAACATAGGCTCCCCAGCCGATGACGTTTGTGTGTAATTTGTGACTGGCTTCTGTTTCACTTAAAATGGATACATTGTGATAGAAGACATGTATTGCAGAAAGAACTGTATTTCTGTTTGTTTTGTGTGTGTGCAAAGACTATTTATTCTTGTTAGTTTTTATTTATATATTTATATACGTATACACAGCCTCTATTGCAAGATTTATAGCTGTAGTTTGAAAGCTTGAAAGACATATGGACAGGGGACTTAAAATACATCAAATATGGCTATGAAAATATAGGAAAACACACATATTTTAAAGAATGTATCAGATATGTATTGGATTCTATGATCATCAGGATGGCACAGAAACTTGTACCGACGCTGAGAACCTTGATGTTAGTAATGATAAATGTGTTCAGATGTGTTTGTACTTTCTTTCTGTATTACAGAGCCTCTCCCCCAAAGTGGGTTCATATTTAATACTTTTGTTTGTTGTTTGTATTTTCATTTTAGCTACTGATTTGGGATTACAGGTGTATAGATAGAAGTGTTTTAGAAACAAAAACAATACGAGTCCGTAGCTTTTTATATGTCCAAAACTAAAAAAAGTAATCAACTAGTCGTATTCTGTTATTCTGTTTTCTTTTTGTAACTGCTTCAAGATTAAACTGAAAAGCTGTTAATAAATGATGAATAAGCATCCTGTCCTTTTATTACATGTTCAATAAATCCCTCTCCCCCGAAAAAATGATGTTAATCAAGGCTACTTTCTGGGATGTTTTATACTATGCAAGTTGGAGTTGTTACTATTTTTAACTTTAGTTGAAAAAATAACTTTTTCTTTTGACACTGTTACGGTCACGGGGCAAGCACGGTAGCAATTACCGATTGCTTTTAAGTTGCAACAGGAAAAAAAAACCAAAAGTTTAACTGAACAAATTTATTCAACAATTAAAAATAATGATTACAGTCAACTGGTATGCTCTCAATAGTACATACAATGATACAATAATGAAACCAATCTGACCTGACTACTGTAACTGATAGTTAAGTTTGTCCACCATATCCAGCAATGTGTCCTGCCTGTGATCTGTCCTGTGGTCTGTCCTGTGATCTGTCCAATGTCCACTAACACAAAGATATCCATATCCTATGATCTGTTCAATGTTTGATAATACAAAATGTCTTTATCCTGCTATCCTCTTAATATCCAATCACACAAAATGTCTGTAAATCCACTCTCTGGTAGAATCATATGCTGTATATAATAAGTATTATCCAAAGCACAGCAAATCTATCCAGACACCGCAGAAAGTTCACTCCAGCAAAAGTTCATAACACAAGCTGTTTATATCCACTTGAATGTTAATTCTGAGACACAATAGCCTTCCTTATAGCCAGCGAATACTAAGTTCACTTGTGGTCAGATGTACAGTCCCTTATATATACTTATAGAAATTCTAGGATCTTACAGAACATAACGGCTGTCACCAGAGGCAGTGAGGAAGTTCTTGAACCTACAGGTAGCTTATAGGGTTTCCCCAAATCTATTAATAGCATTACTGGGGTTAGCCTAGAGGGATTCCCCCCAGTCTATAAATAGATCAATAAACATCAGTAACGCATAACACATAATCAATAACGCCTTTACTTTAAATGTCAATACATACATATAAAGCTTAGATTGAATAATGGACAGACACAGTGCCTATACATGTAACAACACACTTAACGCAACAGTATTGTAACATTTCTCCGAGTTAAGATTAAAATAACCAAACAGATGCCAAAGCTTAAAGTTAAGGATTGCTGGTATGAGATGTGATTCTCAGATCAAGATATAGAAGTTGTCAAAAGTTTCAGAAATCAGCATTAACTAGAAGTTACTTATATGGTGCAGGGACATTTCCAAAAAGGAATTCTATCCAGAATATAATTCAAATCTTGCACACAATTTAAAAGGCCGTACCCTACTGTCATGAAGATCTGTTCATTAATTTTAGAGTAATCACAAACAAAGTCATATGTCCAATAACATGTATAGTTATTCTAACCACACTCACATATTCCAAATCTTTTTGTCAATATTACCCTAATTTTTGTGTGTTGTTTGCTTTTGGGAGTCATAGCTCTATAGCTAAGTGAGTTATACTAGCTTATAATTTGCTAAGTTGAATAACATTTTGTTTTCCTGCAGGAGATCTCTTAACCAACTTTGGTATGGAGGATTACAGATTCCATAGCTTGCTTGGTATTGCTTTTGGGTGCTACAGCTCCATAGATGTTATTAATAGCTAATTAGCAATTTTGAATAAATATGTTCTCACTGTTAAACCATTTAAATTTTTGCAATCAATGGTCACCAGCTGAACTACTTTCAAAACATTTTGGTGAAATACATTACTCAACTACTTTTTTATGCTCAGTGTCATGGCATAATTTCAAAGATGTAACTCATAGCTATCTGAATAATATCTACCTTTAATGGTTGGCCCTTGAGTAAATCACTGATAAATTTAAAACTGTTGAACTTAGAGCATATTGATAAAATAAAATGCATTGGTATCATCTACAAAAATAATCTAATGAAAATGAATCTTTCACCAAAATGTCAAAAGCCTTCATGGAGAAGGTAGATCCCACCGATATCTGTAGAGCGAGACATGTTGGTATTAAATATTTCAGTATAAAAGAACAATTTACTAAGACCAAGATTTGTACAATCTAAAATTGACTTGTATTTTGGTTATTAATTGAATATAAATTGCACGTAAAGTAATTCATACTTACAATAATGTTTTACTAAATACAGTTTAGGTAATTACATGTTTTAAGTGCGAGAACAAAAAGAGGTGAAGAAAAAACAGTAAATAAAAATAAGAATCTGATGACTTTTACAATCACAGTATATGATAATATACAAGTGTGTAGTTAATATTTCGGCAGTCTCCAGCACAAACACAGTAAGGAATTTAACTGAGGGCAAAATCATTTATTACATATAACAATTGTATTATGATACAATAGCTAATATGTATTTACAACTCTTGAATGCCTATATATGTAAATATTTGAATAAATCACAGATTACAATCATAAATGATCTGACTGGTGTGTCGAGTATCTACTTAAAAAACCCTGACTTGTTGACTTGTGGCTCTAGAATATTGAACTGGATCATGTACTACAAATCCTGATCACAATTTAGATCATGGTATTGTATCTGTAACACTAGAATTATAGAATAATCATATTACAATGGAGCATTGTTGGAAATTCAGTCATTAAGTTTCACAAGATTTTACATGCATAGATATAATTGAAAAAGAAATATTAAACAAATAAAAGAAATGTAAATATCCAGCATAAATCCCAACTTTTTGGCAGTTTGTGAAATGAAGAATTAGAGTTGAAAGATCAAAATATGGTAAAAAAAGGTCAATATTACACATTCACAGGGAGAAGGAATTCATTTAGACTTTTGAAAATCGAGAAGCAATTTATAGGCTAGTGAGTGTTAAAAGTTAAGCTTTGATGATCATCATAAGGCATTAATTTCAACATCAAAAATTAAGTAAGTTGAACAGTAACTTCTTTTTCAATCTGGAAAAAAAAATTACAGTAAAAATACACAAAAAAATAATTATCTGAAGAAATACAAGCACAGACCCTACAATCTCTACACCTAAAGTAGAAACTGCATGGTATTTGAAATACAAAATCTAAGTTAGAAAATGTTACCAAATGTTATTCTGAAGCTCACTGAAAAATCTGGCTAATAACAAGTCACTTTTCGATGATTTAATAACATGTACATAACTAGAACACTTCTTGCTGTGTCATTTGTGAATTGTTGATAATAAGCTGCAAAAATACTTGTAAAACTAAAGAGCTTCCTTAAAGACTAAAATGGCAATAGTAATGTCAATTTATAAAAAGAAAACAAAAATTAAAGAAAGATTACAGAAGTAATAGGTGATATAATTCATAGACACCAAATAAAATGCATAAAATGTAATATTCAGAAATTTTTAAATATTATACCACTGAAGAGCTTGATATGGGTGATTGTTCTCACTGATTTTGGAAAGGCATTTGATAGCTTAGAAATAAGGCATTTCCTTTTAAATGTTTAAAAGCTTTAATTTTAGGGAATCATTTATATCTAGCATAAAATATTATTTACTGATTTGAAAGTATGTGATTGTAATAGTGGATGTCATTCTAGCAACTTTAGTTTCTTTCAATCAGGCTTACCAATTTCTACTTTTTCCTGTAGAACAGGAACTGAATGTAGCTATAAGTAATCAGACATATGAAAATCTTCATGGCTCATATTTTACTAGTAATAACATTAATCAAAATCATAAAAATATTCAACTTGCAGTCAATATATCTAAGTACTGCATTATTTAATAAATTTGAAGACAATTCCTGGATAATCTATTAATCTAAAAATTAAAAAAATAAAATGATTCCATATGGAAAGTTAAATATGCAAACATTAAACTACAATCAGAACTGAAAAGTCAGCATTTAATTTTGATAGTTGACCTTTCTAAACTTCAAACAATTGTTTTGGTACAAAGCAAAAACATACAGCCATGAATTATCATTGCAAACAGAGCTAAAAATAAAGTATGGTCTAGTCAGAATCTGTTTTTAAAAGGGATAATTATCTTAAAAACTTAAGTATTTCCTCAGTAAACAGTTTTGATTGTTATTTCAAACTATTGTTCTGTTTGTATCATTGTATGTATTTGAACTGCAATTTCTTTGGTACAAACCCAAATATAAAACAAGGAGCACTAACTGCAAGTAGTGAAGATGATGTTAAAATTCCACATATTTTTTTAAATACTTGTATAAAGTATCAAGAAATCTAAAACTAAATTCTATGAAATCCTATACAAATCCTATAAATTTTAAACTATAAATATAAAACGTGCTGATATTATTGATAAAGATGCACACTGTCTACTAAAGAAAGAGGCTCTAAACATAAAATTTAAAATAAGTCTAAATTATATGCTATTCTTAAATTTTAAAAATGCCATTCCAGTAAACTGATCAAAACAATAAAATCATTATGCAATAGATATAAAGTAATAACAGATAAAATTAACATAAAAATAAGACAAACACTAAATTATATTTATAAAAAACAAGTCAACGACAATTGCACAGAACACCTACAGAGTTTGAGTTGGGGGATACAGCCTCTTACATACAGAGGAGGAGAGAGAACAGAGATACAGGGAGGAGGAGGCACAAAAACAACAGAGGGAGGATATGAAGAGGGAGGAAGCCAGGGGGTGGAAACTCCATAGTCACACACAGAGGAGGGAGTGGCCAAAAGGCGACCAAGAACTGAGAGGAGTGACCGTGAAATGGCCAAAGAAAGTGGAGGAAAGACAGGTTAATCTCAATCACAATCCAGCCACAAGAAAGGACATATGATGAACATTTACTTAACAGGCTCAGATGAGGAGGCTATTGTGGACTCTGTCAAGGATCATGAGGAAATCTATGATAAGACATGTAAGCACTTTAAAGGCAAGACAAGGGAGGAATGCCTGTGGGAGATATTCGCCAGCAGCTGCAAGCTGTCTGTAAAAGTGTGCAAGACTTGGTTCGAACCACATAGAACTCACTACGGAAAACTCACCTGATGTATGGCCAAGCTCCCAAAGAAATGACAGAGAGGCAGAACTGGATTCAGGACAAATAGATCTTCTTGAAGACACACATAAGACACAAGGGACTCAGCAAATTTTTCAGCCTTCAAGTCCCCGGCCCAAGAAGCCAGTGCATCCGCTGCATCGGCACACAACATCTCCAGAGGTTCTACCGACATGGATAGTGTGGAGATCAGCATGCGATCAGACACCACATAATAGCCTTCAGTTGAAAGCCCCATTGTAGTTTCCCCATGTTCAGCAATAGACCAGCAGGTCATGGACCAGTTTAAACAGATGAAAACTATGCTGTCATCTTTTCTCAGGCCAAGGCAGGAAACCATCAGAACAGTCTTCTGCAACTACTTGGCATCTGAGGTTGAGGCTTTAGAAGAAAGAGACTTTCAAATATTCAGAAATGAGGCTGTGAAATTTTCAAGTGGGATCTAGAACAGGGCAGAGGAAAGGACACATCGGCCGCAACAACCTCCTAGGAGCTCCCACTTCCACATCTGTACAATGGCCACAGCAACGAACACCAGTTGGCAGGGAATACATCTTAACTATTCGAGACACTCAGATGCCAGCAAGTCAGGTCATCCAACCAGCTCAGCAGAACCAAGTGACACCCAGAGGATAGCAGCAGCCAAGAGGGCTGTAGTTGTTAACAACCAACTCTTCAAGACCAATAACTTTCACACTGACCCCAAAGAAGCACTTCAACCCACTGTCGGTTACCCCTGCCTCCAGAGCAGTCACCCCAGCCCAGGTAGCGGCAGTAGAAGACCTACTCCACTTGCCTACAATCCGTTCTTTTCAGGATTACTGCTGTTAAATTTATAGGTCCTTCTCAGGACTATCCGAATCTTCCAATAACAATTAATTGCTGCATGTTTAAAAAAAAAGAAATGAAACTTTGGCCCCAGCCCTCCACAAAATATGTTAAAAAATGATTTAACTTTTAAGAATCTTTGACATGTCTGGGAAGGATTTTGACCTTTGGATCAGACCTTTTCAGTTTTGACCTTTGATAAACTTTTGAAGTTCTCCAAAGATTTTAACACCTGAGGAAGTTTTCAACTTAGAAGTATCTTGCACATTTGCAAAAAATAAAATTATGAAAAAAATTCTCTTTGACAGTTTACAAAATTTCGGTTTTAATGTGGGACATTTTTACATAACTTGTATTGATGTTTTTCAACAGTATCATGGGGATTATCATGTTTTTAAAAATTGTTTTGAAACTTGTTGGAAATGCATTGGAATGGTTTTTTTTTGTGTTTTTTTTTTAAAAAAATTTGTTGGAAATTGGAGCAACACCAGCTTAAATAAAAGTTCTTGGAATAATTGGGTAATAATAATAGTAATACTGGGCTCTAACATAGCACTTTCTCTATTATTAGCTCAAAGCACTTTACACAGTATTACCCCAGCATGGAACCAGCCGTGGTAACCTTACCTATTGCTGCCATGCACGTTGGCAGAAGATAGTATCCCTTATAGCTGGATACCCATATTTTTCCGTGGTTGAAGAGAGGCACAGTCCAGGTTGACATCTTGCCCAAGGATGTTATCCCACATGAAACAGTTGACATCATTGGGGATTGAACCCACGACCCTTGGATTATGAGTCCAACACCCTATAAACTGAGCCACATGAGACCCTGGGTAGTCCTAAAAAGGACTGATAGCTGCCAGTTTATTCTATTCCCAGGGTAGTTTCTTGGTACATCTCAGAACCTGTCCTCCTGCCCAGACAATGCACCAAGATGATTGAAGAAATCTTTCAGTACGTCTTGCTGATATTTGGCCTCACTTGAAGGATTCCTGTAGTTTTCATCAGGCACATACACTACGACTTGTTCATTTTGCAGGGCTGCTTGAGTGAGTGCCCTGTCTGCTCCACCCTGGTGTGTCCTCAGCATGTTGTGCAACACTACACATGTCAAAGTAATGTCTATGATAACCTTTGGCCTTTGCTCCATTGTGCCCAGTAAAACCCAGGCTGCCAGGATTCCAAATGCATTCTCCAATAACCCTCCTGTGTCCTGAGTTCCTGTAATTTCTATTCTCTCTTCCCTTGTGAGTTGTTTTCTGCTGTAGGGTTTCACAAGCCATGGCATCAAGGCAAAGGTGTCGTATACCGGCAAGAAAGAGTGCAAATCTGGACCCCCCTTCCAAAGGGGTTCAGGTGTGAGAAGCCCCAAGGTGCCATCCTCAATCTTCTTCCTCAACTTGCTGCGGTTAAATATTTGTGCATCTCATGAAGATCCACCTGATCCCCCATGCTCATGGGACACATTCTATTTGGTTCTGAACTTCTTATCCACCTTTTTTGCCAATCTTCAGGATCGCTTGGGCAGCTCAAATATTCGTTTACTTAAATACTTGAAATTTATCAAGGATGGTCTGGAAGACCTTGGGGACGAATTTACAGATGGTGGTTTGGCCAACCAGCCAGTGATACTGCAAGGACATGTAGGTTTCTCCTGTTGCCAGGTGTCTCAGCATTATTGCCAGTTTTAATCCAAATTCTAAGGGCTTCCTGAAATTAGTGACTGACTTCTTGATGTGGTGGTATATGCGTTCCTCAATGAGGTAAAAATATGCAGGTGGCATCCTGACAAAATTCTGGTAGCCTGGGGTATCAGTCTGTATCAAGTCAACCAGGAGGGTTCTATAGAGTCCTCTTTCTTCTCTTTGAAGGATCCAGGGCATGACCCAGGGGTTTGGTGGCTTTCTTCTTCTCCTGGGTTGTGGCTGTGGTGAAGGTGCTGGTTGTGGGGCAGGTGCTGGTCCTGGGTTCAGATTCTTTCTCTTCTGTCTGTCAGTCCAGTTAGGGTGGGCCAGGAAAATGCTCTAGTCCTGTCGGTTTGTCAGTATGGCTTGTCGAGGCTTGTCTGATAGGGATTTACGGCTTGTCTTGGTAGTTTCCTATCTAGTCATGGAGAAAAGCACCGTGACCCAAAGTCAGATTAGGAGGTAGATCTAGACAAGCCAGGATGTACTACATCCTGTTGGGAAGTTGAAACTGAACCAGAATTTTTGTGTTTTCCTTGATTTTCTTCCCTGACTCCCAACCTTTGCAACCAACCCTAGTCAGGTGTAAGGTCGGTTCCAGTAAAACACAACTATTATATTCATGAATTCATGAATAGATGGGGCCAGTGGTCATGGGGAATGCTGGTGTTACGACACCGGTGCAGGTATTTGCACACCTGCCGGCTTGGCCACATGACCTAGGGAACCTATCAAATGCTCACATGAACTCTTCCTCATTCTCTGGTGGAATCTTCCCCCAAGCCAGTGAGCTGTTAGGCAAAGTGGGGAGGACCAGGGAGGGCCTGAACCATTGTTACAGTAGGTAGGTGTTGTAGCTTATGACAGCTACATTTAAAATAAAATTGTACACTGGCTGTAAGTATAAAGAAAATCTGGCAAAGACAGCAACCATCATGGGTGAGTATCTGGAGACGAGGGTGGGGGAAAAGGCCAAATGAGTTCAGGAAGCATGAAAAAATCGAAGGCAGAAGAGTGTTCTCCAGCTGTCACAAGGTTGAGTTGGGATGAGATGCACCGTCTTGGGTTGCAAGAGAAAAATAGTTACCTTAAGTGGGGTGGAAGCCCCGCTCTATGGTGTGAGAGGATTCTGACACTCCCCATATAGGTAGTTCCTGGCATGGTGCCCCCCTTTTCTCTTCCCTGGAACCTGATATGCCCCCATTTGTAAGAGATAAACAATAACTGTGTACCTACTCTGGAGTCATGGGTTAGAGTAGAATTTCCACTGAAAAGTCTTGATTACACTTCAAGGCTGGAATGACCACTGGAGAGATGGACTTCTTTCCTTCAATTGCTAGTTGAATTTTGGTAATGAAGGAAGGAAAGGGGACAGTTTGATTTGATCCCAGTCACCCAGGCATAATAGTCTGTTGAGAGTCCAGGCGTCAATCTCACTACGCCTCTACCCTGAGGCTAAGGCTAATAGAATATCTGTCTTCAAGGTGCTGCCTCCTCCTTACGTTCAAAAGAGGCTATGTGAGTCTGTGTAACACAAGGTAAAGATTCCACTTAGGACGGGTCCTGGAGATCTTAGGATTATCCCTGTAGAAATTAGCAATTAATCTGGCAATATTCACATTGGTATTGATGTTTAGTCTGGAATTCACAAGGGTATCTGCATTAGCCATTCTATAATCTTCAATGGTGGAAGGGTATCTTTGGAAACCTTTAAATAAATACCAGAAGAGATTGCAGATGCCACCCATGGAAGGATTCCTGAAGTCCACCGTTTTGTTGTGCACAATCTTTTGAAAACAGTCCATTTTAATGTGTAGATGGTCCTGGTTGAAAGTCTTTGAGGAGCAGCAATTCTTTCTGCCACTTCTGCAGTGAACCAGTGTTGTTGGAGGAGTGCTGAATAAGGGAGTATTGGGTTGACATGATATTGGTTGTTCAGTGGTTGTGGAGCATAGTATGTATGGGTGGTAGTTATTTTAGTATGTCCAGCGAAATCTCCACCAAGTCCTAAACCATGGTTTCGTTGGCTAGTTTGGGGCAATGAAAATTATGTTGCACACTTGTGAGTGAAGGCAAAGCTTACGCAACCAGGTTTTTTTTTGCAACTTGTCTTTAAGAATTGAAAAGCCAGAAGAACTGCCTTCATTTCTAATAGGTTGATGTGTAGGTGTTTTTCCGTTTGAGACCAGACCCCTCATTGATTTGAATGTGCGCCCAACCTGCATTTGAGGAATGTAAAGATCAGTTTTTTGTGTTGCCTGGATTGGAGAACCAGGGCCATAATTAGGCCGAAAGGGAGGCTGGTAAACTGGTAGATGACACCTTTGTGTATTTTTGAGACTGGATATGGATAGGTACATGCAGGTAGTTGTCTGTAATATCTACAGAGGTGACCCACTGTCCCTAAGAAGACATGTTTTGGCTCTGGGTTCTCCATCTTGAATTTGGGTATGGCCAGGAACTTGGGTCTATAACTGGCCTCCAGCAGTTGCCAGGATTGGGGACCAGGATCAGTCAACTGTAGAATCCTTGGCTGTTTTGTGTGTGCACTACTTCAATAGGACCTTTCAGCAGCAGATCTTGAATAGAGTTATTGCATAATCTGCTCCCTAGTGGATCTGTCTGTGATTGTGCAGAACTGATCAAACAACCTCTCCCTTTGGTCCCATGCAAGGCGAAGATTGTTGAGACATGACTCGCTGGCCATTCCAAAGGTAGAGAAAATTGGTAATACTGATGTTTACAAGAAACATGTATTCTATATTTACCAGGTCTCTTTGCTGGACTGTGGCTGGAGGTCCACTTTTGTAGCCACACTTAGCTATGTTTGAGAACTCCTGAGGCACCACTTGTGGGATCTGCAAGTATTTGTTATCCATCATGCTGTACCAGTTGCCCTTGTGTCATGGGATGCCTGGGAACTTTCCCATTTCCAAGATGTGTTTGAGGTGCTGGGCTTAATCTTGGCCACTTTGGAGATGTGAGAGATCATCCACCATAGGAAGTTTGATTGGTGGAGGTTTGTCCACATTCTTCCGTTGCACCAGGAAGGGATCATGTCCTAGAGCCAAACCCAGTTTATAGTCTTCTTCAGCTGCTGGGTCAGAAATAGATAAAAATTCTCTAATCTTTTGGACCAACTCTCTGAAGGGAAGGTTAGGTGGCGCTGCTTGTTCCCCTGTGTCAGTAGGTTCTTTTGACCTGGTGGTAGCCTTGAAGGGTGATGCAGAAGTATCTGTTCCATATTCTTCCTGTTCCAGGGCCTGAAGAGAAGACTGAAGCCACGGAGCTGAAACATCTGTAGATTGCTTTGGAGGTTGTGAGGAAGATATGAAAGTAGGCACTTGAAGATGCGAGGCCACTGTTTGAAGTGATTGTATAGCGATGGCACAGGAACCTTTTAACCTAGAAATGCCCTTCTTAATTTCTGGAGGTGGCAAAACAGAAACTGGAGTGATGTACACAATGTGTGGTGCAGTTGATGCCAGTGGAGGAAGCTACTTGTGGAGGAAGTACCATGTAGTTGAACATCTGCTCCATTGACTGTTGAAGGAAATCCTGTAGGCCAGTCTGTAGTTGAGCAGAAATGTCCCTCTGTTCTGCTGTTATAGGTGGCTTTTAATCATCTGAGGCCTTGGTGTCTGAGGGATGTTAGATGAGTCAAAGTCCCCTTTCGCTGAGGCAGAGGTAAGGCAGCCTTCCTATCTGCTACTGAATGCCCTCCAGGAGTGAGTGGAAACTGTGGTGGAGATGGAAGTGAAGCCGGTAGGCTCATCAGAGGACTGGTGCCGGTCACTGGTGCAGTTGAACCAGAATGTTCTAGTTCCAGGTTAAGTAGAGTATCATCTACCCGGGAGAGATCTTCAAATGAGTTGAGAGCTCATGTGACTTCTGTAACTGGACCTCTTTGCAAAATTCTCCCTGAGGTGAGTCAATTGCTCTTTTGATAGTGCTGCACAGGAGGCACACTGATTTACATATGCTCCTTGTGCACAGGGGTCTTGACCTTTGCACTTAGCTCTACAGCCAAAGCAAGAGCCATGTGAATCACACTGGGCATAAAATGTCCACACTTGCCCCATTTCTGGTATGAAAGTGTCTTAACCATCCTACTACTAGCATCTATAAACTGTTATGAAACAATTTTTACAAAAATTAACCACCCACAGTTATGAAGCTGTAACAATTCACTAACGTGAGAGCCACAAGGAAAGCCAACTTGATAAGATGGCTTTCAACAAAAAAGAGGAAGAACTCATGTGAACATCTGATAGTTTCCCGAGGTCACATGGCCAAGCCAGTAGGTATGCAAATACCCATAATACTGGCATTCCGAGGTGACAATGGTTCCAGATAGGCCCATCTATCTGAAGTCACTAGTAATAAGTTTTCAACTTTTACTCTGGTTTCTTATGGTAAGCCACCCATAAAGCACATTATTGCAATAGGTAGGAAAATTCTAGCACAATAAAAAGAGGTTGTCAGGCATGAATATCACCTCATTTATCCATTTTCTCATTATATCAAAGTTCAAAATGAAACATAAATGAATCATAATATTGTTCCTTTGACAAGGAGAATCAGTCGACTCAACAGACCTCATGGACACTTAACTGCACCTTCCTATTCACTCAGAATCAGAATCAACGAAGTTCCTTAGAGTTTATCTCAAAGATGTCTTCAACCACTTTATCAGTTGCCCCTTCAGCTAGGACACAACCCCTTCACACAGTCTTCATTTTCCAGGCAAAAGAAGTAAAACTCGTGACACTAAAGAAAAAATATCAAATTCCACCAATATCTGGTGTATCTACAAGAAATTTTCAATCCAAATCAGAATCCCTGAATTTATATGTATGATATATGAGAACTGATCTCTCCAGAACCAAGGCTTCTCTGCAGAAGTGGCAGATCAAATTATTACACCTGAAATACTCCTTGCCATCTATGTCTCAAAATGCACTGTATTCCAGTAATGGAACATGGATAAACAGGTGTCCCTGAATTGGTGACATTTGCAATTTTCTGAGTTTCCTTTTCATGGATAAAGAAAGATGTCCACCTACCATTCAGAGATACAGGGAAGCTATTACACTCTAGGTTAAGTTAAAATTGTAGCACCATTAAAATTAATATGGCCAAGAACAGAGATGAGCCAATTCAAGGCCATACTACACACACCAAAGCATGACTTAAGGCAGTCAAAAAGAGTATTGTGGTCAACTTTGTCAAAGGCAGCTGAAAGATCAAGTAACACAATTGCAGTTGGCTCACCGCATGACATGAGAAATGGAACTCGCTTGTTATATGCAGTAAAGCAGTTATTTTTGAATGACCAGTTCTATGTAGATTTCTGACGATTGTCAAGTTTGTTGCTGCTAATATGTTCCATTAGCTGTTTCACGCAGGAAACAGAATATCAGTTTCTTCAGTCCGTCTCAGAAAGGCCATGGTTTTGCCACAGCTGCACCAGTGGAATGGAACATGCTCCGAATTAGTGTCAGATCACAACAGACCATTTCAAGCTTTAGAATCCAGCTCAAGACTTACCTGTTTAGACTAGCTTACCCACCACGACTTCAAGGGCTATTCATTTTGTATTCAAGTGTATTAGAGGAGTTTCATCAATTTTATGCAATATAAATGTTTCTATTATCATTGTTATTCACAACAACCCACTCCACTAAATTGGACATGAAACATAGTCCTGATACTGGACGATAGTTCTTCAAAGCTTTGCTTGGACCTAAAGTTAATACAGATATTAGTGACTGTCCTCTTGTTGAAATCCAGTGGTTATTCACTGAATCGACATCAAGTGTTGACACCAGTTGTATCCAAGCTATGAAAGTTCAGACAGAAACTTAACTTCTTCATTGATGGCATGCACCATGCAGTATAGAGTTTATCACGAAGCTTATTTTTTGTGTTGCCAAAGTGATCAAATATTGTAGAAGATATGATGAGGTTGTTTTGCAAAGAAAAGAATATTTTCATCAGCATTCACCACTGTTGGATGTGAAGCTTCTGTGTGTCTTGCTTATCAGTAAACCAAGTAGTTGTGACATGATTATATATGTTAAAACTTGCACTAAAAGGAAGTGGATCGAAATATATTGATGACCAGAAGCTGATTGAGAACTTTAATGTCTGGTTAACTGGGAGGGAACTTAATCACCAACTAAATATTAGTCACTCAGTTTAACAGCTTCATTGTTGCACTGGAGTGTGCTGGGTGTACTACTGAACTATATAAGGATACTAAGCCACAGCCTCAG
Source organism: Sabellastarte sp. h YS-2021 (assembly GCA_964017235.1). NCBI lineage: Eukaryota > Metazoa > Annelida > Polychaeta > Sabellida > Sabellidae > Sabellastarte > Sabellastarte sp. h YS-2021. The sequence continues at coordinate 79,790,438 of OZ024931.1, read as the reverse complement.
TAAAGGTACAACTGCACTGTTTGAATGCAGCATTCTTCAGATCTAGCACAATGGTGAGATGATAAGTTTTCTCCCAACAGGCAACAATGTCTGAATCCGGGGTCTGTGTGCAGTCTCTCTTGACCATAGAGAATTGAACTGATGAGCACTCTCCCAGCTTGAAATGTCGTTGATTTAGAGTTGAAAACAGGTCCTGATGTCGAAATCCACATTATCAACTAAAGCTAAGTTAGTTTTCTGACATGAAAAAGTAGTGATATTTTGATCAGAAATCATGGTGACTGTTGGTTGAAAAATTGACACTGACACAATTTCAACACTATTTCAAAGCTGGATTTCTGACTGGAAAAAGTAGTGATACTTCATAAAAAATCAACACTAAATCAAGTTAGATTTTCTGACATGAAATCTTAGTCATGTTATTGAACAGAAAACAGGTTGAATATTGAGAAATGAATGACTAACGATCGTTGATTGAAAATTCTTTTTCTAGAGGGAGATCTAGTGATTAAGTTTAACTTTTTGAAAGAACTATTATTGCAATAGTGTTTGAATTTGTAGGTATTTGTAAACCAAGACTAATTCTTAAGCTTAAGATTATAAAGATGATAAAGATTATGTGTGCATGTACTTGTACATTTTTATCTATTCTCCTTAATTTATAGCTACAATAAAACTGATGCACCCAAATTAATTTTTTATAATTTATAATTATATTTTGATAAATGCAATAATTAAAAAAAATGTTTTGAAGTCAAACTTATCTTAAATAAAAAAGATAAATTCAAACTATTCATCAAATCTTAGTAATTTGTTTCTCAAATGCCCCCATGCTCAAATAACTAGTTTTCAATTTACAAGTTTACACTGTAACATTTACAAGTTTAAGCTGTAACATTTTATCACACAGCAGTGAGGTCATGGGTGTTCCTGGTTTTTCTTATCTGTACCCTGCTACACAGAACATTAGGCCTGTGACATAAAGTAATTAGATAACACAGCAGGGGCGGAGGTGGGGGTTTACCCTTGTTCAATTGTATGCATGGTGTTTACTTCTTTAGGTCTGTTTTTTGTGGTCAGAACTGACAACTAATTAAGGTGGAGAGTCATGGGTGGAGTTCTACAAATGTGGCTATTCTTGTGCTTTTTTCAGTTTATATGACAAAGTTGTATAAGACACAAGCATCTGAACTGAACATTGTGGCTTTGCTACATGATTATAGCTTCTTTATAATTACCGTATAATTACAGCCAACTTAATAAAACATTTAATAAAATACTGAAGATATAAAAAATGTCAACACTATTTTTACAAAGAAAAAAGTATAAATTTATTTTAAAATTTCACAAAAGAATTTCTGTTGAAGACATTGAATAATAGCAGTTCTATTAATAACATAAAAAGGATATCTAGTTGGAAAATATGGATTTACATATCTTGAGAAATTATATTTGAAAGCTGATGCAAAATTATGTGTCATTACAATGTCATCAGAAATAGAATATTGAATATATAATGATTCATGAAAACATGTCATCTTGGAAAGAATTAATTAATTTGAAGTTGTATCCAAATTGTAAAATATGTATATGGATAGTTATTGTGTAATATTATTAAGAAGCTATAATTATGACACACAAGCTACAATGATTCAAATAAAGAAGACAGTGTAAACAACCTGATTTCACCCATTAAATTCAATCCTATTTCATACATTGGATTCAACCAAAAACGGTTTGCAAATCTAAACGTAATTCAACCAAATGTCACCCATTGAATTCAACCTGATTTCAATGTTGGTTTCAACATGATTTCACCGGTTGGATCCAGCCAAAAACAGTTTGCAAAATCCACATGTATTTCAACCAGATTTCCCACTTGAGGCCGTGCCGGGAACTGAACCCCGGCCTCAGAGGTGGGAGGCGAGAGTGTTACCACTCTGCCACCGTGGCCCCTCAGTCTGTTTAAAGTAGAAATCCAAGTTTTAATGAGGTTGCATAGTTGTTATTATATCTCAAACCAGAATATGTTTATTTAACATACTAGTCAAGAACTGAAAACAACAAAAATGGGGTGGGGGATGTAGTCAATATCAATTGTTGGAAATCAAGTTTGTATTTTTAGTGCATGAAAGTGCCCAAATTAAACTTCTTAAAAGAACATTAAAAGGTGATGATATGAAAAGGACTAAGCTAACTTGGTACATGTTAAACATAGATAAACACCTAATAAAAAAATAAATAAAACACCAGCTTACTATACTAAAGAATGCAAAACAGAATTTCATTGCCAGGTTTTGAAATATTGGCAAGAAATTAAATGCAGACCCCCATCAAGTATTGAAGAAATAATGAATGAATACATTTTTGATAATAAATATATCAGTTGCGACGGTAAACCATTGGACCATAAATTGTTTAAAATTAATAAGATTTTATCTGATCATTTAAGATTAAAAAGTTTATTAGATTATAATTGTCATATTCAAACATTCTAACAAATAAAGCATAAATTTGACTGGAAATTAAATATACACATGTATAACACCTTAATAATCTCTATACCAAAATTGTGGAAGCTGAAACTAAAAGGTTCACCACCAAGTATGAATATGCAAAGTGAAGTATATTTCAGTCAAAAAGGACACCTACTTAGTATAGCTAAAGTGAGTAACCAACAACTATATTTGGAGTCACTCAAAAATAAAATAAAAGAACCGACTGCAGTCAATACCTTCACAGACCTATTTCCTCATTTAGAATATGTGTCATGGAAATTAATTTTCTCAGTAACACATCACACAACACTGGAAATATATTTGCAAACATTTCAATATAAAATACTGAACAGATTTATAAAATGAAATTTTAATTTATAAAAATCGAAAATGAAATCAGAACCATATTGTGATAGTTGTGCCATAGCAATGGACACCACAGAGCATCATTTGTTTCTATGTCCACTTTCTAAGAAATTTTGGCCAGAAATGGAGGTTTGGCTCGACAAACAAAATAATATGCCAGTTAGAATACAGTGCACTATTTGTGAAGTCATCCTTGGCATCGGAATAAATCAGCTTAAAACATCCTTTTTTAAATTTTTGAATATTTTTATCCTCTTTGGAAAACATTACTTGAATTTTTGCAGAGCAGACAGAAAAAATACTGATTTTGTGGCGTTTTTAAGTATTGCAAAGTCAAAAATTAAATATTATAAAATAATTTTACAAAAATCTGTTGCTAATAATGATAAAAAACTTATTAGATAAGATAGAAAACATAAATTGGTTTCCATAATTTTCATTAAAGCTGAAAAACCTTTTTGTACAATATATATGTACTTTATTTATATAAGTATACTGATATTAATGTCACCTTAGTGTTCCATCTTTGGTAGTTATAATGTATTAACAAATTTACAGTCAAAAGTTTGTTAAGTTTACTGGAGTACTTATATTGTGTATTTTGTGTCTTGTATGAAATGTGTTAGTTCTTGTAGCCGTCTGTTACTGTGTATTTGTCTAGGTACTTCAAGTAATGTATTGTGTCTTGTAATATGACTTCTTGTATTGTAATGTGATATATATATATCCAATGAACACATTACAAATAGTTTGTTTGTGAATTCTTGTTATTGGCCTTGTAGGGCACATGACTTAGAGACACCACATGAATTTCAATAACAGACCCAGCAGGCATGCAACTTTGAAATCTGGTTGAATCCAACATAGAAATCTGGTTGACATATGTGTAGATTTTGCAAACCGTTTTTGGTTGGATCCAACTGGCAAAATCATGTTGAAACCAACGTTGAAATCAGGTTGAATTCAATGGGTGAAATCTGGATGAAATACATGTAGATTTTGCAAACTGTTTTTGGTTGGATCCAACCGGCGAAATCATGTTGAAACCAACGTTGAAATCAGGTTGAATTCAATGGGTGAAATCTGGTTGAAATACCTGTAGATTTTGCAAACTCTTTTTGGTTGAATCCAATGTATGAAATAGAGTTGAATTCAATGGGTGAAATCAGGTTGTTTACACAGTCTTCTTTATTTGAGTCATTGTAGCTTGTGTGTCATAATTATAGCTTCTTAGTAATATTATACAATAACTATCCATCTACATATTTTACAATTTAGATACAACTTCAAAGTAATTAATTCTTTCCAAGATGACATGTTTTTTTTATGAATATTTATATATTCAATATTCTATTTCCGATGAAAATGTAATGAGACATAATTTTGCATCAGCTTTCAAATATAATTGCTCAAAATATGTAAATCCATATTTTCCAACTAGATATCCATTTTTATGTTATTAATATGACCAGTATTATCCAATGTCTTCAACTGAAATTCTTTTGTGAAATTTCAAAATAAATTTATATTTTTTTCTTTGTAAAAACAAACAATTGTGACATTATTTATATCTTCAGTATTTTATCCAATTAGTTTCTTTTAAATGTTTTATTAAGTTGGCTGTAATTATACTGTAATTATAAAGAAGCTATAATCATGTAGCAAAGCCACAATGCTCTAATTAATTTTTAGTCACAGGCCTAATGTTCTGTGTAGCAGGGTACAGAAAAGAAAACCAGGAACCCCCATGACCTCACTGCTGTGTGATAAAATGTTATGGCTTATTTTCTCTGTAAAGAGAAGTTTTCAGTGTAAACTTGCAAACTGAAAACTAGTTATTTGAGCATGGGAGCATTTGAGAAACAAATTCAATTACTTAGTTGATAAATAAGTTTGAATTGATCTTTTTTTATCTAAGATAAGTTTGACTTCAAAACGTTTTTTTTAATTATCCGGAATTGCATTAATCAAAACAAAAATTATATTTGGGTGCATCAATTTTGTTGTTGCTATAAATTAATAAGGGGAATGGACAAAATTTGTATCAGTACATGCACACATAATCTTTATCATCTTTATAATCTTAAGTTTAAAAATGAGTCTTTGCTTTACAAATACCTACAAATTCAAAAACTATTAAAATAATAGTTCTTTCAAAAAGTTACACCAAATCACTTATAATATCTCTCTCTAGAAAAACAATTTTCAATCAACAATCACTAGTCATTCATTTTCCAACATTCAACCTGTTTTCTGTTCAATAATATGACTTAGATTTCATATCAGAAAACCTAACTTGATTTAGCATTGATTTTTTTTATGAAGTATCACTACCTTTTCCAGTCAGAAATCCAGCTTTGAAATAGTGTTGAAATTGTGTCAGTGTCAAACCAAAAATCACCATGATTTCTGGTCAAAATATCATTACTTTTTCATGTCAGAAAACTAAGTTAGCTTTAGTAGTTGATAATGTGGATTTCAATGTCAGGACTTGTTTTCAACTCTAAATCAACGACATTTCAAGGTGTGTGCCTGCTGCGGAAGGTTACATTGACAAAATCCCAATGTCACTTCAAACAATGCTAAACATTGACCTTTGTTAAACTACACAAATAGGTAACAATAGGGTTCATCAGTATGAACATTATTACTAAGATTCTGCATGTGTTGTTGTAAAGCTCAAAAATATACCAACAGGTATTCTGTGACATGTTAACATTTTGGCTCAATATTAATTTACTAGTTAAGCAGACAAGTTGGTGCAAAATGTTGGCAAATACATTGCCAATGAATCTTTTATTGATTACAGATCTTTTTTAACTGGTTGATGGTGCTAAGTTTCTTGTGTTAAGTTTCTCCTCATAATTCCTTGTTAGTTTCTTATCAATAATCCCAACTTATAAATATAGAAAATCCTTTTGAATAATTTATTATTTTTCACTACAACTTACATTGGAATTTTTTCTGGAATAGCACCTCTTACCGCATCTCCATGCTGACTGGCTCTTAAAAATATGGGGGCGGGGCTTAAATCCCACACACCTTTCATAAAACCCCTGAGTATAGCAGCCTATTTTAGGGTGATGTAATTTAGAAATTTAGAGTTTTCCATTATTCCATCTCATTTGAGAATAGCAAATATATGTTATAAATAAAGTTTTTTACAATAATTCCTACTTACAAATGTGGTCACTCCTTTAAAGGTGAAATATTATAATTATATCCACTATAACATATATTGGAATTTTTTCCAGAATAGCACCTCTTACTGCACCTCCATGCTGATTGGCTCATACATATATGGGGGCAGGAATTATTGTATATTGGAACTTTTCCCAGAATAGCACCCCCCACTAATTAATTAATCAAAACCGTCCCAAGTTTGCAACACAGGTGTAGTCATCCTGGGAGGTAGATGCTTCCATTTTACAAAATATTGCAAGGAAACCCCAGGGGAAATCTGTGTCCTCATATATTCTCATGAATATAATGACCGCACCTCATATTTTAACACCGCACCTCGACGCACCATTTTACCGCACCTCATATTTCAACACCGCACCTCGACGCACCTGTTTTTTTTTTTTGAAATCCGGGAAACTATAAAGTACCAAAATATGGGCATCCAAAATATATGGGTTTAGTAGTCGCCATTTAGAAAAAAAATCCAAAGTCTAGTATATGAAAAGAAAATCTGGGTTTTAATGTACATATCAGAAGAGGAACATATTCAAAGGTTCGTATATCATTTCTGCTGCAGTTTTTCGACGTTACATCTCTTTAAATGTAGGTGTCAATGCCATTAACGCTCCACAAATGTATGTCAGCTGCACCAGTAATCTAGACGTGGTTATAGTACCTCGGCTCTACTTTACTTGCGTGTAGAGCCGTGGCACGACCCCACAGAAAACTGGAGATTTGCATAAAACACAAATAGCATACAAATGTGTACATATAACAGTTTCCACAAATATTTTGTTTCATTTTCTTCCACTATCAGTCAACATGTAAACATGTTTGACAAAAAATAAACGAACTGGTTATTTACACCACGGCTGTGTACATAAGGGTATTTCAGTTCTTTATGTACACCACGGCTGTCGACCAGTGCAGCATTTGTGTCCTTTGATGTACAGACTTCTGTAGAGACTTTCTAAGGGATTTAAACATTGAAAATACTTATTTTCTTGAATAAATAATGAGGGAAGGAAATTATTGACCTTTCAGGTCAATAGAACTTTGTATATTGCACGTATCTTTATTTTTTTTTTTCTGCGGTTAGTGAAGCATGCGGTGATATCGGCGAAATCGGCGATATTACGTTTTTACCATTTCGTTATGAAACAGTTTTAAATTGATGTATTATGATTGTAACTTGTATTTATTTACCTTTTTGGTGTCATATACTGTTATCCTTGTTGTATATGATTGCTGTAAGTGGTTTGTATTGTATCCTCATGTCAATGTGCAGAGAGGATGTTATCACTTCAAAGTTTGGGAGAATACTAAATTTTAGACCAATAGGATTCCTTGTTTCAATTTTACAGGTGCAGACTTTGAGTTATTCTCCCATGTCTGGGATTCTCTATAAAAGCAGGGTGAATTGTGTCATTCTTTGCTGAATTGGTATAGGTAACAGAGGACAGACATGTCAGGGTAAAACCTGGTATTTTCTTCTGTTAGATTTTAGAAATGTCAGGGTAAAACCTGCATGGTATTATTTTCATAGGTTGCAGGGAAAGTTGCAAGATGACATTTTAAAGCAGGCAGGGAAAGGAGAATGTTCTGTACATAATTTCTGTTTGATTTCAGGGTAAAACCTGTTTGGGAATTTACTTTAAAGTATCATGATATTTTAACTGTTTATTTCAGGGGAACTTGGGTTTTCATTTAATACTTTGCTGCTTGTTGTATTTAACTATGTTTGAATGAATTAATGATGAAGTAGTTTGTATTTATTTCTAGTGGCAGGGTAAAACCTGGCAAGAATTGAATGGACTGAGATGTTATAGATGCATGTGGTTGATTGTGCATGATGTGTTGACTTCAGTCATATGATTATAGTTTCAGGCTGAATGCCGGTGATTTGATTAATATTCCATGGGGTAAAACCCATGACTAATTGAATTCATTTCAATTCATTTCATTAGGTACTGAAACTACTATGGTACTTGATAAAGGATGGAACCAGTGTTTTTGACATAGAGTATGATCCAAGGTCTAAGTGTTAGTAGACAGTAGGTTTCCAGTGTTATGACTTGTTTTCAATTCTTTTAGTTGATTCTGGGAATTATTTGAATGTATATAATATAAATGTGATTTCTGATTATTTTTGATACTTTTGTGACATTAGTGCTTGTACCAATTCAGCCCCAGCAATTGCTGGTAAAATACTTGTTATATTTTGTAAATAAATGTTCTCTTATGTGACATAAGGCTTTCTCTTGACATTAGTTCAACATCAAGACCCTTGGCACGTTACATTAGGTTTTACTGTCAACTTTCCCAAAATAAATCCAATTATATATGGCCACAACTTTGAGTAATGCAATAATACACTACAATAATATAAAGTAAAACAAAAGCTGTTTTATCAGTGTTAGTTTGAAAATAAATGCAATTTCTCTCTTTTACAAGAATATATTTGATTAATGCTTATAAAGTTGAAACAGAAAGGCCAAAAACAAGTTGACATTGTCCTGTTCACTCTCCATGGATATGTATTTAGTGAGAAATATAGAATCTTAAAAAGAATGTTTTTCTTTTTTGTATTTTTGCTATATATCACTTTTTTGTAAGGTGTGTAGATGGCCGTGTGTAGAGGCTTTCATGCCATTAGAACCTGGTACATTTGTAATGTATGTTACTTGTATGATTCTTGTTCCATGTGTATAATGAATAAATAATTAAACAATAAAAAATAACATCTTCACTGTCTTTGTCATCTAAGTGTCATCCAACCCAAGTTAAGCCACAACTATTCGACCTGTGGGGATCAAAAGGCTAATTATGTAACAAATTTTACCTGGCTGGGTACACAACAAGGTGTGTATAAGAAATTTAATTTAGTTTCCACAGTACAATAGTGGGGAAGACTAATCATCCCATTTCTAGGGGGACTGACATAGCATGCACAATAAGGTGGTGTAGAAGACATTATCTGGCTAATATACACAACGGTGGTGTACATAAGAGACATTATCTGGCTAATATACACAACGGTGGTGCACATAAGAAACCATATCTAGCTTATGTACACAGCGGTGGTGTACATAAGACGACTTTTCGGCATTGCGTAGTGCGTACACAGCGGTGGTGTAAATATCCTCTGCCAAAAATAAATGCCATTTCCTGATTTTCTACATTTTTTGGACCATTTCTCCAAAATTTTGAAAATGTTCTGTTATAGTAAAAGCTGTGTAAAATACCATATATTTTGTAAAAATATCGTATTTGTTGTGTCTTTGGCTTAATATCGACTGTTTCTAATTATATTAAACCATTTTTAGTCATTTTTTCAAGTTTTATTCAACAGAAAAAGATTTTTTGCAAATCTCCAGTTCTATGTGGGGTCGTGCCACGGCTCTACACGCAAGTAAAGTAGAGCCGCAGTAACCACGTCTACCAGTAATCATGCTACTAGTAGTGCACTACTTCATAAAAAATATTAATAAAGTATGATAAAACAAGTCTACATTAACTTCTCCACAACTATAAAATACTTCAGGCATTATTTATGCTGAATTATGAAGAAAATATCCACTAAAATGCTGAAAAATATTTGTTGCATTCATTTAATTTTGAATGTCAAAGGTTATATATCACAGGGTTACTGACCCAGTTTTCATGCTATCTGTTGGTTATATCAGAAACTTTAAAATTAAATAATTTTTGCACAAAACTATACAAAAACAAAGACATAACTGTTGACCTGTACGTATTAACCTTTCCAATTGTGGTTTAATTGTAAAAATTGGTTATGTATTGACAGATTTACAAGCATTTAAAGATCAACAAAATTTCAAATTGTATGGATAAAAATTTATTGGCATACAAACTATTGCATGAGCCCTAAATAAGGACTCAAAGACCTTGACAAGTGATATCCAAGTACCCGATTCATCTACAGAATGATAAATGTATCATTTTGAAGAAAAATAACAGTAGATTTTACCATTTTCATTTGAAGAAATTGCATTTTATACTGGTTGAGATATTGCTAAATATGTTGCAAACACACGAAAACTGGTGCTAGCACGAAAACTGGATCATCGGCCATACGGGTACGGGTAATTTCGTTGTGCTAGTACCTGTACTATGGTCATCTGTGGTGTTTTCGTGTCACTGGAGTGTTCGTGCATGGTTTTTTTCTGCGGGATTGCACATACATTATACTATAGGAATATAGCATTGAAAAGCCGCCTAAACACAGAATTTTAGATGGGTTGGCATGATCTAAGCACTCAGACGAAGTCCTATTCTAACATGACTGTTTAAAATAAAATACCTCAAACACTTGTAAGATTAAAAAATATATCCAAGTGAACGCAATAGGGTGCCGGCATGTTGGCTGTTCCATTGAATGAACAGGGATGATGATTTTTTCCTCCAAATATATACTGTTAATTTTTCTCTGAATTAAGGTACAAGCAAACCATTCAAGAACGCACAACTTTATTCACCATCACATAGTTTATTAAATATAATTATGAAAACAAACTTATAGACTGTTGTTTTTTTGTCCAATAATTATGCACGGGGATGTTGATAACGGCGGTAATGTTGATGCAGAATTTTAGACGGCTTAGAAATCGCTCTCGACCAATCAGAATGACGGACACATCCGTGTCAATGTTAGAATGTAATATTCTAAATCTTCACTTTCATCGATAATTCTTTTTATTAAAAATTGAAGTTTTCATAAAAATGTTGCTGAAGTTCGATTTTACAGAGAACTGCTGGTTGACACATTGATTTTCGTCTAAATAATGCGTGCTTAGATTTAACTAAGAAAATTGTATTTTTGCTGTTGTCCCATGACACCATGGCCATATGAAATATATTATCATATTTAAAGTTATGATTTAATGACAAATATTTCCAAAAATTTTAATCCAGAGAACCTGCAAATTACTTCATTTAGCATATGACATGAAAACTCCACAGTAAAAGTTTTTACGTGCCCTTTATTATATCCCCAGACGAAAGTCGGGGATATATTGGATTCAGGTCTGTCGCGCCGCCGCCGCCGTAGAAATTTCCTTGTGTATGCGATAACTCAAAAACGGATTAATATTTTTTTTTAAACTTGGTACACATGTTAAGGATGCCCAAAGGAAGATCTCTATTTTAAGGTGACCTTAAACTCCCAATAATAAAGAACTTATGCCCGCCTTAAGGTCAGAAATTGCACTTTTGGCCACTTAGAGCCCTCTAGGTCACAAACTATGAGGCTTATCTGCCTCAAATTTTACCTGAGAACACATTAATATATTCTTAGTACATGTGCCGAAAATCAAGACTTTAAGTTGAGGAGAAAATTCTCTTTGAGGCCCATAAAGACCCCACTTAGGACTTTTTTCCTATATTTTTAACTTATTTTGCCCTATAATTTGGAAGTGGTAATTCTGATGAGTCTCAAACTGTACTAGATGTAACTCTTATATGTAATCCTTGTCTGTGAAAAATTTAAAGGCTGTAGGTTTACCTGTTAGGCCGACTTAAGATCTCAAAATTGCCCACAGAGACCCAATTTATGGACTTTTTGCCATCTTCAAGCACTGTAGCTTTCAAACTATGTCTCTCATCTAAGTGAAATATCATCTGAGAATATATCAATATGTTTTTCTTGTATGTACTCCAAAATTTAGGCCTTTAATAGACATTCCTTATATATATATTTGATTTGATTTTAGTGATAAGATTAACTGAGCTTTTTGTATTTGATTACCCCTTTTATATTATAAGTGTTTGTTTACCATTTGTGCTGCAGCACTCCATCTCTTTGTAGTCCCACCCCCCATCCCCCACCCACCTCTGGGACCTCCAGCTATTGAGTGACACTAAATAAACAAAGGTATACAGATCTTCTGTAATAGTGAGAGAGGTGTGGAGAAGGGGAGAGAGGTGGGGTGGGGGTGGGAGGTGGTGTTTGCTTCATTATCTAATTATCTAAGACAAAGGGAGTCAGAACTGAGATTGTGTCACATATTTAGGTTGCATATATATGGACCACATATATAGGAATTGAGGAAATGAATAACTGAAAAACAATGCAAATTCTAAAAATAATATAATAAAATAATAATATAAATAATATATGATTTTTAAATAATATTTTATTTGTGAACAAATATAGAAACAGAGATACGCTTTTGGAATTATGAATTTAGAATGGACATTCAATCATCAATCATTTAAATACTTTGAAAATAGGTTCAGAGTTACCCTTTGCAGGAAGATTGAAAAGTATGATGAGTTGAGTTAAAAATAATATTTTATTTGTCAACAAATATAGAAACAGATATGCTCTTTTGAGATTATTAATTTAGAATGGACATTCAATCATCAATCATTTAAATACTTTGAAAATAGGTTCAGAGTTATCATTGCAGGAAGATTGAAAATATGATCTGTTGAGTTATATATTCGACGTCTGGGGATACACCATCTTCCTTGGGAAGATATAAACTTAGTAGATTGATGTGCTGAAGTTCATATAACTTTTCCCAATATTTATGGCATACAACAAATGGATTAAATAAAAAATTCCCGATCAAAACCTGTGGCGTGAGTGATGACCTGTCTGGGGATATGTTGGCGCCGAGTTGGCCCAATCTAGTTTTATAATCTTTTTGGCTTCAAAATATGAATTAAAATTAAAGAAAAAAAGTTTTTTCTGCAGAATATGAATGTAAACAAATTTCCATTCACAAGAACAAATTTAAACTGAGAGTTTATTCGTTATAATGGTTACAGCCAGTGGAAATTTTTAATAGCATGAAAACCCCATGGATCATCATACGTAGTAGGGATCTACTCAAAATACCCCACCATAAAATACCATGTTTTTGGCAAAACCCATAAAAAAACCCACCCTTAAAATTGACAGGCATAAAAACCCACCCTTCATGACAACACCTTTAATATCTGCTTTTCTAGAATAACTTTCTCTTCCCTACAAAAAGTATGTGTCATTTCACATTGTTTCACATAAATTGAAAAAAAAAAAAAAAAAACTTTATGAAAGGCAAGAGTCTATCGATTGGGTCCCTGATCATTAGAAATGCTAGCTATCAATCAGGTTCCCTGTCATATTTTACAAGTGAGTATTTGAAATTTACCTGTTAATACAAAATGCGAGAAAGATTTATTAAGTGAAAAACCATCCCTTATTTAGATCTAAGGTCACCTTATCTAAGTATTGTTGTAGAATATGGTCCCAGTAATCATGTCAGAATATGTTCAAGTCTGAATTGCTAATTTAATTACCCCTCTTTTAATCATGTCAGAATGCATTGTACTAAATGACGCCATATAGTGTCATCATTTTGTGTAGGAAATATTAATTAAGCGTCCCTTGTTTGTGTATAGGAGACCTTCAGGCTCCGGCGGCTCTGCATTTTGTTTTCCTTATAACTCTGTAACCGTTAGGCGGATTCTTTTCAAATTTGGCAGGTTTATGCAGTAGCCTTGGGGAATTTTTTTGAATATGCTGCAGTGACATTTCAACCAATCAGAGAGGTCACATGTATTGACCAAAAATGTCTTTTTTCGCTGGGGAAGCTTGTCCAGATGATAACTTGAAAGGGATTTTATCAGTTCACCTGAAACTTAGCAAATACATTCATTCTATTAAAATCTGGAAATCATTAGATTTTGGCATTGATTGGTTAAGAAATGGCCGAGTAATTAATGATTAATTAATCATTATGAATTTTCCAAATAAGGAAAACACAAAAATGCTTATAACTCGAAAACTGTGCTAGATAGAGTGATTTCGACAAAATTTTTGATCCACAGGGTGTCTCTGCAGAGTAGCTATCCCAATTTTGAAAAAAATTTTGTCTCGCCAAAAATAGCGGCCATTTTGAATTTTCGAATTTTTCGCAAAAATTGCAAAACATAAAAATGCTTATATCTCGAAAACCGTGCTAGATAGAGCGTTTTCGATGAAATTTTTGACCCACAGGGTATCTCTGCAGAGTAGCCATGCCAATTTTCAAAAAATTTGGACTCACCAAAAATGGCGGCCATTTTGAATTTTCGAATTTTACGCAAAAATTGCAAAACACAAAAATGCTAATATCTCGAAAACTGTGCTACATGGCAAATTATCTCTTAAAAGTATTGCAGATAGCCAATTTTTCTCAAATAATTCATTCACCTACTTTTGGAAGAGCTTTCACATGGTGAAGTTTCAGACCCATAGCTAATTACTCACCTACTCAAAATGAGTAAATGCGAATTATCTCTAAAAGTATTGGAGATACCCAATTTTTCTCAAATAACTCATTCATCTACTTTTGGGAGAGCTTTCACTTGGTGAAGTTTCAGACCTGTAGCTAATTATTGACCTACTCAAAATGAGTAAATGCTAATTATCTGTAAAAGTATTGCGGATACCCAATTTTTATCAAATAACTTATTCATCTACTTTTGGGAGAGCTTTCACATGGTGAAGTTTCAGACCCGTTGGTAATTACTCACCTACTCAAAATGAGTAAATGTGAATTATCTCTAAAAGTATTGCAGATGGCCAATTTTTCTCAAATAACTCATTCATCTACTTTTGGGAGAGCTTTCACTTGGTGAAGTTTCAGACCCATAGCTAATTATTCACCTACTCAAAATGAGTAAATGCTAATTACCTCTAAAAGTATTGCAGATACCCAATTTTTATCAAATAACTTATTCATCTACTTTTGGGAGAGCTTTCACATGGTGAAGTTCCAGACGCGTAGGTAATTACTCACCTACTCAAAATGAGTAAGTGCGCATTATCTCTAGAAGTATTGCAGATAGCCAATTTCTCTCAAATAACTCATTCATCTACTTTTGGGAGAGCTTTCACATGGTGAAGTTTCAGACCCGTAGATATTTACTCACCTACTCAAAATGAGTAAATGCGAATTATCTCTTAAAAGTATTGCAGATAGCCAATTTTTATCAAATAAATGATTCACCTACTTTTGCAAGAGCTTTCACATGGTGAAGTTTCAGACCCATAGCTAATTACTCACCTACTCAAAATGAGTAAATGCTAATTATCTCTAAAAGTATTGCAGATAGCCAATTTTTATCAAATAAATGATTCACCTACTTTTGCAAGAGCTTTCACATGGTGAAGTTTCAGACCCATAGCTAATTACTCACCTACTCAAAATGAGTAAATGCGAATTATCTCTAAAGTATTGCAGATAGCCAATTTTTCTCAAATAACTTATTCATCTACTTTTGTGAGAGCTTTCACATGGTGAAGTTCCAGACCCGTAGGTAATTATTCACCTACTCAAAATGAGTAAATGCTAATTATCTCTAAAAGTATTGCAGATAGCCAATTTTTCTCAAATAACTCATTCATCTACTTTTGGAAGAGCTTTCACATGGTGAAGTTCCAGACCCGTAGGTAATTATTCACCTACTCAAAATGAGTAAATGCTAATTATCTCTAGAAGTATTGCAGATAGCCAATTTTTCTCAAATAACTCATTCACCTACTCTTGGGAGAGCTTTCACTCAGTGAAGTTTCAGACCCGTAGCTAATTATTCACCTACTCAAAATGAATAAATGCCAATTATCTCTAAAACTATTGCGGATACCCAATTTTTATCAAATAACTCATTCATCTACCTTTGGGAGTAAATGTGAATTATCTCTTAAAAGTATTGCAGATAGCCAATTTTTTTCAAATAACTCATTCACCTACGTTTGGAAGAGCTTTCACACACGAAACTGAAAAATTGTGAATATCTCGGAAAAGTTATTTTTTCTCCTTTAATGCTCGGTGGGAGATACACACCGCGGCAGTGGTCTTGTTTTCAAAAATTTTTGTCTCACCAAAAATGGTGGCGATTTTGAATTTTCGAAGTTTTTGCAAAACACAAAAATGCTTATATCTCGCAAACTGTGCTAGATGGAGCGAATTCAACAAAATTTTTGACCTGCTGGATATCTCTGCAGAGTACCCATGCCAATTTTCAAAATATTTTTGTCTCGCCAAATATAGCGGCCATTTTGAATTTTTTGCAAAAATTGCAAAACACAAAAATGCTTATATCTTGAAAACCGTGCTAGATAGAGCAGACTGCGCTGACTTTGGTTGCCACAACAGTATAAGGCTAGAAACGGAACATTTTCTTAATACTTTAGCACTCACCTTTATATCCTTTTCGGGACGCTTTGTTTTTGCTGTGCAAAAACATTATCTTTTTTTTTTGCGAGCAATCCTCTAGTTAATTCCGATAATCAACCAATGAAATTAAAAGGCTAATTGAAACATACATATAGTGTTAGGGTAGCCCCACTGACGATTTCAGCAATTAGTACCCATTTATTATAAACTAGTTAGGTGAGGGTTCAATGAAATTAAAGGGATAGTTGAACTGTGCTTACACACAGATCTGTACAAAGAAAAATGGGACCCGTTCAATAGTAACGTGTTCTATTGATTGGGTCCCTTTTCGTTAGCCACTTCGTTATGAAAATGTATTATCTAATAATTATAGAGTTTTGCAGATTTTACAATTGCTCAATTGCTTATCTTTGTAATCCACTATTTCTAGTTATTCTTTTGAAGGATTACACAATATTTGTAATGGTATTTTTCACCAGAAGCCACATGCACTGCCCCTACACTCAGACACAATTGTTATCTGTATTGTCCACTATTTCCAGTTATTCTATTGAAGCATTAAGCATACTGAGGCATCCGGTGGATACTTTGGTTTAGCGTTCACTACGCCGCTGCCGTTGCGCGTAGAGATATTTTCGGTGTTAACGCTCCAAGAGGAAAACTACATCAGCTAGGTTCACCAAATTTGTAGGATATCTTCATTGGGGGGTAAGCTTCTCTGGGAAGGAAATTAGCCTCATTCTAAAAAACAAGATGGCAGCCGCGGGCATTTCTTTGAAAATTATCTACATTTTTCTACTGGCTGTTTCTCATAGGTGGAAGGTTGAATGTATTCATAGGTGATATGTGTAACAGATATATATGTTCTCTACAACCTTGCACACATTTGACCTTGAAGCTCTTAATTCAAGGTCATCCACGGAGTGCCAAAGTAACCCACATAGCAGACTTTAAAAGTGCTTATATCTCCCTTATTATTGGTCCTAGGGGTCTGCAATGTGAAACCAACCTATAGGAAATCATGTGCTGCGAATTTTTTGATGTGGTCAGATTTGACCTTGGACCCCTCCTTCAAGGTCAAACAAGGATAGCCAAACTTAAAAGTGCTTATAACTTGCTTATTATTGGTCCTAGAGGTTTGGGATGGTAAACCAACCTATAGGAAATCATGGCCTGGGAATCTTCTGGTGTGGTCGGATTTGACCTTGGGCCCCTTCTTCAAGGTCAAACGAGGATAGCCAAACTTAAAAGTGCTTATAACTCCCTTATTATTGGTCCTAGAGGTTTGGGATGGTAAATCAACTTATAGGAAATCATGGGCTGGGAATCTTTTGGTGTTGTCACATTTGACCTTGGGCCCCTCCTTCAAGGTCAAACAAGGATAGCCAAACTTAAAAGTGCTTATAACTCACTTATTATTGGTCCTAGAGATTTGGGATGGTAAACCAACCCATAGGAAATCATGAACTGGGAATCTTTTAATGTGGTCAGATTTGACCTTGGACCCCTCTTTCAAGGTCAAACAAGGATAGCCAAACTTAAAAGCGGTTATAACTCGCTTATTATTGGTCCTAGAGGTTTGGGATGGTAAACCAACCTATTATAGGAAATCATGGGCTGGGAATCTTCTGGTGTGGTCGGATTTGACCTTGGGCCCCTCCTTCAAGGTCAAACGAGGATAGTCAAACTTAAAAGTGCTTATAACTCGCTTATTATTGGTCCTAGAGGTTTGGAATGGTAAACCAACCTGTATAAAATCATGGTCTGGGAATCTTTTGGTGTGGTCGGATTTGACCTTGGGCTCCTCCTTCAAGGTCAAATGAGGATAGCCAAACTTAAAAGTGCCTATAACTCACTTATTATTGGTCCTAGAGGTTTGGGATGGTAAACCAACTTATAGGAAATCATGGGCAGTTAATCTTTTGATGTGGTCAGATTTGACCATGGACCCCTCCTTCAAGGTCATACGAGGATAGCCAAGCTTAAAAGTGCTTATAACTTGCTTATTATTGGTCCTAGAGGTTTGCAATGTGAAACCACCTTATAGGAAATCATGGGCTGGGAATCCTCTGATGTGGTCAGATTTGATCTTGAGCCCGTTCTTCAAGGTCAAACGAGGACAGCCAAACTTAAAAGGGTTTATAACTCATTTATTATTGATCCTAGAGTTTTGCAATGTGAAACCAACTTGCAGGATATTGTGGGCTGGGAATCTTGTGATGTCAGATTTGACCTTTGGCCCCTCCTTCAAGGTCAAACAATGGTTCACTGGCTTTGGTGAGTTGTCTTTCCGGTGGACACAGATTTTCATTGGTTCTCCGATGCGTAGGTCTAGTGAATGTTCTTTTCAACAGAAACCACATACACTGCCCCAATACCAAGACTGAATTGTTTATCTTTATAATCCACTTTTTCCAGTTATTCTATTGAAGGATTAAACATGGTGTTATGAATGGTGTTTTTTTTGTAACCAGAAGCAAAATACATTCCAGAGTTGCTTCTAGGATGCGTTTTCTGCGATATCTCGCATTAATTTGCTTTTGCTCGCGGATTTCATCGAAGTATGCGGGGACAAGATTGTAAAAGAACGCATTCAGCACAAGGCAATGCGGGATATATCTACGAAGCGAAAAGACGAGAGATCAAAGAAATCGAAACGATGCGTGGAGCGAGAGTTTGTCGAGGTTTTGATTTTTCCGTCGAAACGTTCTTCGAATAATGCCTGTAGACGATTTTGGTTTCGTGATCGTTTACAAACTCAAATATATTATGAGGTACAGACAGTATTTGGACATATTATACCCAAAAATATAAAATTAAGCTGAAAGTGGATGATTATATAAAAATGGCTGCAAGAAAAACGAAACTTACAGTAGACTGGATTGTTACCACAACAGGCCATGGCAGTGAAGCCAGTGCTGACCCTACGGGCGTACATATCTGTCGGATTTCCCAACAATGTATGTGTAGAAAAATATTTTACTTGATCAAAATTCATGGACAACTCATTAATATTAATGAGGTCACAGATTTTCATGGTGGTTTTAATTCTTAATATTTTCTGATTTAAGATCAAATATGGTCGATGGTCCAGTTTTCGTGCTAGCACTAGTTTTCGTGTGTTTGCAGCATATTTAACAATATCTCAGCCAATATAAAATGAAATTTCTTCAAATAAAAACTGACATAATCTACTGGTATTTTTCTTTAAAATGATACTTTTATCATTTCTGTAGTTGAATCAGGTACTTGGATATCACTTGTTAAACTCTTTTAGTCCTTATTTTGGGTTCATGCAATAGTTTATTTGCCAATAAATTTTTATCGATGCAATGTGAAATTTTGTTAATCTTCAATTGCTTGTAAATCTGCCAATACATAACCAATTTTTACAATTAAAACACCATTGTAAAGTTTATTGTGTCTTTGTTTATTGTGTCAGTTATGTCTTTGTTTGTGTATAATATTGTGCAAAAATTGTTTAATTTTAAAGTTTATGAAATAGCCAACAGATAGCATGAAAACTGGATCAGTAACCCTGTGACATATAACCTTTGACATTCAAAATTAAATGATTGCAACAAATATTTTTCAGCATTTTAGTTGATATTTTCTTCATAATTCAGCATAAATAATGCCTGAAGTATTTTATAGTTGTGGAGAACTTAGTGTAAACTTGTTTTATCACATACTTTATTGATATTTTTTTTTATTAAGTAGCATGATTACTGGTGCAACTGACATACTAGAAGGACTACAGAGCTCATGTATGCGTAAAAAATATTTGACGATTCCATTGGATTTTTTAGCAATATTTTACTTGAAGAATTTGTGGACTACTCATTACTATTCATGAGGTCATGGTATTCTGTGGGGTTTTCCAACATATTTGTATGAATTGATGGTGTAATGACTGAATTTGTGATGCCATGACTTCAGATGAAAACTTAAAACCATAATGCCATGACAGGAGCCACTTTGATGTAAATAACCATTTTCATTATTTTTTTTAAATTCTATCACTAGCCTTGAAGTTTATTTTTATTGGGCAAGACAATAAAAATTGACCACTAATTAATAGAAGTCCACTGTTAAAAATGCCTAAATAAACTGAAAATGTATTTTTTATTAGTTTAAACTTATCATAAAGTCGTCCCCCAGAATTTTTAGCCCCTCCCCCACATTTTGTGTAGTGGTGGGGGATCGCCCCCACTTTTTGAAATTCCTAGAATCAACACTGTATTTTTGAAAAAAGTTTTGTCTCGCCAAAAATGGTGGCCATTTTGAATTTTCGAATTTTTCGCAAAAATTGCAAAACACAAAAATGCTTATATCTCGAAAACCGTGCTAGATAGAGCGATTTCGACGAAATTTTTGACCCGCAGGGTATCTCTGCAGAGTAGCCATGCCTATTTTCAAAAAAATTTTGGCTCGCCAAAAATGGCGGCCATTTTGAATTTTCGAATTTTTCGCAAAAATTGCAAAACATAAAAATGCTTATATCTCGAAAACCGTGCTAGATAGAGTGATTTCGACGAAATTTTTGACCCACAGGGTATCTCTGCAGAGTAGTTATCCCATTTTCAAAAAAAATTTTATCTTGCCAAAAATGGCGGCCATTTTGAATTTTCGAATTTTTGCGCAAAAGTTGCAAAACTCAAAAATGCTAATATTTCGAAAACCGCGCTACATAGAGCGATTTCGACGAAATTTTTGATCTTCAGGGTATCTCTGCAGAGCAGCTATCCCAAAGAGCTTTCACTTGGTGAAGTTTCAGACCCATAGCTAATTGCTCACCTACTCAAAATGAGTAAATGCGAATTACCTCTAAAAGTATTGCAGATAGCCAATTTTTCTCAAATAACTCATTCACCTACTTTTGGAAGAGCTTTTACTTGGTGAAGTTTCAGACCCGTAGCTAATTACTCACCTACTCAAAATGAGTAAATGCTAATTATCTCAAAAACTATTGCGGATACCCAATTTTTATCAAATAACTCATTCATCTACTTTTGGGAGAGCTTTCACATGGTGAAATTTCAGACCCGTAGATAATTACTCACCTACTCAAAATGAGTAAATGCGAATTATCTCTCAAAAGTATTGCAGATAGCCAATTTTTCTCAAATAACTCATTCACCTACTTTTGGAAGAGCTTTCACATGGTGAAGTTTCAGACCCATAGCTAATTACTCACCTACTCAAAATGAGTAAATGTGAATTATCTCTAAAAGTATTGCAGATAGCCTATTTTTCTCAAATAACTCATTCATCTACTTTTGGGAGAGCTTTCACATGGTGAAGTTTCAGACCCATAGCTAATTATTTACCTACTCAAAATGAGTAAATGCTAATTATCTGTAAAAGTATTGCGGATACCCAATTTTTATCAAATAACTCATTCATCTACTTGTGGGAGAGCTTTCACATGGTGAAGTTTCAGACCCGTAGCTAATTACTCACCTACTCAAAATGAGTAAATGCGAATTATCTCTAAAAGTATTGCAGATAGCCAATTTTTATGTCAGCTGTCAGCTGACATTATGTCATCACTCTGCGGCGTGGGCGTACGCGTCCGCATGAACAACTTCTTCTCCAATACTACAAGGCCTAGAGACATGCTGTTTTTTATGTCAGCTGACTTGTCAGTCAGCTGACATTATGTCGTCACTCTGCAGCGTGGGCGTACGCGTCCGCGTCCGCGTGAACAACTTCTCCTCCAAAACTACAAGGCCTAGAGACGTGCTGTTTTTTTTAAAAGATACCTTATCTATCGAGGATGAAAAATTGTTCAAGGCATGCAAATCTGTCTGTTCGTCTGTTTGCTAGAGACATTACAAGGGGGGTACCCCCACCAAAAGTGTGAAAATTTCAACACTTAATCACAATTTTCTCAGTGACTATTGCAGGGATTTCTCTCATATCTTGCATATATGTACTAGGCCAGAGGTAGATTCTCTTGTGTGAGTATGAGACCTGGATCTGTCTTACTTTTTTTTTAATAAATTTTTTTAATAATTTTTAATGCATTAAAATTCATGAAATCATGCACAAAATCATTTATAACTTGAAAAGTGTTGCATTTAGAGCATTTTGTTAAAATATGTTATTCAGCTACTTTTTTCATAGCTACAATATGGTGAGTAAGTTGGGTGCCTGTCTCAATAGCTAAGTGAGTAATAGCTACTTTTGGGCTTTTCAGTAACTTCCATTATGAGTAAAATCACTTGTAACTTAAAAACTATTGCATTTAGAGAATTTCGTATAAATATGTTATTCAGCTACTTTTGGGTCAGCTATAACATAGTAAAATTTTAGACCTGTAGCTCATGGCATAGCTGAGTAATAGCTACTTTTAGGTTATCACTGTTGAGTAAATCGCTTATAACTTCAAAACTATTGCATTTAGAGAATTTCGTATAAATATGTTATTCAGCTACTTTTGGGTCAGCTATAACATAGTAAAATTTCAGACCTGTAGCTCATGGCATAGCTGAGTAATAGCTACTTTTAGGTTATCACTGTTGAGTAAATCGCTTATAACTTGGAAACTATTGCATTTACAGTATTTTGTTTCAATATGTTATTCACCTATTTTGGGATCAGCTATAACATAGTGAAATTTCAGATCTGTGGCTCATTGCATAGCTGAGTAATAGCTACTTTGAAGTTCTCACTATTGAGTAAATCAGTTGTAATTGGAAAACTATTGCATTTAGAGAATTTCGTATAAATATGTTATTCAGCTACTTTTGGGTCAGCTATAACATAGTAAAATTTCAGACCTGTAGCTCATGGCATAGCTGAGTAATAGCTACTTTTAGGTCATCACTATTGAGTAAATCAGTTGTAACTTGAAAACTATTGCATTTACAGTATTTTGCTTAAATATGTTGTTCACCTACTTTTGGGTCAGCTATAACATAGTAAAATTTCAGACCTGTAGCTCATTGCATAGCTGAGTAATAACTACTTTGAGGTTCTCACTATTGAGTAAATCAGTTGTAATTGCAAAACTATTGCATTTAGAGAATTTCGTATAAATATGTTATTCAGCTACTTTTGGGCCAGCTATAACATAGTGAAATTTCAGATCTGTAGGTCATGGCATAGCTGAGTAATAGCTACTTTGAAGTTCTCACTATTGAGTAAATCAGTTGTAATTGGAAAACTATTGCATTTAGAGAATGTCGTATAAATATGTTATTCAGCTACTTTTGGGTCAGCTATAACATAGTAAAATTTCAGACCTGTAGCTCATGGCATAGCTGAGTAATAGCTACTTTTAGGTCATCACTATTGAGTAAATCAGTTGTAACTTGAAAACTATTGCATTTACAGTATTTTGCTTAAATATGTTGTTCACCTACTTTTGGGTCAGCTATAACATAGTAAAATTTCAGACCTGTAGCTCATTGCATAGCTGAGTAATAACTACTTTGAGGTTCTCACTATTGAGTAAATCAGTTGTAATTGCAAAACTATTGCATTTAGAGAATTTAGTATAAATATGTTATTCAGCTACTTTTGGGTCAGCTATAACATAGTAAAATTTCAGACCTGTAGCTCATGGCATAGCTGAGTAATAGCTACTTTTAGGTCATCACTATTGAGTAAATCAGTTGGAACTTGAAAACTATTGCATGTACAGTATTTTGCTTAAATATGTTGTTCACCTACTTTTGGGTCAGCTATAACATAGTAAAATTTCAGACCTGTAGCTCATGGCATAGCTGAGTAATAGCTACTTTGAGGTTATCACTGTTGAGTAAATCGCTTATAACTTGGAAATTATTGCATTTAGAGTATTTTGTTTCAATATGTTATTCACCTATTTTGGGGTCAGCTATAACATAGTGAAGTTCCAGACCTGTGACTCATTGCATAGCTGAGTAATAGCTACTTTGAAGTTCTCAATGTTGAGTAAATCAGTTGTAATTTGAAAACTATTGCATTTAGAGAATTTAGTATAAATATGTTATTCAGCTACTTTTGGGTCAGCTATAGCATAGTAAAATTTCAGACCTGTAGCTCATGGCATAGCTGAGTAATAGCTACTTTTAGGTTATCACTGTTGAGTAAATCACTTATAACTTGGAAACTATTGCATTTAGAGTATTTTGTTTCAATATGTTATTCACCTATTTTGGGGTCAGCTATAACATAGTGAAGTTCCAGACCTGTGGCTCATTGCATAGCTGAGTAATAGCTACTTTGAAGTTCTCACTGTTGAGTAAATCAGTTGTAATTGGAAAACTATTGCCTTTACAGAAATTTGTGCAAATATGTTATTCAGCTACTTTTGGGTCAGCTATAACATAGTGAAATTACAGACCTGTAGCTCTTGGCACAACTGAGCAATAGCTATTCTCAGGCACTGACTGTTGAGTAAATCGGCTATAACTTGAAAAATATTGCATTTGGAGTATTTTGTTAAAATATATTGTTCACCTACTTTTGGGTTAGCTATAACATAGTGAAATTACAGACCTATAGCTCATGGCATAGCGGAGCAATAGCTATTTTGAGGTTCTCACTATTGAGTAAATCAGTTGTAACTTGAAAACTATTGCATTTACAGTATTTTGCTTAAATATGTTGTTCACCTACTTTTAGGTCAGCTATAACAGAGCAAAAATTCAGACTTGTAGCTCATTGCATAGCTGAGTAATAGTTACTTTGAGGTTCTCACTCTTGAGTAAATCAGTTGTAACTTGAAAACTATTATATTTAGAGTATTTTGTTAAATATGTTATTCACAGACGTTTTGGTCAGCTATAACATAGTGAAATTGCAGACCTCTATGTCATGGCATAGCTGAGCAATAGCTTCTTTCAGGTTCTCACTGTTGAGTAAATCATTGTATCCAACCTGTAGGAAATCATGGGCTGGGAATCTGTTAATATGGTCCGATTTGACCTTGGAACCCTCCTTCAAGGTCAAATGAGGATAGCCAAACATAAGTGCTTATAACTCGCTTATTATTGGTCCTAGAGGTTTGGAATGAAAACCAACCTATAGAAAATCATGAGCTGGGAATTTTTGGTGTGGTCGGATTTCACCTTGGACCCCTCCTTCAAGGTCAAATGAGGATAGCCAAACTTAAAAGTGCTTATAACTCACTTATTATTGGTCCTAGAGGTTTGGAATGGAAAACCAACCTATAGAAAATCATGGGCTGGGAATCTTTTGGTGTGGTCGGATTTCACCTTAGACCCCTCCTTCCAAGTCAAACGAAGATAGCCAAACTTAAAGTGCTTATAACTCGCGTATTATTGGTCTTGGAGGTTTGGGATGGTAAACCAACATATAGGAAATCATGGGCTGGGATTCTTTTGGTGTGGTCAGATTTGACCTGGGACCCCTCCTTCAAGGTCAATTGAGGATAGCCAAACTTACAATTGCTTAGAACTCGCTTATTATTGGTCCTACAGGTTTGGGATGGTAAACAAGCTACAGGAAATCATGGGCTGGGAATTTTTTTGTGTGGTCGGATTTGACCTTGGACCCCTCCGTCAAGGTCAAACAAGGATAGCCAAACTTAAAAAGTGCCTATGACTCACTTATTATTGGTCCGAGAGGTTTGGGATGGTAAACCATCCTAAATTCTTTGGCTGGGAATCTTTTGGTATGGTCAGATTTGACCTTTGGACCCCTTCTTCATGGTCGAACGAGGATATTGCATTTATAGTATTTCTCTAAATATTTTTAACCTACTTTTTACACTTAAACAATTACCTTGTTACTTTATTTCATAATACCATTTGCAGGGCACAACTTTTTTGTCCTTTTCTTCTGTCAGCTTCGGAATATCTTTCGAACATGCTGTTCAGTTACCATTTACTGTATTTCTGTACAGCCCTTTCCCTGATAATTATGCTTTCCTCTCATTATCACCATCACAAATCAAAAACATTCAGTCAGCTGACACAGTGCCCGTTCACGGGCACTCTCCTCTTGTTTTAAAAGATACCTTATCTATCGAGGATGAAAAATTGTTCAAGGCATGCAAATCTGTCTGTTCGTCTGTTTGCTAGAGACATTACAAGGGGGGTACCCCCACCAAAAGTGTGAAAATTTCAACTTTTTATCACAATTTTCTCAGTGACTATTGCAGGGATTTCTCTCATATCTTGCATATATGTACTAGGCCAGAGGTAGATTCTCGTGTGAGTATGAGACCTGGATCTGTCTTACTTTTTTTTTAATAAATTTTTTTAATAATTTTTAATGCATTAAAATTCATTAAATCATGCACTAAATCACTTATAACTTCAAAAGTGTTGCATTTACAGCATTTTGTGAAAATATGTTGTTCAGCTACTTTTTTCATAGCTACAATATGGTGAGTAAGTTGGGTGTCTGTCTCAATAGCTAAGTGAGTAATAGCTACTTTTGGGCTTTTCAGTAACTTCCATTATGAGTAAAATCACTTGTAACTTAAAAACTATTGCATTTAGAGAATTTCGTATAAATATGTTATTCAGCTACTTTTGGGCCAGCTATAACATAGTGAAATTTCAGACCTGTAGCTCATGGCATAGCTGAGTAATAGCTACTTTTAGGTTATCACTGTTGAGTAAATTGCTTATAACTTGAAAACTATTGTATTTAGAGAATTTCATATAAATATGTTATTCAGCTACTTTTGGGTCAGCTATAACATAGTAAAATTTCAGACCTGTAGCTCATGGCATAGCTGAGTAATAGCTACTTTTAGGTTATCACTGTTGAGTAAATCACTTATAACTTGAAAAGTGTTGCATTTAGAGCATTTTGTTAAAATATGTTATTCAGCTACTTTTTTCATAGCTATAATATGGTGAGTAAGTTGGGTGTCTGTCTCAATAGCTAAGTGAGTAATAGCTACTTTTGGGCTTTTCAGTAACTTCCATCATGAGTAAAATCACTTGTAACTTAAAAACTATTGCATTTAGAGAATTTCGTATAAATATGTTATTCAGCTACTTTTGGGCCAGCTATAACATAGTAAAATTTCAGACCTGTAGCTCATGGCATAGCTGAGTAATAGCTACTTTTAGGTTATCACTGTTGAGTAAATTACTTATAACTTGAAAACTATTGCATTTAGAGTATTTTGTTTCAATATGTTGTTCACCTATTTTGGGGTCAGCTATAACATAGTGAAGTTTCAGACCTGTGGCTCATTTCATAGCTGAGTAATAGCTACTTTGAAGTTCTCACTGTTGAGTAAATCAGTTGTAATTGGAAATTGTAGACCTATAGCTCTTGGCACAACTGAGCAATAGCTATTCTCAGGTACTGACTGTTGAGTAAATCAGCTATAACTTGAAAGATATTGCATTTGGAGTATTTTGTTAAAATATATTGTTCACCTACTTTTGGGTCAGCTATAACATAGTGAAATTACAGACCTATAGCTCATGGCATAGCGGAGCAATAGCTATTTTCAGGTTCTCACTATTGAGTAAATCAGTTGTAGCTTAACTATTGCATTTACAGTAGTTTGCTTAAATATGTTGTTCACCTACTTTTGGGTTAGCTATAACATAGTAAAATTTCAGACATGTAGCTCATTGCATAGCTGAGTAATAGTTCCTTTGAGGTTCTCACTATTGAGTAAATCAGTTGTAACTTGAAAACTATTACATTTAGAGTAATTTGTTAAATATGTTATTCACAGAATTTTTGGTCAGCTATAACATAGTGAAATTGCAGACCTCTATGTCATGGCATAGTTGAGCAATAGCTACTTTCAGGTTCTCACTGTTGAGTAAATCATTGTATCCACTGGATAGCCGCAGTGTGTAGAGAGAGATTTCACCATTACTGCTCTGATGAAAAAAAATATTATAGCTAGCTTTCTTAAGTTTGCAGTATATATTAATAACCATAAAATGTTGTCTGGGAATATTTTTGGCCTCATTTTGAGAAACAAGATGGCCGCCACAGGTGTTTTTTGTCAGTCATGAAAAGTGCTTATATCTCCCTTATTATTGATCCTAGAGGTTTGGGATGATAAACCAACCTGTAGGAAATCATGGGGTGGGAATCTTTTGGTGTGGTCAGATTTGACCTTCAATGACCCCTCCTTCAAGGTCAAACAAGGATAGCCAAACTTAAAAGTGCTTATAACTCGCTTATTATTGGTCCCAGAGGTTTGGGATGGTAAACAGACAGGAAATCATGGGCTGTGAATCTGTTGATATGGTCCGATTTGACCTTGGAACCCTCCTTCAAGGTCAAATGAGGATAGCGAAAATTGAAAGTGCCTACAACTCGCTTATTATTGGTGACAGAGATTTGGGATGGTTGAGGAAATCATTGGCTCGGAATCTTTTGGTATGGTCAGATTTGACCTTTGGACCCCTCCTTCAAGGTCAAATGAGGACAGCCAAGCTTAAAAGTGCTTATAACTCATTTATAATTGGTCCTAGAGGTTTGGAATGGTAAACCATAGGAAATCATGGGCTGGGAATGTATTTGTGTGGTTAGATTTGACCTTGGACCCCTTCTTCAAGGTCAAACGAGGATATTGCATTTGTAGTATTTCTTTAAATATGTTTTAACCTATTTTTTGCACTTAAACAATTACCTTGTTATTTTCCTTCATAATACCATTTACAGGGCACAACTTTTTTATCCTTTTCTTCTGTCAGCTTCGGAATTTCTTTCGAACTTGCTGTTCAGTTACCATTTACTGTATTTCTGTACAGCCCTTTTCCTGATAATTATTCTGTCCTCTAATCACCTTCACAAATCAAAAACACTCAGTCAGCTGACACAGTGCCCGTTCACGGGCACTCTCCTCTTGTTCTCAAATAAATCATTCACCTACTTTTGGGAGAGCTTTCACTTGGTGAAGTTTCAGACCCATAGCTAATTGCTCACCTACTCAAAATGAGTAAATGCGAATTATCTCTAAAAGTATTGCAGATAGCCAATTTTTCTCAAATAACTCATTCACCTACTTTTGGGAGAGCTTTTACTCTGTGAAGTTTCAGACCCATAGCTATTTATTCACCTACTCAAAATGAGTAAATGCTAATTATCTGTAAAAGTATTGCGGATACCCAATTTTTATCAAATACTCATTCATCTACTTGTGGGAAAGCTTTCACATGGTGAAGTTTCAGACCCATAGCTAATTACTCACCTACTCAAAATGAGTAAATGTGAATTATCTCTAAAAGTATTGCAGATAGCCAATTTTTATCAAATAACTCATTCACCTACTTTTGGGAGAGCTTTTACTTGGTGAAGTTTCAGACCCATAGCTAATTATTCACCTACTCAAAATGAGTAAATGTGAATTATCTCTAAAAGTATTGCAGATAGTCAATTTTACTCAAATAACTCATTCACCGACTTTTGGGAGAGCTTTCACTCTGTGAAGTTTCAGACCCATAGCTATTTATTCACCTACTCAAAATGAGTAAATGCTAATTATCTGTAAAAGTATTGCGGATACCCAATTTTTATCAAATACTCATTCATCTACTTGTGGGAGAGCTTTCACATGGTGAAGTTTCAGACCCATAGCTAATTACTCACCTACTCAAAATGAGTAAATGCGAATTATCTCTGAAAGTATTGCAGATAGCCAATTTTTCTCAAATAACTCATTCACCTACTTTTGGGAGAGCTTTCACTTGGTGAAGTTTCAGACCCATAGCTAATTATTCACCTACTCAAAATGAGTAAATGTGAATTATCTCTTTAGTATTTTAGATTGCCAATTTTTCTCAAATAACTCATTCACCTACTTTTGGAAGAGCTTTCACACACGAAAATGAAAAATTGTGAATATCTCGGAAAAGCTATTTCTTCTCCTTTAATGCTCGGCGGGAGATACACACCGTGGCAGTGGTCTTGACAAAAATTTTTGTCTCCCCAAAAATGGTGGCCATTTTGAATTTTGCTAGATAGAGAAGACTGCGCTGACTTTGGTTGCCACAACAGTATAAGGCTACAAACGAAGCATTTTCTTAATACTTTAGCACTCACCTTTATATCCTTTTTGGGACGCTTTAAAAACATTATCTTTTTTTTTTTGCGAGCGATCCTCTAGTTAGTTCTAGAACTTCGACATGTGAAGCCAAGCTACAGGAAATCATGGCCTACAAATCTTTAGCAAGTGTCAAATTTGACATTTCACCGTTGCTTCAAAGTCAATTGGGATCAACATACTGAAAAGGCCGATATATCTCCATTATCATTGGTTGTAAAGCTTCGAAATGTGAAAACAAACTGCAGGAAATCATAGCCTGTGAGTCTTTTGTAAGTGTCAAATTTGACTTTTTACCCCTGCTTCAAGGTCAAGTACAGTGGTCAACATACTAAAAAGGCCTTGTATCTCCTTATTATTGGTTTTAGAACTTCAAAGTGTGAAAACAACCTGCAGGAAATCATGTCCTGTGAATCTTTTGTAAGTGTCAAGTTTGATCTCTGACCCCTGCTTCAAGGTTCAGGTGAGTCATTATTTTGAAAAGACCTTTTATCTCCACTGGTATTGCTCCTTGGGCTTTGAACTCTGTTTTGTAGTCACAGTGACTGCCTCTGTTTTTAACTTTATATCCGGCCACAGATAAACACTACAGCAGTAGCCTTGTTGTTTTTAGCTTGAAACTTTGGTGGAAAATGACTTTTTAAAATATATTTACAGAACAACATATTTAATCAAAATTTTGGTATTTATGTTGTTGGCTACTGTAGCTGTTTCAAAATGCCTGTTGGTCATTTTAAAATGGCCAATTCCTGATGACATCTTCAGTATTCTTTATTCTTTTTGGCTGCTGTAGATGTAATGGTTTCCTGTTTTACAGAGCCCTTGTTACTATCGGACAAAACAAGCATGACATCCTTTACTGCCGAGTTAGTGACCGAGAGGCTGAGAAGGCACCAAAATAGTGACTTCAAATGGAGCAATCTAAATGGCAATGTGTTTGACAATTTGGGGAAAAGCTCTATTTTAGTTCCATTGTTGGTAGAAGATGGAGAGGTTTTTGTATTACTAACCATGAGATCGCATAAACTAAAGAGTGAAGGTGGGCACGTTTCATTTCCAGGTGGAATAAAAGACAGTTGTGATAAAGATGAAATTGAAACATGTTTGAGGGAATCCGATGAAGAAATTGGTTTAAAACCAAAGGATATCAACATAGTGTGCCAATTCTTACCTTGGATCACAAAACGTGAGAAGTCAGACCTATTAGTCACACCCGTTGCCGGTATTCTTCACAGTAGGTTCAAGCCAAAAATAAGTAGCGATGAGGTGGAGTTCACCTTTTGTTTACCTCTGAGGAGATTTCTAAACAAAGACAGGCACACAGCAATTCCTTATAATTATAAAGGAGCTAGATTTTGTATGAATTTCTTCACAGACAATATCAATGACATGCCTGTTGTAACATGGGGATTAACAGCTGGTGTTTGTGTTCAAGTGGCTGTCTGTGTTCTTCAGGAACTGCCATCGTATCAGTGGGTTCCTAATGTACCAAGACCACAGCTCCACGATCCCTTCTTGGACTGGAAACAGTGTCTAAAGGATCTAGAAAGCACCTACAGTCTAAAGTATTCAAAACTTTGAAAGTAAAGTTCTTATATAACTAAATGTCACAAGTCGCGTATGTAATTGTGAATCCAGTTGTGAATTTGTCAACCATATCCCATTTATACTGAATTTTGACTTCTATTTTATTATCTATCTGTTATCTGAAAAAAATTCAACTCTTCCAGCATGGTCATATAATGGAAGTTGTGCTGTATTTGGTTGACAAATGATTTTTGTGTAAAGTTGAGGGAACTGATTTTTGTTTCCTTAAGCCTCTCTTACATCCCATCATACGTGTATGTACATCCTGGTTACAGAGAAAAATCAGCTGATTTGCAAGGGACACTTAAGCTACACATGTGATTTTATAACAGAATATCAAGGTCGCAGAGACCCCGCAATGAAAATTGGCATGCACATTAATCTCTGCATGCACAGTATGTTCTTTGACATTCAAGTAGTGACACTCTTGTTAAAAAAGTTTACATTGTTTGCAAGTGCAAACCGCTGCTAGCCCACCACCAGGCCATGCTCTTATTTTTCAACAACATTTGCAGCACGCTTACAGGTGTATGCACGTACAATGGAATGTAAGAGAAGCTTAAGAGTTACTCTTTGGAGTAGTTTTGGCAATATTGATCGTTATGTGTCACAGAGTAACTGTCTTTTCTGTTTTTACTGATCGTGATACTGGTTTGATATTTATGACATTAATGTTTATTGTTGTGTGTGTTTTCAGTTATATTTTCATTATGATTCAATGTGTGTAGAAATCTGTAGCTCATTCCATAGCTAAGCAAAAGCCACTGTTAAGTAAATCATTTGTATCACTTGTAACTTGAAAACTCTTGCACTTAGAGTATTTTGTTGAATTGTTCTTCAGCTAATTTGGGGTCAGCTATAATATAGTAAGATTGCATACCTGTAGCTCATTGAATAGCTGAACAATAGCTATTTTGAAATTGTCACTGTTAAGTAAATCACTTGTAACTTGAAAACTATTGCATATACAGTACTTGTGTTAAAACATGTTTTTCACCTATTTTTGGGTTATCTCCAATATAGTAAAATGGCAGACCAGTAGCTCATTGCCTAGGTGAGCAATAGCTATTTTGAGATTCTCACTTAAATTACTTGTATCTCCCTTATTACTTGAAAACAACCCATAGGAAATCATGTGCTGCGAATCTTTTGCAAATTTGACCTCTGGCCCCTACTTTGAGGTCAATTGAGGTCATCATACAGAAAGGCCTTATATGCCACTTATTTTTGGTTCTAGAGCTTCAACATATGAAAACAACCTACAGGAAATCATGGCCTACCAATCATTATTGTATCCACTGCATGCATCCGGTGGATACTTTGGTTTAGCTTTCGCTACGCCTCCACCGCCGCGGGTAGAGAGATTATCAACGTTAATGCTCTCAGCGGAAGCTACACTGGTTAGCTTCACCAAATTTGTAGGCTATCTTCAATGGGAGGTAAGCTTCTCTCAGACTGAAATTAGCCTTATTCTGAAAAACAAGATGGCATTTCTTTGAAAATTATCCACCTTTTTTTGCTGGCAATTTCTCATAAGTAGAATTTTGTATCTCTGCATAGGTGATATGTATAGCAGAATGATATACATCTCCTCTACAAGCTAACAGACATTTGACCTTGAAGCTCTTCATTCAAAGTCATCCATGGAGTGCCAAAGTACCCCATGCAACAGACTTTAAAGTGCCTATTTCTCCCGTATTATTGGTCCTAGAGGTTTGCCAATGTGAAACCAACCTATAGGAAATGATGGGCTAGGAACCTTGTGATGTGGTCAGATTTGACTGTGGGCCTGTCATTTAAGGTCCATTGAGGGAAGCCAAACTTAAAAGTGCTTATGACTTTGCTTGTTATTGCTTCTAGAGGTTTGGAGTATGAAACTAATCAATAAGAAATCGTGGGCTGGGGATCTTCTGATATATTCAGATTTGACTTTGGGCCCATCCTCCAAGGTTAAACAAGGACACCCAAACTTAAAAGTGCTTGTAACTCAATTATTATTGGTCCTAGAGGTTTGCAATGTGAAACCAACTTATAGGAAATCAGTGGCTG
The DNA here is from genome assembly GCA_964017235.1 of Sabellastarte sp. h YS-2021. Classification (NCBI taxonomy): domain Eukaryota; kingdom Metazoa; phylum Annelida; class Polychaeta; order Sabellida; family Sabellidae; genus Sabellastarte; species Sabellastarte sp. h YS-2021. Next base: position 79,756,593 of record OZ024931.1, on the reverse strand, counting down.
GGAATCTTCTGATGTGTACAGATTCTCAGCAAAAACATTATTCTAATTTTGTTAAATATTATTTTAATGTAAACAAATGACAAAAATCACATTGTAGAGAACTCCAGTGAAAACTACTTTTAGTTAAAACTAACATCTTGGAATAGAACATTAATATATAATTGTTACTGTTGCAGATGCCTTTCTTCACTTCAAGCCAGTTAAAAGAACGGATAACCAAATTCAATGACACTGACTATGCCTGGAAAACTGTTGAAGGCACACTTGTGGACAAGTTTCTAAAAGCAGCCATTCTTATACCGCTCTTCCTGAAGGAAGGTAAAGTGTATATTTGGCTAACTGAGAGGGCCAAGCACTTGAGGAATGATGGTGGACATGTGGCATTTCCTGGTGGAAAGAAAGACGATTCTGATCAGGATGAAAAGGAGACATGTTTGAGAGAATCCTATGAAGAGATTGGTTTAAAGGCAGAACAAGTTGAGATAATTGGTCAACTTTTACCCAGGGTCAACAGTAGACTCATCTTTGTCACCCCAGTGGTTGGTTTAATAAGTCCAGACTTTACACCAGACATCAATAAAGATGAAGTTGAAGCAACCTTTTATGTGCCTTTAGATCGCTTTTTATCATCCAGGGATCATAGAGTTTCTGATTATTATAACAGAGGCATCCATTGGTTGATTCATTATTTTGATGACTGTATTGAAGGCAAAACATTCACCACATGGGGATTAACTGCAGCTTTGTGTGTTGAAATAGCTATGTGCGTCTACCACAAAGAACCAGAATTTGAATGGACTTTAGAGACTGGTATGACACTGGACGATCCATTGTCTATACAAAGGATATATCTGAACAAACTAGAGAAAACATTAAAAGCAGAGTTAAATGATTCCAAACTGTAATAGATAATACTGTGAGCAAGTTGTGTACAGATTTCAACAAATGAGGTATTGAGATGAACAAGAATTCAGTGGAACTGTATTGTGTCCGTTTAGATTGAAACCACACATGTTACACAAGACTGACAAAAAAAAATTTCAAAATGCCTATATTTTTGCTTCAGAATACAGAAAACACAGGTAAAAAGTAGGCAGGAGTACAGGTTAAACTATACACAAAAGGGGTGAAAGCTATTGTGATGAAAACAGTATTAGCAAGTAAAATAATTTGTAGTTTGTGCATGCAAAAAAAAATCATAAAAAATGGAAGGAAATGTTGCAGAAAGTAAAAAGAAAAAAGTTCTTTTTTATGCATTTGACTTTAAAATAAATTTTTCACATGCTGGTAGTGGCAGCAGTGGAAGCACCCGTGAGCCGTTGCTGGAAAGACAGGAAAAGTTTGCAATGGGCGACTGTAAGCATTGGCATAAAGCCGAACATTAAACAGCATACCTCACAATATTACAAAATGGTACATTTATCAATTCATGTCTGAAATACCAGTATTTGTCTTTATAAAATAAATGTATTTGCTCACATACAGACAACCAATCAAATGCATTGTACCTGCCACAGCTCAGCCATTAAAAACCCTTGAAGCTTCTCTCTGTGGCGAATTCCCACTTTTATTGTGTGGTTAGCTTTACGCTTTTGCCAAGCTTAAAATTATTCACTTTTAATAAAATTAAGTAGATGAAAAGTTGAAATGTGAATCCAAAGTCCTTTAACAATATGGACTTAAAAATTTTGTTGGAAAGGTTTGTCATTTACACTTAATTCACACATTTTCGGGGATGGACTATGATGTGAGCATGTGTACTTCTGTGGGTGATTTAGGCATATGTATTTTTATGTCTGTAAAATGCAGTTTAATTTAGTTTTAAAAAATGACATCCATGGTAATATGTAAAAACAAGTCCTTCATGGCGATATGGTCTCCCACCATGGATTAAACACTAAGTGATATATATAAAAAGTATAAAGTTTCATTGATTCCCAAGAATTATTATATGCAATCTTGTTTAAAAATCATATCCACGTCATATCCAGATGCCAAGGACAATAACAGAGCAAATGTCACAAGGAATCTGTAAAGCAAATGATTTACTGACTGAATGATGCACCTTCATCTCTGTAAAATTGCCATGCAATGTACATCACAAAGCAGTTTAACCCAACAAATTTACACAAATGCTCTAAAGTCAATAGTTTTGCAGTTTTAAGTGATTCAGTCAGTGGTGGCCTATTGAAGTGCAAATTTCTCAGCTATGAAACTGCAACTATGAAGATTTTGCTTGATGCAAAATATCAAAAAGCAGGTCAGGAACACTGTAAAAACACTGTAAATTCAGTAGTTTTGTAGTTACAAGTGATTTACTCAAAGTTGAACTGTCAAAATAGCTGTCAGCTGTGGAACTACAGCCCTCAGAGAAGAGATGCCATGACACAGATAATCACAAATTAGGTGAACAACATATTTGATAAAAATCATCTAAATTCAATAGTGCTGAAGTTGCAAGTGATTTACTCTATGGCAAAATGTCAGCATCGAACCTACAGCTGTAAATATTTGCCATGACACAGAACATCAACAAGAAGTTGATAGTAACACACTATTCTTTTATTATTATAAATAAATATCCAGGTACAACTGATTGGCTCAGTGGTGAACTATCAAATCAAATTATCTATTATTCAGCTACGAAGCTATAGCTTTGGATTTAGCCATGACACAGTACATCAAAAAGTAGGTCAACATCATATTTCACATAAATCTCTCTTAATTTAATGATTTTCTATTTACAAGTTATTTACTCAAAGCTAGACTTTTAAGTAACTCTTATTCAGCTATGGAGTTATAGCTCTGAAAATGTGTTATGACACAAATTATGAAGAAGTTTGCTGAATCACATATCCGATAACATTTTCACATTCCGAATCCCTGTCAACAATGATTAGGGAGATATAAGGTCCTTTTACTAGGATGAACCCATTTGAGCTTAAACATGTGATATGGCAGCTGTTTTGTTTTCAAAATGAGGCCAGAGTTACTATCTGCAAGCTTTCATCGCCATATAGTCATTTTGTGCAAATCTGATGAAGCTAGCTGCAATATTTTAATTTTCAGAACATCTTAATGATTTTCAAACAATGGCAGCCATTATATTTTTCAGAATGAGGTCAAAATTTAAGGTTATGAAAAATTGTGGATCACCCAATTTAACCTTGAAGCAGCGGTCAAAGGTCAAATTAGACACTTACAAAAGATTTGTAGACCATGATTTCTTTACAAGTAAGATTCCACATTTTGAAGCACCAGGACTAATAATAAGGGAGATAGAAGGCATTTCAGTATAATGACCCAACTTAACCTTGAAGCAGGGGTCAAAGTCAAATTAACAAGAAAGAAAGATTAACAGGCCATCATGTCCCATTACTTCTTTTCACATTTTGAAGCCCTAGAACCAATAATAAGGAGATATATTAGGCCTTTTCAGTTTGATGACAAATTTTACCTTGAAGCTGGGGTCAAAGGTCAAATTCTATTCTTGCAAAGTGTCGTCGGGCCATGATTTCCCAAAAGTGTTTCCACATTTCAAAGCCCTTTTTAGTATGATGGTCCAACTTCACCTTGAATCAGGGGTCAAAAGTTCAATACTTGGAAAAAGATTTTTGGTTTTTCAAAAAGAGGCGACAATGTTTTACAGACATGTTTTCATAGCCAATAACTTTATTTGCATATTTGGTGATTGTATTGTATTGTATTGTGTATTTATACTCAGCGCAATATCTCCATATACTACAAGACTCAAAGCGCTATTTAACCAATTGACTGCACAAGTACAGCCCCAACTCACAAGTAACTGACATTCCCCTTACTGGAAGATAGAGGCTCAAGGATGACCATTTATCAACGTCCTTGAGGTTCTTTAGCCTGCCACTGGGGATAGGACCCAATGACAGAGGACCGCCATTTTAAGTGGTCATCCGAGCCACTATGTATCTGCCTGTACCTGGGTTTGAACCCACGTCCTCTGAGTTCCTAGACAAGTGTGATATCTTCCTAAGTGAATGATATATAAAGGTTTATGTAAAACATGATGAACAGACACACACACACACAGAAGGCATTCTGTAATTTGCTGACATTGGCTTTTGGCTGCCAGTGGGAGATAATAATTCCATCATGAATGGTGCAATTTACGTAATTTAAATGCCAGTGTACTTCTTGAAACTGTCATTAAAACACACTTTTGTTGCGCTACAATAGCTTTACTGGTTGGTTTACTGGTTTATTGGTTGCCGCGAGGCACCACGACCAATGTCTAAGAAAAAAAGACATTTATACTTGGCCGTAGCCTCAGGTTGTCGTCACGTGATCTGCCCCTTATGTTACTCGTTGGTCGCCGCCATCTTACAATCTTTGGGAAGTATTTACTGCCTTTTTCTTTCTATATCTCAGTGCAGTGTTAAGCTACAATAGCTTACCATGTGGGACTGAATGCTTTACTGGTTGCCGCGAGGCACCACAACAAACGTCTAAGAAAAAAAAGACATTTATACTTGGCCGTAGCCTCAGGTTGTCGTGACGTGATCTGCCCCTTATGTTACAACTTTTCTCGTTGGTCGCCGCCATCTTACAATCTTTGGGAAGTATTTACTGCCTTTTTCTTTCTATATTTCAGTGCAGTGTTATTGTTAAACATTCCCATTTATGTATTTCATTTATTACTGTATAAAGCCCATTATGGCCAATTTTCAGCACTTCCGCTTTTGTAAATTGTCCTTATTTTAAGTTTTATGAACTCGCCTCGACTGGCTTTTCTTCTGCGAGTTGTTGGCTCGAGGTCTGCTCGCGTTTGTTTTATTGCGTTTAAACATGTCTTCTCAAGGAAAAACACACCAAACTAGTAAACATACCTACAGCATAAATCTGTCAAACAGTTTGGTAATAGTTTTGCGTTTGATGCTCCTACTGTGTGGAATACTCTCCCTGATGTGATTCGTGCCTCTCCATCCCTGGCCTCCTTCAGAAAACAGCTTAAAACCTACCTGTACACCAAAGCATATCCACCCTAGCCTGAATCATCCTCCTGGCGTTTCTCTGTGGTGTTCGACCCCTGTTATGTCCCTGGACACAGAATTTTGTTGACTGCTTTTTGTTTTGTTGTGCCTTAGAGTCCTCTTGTTTGGGGAGATTAAGCGCTATAAAAGTCCAATTAGAATTACAGCAAATGCATTTATTTCCTTCCTACCTGCAGAGAGGCAGGTAAGGTCGACGATCCGTGTATCACAGCTAATCTTGAAAAATCTTTGTCTTCTCACGTCGACATACATATATTGGAGGCGTTCAATAATTTCCGTGAAGATTTTCAGAAATCTTTACAAAAGCAAAGGGAGGTGGATCAGACCTCTTCTTCTGCTCACACAACGAACGCACCCTCCAAGATCTGGACAAATCCTCGAATCCAGTAGTGCTATCGAGTCACTGGAGGTGGAGTTCGCCTCAGAACTCAACAAATTTCTCGCCTCGCCTCGTATTCTAGTCGCCTCGTTGCCGACTCGGGTCAAATTCGTAGTTTGGCCGAGGATCCCTCAAAGGTTGCCTCGACCAGCCCAAATCAATATTCACACTCTTCTAGACAATATGCTGTAGGTCTGAGCTCCTCGGACCACTACTTGGACTATTCTAATGACCCTCAACCAGCCCCTAGTAGGCCCAAAGCACTCTGATAAGCCAACACAAGTCGAGGTCCAGATTCGTACCCTCATCTTCAGAGGAGGATCAGTCCCCTGAACATATGCATAGGTTCCCTAAGCCCTCCAGGAAGTCATACCCTGATCAGGACCACTTATTTCACAGTTGGTGAAGGAAACCCCAACATGACCCCTACCCTCATTATAGGGAAGTAGCATTGGCTGACATCCCATTCCAATATGCTGAGGAGGTGGATATGTTTCGACGCATCCTCAAGTTGCCTGAATCTAGGGAATCCTTACCTAGATCTTCAACTGCGGTCATGTGCCTTGATCAGGAGAAAGGCAGGCAAAACTTCGACCAAGAGGTCCTTCCTCCATGTTGCCTCTCAATTCAATCATTAAGAATGCCTTTGATAAATTTGATCAGGACTTCCAAACAGCAATTTTATTGTGTTAATACATCTTACCTAGTGGACAGATGCATTTGTCCGGAGGCTGTTCATTAGTCGGTTGTTCATAAAGGGGACAGATCCATCCAGGTTCAGGAGTTGGATAAGTCTACTACCGGTTCGCTTTTCCGGTCTGCATCTTCAGCTCCAATGGCTCCACCGGAACAGGATACCAGTCTTGATTATGCCGGTACCGGTGCCTGTGCATTTCCACAAGAACAGTATGAACAAATATCTGATGATGATTTGGACCGGTCTGCTTCCGGTACCGGTTCTGAGGAGGGTCATTTCTCTGATGTTGCAGATCCACTGGAACAGACAGAGGATATGTCTTGCAGGGAGACGGTGTGTTCTGTGAGAGCGTTTATGGGTTGGCACCACATTCCGGCTTTTGAGACAGACTTTTCAGAACCGGACAAGTCTAATAACCCTTGGAAAGGGAAGAACCCAAGAAAACCCACACGCATGTCGGTAGCCATGCCCCCTGACGACTGGTTGTGTCAGAAATTGGAAAGGTTAAATCTGACTGTTGCGGAGGGATACCCCTCTCGTTCACAAGATTACGCAGGACTAAGACGTGACCAGTTCATCAAGGTACCAAAGTCACAGGAGAAATGGTACAAGATGCATTTACTTAAGTCTGACGGGCCACATCGTCCTGGTCGATCTGTTTTCAACTGGAGGAACACTGAGGCCAAGGTTAACTCCCATTTCCCAAGGATAACTCGTGCCTCTGCTTACCCTTCCACACGCCCTCCTTCTAGGCCTATTGCCCAAGAATCTCTTCGAAGGTGGGAGCGCGCCGCACGTGAAGACAGTTATATCATTAATCATGCGGCAGGGTTCAGTCATTGTTCCACCGAACTTCAGGAGAAGATGTCACAAAATATTGCTCTGTTGTCCTCTTGTCTTGGCAAAGGGAAGTGTTCGAAGGACGTGTCCAATGCTTTGAATGATTTGCGTGACCTCATGGCCTTTCATCAGAAAGTTTCTGTGGCCATGGGCATGTCTCTTCAGCATTTGGCGGACAGTTTGTTTGTGAATATGGCCAATCTGGTACTGTTAAGGAGAGACTCCTATCTAGATTTTGTGAAACAGGGAGTTAAACAGGATACAATGAACTTTCTGCGGAACGCTCCTTTATTTGGCTACGGGCTCTTCCCTGATGCAGCCATCATGACCGCAGAACAGGATATTCAAAAGTTTGAAGCCAGTAGCGTTGCTCAGAGGCCCGGACTGGGTGCTACTCAGCACGCAAATTGGAAAGGTACAAACCTTACGACCGTAAGGATAGGAAACCATCATCTGCTTCTGACCAATCTTCTCAACAGCAAAGTCAACCATGGAGACAGTTTGGCAGAAATCGTCCCAGAGGAAGGGGACGTGGTCGGGGTTCTAACCCCCGTTTTTCAAAAGGGCAGTCCTTTAAACCGTATAAATGACAATTATCTAAGTGGTTCAACAGTCAGTCTAGTGCATCAGTTTCAGTTGGACCCTCCGTGTCAGGACAAAAGTGTGTCTGTAAATCCAAGCTTAGACATTTTTCAGACGGTAGACAAAGTTCCATTGTTCAAAACCAAGAATCTTCTGGATGTGTGTTGTCCTGTTGTCAGTCCTGTTCATTCTGTTCTTTCACACGGGCATCCGCAAAAGAAAGGAGTAAGCCCCGGCAATTGTCTGAACAAAATAAAGTCTGTCAAAGTGTATCTTGTGTAAATCCATGTGTTTTTGCCCCTGTTGCTCACAGTGTCCCCAGTGCTGTCGCCGGACAGAATGTAGGGGGCAGACTTCAAGATTTTTGGCAAGTTTGCAAGCCATGGGTTCAAATCCTCGGGTAGTCTCTATCCTCAAAAGGGGTTACACTCTACCTTTCAAACAAAGGCCGGTTCTAACCAGGTTCCCAGTGGTTCAAAGTGGTTATGCAAATCCATGCATCTCAAAGAGGCTCTTGTAAGTCTCATGAAAAAGTTGGTAGTGGAGAAGGTAGTGGTCAAGTCTTCCCTGGCTTTTTACAACCGCCTGTTCCTGGTTCCCAAACCAAACGGCAAATGGAGGCCAATCCTAGACTTAAGTCGTTTGAATCTCTTTCTCAGTACCGGCACCTTCAAGATGGAAACTCCGGAAACAATCCGCTTATCCTTGAAGACAGGGGAGTGGGTCACTTCGCTGGATTTCAGCGACACATACTTCCATAGCCCCCAGATCAAGAAAGTATCGCAGGTTCTTCCTGTTTCATCCGACTTTCCAGTTCACAGCCCTACCATTCGGTTTAGCCACGGCTCCCCTGGAGTTCACCAAAATAGTCAAAGAGGTGAAACTGATGGCGCAGGCAAGGGGTATCAGGATCCACCAGTACCTAGACGACTGGTTGTTGAGAGCCCCTTCTCCGGAAATCTGCCTACAACATACCCAGACCCTCTTGGCCCTATGTCAGCAGTTAGGTTGGGTAGTAAATATGAACAAATCAGATCTGGTCCCCAAACAGGTCTTCAATTTTGTAGGTTACAGGTTCGACCTGATCACCGGTCGGGTTGTGCCCACTCAGGATCGGTGGGAAGCACTTCAAAAGAAGTTAAGGTTCATGAAGGCACATCACCAGTGTACGGTTCGTCAGTTCATGTCCTTAATAGGCCTGCTGATGGCTACCGAAAAACAAGTGAGTGCAGGTCGTCTTCACATGAGGCCCATTCAGTGGCACCTGAAGAAAAACTGGCATATCCCGGAAGTACTAGAAAAGATTATTCCGGTCCCTCAGTCACTGCATCCTCATTAAGCGTCCCGCAAGGGACGCTTGTTTGTGTATGGGAGAGCTTCAGGCTCCACCGGCTCCGCATTTTGTTTTCCTTATAACTCTGTAACCGTTAGGCGGATTCTTTTCAAATTTGGCAGGTTTAGGCAGTAGCCTTGGGGAATTTTTTTGAATATGCTGCAGTGACATTTCAACCAATCAGAGAGGTCACATGACCAAAAATGTCTTTTTTCGATGGGGAAGCTTGTCCGGATGATAACTTGAAAGGAATTTTATCAATTCACCTGAAACTTGGCAAATACATTCATTCTATTAAAATCTGGAAATCATTAGATTTTGGCATTGATTGGTCAAGAAATGGCCGAGTAATTAATGATTAATTAATCATTACGAATTTTCCAAATAAGGAAAACACAAAAATGCTTATATCTCAAAAACCGTGCTAGATAGAGCGATTCGACGAAATTTTTGACCCGCAGGATATCTCTGCGGAGTAGTTTTCCCAATTTTCAAAAAATTTTTGTCTCGCCAAAAATGGCGGCCATTTTGAATTTTCGAAATTTTCGCAAAAATTGCAAAGCACAAAAATGCTTATATCTCGAAAACCCTGCTAGATAGAGCGATTTCGACTAAATTTTTGACCCACAGGGTATCTCTGCAGAGTAGTTATCCCAATTTTGAAAAAAATTTTATCTTGCCAAAAATGGCGGTCATTTTGAATTTTCGAATTTTTCGCAAAAATTGCAAAACATAAAAATGCTTATATCTCGAAAACCCTGCAAGATAGAGCGATTTCAACGAAATTTTTGACCCACAGGGTATATCTGTAGAGTAGCCATCCCAATTTTCAAAAACATTTTGTCTCACCAAAAATGGCGGCCATTTTGAAATTTTTGACCCGCAGGGTATCTCTGCAGAGTAGCCATGCCAATTTTCAAACAAAAAATTTCTCGCAAAAAATGGCGGCCATTTTGAATTTTCGAATTTTTCGCAAAATTGCAAAACACAAAAATGCTTATATCTCGAAAACCGTGCTAGATAGAGCGATTTCGACGAAATTTTTTACCCACAGGGTATCTCTGCAGAGTAGCCATGCTAATTTTCAAAAAAATTTTATCTTGCCAAAAATGGCGGCCATTTTGAATTTTCGAATTTTTGCGCAAAAATTGCAAAACACAAAAATGCTAATATTTCGAAAACCGTGCTACATAGAGCGATTTCGACGAAATTTTTTATCTTCAGGGTATCTCTGCAGAGCAGCTATCCCAAAGAGCTTTCACTTGGTGAAGTTTCAGAACCATAGCTAATTGCTCACCTACTCAAAAAGAGTAAATGCGAATTACCTCTAAAAGTATTGCAGATGGCCAATTTTTCTCAAATAACTCATTCACCTACTTTTGGAAGAGCTTTCACTTGGTGAAGTTTCAGACCCGTAGCTAATTACTCACCTACTCAAAATGAGTAAATGCTAATTATCTCCAAAACTATTGCAGATACCCAATTTTTATCAAATAACTCATTCATGTACTTTTGGGAGAGCTTTCACATGGTGAAGTTTCAGACCCTTAGATGATTACTCACCTACTCAAAATGAGTAAATGCGAATTATCTCTTAAAAGTATTGCAGATAGCCAATTTTTCTGAAATAACTCATTCACCTACTTTTGGAAGAGCTTTCACATGGTGAAGTTTCAGACCCATAGCTAATTACTCACCTACTCAAAATGAGTAAATGCGAATTATTTGTAAAAGTATTGCGGATACCCAATTTTTATCAAATAACTCATTCATCTACTTTTGGGAGAGCTTTCACATGGTGAAGTTTCAGACCCATAGCTAATTGCTCACCTACTCAAAATGAGTAAATGCGAATTATCTCTAAAAGTATTGCAGATAGCCAATTTTTCTCAAATAACTCATTCATCTACTTTTGGGAGAGCTTTCACTTGGTGAAGTTTCAGACCCATAGCTAATTACTCACCTACTCAAAATGAGTAAATGCGAATTATCTCTAAAAGTAGTGCAGATAGCCAATTTTTCTCAAATTAATCATTCACCTACTTTTGGGAGAGCTTTCACTTGGTGAAGTTTCAGACCCATAGCTAATTACTCACCTACTCAAAATGAGTAAATGCGAATTATCTCTAAAAGTATTGCAGATAGCCAATTTTTCTCAAATAACTCATTCACCTACTTTTGGCAGAGCTTTCACTTGGTGAAGTTTCAGACCCATAGCTAATTACTCACCTACTGAAAATAAGTAAATGCGAATTATCTCTAAAAGTATTGCAGATAGCCAATTTTTCTCAAATAACTCATTCACGTACTTTTGGGAGAGCTTTCACTCAGTGAAGTTTCAGACCCATAGCTAATTACTCACCTACTCAAAATGAGTAAATGCGAATTATCTGTAAAAGTATTGCGGATACCCAATTTTTATCAAATAACTCATTCACCTACTTGTGGGAGAGCTTTCACTCTGTGAAGTTTCAGACCCATAGCTAATTACTCACCTACTCAAAATGAGTAAATGTGAATTATCTCTAAAAGTATTGCAGATAGCCAATTTTTCTCAAATAAATCATTCACCTACTTTTGGGAGAGCTTTCACTTGGTGAAGTTTCAGACCCATAGCTAATTACTCACCTACTCAAAATGAGTAAATGCAAATTATCTCTAAAAGTATTGCAGATAGCCAATTTTTCTCAAATAACTCATTCACCTACTTTTGGGAGAGCTTTCACTCTGTGAAGTTTCAGACCCATAGCTAATTACTCACCTACTCAAAATGAGTAAATGCGAATTATCTCTAAAAGTATTGCAGATAGCCAATTTTTCTCAAATAACTCATTCACCTACTTTTGGCAGAGCTTTCACTTGGTGAAGTTTCAGACCCATAGCTAATTACTCACCTACTCAAAATGAGTAAATGCGAATTATCTCTAAAAGTATTGCAGATAGCCAATTTTTCTCAAATAACTCATTCACCTACTTTTGGGAGAGCTTTCACTCAGTGAAGTTTCAGACCCATAGCTAATTACTCACCTACTCAAAATGAGTAAATGCGAATTATCTCTAAAAGTATTGCAGATAGCCAATTTTTCTCAAATAACTCATTCACCTACTTTTGGGAGAGCTTTCACTCTGTGAAGTTTCAGACCCATAGCTAATTACTCACCTACTCAAAATGAGTAAGTGCGAATTATCTCTAAAAGTATTGCAGATAGCCAATTTTTCTCAAATAACTCATTCACCTACTTTTGGCAGAGCTTTCACTTGGTGAAGTTTCAGACCCATAGCTAATTATTCACCTACTCAAAATGAGTAAATGTGAATTATCTCTAAAAGTATTGCAGATAGCCAATTTTTCTCAAATAACTCATTCACCTACTTTTGGGAGAGCTTTCACTCTGTGAAGTTTCAGACCCATAGCTATTTATTCACCTACTCAAAATGAGTAAATGCTAATTATCTGTAAAAGTATTGCGGATACCCAATTTTTATCAAATACTCATTCATCTACTTGTGGGAGAGCTTTCACATGGTGAAGTTTCAGACCCATAGCTAATTACTCACCTACTCAAAATGAGTAAATGCGAATTATCTCTAAAAGTATTGCAGATAGCCAATTTTTCTCAAATAACTCGTTCACCTACTTTTGGGAGAGCTTTCTCTTGGTGAAGTTTCAGACCCATAGATAATTATTCACCTACTCAAAATGAGTAAATGTGAATTATCTCTTAATAGTATTGCAGATAGCCAATTTTTCTCAAATAACTCATTCACCTACTTTTGGAAGAGCTTTCACACACGAAAATGAAAAATTGTGAATATCTCAGAAAAGCTATTTCTTCTGCTTTAATGCTCGGCGGGAGATACACACCGCGGCAGTGGTCTTGACAAAAATTTTTGTCTCCCCAAAAATGGTGGCCATTTTGAATTTTCAAAGTTTTTGCAAAACACAAAAATGCTTATATCTCGAATACCGTGCTATATGGAGCGAACTCAGCAAAATTTTGGACCTGCTGGGTATCTCTGCAGAGTAGCCATGCCAATTTTCAAAATATTTTTGTCTCGCCAAATATAGCGGACATTTTTAATTTTTTGCAAAACACAAAAATGCTTATATCTTGAAAACCGTGCTAGATAGAGCAGACTGCGCTGACTTTGGTTGCCACAACAGTATAAGGCTAGAAACGAAGCATTTTCTTAATACTTTAGCACTCACCTTTATATCCTTTTCGGGACGCTTTGTTTTTGCTATGCAAAAACATTATCTTTTTTTTTGCGAGCGATCCTCTAGTTTAGATTGGTGGTTGGAAGAGGCAAATGTCCTAACAGGTCAACCCCTACACCCTCTTCAGCACGCAGTTCAATTGTTTACAGACGCCTCAAGGTTGGGGCGCACACTTAGGGGACTTCACTGCAAGAGGCGTTTGGTCTCCTTTAGAAAGTCACCTTCACATAAATTTTCTCGAACTAAAGGCAGTCCTGCTAGCTCTGAGGCAGTTCGAACATCTATGCAGGAACAAGATTGTGCTGGTGTCAACAGACAATACGACCGTTGTTTCGTACATAAACAAGCAAGGGGGTATGAGGTCAGGCTCTCTCTGTGCTCTCCTTTGGGCCGTTTGAATGTGATAGCCGACAAACTTTCCAGGCACAACAAGGTAATCCAAACAGAGTGGTCCCTCTCTCAACAGGTGTTCAGTCAGTTGTGCTCCAAGTGGGCCCCTCCAGTAGTGGACTTGTTTGCGACCAGATTCAATCACAAACTACCCAGTTTTGTGTCACCGGTTCCGGATCAGAGAGCCTGGGCGGTGGACGCTCTGAGCCTTTCCTGGGAACAGCTGAACGCTTATGCATTCCCTCCAGTATCCCTGCTTCCCCAGGTAGTTTCGAAACTAAGGGATCAGGGTTGTCTCAGGATGATTCTGATTGCCACAGGTTGGCCAAACATGCCCTGGTTTTGGGACCTGGTGGACCTGTCGGTACAGATCCCGTTCAGCCTTCGTCTAACAAGGGACCTAGTAACTCAGCCTTTCAACGGGCTAGTTCACAGGAACCTTCAGAATTTCAATCTTCATGCTTGGCTCCTAGAAGCTCTGCCATCAGGAAACACGGTTTCTCTGAAGAGGTGGCAGCACGAATTGAGGCTCCTCAGAGGGTCTCAACCAGAACTGTGTACAAGTCAAAGTGGGCCGTTTTTGTCAAATGGTGTAACTCAAACAAGGTGGACTTCAGGTCACCCTCTGTGAATCAGATTGCGGATTTTCTCCTTTACCTATTCAAGGAGAGGAATCTGCAACCCAGCACCATTGATGGTTATAGGACAGCCATCGCAGATATGGTGGGTAATGACACCCTCAATATAAGCTCAGATGAAAATCTTACCCGCCTGTTAGACAGCTTTCATAGGGACAAACCGAAAGGTAGAAGAGGGGTCCCTTCCTGGAACCTTTCGCTAGTGCTCCACCAGCTTACCAAGGCTCCCTTTGAACCTCTAAGGAAGGCTTCGTTGAAGCATCTGACCTTTAAGACGGTTTTCCTTTTGGCCCTTGGTTCAGGCAAAAGAAGAAGTGAAATCCATGCCTGGTTAGCTAAGAATATTAGGCACCAAGAGGACTGGAGTAAGGTTTCCTTGTATCCGTCTCCCAGTTTCCTCTCCAAAAATCAGCTAGCTCGGGATGGACCCGCTTCAGTGGCTCCGGTGGTCATCCCAGCTTTAGCTCCAACGCTGGATAAGTCCTTGTCTGGGGACAGGTCTCTGTGCCCAGTGCGGGCCTTACGTTACTACCTGGACCGGACCAAGGACTCCCGTCAAGGGAAGGAATTAGTCTTTGTGTCCTTCAAGAAAGGTTTCCAGAAAGACATTGTTCCTGCCACCATCTCCTCCTGGGTTAAGCAGACGGTACTGTTGTGTTATCAACTTGCAGACCAAAAAGCTCAGGATTTACATCAGGTCAGAGCCCATGATGTCCGGGCTTTCGCAGCAACTTCCACTATCCTTGGCCCTTAGTCTGCCGCGATCCAAAGTGGGACTAAGGGCTTAATGAGATAGTCTTATCAGTCCTGTTCTTCCTCGTTATTTCAGAACTCTCACCCTCCTTCAGTCCTTTTGTACTCCTATCGAGCCAGTACTGGACTTTTGAAAAAGAAAGGGGGGGGGGGGGCAAATAGGTGTGATCCGAGGTATCTTGGTTTCTAATCATTTCCGGATCCACCTTTTATACATATTTTTGGAGTTCTAGGAGTTCTAGGGAATTCCCCTCTTGGCTACCCTCCTTCCAATGGGTAGTTATTCTGCATCTGTCCACTAGGTAAGATGTATTAACGCAATAAAATGGAAAATGTAATAAGTAAATTAAATTTTTATAAGTTAATACCTTACCTAGTGGACAGGGGGATTCCCTCCCTACCTTCCCCGCTAATCTTAGCCTTAGGGGAATTTCTAAGGTAGACAACAACAAAAAGAGGAAGAGCGCATGCGCTGCGCGTGCGCAGTACACCGGCAGGGAGGCTATACAGCCACCTGGCGAGTGAACAGGACGCTACCGGTCCCGGCCAGAGCCCAGCTCAGGACGTTTTTTTCAAACGTTTGGCGTGACCGGCAAGGAGCCGGACAAATGCATCTGTCCACTAGGTAAGGTATTAACTTATAAAAATTTAATTTACTTATAAAATTTTCCAATTTACCTGAGGGTAAGTACATCCAACCACCTCCTTCCACTGTCAAGTGGTACCAGCTAGACCAGTCTTGTTTATGAGGACAAAATACAAGAGCTGAATACAGACTTTGCCAAGATTTGTTTTTCTCCTAAGTCATCTGGGCTCCTATGGTCAAGATTCCTCTTCCAATTCTTAAAGAATTGAAACATCAGGCAAGACAGAATTTTTCCACTCTCAATTTCGCTACTACCTTTGCCAAGACTTCCTCTTTCTGTCATGTCACTTTGGAGAAGTGTCAATATAGCCTGAAACACTTTTTAAAACAGGTCAAGTCTCAGATCAAAAGGTGCCGACCCTGATAAAGTAGCGAAACGTGATTATGAGGAAGCCTGTGAGTCTCTGGATCTGTGGAATAAGACCATCCTGATCCAACACAGGACCTTGACTTGCCTTAGTAGTCCTTGCCCCATATTTTCCAGAGAAAATTATACTCAATGGGCAATACTGGCTTGATTAGGCTTGAAGCCGAAATGACCCTATTACAACCACACTTAGGAGAAACCAGGCGCCAAGAACTAGTTGGTGAAGGAAGACGAGGACTTCATTCTTAAAAAGGCACCTCAAAAGGTTCTCGGGGTTTAGGACCCTACCAGAATAAGCCCTTTAAGAACTCCGGAAGGCGTCCTTCTGGCCGTCTTCCTTGTTTAAATCATAATTGGTGAAGGAAGGCAAGGACTTCCCTCCTTAAAAGGCACCTCTAAGATTCTCAGGGTTTCGGACCCTACCAGAATAAGCCCTTTCGTGCTCCCCACAAGAAAAGAGGCTCCTATAGGAAACGCCCCTATGGGGGCAATTCCTCACAAAGCAGTAACCAGTCGTTTTTCTTCCAACAGGGGAAAACAGAACTTCAGAGGCTCCAAGGGTCGTTTTTTCTACCCCACAACAGGGGAAGAGGGCTTGGATCCCAATTGCCAATGACTCCTTTAAAGCCTCAAGCAGTCCACCAGTAGGAGGTCGCCTCCGTTCTTTCAACAGAGACTGGCAAATAAACAATTGTTCATCCAACGTATTAAACCTTATCACCAATGGCTACGTACTGCCATTCCTCTCAAAGCCCAACTTGGTCAGTTTTTCTCTGATAATATCAGAATACAAGGCCCTCCCAAAGGACCAAGCCTTGGCCCATTGCATCGAAAGGGTGGAAAATATAAAATCTCTCGGGTTTTACAGTCGCCTGTTTCTAGTACCCAAGCCTCACCAAAGGTGGAGGCCAGTTATAGACTTAAGCAGGCTCAACACTTTTCTACATGTAGAAAAGCTCTAGATGGAAACTCCAGAGTCCGTCAGGACCTCCCTGATTCCAGGGGAATGGGTATCGTCGATAGATCTATCGGACGCCTACCTTCACATCCCCATCCATCCTCACTCAAAGAAATACCTAAGATTTTGCCACAGGTCTCAGGTGTTCCAGTTCACCTCCCTACCTTTCGCACTGGCCACAGCCCCCCAAGGGGGAACACACTGGTCTTTACCATGATCGTAAAGGAGGTGAAGCTCATGGCCCTCTCCAGGTCTCAGACTCCACCAATACCTGGTCAACTGGCTGATCAGGTGTCAGTCGTGGGAGGAAGCCCTAGTGAATACTCAGGCAGTGGTAGATCTAACCCAGTCCTTGGGATGGATCATCAATCAATGAAATCAACTGAATCCCACTCAGGTGTTTTCGTTCATGGGTTACGAGTTCCACCTGGATTCAGCCCTTGTAAAACCCACTCCAGAGAGATGGCTCAAACTCCAGGGTTTTATCCTACACCTCAAGTCAAAACATGTTTTTGACTGCAAGATGTTTGATGTCTCTAATTGGGTCGCTAGCCTCAATGGAGAAAATGGTCCCAGAGGGACGACTTCACATGAGGCCCTTTCAGTTTCACCTCAAGGAGCACTGGAAATTTCCTCAACCACTGGACAGCCTCCTTCCTTGGACAGAAGCCATCTCTGCACACCTGGTTGGTGGCAGAATCCTGCAAATGTGATGAAAGGCTCACACCTTCATCCCAAAGACCACAGTATCCAACTCTTTACAGACGCCTCAAACAAAGGTTGGGGCTCTCACTTAGAACCAAGTTCTACACAAGGTCTGTGGTCTGCCCAGGAAAAATGATATCATGCACTAAATCACTTATAACATGAAAAGTATTGCTTTTATTGCGCTACAATAGCTTACCATGTGGGACTGAATGCTTAACTGGTTGCCGCGAGGAACTAGACCAATGTCTAAGAAAAAAAGACATTTATTCTTGGCCCGTAGCCTCAGGTTGTCGTCATGTGATCTGCCCCTTATGTTACAACTTTTCTCGTTGGTCGCCGCCATCTTACAATCTTTGGGAAGTATTTACTGCCTTTTTCTTTCTGTATCTCAGTGCAGTGTTATTGTTAAACGTTCCCGTTTATGTATTTCATTTATTATTGTATAAAGCCCATTCTGGCCAATTTTCAGCACTTCTGCTTTTGTAAATTGTCCTTATTTTAAGTTTTGTGAACTCGCCTCGACTGGCTTTTCTTCTGCGAGTTTTTGACTCGAGGTCTACTCGCGTTTGTTTTATTGCGTTAAAGCATGTCTTCTCATCAAACTAGTGAAAATACCTACAGCAAATGCATTTATTTCTTTCCTACCTGCAGAGAGGCAGGTAAGGTCGACGATCCGTGTGTCACAGTTAATCTTGAGAAATCTTTGTCTTCTCGCGTCGACATACATATATAGGAGGCGTTCAATAATTTTCGTGAAGACTTTCAGAAATCTTTACAAAAGCAAAGGGAGGTGGATCAGACCTCTTCTTCTGCTCACAAAACGAACGCACCTTCCAAAGATCTGGACAAACCCTCGAATCCAGTAGTGTTATCGAGTCACTGGAGGTGGAGTTCGCCCCAAATTTATCGCCTCGCCTCAACTCGTATTCTAGTCGCCTCGTAGACGACTCAGGTCAAGTTTGTAGTTCGGCCGAAGATGCCTCGAAGGTTGCCTAGACCAGTCCAAAACAATATTCACACTCTTCTAGACAATATGCTGTAGATCCGAACTCCCTCGGACCATTACTTGGACTATTCTAATGACCCTCAATCAGCCCCTAGTAGGCCCAAAGCACTCTGATAAGCCAAACACAAGTCGAGGTCCAGATTCGTACCCTCATCTTCAGAGGAGGATCAATCGCCTGAACATTTGCATAGGTTCCCTAAGCCCTCCAGGAAGTCATACCCTGATCAGGACCACTAATTCACAGTTGGTGAAGGAAACCCCAACATGACCCCTACCCTCCTTATTGTAGGGAAGTAGCATTGTCTGACATCCCATTCCAATATGCTGAGGAGGTGGATACGTTCCAATGCATCCTGAAACTACCAGATCCTAAGGAATCCTTACCTAGATCTTCAACAGCGGTCATGGGCCTTGATGATGAGAAGGGCAGGCAAGAACTTAGACCAAGAGGCCCTTCCTCCATGTTGCCTCTCAATTCAGTCATCAAGGATGCCTTCGATAAGTTTGATCAGGACTTCCAGGCAGCCAATTTACCTGAGGGCAAGTACATCAAACCGTCCCTCCACTGCCAAGTGGTACAAGGTAGGCCAGCCTTGTTATGAGGACAAGATACAAGAGCTGAATACAGACTATGCCAAAATTTGCATTTCTCCTAAACCATCTGGGGCTCCTTTGGACAAGGTCCCTATGCCAATTCTCATAGAATTGGAACATCAGGCAAGACAGAATATTTCCACACTCAATTTCGTTACCACCTTTGCCAAGACTTCTTCCTCCTGTAATGTCACTCTGGAGAAGTGTCAACATAGCTTGAAAGCGACCTTCAAAAAGGTCAAGTCTCAGATCAGGAAAGGTGCCAATCCTGAAAAAGCAGCGAAACGTGGATATGAGGAAGCTTGTGAGTATCTGGATTTGTGGAATAAAGCCATCCTAATCCAGCAGAGCCTTAACTTGCCTTAGTAAATCCCTGGCCCATATTCTCCAGAGAGAATTATACTCAATGGGCAATACTGGCTTGCTTAGGCGCGAAGCCGAAATGACCCTATTACAACCCCACTTAGGAGAAACCAGGCGCCAAGAACTCCTTCTCAGGGTTTCGGACCCTACCAGAATAAGCCCTTTCGTGGTCCCCACAAGAAAAGAGGCTCCTACAGGAAACGCCCCTACGGGGGCAATTCCTCACAAAGCAGTAACCAATCGTTTTCTTCCAATAGGGGAAAACAAAACTTCAGAGGCTCCAGGGGTCGTTTTCGACCCCACAATAGGGGAAGAGGGTGTGGAAACCCCTCTTCCCAATGACTCCTTCAAAGCCTCAAACAGTCCACCAGTAGGAGGTCGCCTCCGTTCTTTCAGCAGAGACTGGCAAGAAAACAATTGTTCATCCAACATATTAAACATTATAACCAATGGCTACATACTGCCATTCCTCTCAAAACCAAACATGGTCAGATTTCCTCTGATAATATCAGAATACAAGGCCCTTCCAAAAAACCAAGCCTTAGCCGATTGCATCCAGTCTCTGCTGTCAAAGAACGCTATCGAAAGGGTGGAAAATGTAAAATCTCTCTGGTTTTACAGTCGCCTGTTTCTAGTACCCAAGCCTCACCAAAGGTGGAGGTCAGTAATAGACCTAAGCAGGCTCAACACTTTTCTGCATGTAGAAAAGTTCAAGATGGAAACTGATTCCAGGGGAATGGGTTGCGTCGATAGATCTATTGGACGCCTACCTTCACATCCCATCCATCCTCACTCAAGGAAATACCTAAGATTTTGCCACAGGTCTCAGATGTTCCAGTTCACCTCCCTACCTTTCGCACTGGCCACAGCCCCCCAGGTCTTTACCATGATCGTAAAGGAGGTGAAGCTCATGGCCCTCTCCAGAGGTCTCAGACTCCACCAATACCTGGACGACTGGCTGGTCAGGTCTCAGCCGCAGGAGGAAACCCTCGTGAACACCCAGGCAGTGGTAGATCTAACCCAGTCCTTGGGATGGATCATCAATCAGGAGAAATCAGAACTGAATCCCACTCAGGTGTTTTCGTTCGTGGGTTACGAGTACCACCTGGATTCAGCCCTTGTAAAACCCACGCAAGAGAGATGGCTCAAACTTCAGGATTTTATCCTACAACTCAAGTCAAAGCATGTTTTGACTGCAAGATGTTTGATGTCTCTAATTGGGTTGCTAGCCTCAATGGAGAAAATGGTCCCAGAGGGACGACTTCACATGAGGCCCTTTCAGTTTCACCTCAAGGAGCACTGGAAATTTCCTCAACCATTGGACAGCCTCCTTCCTTGGACAGAAGCCATCTCTACACACCTAGACTGGTGGCAGAACCCTGCAAATGTGATGAAAGGCTCAGACCTTCATCCCAAAGACCATAGTATCCAACTCTTTACAGACGCCTCAAACGAAGGTTGGGGCGCTCACTTAGAACAAAGTTCTACACAAGGTTTGTGGTCTCCCCAGGAAAAAGGGCTTCACATAAACGTCCTAGAATTAAAAGCTGTCCTTCTGGCCCAGAGACGCTTCAAAGACCAGTGTCAGGACCAAACCGTGCTAGTTGCGACGGACAACTCAACTCTGGTGGCTTACATAAACAAACAAGGGGGAACACACTCAGCGGAGATGTGTGCACTCCTGTGGAGACTCATGACCTGGTGCCATCATTCTCACATCACATTGAAAGCCAGGCACACTCCAGGGTGTCTGAATGTGATGGCCGACCTACTTTCCAGGTCGAATCAGGTACAGTCGACCGAATGGTCACTACATCCACAGGTGTTCAAAAAGATCTGCCAAAGGTGGTTCACTCCCCATGTGGACCTATTCGCCACTTATCTGAACCACAAGCTTCCATTGTACATGTCTCCTATCCCAGACCCGAAGGCCTGGGACATAGATGCTCTAAACATAAACTGGACGGGTTTCACTGCCTATGCTTACCCTCAAATGGCTCTCCTTCACAGGGTGATCCAAAAAATCAGGCAATGCAATTGTCTGATCATACTAATAGCCCCAGGCTGGCCAGGGATGCCCTGGTTTTGGGACCTAGTGCAGCTCTCAACAGAGATCCCACTGCAGCTCCCGGTGTGGACAACACTCATCAAGCAGTCCCACAACTACGTGTTCCACAGCAACCCGCAGCACCTCAACCTCCACGCCTGGTGTCTAGGAGTGGACAACTCCAAGAACAAGGCTTCTCTGTGGAAGTGGCAGAGAGAATTGCTGCACCTCAGCGGTCACCAACAAGGACCATCTACACATCAAAGTGGGCCCTATTTGAAAAATGGTGCAGAGAAAATTCAGTGGATTTCTCCACTCCATGTGTGAAACAAATCTCAGATTTCTTCATGTATCTGTACCAAGACCTAAACAGGCGCCCCTCCACCATTGATGGTTACAGGACTGCCATTGTTGACACCTTGGGCCCATCGGGCCAACATATTGCTCATAATGAGGACCTTCTTAGGTTGCTCTCCAGTTTCCACAGGGATCGCCCCAAAAGCTCCAGAAATCTCCCCATCGCACTCTCAAAACTGCTTTCTTGCTAGCTTTGGCCTCCGGCAAGCACCGCAGCGAAATCCTTGCCTGGGTTGCAAACAAAGTATCTAATCTAGGCCAATGGGAAAAGGTCGCCTTGTTCCCTTCTTCTGACTTCATAGCAAAAAACCAACTAGCAAGAGAAGGTTCTCAAAGTGTGTCTCCGGTGACTATTCCTGCTTTGACTACCATTGTGGATAGGCAGTTCAAAGAAGACAGGAAACTGTGTCAGGTGCGGGCCCTGAGGTACTATCTGGACTGAACCAAGGACCTAAGAGGTTCCCGGTCCCTCCCTTTCATTTCCTTCAAGAAAGGACATACCTCAGACATCAGACCCGCTACTCTCTCTTCTTGGTTGAAACAAACCATCCTACTTTGTTATAAACAAGCAGACCAGCAAGCCTTGGATTTAGTCCAAGTCAAGGCGCATGACATTCAGGCCTTCGCAGCCTCTAAGGCATTTTACGGTGGGGTATCGGTGGACCAGATCATGCAAGCCTCTCACTGGAAAGCTCACAACACTTTTACTAATTTTTATCTAAAAGACCTTACTTGGTCGGACAATGACAACAATCTATATCTGGGACCAGTAGTAGCAGCACAACAGGTCCTAGACCCTTCTCCTCAGTCCAGTCATCCTCGGAAAGAAAAGAGGGGGGGGGGGCACATCCACTACAACCAAGTCTTCAGGAGTCTAAGCCCAGGGTCTAGGTATACGTCTACCTCATCGGGGTGTATCGGGTAAGGTCTATCTAATCATTATAATTGTACATTGTATTAAGGACCTTCAGGTTGTCATTTTAGTCAGTACCCGAGCCTTAAGCTCAGGTTCTTCCGTGATCGTCCTTGGGACTGACCCCGTCTGTGTATCTAGGGTACACATCTCCTTCTCGTCAAACACCCTGACAGTTTTTTAGCACTGTCATTCATTCAGGTTTTTGGCTTCTACAGGCCCGGTCTTCGAGATTGGGGCCCTGTAGACGGGACTCAGACTGGTACTTTCGATCTTTCATTCTACTATTATTATCAAAATTCTAAGAAAAAACAGACTTATCTGCCAGTCTCAGCTGTAATCCCTCCTCCAGACGGTTGGATTCAGCATTCAGTCCCACAAGGTAAGCTATTGTAGCGCAATAAAATTGAAAATTTTAATTACTTAAATGTAGCTTTTATAAGCTACAAGCTTACCATGTGGGACTGTTGTATTACAGCTGAGGGGTATGGGTTTAAATCTCAATGAGAAAAGTTGTAACATAAGGGGCAGATCACGTGACGACAACCTGAGGCTACGGCCAAGAATAAAGGTCTTTTTTTCTTAGACGTTGGTCATAGTTCCTCGCGGCAACCAGTAAAGCATTCAGTCCCACATGGTAAGCTTGTAGCTTATAAAAGCTACATTTAAGTAATTAAAATTTTCAAATTTAGAGCATTGTCTTAAAATATGTTGTGCAGCTACTGTTTCCATAGCTACAACATGGTAACTTGGGTATCTATCCCAATAGCTAAGTGAGTAATAGCTACTTTTTGGCCTGTAGCTCATTGCATAGCGGAGCAATAGCTACTTTCATGTTCTCACTGTTGAATACATCACTTGTAACTTGAAAACTATTGCATTTAGAGTATTTTGTTTGATATGTTGTTTATCTACTTTTCTGGTCAGCTATAACATAGTGAAATGGTAGACCTGTAGCTCATTGCATAACTAATGCATGTGTTCCACTGGGGGCCGGCCTGTCAGTAACTATGCATTTTTGGAGAGTCGGGACCAATGTTTACAAGGTTGGTTAGGGTCGGTTGTAGTTTCCCGGCCTATCAGGGAGAATCAGTGAAATTTCAAACAAGTTTGAAATTTCTACAACCGTTGTAGACCCTTGTAATAGACCCTAATTTCGTCCACCTAGCAACAGGCCTGTCAGTTAACTTAATGGCCTGTCAGTTACACTTCCTGGCTTGTCGGTTAATGAAACAGGCTTGTCTGTACCAAGTATCCGGCTTGTCCTAAATATGGACTTCCCGACTCTACGTGATGACAAACAGGCTGTGCGGGAAATGTTACAGTACAGACGGTAACTTAAGCCGACCTGTCTGTAACTGTTCCCGACAGGCCTGTAAAGTTTTAAGGTCAGTCAGTTACTTTTACCGACTGGGTCCTAGAGTCAGGAAAATTTATAACCAACAGGCCCTAAACTGAAAAAGACAAGCCGTAAATCAACAACCGAAAGGCCTGTTACACTGACAAGCCAGGAACTGTAACCAACAGGCTTGCAATATTTTTACCTTTTACGGCCTGTCAGTTTCAAAATCTGTGGGTATAAAAAGGCCAGTCAGTAGACAATCTGCGTATATTTGGGCTTTGACTTGTCGAGAGACAATTGGTATGCAGCTTTTATTTGAAGTCTTTCATGTTTTTGCAAATTATCTAAGTTTGAGCTAGGCTGGACTGGCTGGGAGTGAAATCTGTTCTATGAGATTTCACTTTTATTTTTAAGTTTTGTTTTTTAAAGCAAGCTGTACAATTGATTGATCAGCATGCCAAGGGGCAGAAGAAGAAAGATTGAAGTGCCAACTGACACTCAACCACAATTTGAGTTAGGAGATACAGCTGAGGATATAGAGAAAAGGAGAAGGGAGAGAGAGGAGAGGGATGAGAGAGAGAGAGAGGAGAGAACAAGAGGAGAGGGACAGAGAGAGGATACAGAGAGAGAGGAGGGAAGAGAGTTTCCAAGTCTTCCGTGTTCCAAATCACCACAGAGACCTTCTGCAGCCACAGCTTCAGTTCTGGATACTTCACGAGACACTGAATCTGAGATGGAAATCAGCATGGCATCAGATGTTACTCATCAGCCTTCGAGAACCAGTCCTAAGTGACGACAGCCTACAGTCGCCACCACCACTGCTGCAGATCGAGTTTTAGATCAGTTCCAGCAGATGAGGTCGATGATTTCCACATTTCTGGGTGCACATCAGGACCCCACTCCCAAGACAGTCGTTCTGCAACTATCTCCACTCTGAGATTGAACACCTGGAGGAGCGAGACTTTTTGACCTTCATGAATGAGACAGTGAAGCTTCTCACTGAAATGCAGTACAAGGACGAAGAACGCAAGAGACAGGTAACAACAAGTCAACAGGTCACCACATTTCAACTTCCAGAAGCAACACAGGCCACAGCAGGACATGAATACATACTCACCATACCGGATACTCAAGCAGTCTCCATTCCAGTTGTGCAGCCTACACAGATAGCCACAACACAGCCTGCTACAGTGAATGCCAAAGTACAGCAACCATCAAGGCCTTCATCAACATCAGCACAGCCAACTTCTTATGTAGTTGTGGATGACCAACAGCCTGGGACTTCAGTTACAGCTTCACAACAGGAGGAAAGTCAATTCAACACTTCTGGATTATCCAGTCTCTTTGGAGCTATTCCAAGTGTACTACAGTACCAGCAGATCGACACACCACAGCCATTTTCACCCTCTCAACTTCTACCAGCACCGTCACCAGTGCCATCTTCCACTCATCAAGAACAGTCAAGACCTCCCAGCCAGTCCAGCCAGCAGAGCCAGCCCAAGTCAGCAGATTACCCTGCACAAGTCACACCGAACGGGCCTTCTAAGGGCCACCCGAATCTTCCAAAAACAATTATTCAGCTCTTGTTACCCAAAAACAAAAAAGGCACACCATCCAACACTTACACTTCCCCCAAATACACGAAAAAAATTGTGTGAATGAATGAGTGAATGTTAAACGAATATTAATAAAGTTCCACCACAAAACATAGAAAAAAATGAAAAAAAATTAATAAAAACTTTAAACCAGGTCATGTTGGGTGGGATGTCAACTTAGTAAATTGAGGACCTGGGTTTTAATCTGTAAGTGATGAAATTTAATTTTTTGTGAACTGAGTTTGGGAGGGATTTGTATTTGTGATGGGGATTATTTTTGGTGAAATTAAATTGTTAGAAAAATGGGGTTATTTTTGCTAAATCAAAGTTCTTTGATTATTTGGGTAGTCCTGAAAAGGACTGAAAGATGGCAGCATGTTCTCCCCTCAGTCTTCTTGAACTCTGTCCTGCCCAGCCAGCGCCCCCACGTGATTGAAGTAGTCTTTCAGTAGGTCTCGATGTTTGCCCTCCCTCGATGGGTTTCTGAAGTTACGATCATGTCCCTGTTCCCCCTGGTCTGCCTGTGGTGGTTGTATGTCGTCGGCTGGAGTGGGTCATTTATCAGCTCCCCTCTGATGGCTTCTCAGCATGTTATGTAGTACCACACATGTTAACACAATGTCTCACACTACTTTTGGCCTCTGCTCCATGGTGGTCAACAGCACCCTGAATCTCTTGACAAGTATACCAAATGAGTTCTAGACCACCCTCCCCCTGGATATCCTGTAGTTGGCTATTTTCTCTTCTCTGGTCAGTTGGCATCTGCTGTAAGGCTTGACCAGCCAAGGCATCAGGGCAAAGGCATTGTCCCCCAGCAGGAAGTAGTGTAGATCTGGCCCCCCAGCTCCAAGTGGTTCAGGTGGTGGTAGTCCCAACCCTCCGTTCTCAATTCTTCTTTTTTAGTTTGCTGCGGTTGAATATCTGAGCATCTGATGATGACCCACTGGCCCCCACGTTGAACCACAAGAACTTGTAATCTGCATCGACTAAAGCCAAAAGTACCAGGGAGAAGTAGCCCTTGTAGTTGAAATATTCACTGCCTGACTTCTTGGGCTTCTTTATAGCAATGTGTGTTCCATCTAGTGCACCGACTGCATGGGGGACATTCCATCTGTATCTAAATCTTTCTTCAGTTTTCTTCCAGTCTTCGGGATCAGTTTGACACATCAAGTACTCATGTTGAAATTCTTTCAAAATGGCTTTGCAGACCTGGGGGACAAATTTGCAGATGGTCGTTCTTCCAACCCTCCAGTGGTATTGCAGTGAATTGTAGGTTTCCCCTGTGGATAAGTGTCTCAATGTAACTGCCAGTTTCAACCCGACTTCCAGTGGCTTCCTGAAGTTGGTGATTGACTTTCTGAGATGGGGGGTAATTCTTTCTTCAATCAAATAAAAAAAATGCTGATTCCATCCTGGTGAAGTTTCTGTAGCATGGTATGTCAGTAGTGATTAGCTGATCCAAGAGTGTTCTGTAGCATCCTCTCTTTGCAGTATCCAGGGCATGCCCCATGGATTCTGTGGCTTCCTTCTCCTTCTGGGTGGTGGGGGTGGTGGTGATGCTGACTGGGCAGGTGCTGGGTTCTGCTGTCTTCTGTGTCTTGAAATCATGATGAATACTAACATATTCAACTCAATAAAAACATAAGGACCCTCAAGTGATCAAGCAGTTGCTCTTGATGTGTTCCTGTCATTTTTGAAGTGTAAAATGAGTGGCACATCACAGGGGAGGGAGGGTTTATATAGTGTGATATGGATCCCGATTCTGGATCCCAACTCTAGATACCAACCCACAAAAACAATCAGTCCTGTCGGGAAGGGTAGGGAACATGCTCCCGGCTTGTCTGTGAGTCTTTACCGCTTGTCTGCTTGTGATCCGGCTTGTTTGTTAGGGGTTTAGGGCTTGTCGTAATACTTCTACGACTGGCCGTGCAAAAAACTTCCCTGATCCTACGTCTTGTTGTGATGGCCATTATGACCTGTCTGTAACTATACCGTCTTGTCAGGGATTTCATGACTGACTCAGCATTTTCGTGCCCTTTTTTCCGACGACCCTATGACTTTCACATCTGACCCTAGAGTCATAGGGTCGGTTACAGGGTCGGCTCCAGTGGAACACCTGCATAAGCAAAAGCTACTTATGTCAGGGTCGATGTACATTTGATGTACATTAGCTTACCGAGAATGAATTCTAAGTTATTAAATTATATCATAATACTTTTTTTGCTGGAAGTTTTAGTTCAGTAGATGTCTTTCAAAGGGCTTATAAGAATGTCAAATATAAATGGATTCCATCATATAGTTTGGAATTATTGTCCATGAAAGAAAAAATCACAGACACAATCTGCATTTTTGTAATCATATGAAAATGTGATTAACCTGTGAAACAAAAGGTCCTATTTACTAATCTAATCTAATGTGGACTTTTATAGCACTTAATCTCCATCACTGATGGACTCTAAGGCGCAACAATTTACTGATCACAAAGATTGTGTAACATGAGATGACTTATGTCTGTTGTATCACAGATATATTATGTAGTGATTAAAATATTGCAAAGATGCTGATAATTAATGGCAGTCATTCGCAGATCTCTTAGGTAACTTAAATAGATTGGAACAGTAAAACATAAGTATTGATGTTATTGAACAACAAGCAAAAGAAAGCAAATACACTTGTGTCAATAATAATGATTTCCATTCCTCAGAAAGTCTACAAAACATTTTAAGCTAAGATATAGGATGAAATGTTAGTCTTTGCTTTTTCCAATTTGCAATTTATTACTGGCAGAAAATATTGATAGGATAATCAAGAGGTATTTTAAAGAAGTCAAATGGTGTTTGGGATAACTGTGAGCTTATATTAAGTTAAGAGATTGAAAATAAAGCAGAAACACTAAAGAAATGAATAAAGCAAAACTTACATGTCTGGTAATGTGGATTTGTCTGTGTTTGGTCAGTTTTGAGCACAATCTTAGAGGTATGTTCCTTGATTGATATCACTCTATTTATTAGATTAACCACATTTCATTCAAACTTTGCACACAAATGTATTTGGAGATGAACCGTATTTTAAGGTGACCTTAATCTCCCAATAATACAGAGATTATTGCCACCTTAAGATCAGAAATGAAGCTTTGGCCACTTAAAGCCCCCTAGGTCACATGAACTATGTGGCTAAAATTTTATCTGAGAGCACATTAATATATTCTTCTTACATATGTTGAAAAATTAAGAATTTATGTTTTGGTAAAAATTGTGTTTAGGCCTATCAAAGACCTCACTTATATATTTTTTCTACATTTTTGTGTCCCCAGCATTTTTGCTAGGTGGCATATAGAGATTGCTTTGTCCTTTCTCATTTGGCTTCAGCGTCGTCATCACACTTTTGTTTACGGACAGTATCTCAAAAATAGCTTGATAGATTAAATTCAAATTTGACATGTCGATTTAACTGGTCCTCAAGGTGTGCCCTATTATAAGGTGACCTTAAACTCCCAGTATCTCAAAATTGGGTTCAACTTGATGGATTCAATTCAGATTTGGCATGTGGTTGTAACTGGATTTCAGGGTGTGCCCTATTTTAGCCATAATCATATGGAGGATTTTTTCTGCATTTTTCACATACTTTGCCTTGTAACTTGGAAATGGTATATCTAACCAGACTTTTTCATGTTCCAAAAATCAAGGCTTTTAGTTGATATTGTATAATGCTCATAAAGACCCTATTAGGGTAACTTTTTATTTCAGCTGACTTATCAGTCAGCTGACATAATGGCATCATTCTGCGGCATGTGCGTACGAATATGCGTATGTGTGAACAACTTGTCCTCCAAAAGGACAAGGCCCAGAGACATGCTGTTTCTAATAAAAGATACCTCCTCTATCGAGGATGAAAAATTGTTCAAGGCATGCAGATCTGTTTGTTCATCTTTTCCCCAGAGCAATTACAAGTGAGGTACCCCCCAAAAAACATTTCAACACTTTATCACAGTTTTCTCATTAACTATTGCAGGGATTTCTCTCTTATCTTGCATATATATACTGGGTCACAAGTACATTCCCTTGTGTGAGTATCAGACCTGGATCTTTCTTAATTATTTATGAATTTTTGAATTAATTTTAATGCATTAAAATTCATGAAATAATGCCCTAAATCACTTACAACTTGAAAAGTATTGCATTTAGAGCATTTTGTTAAAGTATGTTATTCAGCTACTTTTTTCCATAGCTACAACATGGTGAGTAACTTGGGTGTCTATCTCAATAGCTAAGTGAGTAATAGCTACTTTCTGACTTTTCAGTACTTTCCATAATGAGTAAAGTCACTTGTGACTTGAAAACTATTGCATTTAGAGAATTTTGTATAAAATGTTATTCAGCTACTTTGGGGTCAGCTATAACAAAGTAAAATTGTAGACCTATAGCTCTTGGCATA
Source organism: Sabellastarte sp. h YS-2021 (assembly GCA_964017235.1). Classification (NCBI taxonomy): domain Eukaryota; kingdom Metazoa; phylum Annelida; class Polychaeta; order Sabellida; family Sabellidae; genus Sabellastarte; species Sabellastarte sp. h YS-2021. Next base: position 79,726,405 of record OZ024931.1, on the reverse strand, counting down.
GCTGAGGAACAGCTACTGTCAGGTTCTCACTGTTGAGTAAACCAGTTGTCATTTGAAACTATTACATTCAGAGTATTTTGTTTAAATATGTTATTCACAAACTTTTGGGTCAGCTATAACATAGTGAAATTGCAGACCTGTAGCTCATTGCATAGCTGAACTATAGCTACTTTCAGATTCTCACTGTTGAGTAAATTATTTGTAACTTAAAAACTATTGCATGTGGAGATTTTGTTTTCATGTGTAATTCACCTACTTTCAGGACAGCCATAGCATAGGAAAATTGCAGCACTATAGCTCATTGCATAGATGAGGAATAGCTAGTGTAACCATAGAAAGAAAATTTGAAAATCGGGTCCCAAAAAAAAAAATTCGATGAAAACCAGATTTGTTTGAACTAGTATACACCAAAATGTAGCATTTTCTATGTGTGTACATGAAACATGAGTGCAAGTAAAAGGCGGTTTATTTGTCATTAAAATTGGAAGTTTTGGATATTATTTCACTGTATATTGACAAAATATTACACGAGTAAATATTTTTAAGCGTTTCTGTGCAATATTTTATACGTTTTATATGAAATATGTGACATTTCGGGAACCGGTTCTTGTACTTCTGTCACCAGATTTAATTTACGTTTATATGAATTAAATAGAAACAAACTATCCGGTTTGCCATCTTTACCACTAGGAATGGCTATGTTCAGGTTTTCCCTGTTGCATAAATCAGTTCTAACTCGAAAACTATTGCATTTACAGTATTTTGTTTAAATATGCTTTTCATCTACTTTTTACACCTTAACTTGGTACTTTACTTCTGAATACCATTTGCAGGGCACAACTTTTGTGTCCTTTCTGCTTTCACTTCTACACTGAAACTCAAAACACATAGTCAGCTGACACAGAGCCCATTCACAGATGCTGATTGCTTGTTTCTTTTTTCACACATTCTGCTTTGTAATTTTGAGATGCAAAATCTGACCAGCCTCAAACAGTACTAGATATAATTTGTATGTGCTACCTTTGTCAGTCTGTGGAAAATTTTAGCCCTGTAGGTCACCTTAAGGTCTCTAAAACATTCCCACTGGGACCACTTTCATACAATTTTTGCCACTTTAAGGCAGCTTACCCAGCTAAAATCTCACCTGGGGACATTTGTTTCTATTCATGTATGACAAATTCAAAGTTCGTTTATATTTAGACAATTTTTAAAGCCCATAAAGATCCCGCCTGGGAACTTATTTTTTTCCGCATTTTTCATATATTTTGATTGTTTGGAAAGTGGTTGACTATCTGTTTATATAAAATGTTTATCTCATAGCTTCTAAACTTGCATAAACTGAGCTGAAAAATGATTTATAATACTTGTGAATCACAATAAGTGGGTTCTACAAAAAAGACCTAATCAATTCTATGGTGTGAGAGGTGACCTGTCTTGATATTTGTTGGTGTCAAGTTGACACAATCTAGTAGTTATTGGCAGAAGCTAAATCCAGACTTTCTCTTTCAAAAGTTATACTTATGTCCTTACAACTTATTAAGTGAATATATGTTTTGTAACTGTTATTTCAAAGCAATGTGAGTGTAATATTAATAGGAAAAAAACTTTTTTTTCAGATTTAAAACCTTTTTTTCTTTCGAAATAGCCTTTTAAAAAACCTTTTTTTCCTTAAAATTCACTGGGATGCCTGTGTTTATTATTTACAGTTTGGTTCTTTGATCTGTGTTATCCAAATCAAGACAGCACACTGAATTTGAGAAACTGGAGTGACATTAAACATGCAAGTATTTTAATATGTAATGTTCATATAACTTGGTACAAAAAATTGACAAAATTGTATATTTATTCATCCAAAAGATTTAACACATATTCAAAAAGCCTTTACAATGATTACCACTTCAGACACATGCTCGGACTGGTAATATTCCTGATTCAGTTTGCTAAAAAATGTTCCCAGATCAGTTAAGAATAGAAGATAATTATGAAGAATTTGAATCTTTACAAAAATAAATTAAATAAATGTGCTTTTGGGAAGGCATTGGACTGTCTAAATAATCACTCCAATAAATTATTAGCAACATATTTTTCTGGAGTTGTCTCTGAAAGTTGACATTCTGATTGTAGTCATATTCGGTTCATAAGTTATTTAGGATTGTTTGGGAGGTTTATAGCAGGTTCGTAAGCTGATACATGTATTTGTTATAGTTAGGCATTCTTTATTGTTATCTCCCGCCCGGCTTGCCGGTGGGAGATTATAATTAGCACCATGTGTGTGCGTGCGTGTGTGCGTTATTATTATTATTTATTATTATTATGTATTTATACTCAGCGCAATATCTCCATATACTACAGGACTCAAAGCGCTAATTAACCAATCCAACTGTACAGGTACAGCCCGAACGGACAAGTAACTGACATTCCCCTAACTGGAAGATAGAGGCTCAAGGATGACCATTATCAACGTCCTTGAGGTTCTTTAACCTGCCACTGGGGATAGGACCCAATGACAGAGGACCGCCATTTTAAGTGGTCATCCGAGCCACTATGTATCTGCCTGTACCTGGGATTGAACCCACGTCCTCTGAGTTCCTAGACAAGTGTGTTACCCACTAGGCCACAGTGGCAGTGGCGTGGGTCACGCAGTTTTCTCTGAAACTACTACAGTTACACATTTTTGGTAAATTACTTGTCCTAATGAATTTTTACGCTCTTCAAAATTTTTTTGGTTTGGTGAACTTTGGCCTACTTTTGAGTGAGTAATAGCACTTTTACCTAATGTAATTATATGGCTTATAACTCTCAAACTATTGTATTTAGAGTATTTTGTTGCAATATGTTGTTCAGCTACTTTCTCCACAGCTACAACATGGTCAGTAGTTTGGAAGTGTATATGCCATATAATTATATTAGGTAAAGTGCTATTACTCACTCAAATGTAGGCCAAAGGTCATCAAACCCAGTACAACAGGATACTCTTGTACTGCCCTGTGGGTCAAACATTCGCTCGAAATTGCTCTATCTCTTACAGTTTGCGAGATATTTGTGATTTTTCACATTTTCACTAAAAGTAGCATTAAAGTAGCCATTACTCACTTGTACATTGAGCAACAGTTGTGAAACTTCAATATGTTACAGTTCACAAAAAAGTAGATGAACAACATATTTGAGAGAAATTATGTAGCTGCAATACTTTTGAAGATATAAGCCATTTACTCATTATGGTTATCATTAAAAATTGACAAAGTAGCTATTACTCACTTAGCTATGGAGATACACTTCCAAACTACTGACCATGTTGTAGCTGTGGAGAAAGTAGCTGAACAACAAGCAATGTGAGTGTAAGAGCTACTTTGTCAATTTTTAATGATAACCGTAATGAGTAAATGGCTTATATCTTCAAAAGTATTGCAGCTACACAATTTCTCTCAAATATGTTGTTCATCTATTTTTTACCCGACAGCCCATGGTGTCCGGATGGGCGGGCGGGCGGGCAGACGACGGGAAAAAGTTTGTCCAGACTGTATCTCACAAACCGTAAGGTGTAGGGAGTTGGTACTTGGTAGGGACATTCGTTAGGATGTGTAGGTGTGCAACGTCATGATCTGACCCTGATTTTACCTTTGACCTTGCCGCAGAGACCTTGAGTTTGAAGATCTTGTCCAAGCTATATCTCGGAAACCGTAAGGTATAGGAAGTTGATACTTGGTAGGAACATTGGTTAGGGGATGTAGGTGTGCAACGTCATGGTCTGACCTTGATTTCACCCTTGACCTGGCTGTAGTGACCTTGACCTATAAAATCTTGTCTGGGCTATATCTCGGAAACCGTAAGGTGTAGGAAGTGATACTTGGAAGGGACATTGGTTAGGGGGTGTAGGTGTGCAACGTCATGGTCTGACCTTGATTTCACCCTTGACCTGGCTGTAGTGACCTTGACCTATAAAATCTTGTCTGGGCTATATCTCGGAAACCGTAAGGTGTAGGAAGTGATACTTGGAAGGGACATTGGTTAGGGGGTGTAGGTGTGCAACGTCATGGTCTGACCTTGATTTGACCTGGCTGTAGTGACCTTGACCTATAAAATCTTGTTCGGGCTATATCTCGGAAACCGTAACGTGTAGGAAGTTGATACTTGGTAGGGACATCGGTTAGTGGGTGTAGGTGTGCAATGTCATGGTCTGACCTTCATTTGATCTTTGACCTTGCTGTAGCGACCTTGACCTAAAAAATCTTGTCCGGGCTATATCTCGGAAACTGTAAGGTGTAGGAAGTTGATACTTGGTAGGGACATTGGTTAGGGGGTGTAGGTGTGTGACGTCATGGTCTGACCTTGATTTGACCATTGTCCTTGCTGTAGTGACCTTGACCTATGAAATCATTGTGAATATCTCAGAAAAGGTATTTCTTCCCCTTTAATGCCCGGCGGGATGTTCCATATGAATTTTGTTGTCTTTGGTGGAGATCTCTCATCAAATAAATGCTAAGCTTCTCCCAATTATAACCAAATAGCACAGTTTGCACTTCATGATCGCTTCACAAGTATTCCTTGGGTAGTTCTCATCATTGCAGAATGACTTACTTTTGAAGTGTTCTTTAGGATGACTTTTCATTGAAGATTTCTCCTAAATGTTACCAAACCACACAGGGTCTACACTTTGGGTTCACCTCAGAAACAGTTCGTAGGCCAATCCTTTCCACAGCAGATCATCCTCAAACACATTCCTTACATTTGAAAAAGGTTTTTACCCCACAGCCCTTAAGGGCTGTCGGGGTATTGTGTTGACACATGGTGTCCGGATGGGCGGGCGGGTGGTTGGCTGGCTGGAAAAAGTTTGTCCGGGCTGTATCTCACAAACCATAAGGTGTAGGAAGTTGATACTTGGTAGGAACATTGGTTAAGGGGTGAGGTGTGCAACATCATGGTCTGACCTTGATTTGACCTTGCTGCAGTGACCTTAAATTTAAAAATCTTGTCCGGGCTATATCACGGCAACTGTAGGGTGTAGGAAGTTGATACTTGGTAGGGACATTAGTTTCTTTCTTTTCTTATGACAAAGATGTATGGATTGCTGCAACTGATTATTATATGCACTTTTACATTATTGTGCTATTTCCATTGACAGCTATTTTCCAGTTAATAAATTTTACAGCTTTATATTTTTTTTAGTTTGCTGATTAATGCTGTCGTCTTGCTATTGAATTGCCTTGTTTTAGTACTTTATCTTTACATACATTTTCTTTCTCTTAGATGTAATTTTCTCTACTTAAAGATTATTTTTGGAGCTTTTTATAATTGACACTGCTCTGAAAGTATCCAGATCTTTTACCGTTTCACCACTTCTGTATCTCATGGTGTTGAAAACTTTTTCCCCAGGCTGGGGTACAGGCATCTCTGATGCTATTTTTAGGTGTTTAAGGAGTAGTTGTTCATAGAAAGAGAATAATTTGTTCCATGAATGGCCAGTAACAGAAAAAGATTATTCAGGAGGTTCAGGAATACTTTCTGTCAGTGGAACAGCCCCTTAATTGATGTGGATGTAGAATCCTAAGTTTGACCCTGATTTGGGCTTGGAGTTTTTTCTTTGCCACACATTCTAATTCTAATTCTAATAGTACTTTTATAGCGCTTAATCTCTATCTAATGATAGACTCAAAGACGCAGAAAGCCAAAATCAGAGATCGTAATCGTTAAATCAGGGACATTGCAGGGGTCGACACCACGGAGAGACAAAATGAAAAACTAGGGATGATCTAGGGTGGGTAAGCTTTTTCAAAGAGGTAAGTTTTCAACTTTTTTCTGAATGAGGAGAGAGATTTAGCTGAGCGTACATCATCGGGAAGATCATTCCAAATTCTTGGGGCATGGTATGCAAAGCTAAGGCCAAAATGCTTTTTAGACTTATATATTGAAGCACAATGTGGGACCTCAAGCAGCACACCATCAGATTGACTTCTGCGTGTTCTATACACACTATGCCTGGGTTTAAGGAAAGGTTCAAAGTATTTTGGATGGCCACTATGTAGAAACTTGTACACCAACAGGGCTGTCTTGAAGACAGAGCGATGCAAGACAGGCAGCCAATGAAGACTCTTTCTTACAGGAGTGATATGTGAGTATTTGGTGGTATTAGCCACAATTCTTGCAAGACTGTTCTGAACACATTGGAGCCTCCGAATGTCTAGAGCAGAGAGACCTCTGAACAAGGAATTGCAGTAGTCAAGACGACTTCCCACCAAGGCATTTGCAGCTAAAAGAGCAGCTTCACGTGTAAGATATCCTCTGAGTCGCTTTAAATCCCTGATATGAACAAAACTAGCCTTACAGGTATTCCTGACATGGCAAGAGAAGGAAAAATCAGAGTCAAACCAGACACCTAAGTTCTTAATTGCATCAACAGGTGAAAGGAGGTTGCCAAGTATATTAACTGGGAAAAATTTCCTGAGTTTTGTGCGGACATTTCTTGAGCCAAACAGAATAAATTCTGTCTTGTCTGGATTTAGTTTAAGCTTATTTGCAGAAAGCCACTTTCTGACATCATCCAAGCAGTTTTTCAGTCTATCAAAGGCCTGAGTGGCATGATTATGTGTGAGATGAACATATAACTGTGTGTCGTCTGCATAAAAGTGGAAACATATGCCAGGATGATTTTGAATAACTTTACTGAGGGGGGTAGTGTATAATGAGAACAAGATCGGCCCCAGGACAGAGCCCTGGGGCACACCGTACAATAGCCTTTTAGCATCGGATAAAACAGAACCAATCTTGATGCACTGATAGCGGTCACAGAGGTACGACTTGAACCAGTTCAGAACCACACCTCCAACACCAAACCAGGAACTCAAACACTCAATAAGCGTACCATGATCAATGGTGTCAAATGCTGCTGATTGGTCCAAGAGAACAACAGCAGTAGCTTCACCTCTAGCAAGAGCAAGGTGGACTTCATTTTTAATAGACAGTAGTGCAGTTTCGGTCGAGGGACCTTGCTTATAGGCTGATTGACTGACATTTTCAAGTCCGTTACAGGCAACATGGTCATTTAACTGCGAAGCAACTACACGCTCAACAAGTTTGGAGATGAAACTCAAGCCAGAGACAGGTCGGTAGTTTTTTAATTCATCCGGTGGTAGTGAAGACTTTTTAATCAGAGGAGAGACAATAGCCTTTTTTAAACCACCCGGGACAGCACCTTCAGTTAGAGAACAGTTGACAAGTTTAGTAACTGAGGGGAGGAGAATATCCAAACATTCTTTAACTAGGAAAGTAGGCCATGGATCGAGGAGGCAAGATTTGGTAGGTGACTTGGTAATTACTTTCCGTACTTCATCCTCAGAAACTGCTTTAAAAAGGTCAAATTTGGGTACATCTGAAGGAGCAGGAAGAGTGAAGGAGTCAGTGTTAGTAAAGGAGTCCCTGATTTTTCTGATTTTATCTGAGAAAAAAGTGACAAAACGATTGGCAAGGCATATCTGAGAGGCATGAGAGGGGAGTACCTTCTCAGGAACAGAGTGCAGGACTGAGCGTAGAATCTACCACAGTTTCTTAGAATCGTGAGCATTGTCACTAATGAGATTCCTGAAATAGTTGGTCTTATCCTTAGTAATTATGGCGTTGCACCTAGCAATTTGTTTACGGAGTCTAGCCCTATTTTGTGGAGACTTGTCTTTCCGCCAGAACCGTTCAAATTGACGCCTGACTGCTTTGGCCTGCAAGTACGTGTCTGATAGCCAACCTGCAGCACCTTTGGTGAAGGTACGAGTGACCAGAGGAGCGTGTTTATCGAGCAAGTTACTCAGATCCCTTGTGTATTGGTCATGAAGTGCACTAACGGTACTGCCAGGACTTGCAACAAATGAACACTTTTCGAGATCACAGATCAGACTCTGCATGTTTATCTTATGATACCTTCGAAAGGTGATTGTGTTTGACTTGGGTGCAGTGGGACTAGCAAAATCAAGCTGACCATGAACAACGGCGTGATCAGAAAAGAATCCACCGACTCGTACGTTGGAAACAACCTTCGGCTCAGTGGGTGCAAGAACAAGGTCGAGGATGTGACCATGTAGGTGAGTAGGTGAGTGCACATGCTGTGCAATATTGCATGAGTCAAGACAATTCAAAAATTTGGTGCTGTCACTGGAACTTGTGTCAACATGAATGTTGAAGTCCCCACACATAAGAAATGAGGAACTTACAGAGGAGAGATACTCAAAAAAGTTAAGAAATTGGTCCAAAAATTCATCTGAACATGAGCCTGGAGGTCCGTAAACACATGCTATCATAAAAGGACTAGTAGATGAGCCAATGTCAATAACTAAGTTTTCAAAAGTTGTATATGTAGGACTATCAAGAATTTTGAATTTGATATTTTCAATGACAAAAAAGCCAACCCCACCACCGAAGCCGTGAGGACGGGGTCTATGACACAATGTAAAACCAGCAGGAGTGATTGAGCGGAGGAAACTGTCATTGTCAGATGGACGAATGTGAGTCTCAGTCATGGCCAATATACTGAAAGAGTCAGTAGACATCATGTCTGAAATACTGGGTCCCTTGTTTCTGACTGATCGACAGTTGACAACGCCGAATGAGATAGGACCTGGGTTTAGAGAAATATCACCACACAGTAGGAGCAAAATTGACAGACCTCTAAACGTTGTTGAACAAGGAAAGTGATGTACATTTCTGCTACAGCTAGCCTGCCTAAAGGATCTTGGGAGGACGCTAGAGTCTTGAGTGGTCGCTGAGACACACAGCTCAGTGCCTATGCGCGAGACATTCACAAGGAAAAGCAACAGAAGGGCAAGACAACAAGGGGTATACATCTTTGAGCACAAGGAATAGTAATACTCCAGTATCCTTAAGCTGTGATGAAAAGGGACTGTAGGGAGTCTGACCAATTAAAATCCTTACAGCTCAATCATCCCAGCATCAAGCCGTCACGTCGTTCGTCCCGTGGGCGACTCACGGGCACCCTATACTCCCCACTAAGCCAGCTGAAAAACTTAAATTTCTGAGCAAACATACACACCCTAAAAGCTAAAAGGGGACCTATAAGCTGACAAATGAAGTGAAAGCAAACTGGAGTATAGAAATTTAATATTAAATATTTAGAGCCCTACAGTAGAATATCTGAGGATAATTGGGGCTGAGATGCAGTACTTCCTACATTTTGTCACAACTGCACATTGTCACAGAACATTTAGATACCCTTGTCCCAGATACATTTACCTCAGAACAAGTGTGGCATATGGTTAGTTAGCTATCACCCCTGCAGTTGTGACAAAATGTAGGAAGTACTGCATCTCAGCCCCAATTATCCTCAGATATTCTACTGTAGGGCTCTAAATATTTAATTTTGTGCTGTGAAATCATGTTTGAGAATGCTCTTAAGTTCTTTCATGTTACAATTTATTGAAATCTGCATGTTTTGGCCTGCTGTTTGAACTTCTGCAAGTTCTACGGAAGTGCTGATTACCTTAAACAGGAAATGTCTCGCACCATGTTATTATCATTTGGCAGAAATATATCTCCCTGTTGAGGTTTTGAATATGTTTACCTTTGTAACAACTAGTTATCAAACATAATAAATTGTGGAGCTTTTAGATTTTAAATGAAGACGGGCCAATAAAGGCATGGGGATTACATTGTTGTTGGTGTGGACTTTGCATGTTTTACAAATTGTTAATCATTTTCAGTAGAACCCTGTCACATTGAAAAATGCTGTATGTAGATTATTTTATTTATTTGGGGTTTAACACCGCTTTCAACACTGTATTATTTATATCATGACGGGGAGATTTATGGGCAGAGAAAACTACTACATACAATTGGTCAAGGTTCTGTACTGTAAATTGTCGACCATCGGTAAGAAACTATCATCTTTCCCACTTTCCCCCTAGGGTTCAGGGTTTGAGCTGCTGACCTCCGAGGTGGGAGCTGAGTGGGTTACCACCAGGGTTGCCACTCGTGGTTGCTTCAAAAATCCCTGACTTTTCCCTGACTAACAACTTTATTTTCCCTGATCATCATAACAAAGTGATCACAATAACGGTTGTGTAGATCAATGTTTTAAAAACCTTTTCTGATCAACACAGTAATAATAACCCCATGATACAATTATAATAAGCAATCAGTGCCCGTGAACGGGCTCTGTGTCAGCTAACTGTGTGTTGTGAGTTTCAGAGTAGAAGTGACAGAAGAAAAGCACACAAAAGTTGTGCCCTGAAAATGGTATTCAAAAAGTAAAGTAACCAGATAACTGTTCAGGTGTGAAGAGTAGGCTAAAAACATATTTAAAGAAGCTACTGCAAATGCAATAATTTTCGAGTTACAACTGATGTACTTAACAGTGAGAATCTCAAAGTAGCTTGTGCTCAGCTATCAGTTAAAGGGCTGCAATTTTAATACGGTATAGCTCACGCAAAAGTAGGTGAATAACATAATTATTATTTAAAGAAAATTCTCTAAATGCAATAGTTTTCAAGTTACAACTGATTTACTCAACAGTGAAAACCCGAAAGTAGCTATTACTCAGCCATGCAAGGAGCTACAGCTTTGCAATTTTACTATTTTATAGCTGACCCAAAAGTAGGTTAATAACATATTTAAACCAAATACAGTAAATGCAATAGTTTTCAAGTTACAATTTATTAACTGAACACAGATAACCTCAAAGTAGCTATTACTCAGCTATGAGCTACAGGTATGCAACTTTACTATGTTATAGCTGATCCATCAGTATATGAACAACATATTTAAACAGAATACTCTAAATGCAATAGTTTTCAAGTTACAACTGATTTACTCAACAGTGAGAACCTGAAAGTTGCTCTTGCTAAGCCATGCCATGCCATGACCTACAGGTCTGCAATTTTACTATGTTATAGCTGACCCAAAAGTAGGTGAACAACATATTTATAGAAACTACTTTAATGCAATAGTTTTCAAGTTACAACTGATTTACTCAACAGTGACAAGCTGGGAATAGCTATTATTCAGTTATGCCATGAGCTACATGTCTGCAATTTTACTATGTTATAGCTAATTCAAATGTATATGAATAAAATATTTAAACAAAATGCTCTGAATGCAATAATTTTTAAGTTACAACTGATTTACGCAACAGGGAAAACCCCAAAATAGCTATTACTCATCTATATAGCAATGAGCTACAGGTATGCAACTTGACTATATTATAGCTGACCCAAAAGTAGGTGAACAATATATTTAAACAAAATACTCTTAAGTGCAATAGTTTTCAAGTTACAAGCGATTTACTCAACAATGAGAACATGAGAACAGCTATTACTCAGCTATGTCATGAGCTACATATTATACCTAATTTGAAAGTAGATGAATAAGATATTTAAACAAAATTTTCTAAATGCAATGGTTTTCAAGTTACAACTGATTTACTCAACAGAGAAAACCTCAAAGTAGCTATTACTCAGCTATACAATGAGCTACAGGTATGCGACTTTACCATGTTATAGCTGACCCAAAAGTAGGTGAATAACATATTTATACAAAACTCTCTAAATGCAATAGTTTTGAAGTTACAAGCAATTTACTCAATAGTGATAACCTTAAAGTTAGCTATTACTTGCCTATGCAATGAGCTACAGGTCGGAAATTTTACTATGTTCTAGCTGACTCAAAAGTATCTGAATAACATTTTTATTGTGTTAATACATCCTATCCGATGGACAATTGCTTTACTAGTCGCCACGACCAGTCTCACCAAACACCACAAAAAGACGTCCTGTATATACAACCAGCAGGACATTTCACGGAGTTTGCATTCGCTAGGTGGCACATTGTACTTCCTTCCTGTCTAGACATCGTGATGTCATAGCATCTTTATCGTTTGGCGTGTGGAGTGTGCAGACATGTTTTCTACAGAGAGACGTTTTTGAAGTTTTACAACCAATTTAACCATTTTCTGAGCTTTTAATTATGCAGTGGAACCTCTATTATCCGACCCTCTATTATCCAAATTTTCAATTATCCGACCTCCAATCCACTCTCCCAACTCCATATAAACCTGTTATTTTAGGCTTTCCATAATCCGACCTAATTGTTACTCTCCCAAGAGGGTCAGACAATGGAGGTTCTACTGTATTTACATAATTCTACTAGAATACTAATCATTATGTCGTCCCCGGGACAGAAGAGAGGTACTTGCAGCCATGTTATGGCTTTGTATAACAGCCACAAGAAATGCGCGAGATGCAGAGAGAAGGGGGTGGGTGACGACCTGTGTGTTAAGAAGATGGATTGTCAGATTTGCAAAGCGTTTATGCCTGTGCAAATTCAACAACTTTCCACTCCTACATACAAGTCCAGGAAAGAACGGAATCAGAAGAAGACTGGTACTGATTCCCCTGCTAGTGCTACCCCCACTCACGTGGAGCCATCAGAGGTCACTCTTTTGGGACGGGTACACAAGGAATCTGCTTTTGTTGAATCTACCCCTCCTGGCAAGAAAAAGAAGAGATCTGATGACTCTCCCAAGCCCAGCAGTAAGAAGAAATCCAGCAGCAAACCCAGATCTGATGGACTCAAAGACCTAGACGAGAAGCGGTCAGAACATTGTGCTAGACTGGAAGCAATGCTGCTCTCCAAGTCCTTTGCTGTGCCTGTAGAACCTGTGAGGAAACCCGCTTCAGTGGTTACCAGTGATCAGCCCTTTTTTTATCCTGGAACCTCCACCAGTGTTCATTCATCTGGTGTGACATTTGAGGGTGCCAGTCCCAGTCTTGCTCAGACCACCGGTGAAATAGCTGCCAGCAAGAGTGCTACTCGCCCTGTTGAGGGTCCCGGTACTGGAGTGTTAGCCACCCAGCCTGTTGAGGCTCCTGGTGCAGGTCCTGAAGCTCTGCTAACCGATACCGGTAATACTATCCTGCATGCTGAACAGACCTCTACCAGTGGAAAGACTGTTAATATTACCAGTGGGTCTGACAGTGATGGAGATCTACAGAGTGAACCTGGCTCCCCTGTTGATGACAACTTCCGGGACGGTTCCCCAGACAGAGATTTCACCAGGGATGAATCAGCTGATCAGGAACTCTCTGAGGAGGCTAGTTACAGAGAGACCATCAGAGGCGTGAGATCATTTATGGGCTGGCATCAACCCTTAGCCAGGACATTTTAAGATGCTGGGAAAGAACAGCCAGAGAACAAACTGTAATTTGTAACCAGGCTGCTGGTTTGTCAAAATGTCTGATTAGGGTGCAGGACGCGATGTCTACCCAACTCAAGAACCTGCATTTGGATAAGGGCAAGGGCAAGTCGTCTAAAAGAATGCAGCAAGCTGTGGACGAACGGGAGTATTTGGTGACTTTTAACTGGTCTATCTCCCAAGCCATGGCCAGAACAATGCAGGATCTGTCTGAAGGCATTTTCATCAGCATGGCTAACTTTACCCTTGCGCGTAGAGACAGCTACCTGGAGTATTTTACATGCTGGTGTGAAGCAAGACACTCACTGCACTGCGTACTGCTCCCATCCATTTTCCGTCACTTTTCCTGGACCAACTTCTCATTAAAGCTGAGGAAGAAGTGTCAAGAAGTGAAGAGAGGCATTCTTCTAGCCAGTTTCACAGGAAACCCAGTCATTTTCACCCGTATGCTTTCAATGACAAGTCTTCTCATCAACCGGACCAGAAGTCCACTATCCCAGCTTGGAAGCAGATACGTGAACGACAACAGGGAAAGAAAGGTCGTGGCAAGCCTTCCACTTTCTCACAGAAACCGGCCAAGGGTTCTAAACAACGTAAATTACAATAACTGTGTAAAGTGTGTTACCGGACTGAAGAACTGTGCTTGTGTGTCCGGAATGACAAGTTTGAACCCTTCACCAGTGATGGCCGGAAGCAGGAATCAGGCTAGGGCAGACCATCCAGACAGAATGGTCCCTTCACTCAGAGGTCTTCCAAGCCATATGCTCCCGGTGGCACCAGCCCCAAGTGGACCTGTTTACCACCAGGTTCAACAACAAACTTCCCCAGTTTGTATCACCAGTTCCAGACCCCCAGGCATGGGCAGTGGATTCAATCAACCTGTCCTGGGAAGATCTGGATCCATATGCCTTCCCACCAGCAGCCATCTTGGGCAAAGTGGTGGAAAAGTTGCAGGACTACCCATGCAGCAGAATCATAGTGATTGCACCAGGGTAGCCAAACATGCCCTGGTTTGACCAGCAAGAGCGAGACTGTAAATATACTTGTAAACTCTTGTGTTGCAAATGCTCATTGTGTTACCGGGTTGCCACAAAAGAAAGGCGTAATTCCCAATTATTGTCACAATTACACAGAAATGAAATATGTGAAAGATGTTTCCTGTGTAGGTCACTTGAGTTCTGTAAATCTTGTCACAAGTGTCCGAACTGTTGTTATAGATCTACCTGTAGGGGCCAGACTGCACCAGTTTTGGAAAAAATGGGAAGCCCTGGAGGCAAGTCTCAAGGTAGTAATACTACTCAGAGAGGGCTATACCCTCCCCTTCCTTTTCAGAACCAACTTGAAGAGATCACCAACTGTTATAAGCAACTATGTAAATCCCCACAAGAACCTCCACTTGTTGGAGGACCTGCATCAGCTGGTACAATGCAGTAGAACTGGTAGCAACTCAAAAATCACTGGGCTTTTACAACAGACCATTTTTGATACCCAAACCCAACAACTGGTGGAGACCTATCTTGGACCTGAGCATCTAGTACACCTTCATAGATTTCAAAGATGCAAACTTCCACATACCAATTCACAGTCAGTCCAGGAAGTACATACGTTTTCACGTCCAGGCTCGGTCCTACCAGTTCAAAGCCCTACCCTTTGGCCTCTCCACAGCACCAATGGAGTTCACAGTGGTGGCCAAAGAAGTCAAACTGATGGCTTTACAGAGGGGTATAAGGATCCACCAGTACCTAGACAACTAGTTGATGAGAGCCAGGTCCCACCATACCTGTCTCCAGCATACACAGACCTTGGTACCTCTCTGTCAAGAACTAGGTCGGCTGGTGAACAGGAAATCAGAAGTGGTCCCAAAACAGGTTTTCAACTTCCAGTTCAACCTGAAAGATGGCAGGGTCAGACCCACACCAGAGCGTTGACAGGTCTTAACAACCAAGATTCAAGTAATACTGCCCAGTCCGGCAGTTCATGTCCCTCATAGGTTTTCTCATAGCAACAGAAGAACAAGTCCACATAGGTCGGCTCCACATGAGGCCCATACAGTGGCACTTGAAAAACAACTGGAGGGTTCCAGAATCACTGGAAAAGGTGATACCAGTTCCCAGGTTGCTGGTGGTTGGAGGAAAGTTATGTGCTTCAAGGTCAACCATTACACCCACTGAAACATGCTCTGCCGATCTTTATAGACGCACCAAAAGAAGGGTGGGGTGCTCACTTAAATGAACGCACTGCAAGGGGAACCTGGTCCCTTGCAGAAAGCAAGTTGCATATCAACCATTCTGGCCTTAAAAGAGTTCCAATACCTTTTTTCGAACAACATACTTCTGGTGGCCACAGACAACACTACAGTGGTTGCCTATATAAACAAAGTAGGGGGTATGAAGTTGGGCCCTCTGTGTGCCCTTCTGTGGAGAATCCTAACTTGGTGTGCCAGGAAACAGGTAACTCTCAAAGCTCGACACATCCCAGGCCAGCTGAATGTGATAGCAGACAAGTTTGACTTCTTTGGCCAGGATTACCCATGCAGCAGAATCATACGGATTGCCCTAGGGTAGCAAAACATGCCCTGGTTTGGGGACCTAGTGGCCATGTCCAGTCAGATCCCACTGTGCCTGCCCAGTCTGCCCAATCTGGTGACCTTTCAACCAGACCCTGCACAGGAACCTGGCCAACCTGAACCTACATGCCTGGCTCCTAGAGCCACAGCAATCAAGGAGTAGGACTTCTCTGAGGCAGTGGCAGCATGAATTGAGGCTCCTCAAAGTGGTGCCCACTAATCATGTGGACTTAGGGCACCACCTCTGAAAGCCATAGCTGACTTCCTTCTTTACTTGTTTCAGGACAGGAAGTTGTAGCCAAGCAGCATTGATGGCTACAGATGAGCCATTGCTGACAAGTTGGGCAACTCCCCCATTAATATCAGCAAAGATGAAAATCTCACCAGTCTTCTGGATAGTTTCCATAGAGACAGACCCAAGGGCAAGAGGGGATCCCCTCCTGGAACCTCTCCCTGGTTTTACACCAGCTCACAAAGGCTCCCTTTGAACCCTTGAAAGAGGCCTCACTAAAACACTTGAATTTAAAGACTGTTTTCCTGTTGGCCCTGGGTTCTGGTAAACGCAGGAGTGAGATACATGCTTGGCTACGTAAGAACATCAGACACCAGTCAGACTGGTCCTAGGTGTCTTTGTACCCCTCACCCAGCTTTCTATCCAAGAACCAGCTGGCTAAGTAGGGCCCAGATAGTGTGGCCCCAGTGGTCATACCAGCCCTGGCCCCTACTCTGGATAAGTCACTTAAGGGTGACAGGTCCCTATGTCCAGTCAGAGCCCTATGCTATTACTTGGACAGGATCTCAGATCTCAGGCAGAACAAGGAGTTAGTCTTTGTCTCCTTCAAGAAAGGTTTTGATCAGGACTTCTCACCTGCCACTATCTCATGGATCAAGCAGACTGTGATCCTATGCTATGAGCTCTCTGACCTGGAGGTCCTCACATTACATCAGGTTAAAGCCCATGATGTCAGGGCCTTTGCTGCCTCTAAGGCCTTACAGTCGGGGGTCTCCTTAGAGCAAATATTATGTGACTTCCAGTGGAAGTCACATAACACCTTCACACAGTTCTATTTGAAGGATGTGGCTTGGGCTGATTCAGAGCTTTTCCATTTGGGTCAAGCTCAGCAGGTCTACCACCAGACCCGGAAATGAGGAGATATGTAGATATGTATATATGTACATATTGTATATACTTTGTGTATAGTACATAAGTATAATGACAAAAAAAAACATTTAAAAACTGTGACCTTTGGGAAGTTTATTTCTTATGGGACTGAACTCAACCCTCTCTTCCTATTCTCAGAGTATGTCTGGGAAGAAGGGGGGGGGGGCAACGTCGGTAGACTTCCGTGTAATCGGTTAGTGGTAATCGACCATGACCTTACAGGGTATCTCTGACCCTAGGTCAAACCTGGCCTGCTCAGTTTTATTTGTTTATGAGTTCACTTGAGTCCCTAGTATCTTACCCGCCTACCAAGCAGTAGTTATTCAGCAATTGTCCATTGGATAGGATGTTTTAACGCAGTAAAATTGCAAATTTAATAAGCAAATTAAATTTTTATAAGTTAATACCCTATCCAATGGACAGGCAAGGCCCACCCATCCGGCCCTGCTATCAGTTTACTAGGGTTCTTAACAGGACTAGACAATGAAAAAGATGCTATGACGTCACGATGTCTAGACAGGAAGGAAGTACGATGTGCCACCTAGCAAATGCACACTCCATGATTGGTCCTGCAGGTAAAGCAATTGTCCATTGAATAGGGTATTAACTTATAAAAATTTAATTTACTTTTCCCTGAACACTGCGCCACCTTTTGTGAAGTCCATTAAGGCTGAGCCCATGGGCTCAAGTAAAATTTCCAATAATTTATGACAAAAGTCTCAAGTTTGAGCCTGAGCCCAAGCTAAGACCTTTTGTGAAATCTACCCTTGGAATTCCTGGCTTAGTTGAAATATTTGTTGTCCTTTGAGATTTAACTTAACAAGGTTCAGCTGCTTATCAAATGCAGCATTTTATACAGGGATTGCTAGAAACTTCAGGCCAGAAGAAAGTGCTCCTCCTGGCCTACATGAGGGGAGGCTCCACTTTCTTCAGTGAACTTTTTCGGCAAAATGAAGAGGCTCTGTTCTGGTATGAACCCTATGATGCTTTCTACAATGCCTACTTTGGTTTGAGAACCTTCCACTTTCCAGCAGATGTTTTCTGGTATCAACACACCTCAGGCAATTCCACAATAAGGTGAGTACCTAGTTCTGAATACCAAACATTCCATTGCCTCATTACCTGTATTATAATAAGCTAAACAATAATATTGTTAATACTGTCATAGGTTCACACTGATGACATACATCTTATATTTTAAATCAATGCCAATTCAACTAGAGGCTAACTCAACATCACAAATATTTGTGCATGAATTGAATATCTTCCCTTAATTTTCACTGTAAAATTTATTAGAGTGCACTATGATATTTACAATCTGTAATGCAACTGCCTATGTAGCACATTGACATCATTTTATTCAATAGATCATAACAAAATGTACGTAACTTGTCTGGGTATGTAACTTTTGGGTGTAACAGAATATTTCAAATGACGCCATACATTTGTGAAATAATGGTGTGACACATACTTTTTTGTAACAGACATTTAATTAAAAATATCTTTCAAACTTATTTTTTTCTAAATCTGGTTGCTGCTTTATTTGTTTATTTGAGTTTTAACATCACTTTCAACACATTGTATAGGTGATATTACGACAGGTAGTTTTATGGGCAGAAGAAACCAGTACATACAGTTGATCAAGGTTCTGTATTGTAAACTGCTGACCAACGGCAAGCAATTACCAGCATTCCCACTTGAGGTCAGGGCGGGGTCCGAACTCCAGTTTCAGAGGTGGGAGGCAAGAGTGTTACCCCTCTGCCACCGTAACATGTGCAGAATGTGTTAATGCAGTCTCAGAACATGCTGTCGTGGTAAATTTATTAAATACAGAACCTCTTTTATCCGACCCTATTGGGGGAGTAACAATTAGGTTAGATAATAGAAAGCCTAAAATAACAGGCTTAAATTGAGTTGGGAGAGTGGATTGGAGGTTGGATAATTGAAAATTTGGATAATAGAGGGTCAGATAATAGAGGTTTTACTGTAGTTTACTTTCAGACAGATCCCTCAGTGGGAGAGCAGGATGCTAGTGGAGTTTAGTCACAGCCTTCTGAACTGTAACTTTTCACTTGTTCCACCTGAACTGTTTACACACACAGCAGTCAGTTTCTCCCGTCTAGGACCATTAAGACCATGTGTGGCAAGTCATACCAAAGACGACAACTTGAATGACTGCAGAGTTGCTATTCTCCACAAATGTTCAGGGAACATAGCCAAATCAATCACAAACAACTGTCCTCATAGTATACTTTTTGCAATGAACGCGAGCCAACAGAAGGATATTCAAAGTGAACATATTTCTTCAGAATTTCTAGAATATGTCAAATGTAGAGAAGATTTCGCAGTGAAGGTTATCCCAACATGTTTAGAGGACTTAAAAACTAGATGCATTTCAAAAAGATTCGTTGTGTTGAAAGCTCTGAGATTAAACATTGAAACTGTGAAACATCTCCTTGAAAGAGATCCCGATCTGTATGTTTTGTATTTAGTGAGAGATCCAAGGAGCACAGTCTCTTCCAGAGTGAACATTTGGTATACATACACAGATACTTACAATAATCCAGTACTGGAAGCCAAATACCTCTGTCAGCGTATGTTGCATGACCTTAGAATATTTTTCCAGTTGAGAAAACAGTTTCCAAATGCCCTAAAGATGATTAGATATGAAGACTTGGTTCGAAATAGATTTTTTACAGTGGGTGAAGTATACAGCTTTTTGAACAGTACTATGCATCACAGTTTAACAAAGTGGTTGCAAATGAATTATTTAAAACAGCCAGAAAATGATTATATCTTTGGAACATCAAGAAAAGATTCTCTAGATAGCTTGTCAAAGTGGAAAACAAAAATTCCAATCAGTCACCACAAGAGAATGAATAAACAATGCAAGGATGTTCTTAACTATTTAGATTACAAAATGAAATAATGTTAAATTTTGTATATATTTATATCATTCAATGATACAATGATAATCATTGTGACAACAACCATATTATACTCAGTTTGATAATGTTAAACTTTTATGAATTTGAAGAGAAAAATTTACACAAGTAAAGAGAACCAACTGACCATCATAAGGAATGTGCAAATGAAATAACTTTAAGTGTGACTATAAGTTGCTGTAAATATGTGAAATTAGTAAAAATGTGTGATCAATTAATTGCAGAGTAAAACACAGAAAATCCCTAAAGATATCAGCAAAGATGTGTAATTACTGGTTTTCGGGTTCAGTAAGTTCATGAACTAATTGAAGTGAGCTGATCCTTGATCTGTCATATTTCAGTCTATCTTAAAATGTAAAACTTACATTGTAAACTAAGATATTTTTATTGCCTGAATTTTACAATACATAATGTGTCTGTTATTTTAAAATATCACTTTGTACAAAGTATATAGATTAATCATATTTACAATCTAGTTGCAGTCAGTTTATTAAAGATATTTGTACCATTTTGTATTTAAGCTCATACTGTATGATAACTCATATTTTTGTGAACAATTTTTTTTTCAAACGTCAAGTGTCTAAATATTGCTTGAATTTATTTACCCCCCTGAAACACTTTATAGAGATACAAATCTTTAAGTTAATGGGGTCAGGTAAATTCAGCATTTACAGACATCCGTTCAGTGAGACACAGCAGAATACAGGATAAACCAGCCCAATTGACTTCGGAATCCTAAAACTGAGAGGTCATCCTTGGTCAACTTAGGAAGCAGCATCAACCATTGAAATTGTGATTCTTTAAAAATGCTCGCCATTTACAATTCCAGGTAAAGGAAAGAGAAGCTACTGGGTACCTTTAATCAAGTTAATGCAACAATTTCAATGAGCTTTGCCAATTTATGCTCAGTGTCTTTAATGGTATTTAAATTATATGAAAGCTTCATTTGACTATTATTAAAGAAAAATACTTTTAATATACTTGACAAAATGTATATTTATATACTGCATAGAATATTCAAATATTAATGATACATATGTCTACTCATGATTTGTCCAAACATAAGGTATCAAACTTAATGTTTCTTGCACATGTCTGTCAACATTTTACAAAAGTCAGTATTTTAGTGTGTCAGTGTCTGCTGATCACAATGACAGACTTGCCTCAGGGAAGCTCTTCTCCTTGATAGCTGAGGCTCTGGGAGCCAGACATGCAGGCAGGTTCGGGTTCAACAGATTTCTGTGAAGGGTCTGGTTGAACGGCTGAGTGAGAAGATTCGGCAGATTGGGCACACACAAGGAGATCTGGCTGGACAGTGCCACCAAGTCCCAAAACTAAGGCATGTTGGGCCACCCTGGAGCATTCAGGATTATTCTGTTGCACGGGTAGTCCTGCAACTTCTCCACCACTTAGCCCAAAATGGCGATCGGTGGGAAGGCATACGGGTCCAGTTCTTCCCAGGACAGACTGAGTGCATCCACTGCCCAGGCCTGGTGATCTGGAACCAGTGACACAAACTGTGGCAGTTTGTTGTTGAACCTGGTGGCAAACCGGTTCAATTGGGGCTCGTGCCACCGGGAGGATATTGCTTGGAAGACCTCTGGATGGAGAGACCATTCTGTTTGAATGGTCTGGCCCAGTCTGGATAGTTTGTCTGCCATAGCTTTCAGACGGTCTGGGTGTGTCGAGCTGTGAGAGTCACCTGTCGCCTGGTACACCAGGTCAGGAACCTCCATGGAAGGGCACACAGAGGGCACGATTTCATTCCCTCCTCCTTGTTTGTGTAGGCAACCACTGTGGTGTTGTCTGTGGCTATGAGAACCTGGTGTTCAAGCAGAGGTCCTTAAAGCCTTTAGTTCCAGATAATTGATGTGTGCCTTGCTTTTTGGAAGGGATCAGGTTCCCCTTGCAGTGCGCTTGTTTAAGTGAGCGCCCCACCCTTCTTTTGATGTGTCTGTAAAGATCAGCAGAGCATGTTTTAGTGGGTGTAATGGTTGACCTTGAAGCACATTGCTTTCCTCCAGCCACCATTTTAAGTGAGGATGGAGCGATCTGGATATGGGATCACCTCCAGTTGTTCTTCAAGTGCCACTTTATGGGCCTCATATGGAGCCGACCTAGGTGGACTTGTGTTTCTGCTGCTATGAGTAGACCTATGAACTGCTGGTCCGGGCAATCCAGACCAGACCGGACCGGATGGTATTCATTCATGCCAGCTTGAATCATGGTTGTTACGGCCTGCCAACATTCCAAAGTCGGTCTCACCTTGCCCTCTTTCAGGTTGAACTGGTAACCTTTGAAGTTGAAGACCTGTTTTGGATCCAGTTCTGACTTTTCCTTGTTCACCAGCCAGCCTAGTTCTCGACAGATAGCTGCCAACGTCTGTGTATGCTGGACACAGGTTTGGTCAGATCTTGCTCTGACCAACCAGTCGTCTAGGTACTGGTGGATCCTTATACCTTTCTGTAAAGCCATCAATTTGACTTCTTTGGCCACCACTGTGAACTCTATCGGTGCTGTGGACAGGCAAAAGGGTAGTGCTTTGAACTGGTAGGACTGACCCTGGATGTGAAAACACATGTACTTCCTGGACTGACTGTGTATTGGTATATGGAAGTGTGTGTCTTTGAAATCTATGGATGTAACTCACTCCCCTGTCTGTAGGGAGGTTCTTATTGTCTCTGGTATCTCCATTTTGAATGACTCTGTGTTTAGGAAGGTGTTCAAGGTGCTCAGGTCCAAGATTGGTCTCCACCGGTTGTTGGGTTTGGGTAAAAGAAATAGTCTGTCGTAAAAACCTAGAGATTTCTGAGTTACTACCATTTCCACTTCAGAAGCTGATGCAATGCTGGTCCCTAGGGCTGCCCACTTCTACAAAACTGGTGCAATCTGGCCCCTACAGGTAGATCCGGAGCAACAGTTGCCTAATGGGACATTTGTGACAAGATTTACAGAACTTAAGTGACCTGCACAGGAAACATCTTTCACATATTTTATTTCTATATAATTCTGACAATTGACGTGATTTACACCTTTCTTTTGTGGATACCCTTTTGCAAAATGAACAGGACTGACAACACGAGTTTATAAGTAAATTTACAGTCTCTCTCTTGCTGGATACAGACAAGTCCTTCATTCTGGCTAACACTGACAGAGGGTCAAATTGTCTACTTTGCCAGACACATATACAAAGTCTTGCTGTCCTGTCACACAGTTTACAGTAATTGTCATTTATGCTGTTTTAAACCTTTAGCCGGCTTCTGTGGGTGGGTAGAGGCCTTGCCCCGACCTTTCCGGTCTGGTTGGTGAGAAGACCTAACAGTAGAAAAAGCATATAGGTCATACATATCTTATGTGAGGAACTAGTATGTCTTTCCTCACTTGGTGACACCTCCTCCTCTGCTTTGATCAGAAGTTGATTCAGGAACAAGGACTGTATATGTAGTGGGGAGTTGCGTAATGCAGTAAGAGTGTCCTGTTTGACCCCAGCCTTGAGATAATCCAGATAGCTGTCACGACGAGCTAGTGTGAGGTTTGCCATGTTTACGAAGACGCCTTCTGAAAGATTTTGCATCATACGTGCCATGGCCTGGGTGATAGACCTGTTGAAAGTCACCAAGTATTCTAACTCGTCTACAGCCTGCTGTGAAGGTCCTGAGGCTTTGCCTTTGCCGTTGTCCAGATGCAGAGTTTTAAGCTGAGCCACCATGGAGTCCTGGACCTTGGTGAGGCATCTATTCAAGCCAGCAGCTTGATAACACATAAATGTCTGTTCTCCAGCTGATCTCTCCCAACATCGTACAGTATCTTGATTAATAGACAGGAAGAGGGGGCAGAAGGCAAACTGTGTGCAAACTAGAAATAGGACGCCCTGTTGATAGTAGATGCGAATAGAACAGGATAGCATAGGAGAACACACATTATCATGTGTAATGTCCACCCCATGAACCTTGCCCAAATTGTACAGTAGTCTTACAAGACCCTGTTTCATTTGTAAAATATATCAATGATGCTTAAATATTTATTAGTGTAGATGTAAATTATTTCAGCTTCATGCTGAAATCACTTGCACGGTTAAGAAGATAGAAGCAAATTCCTGTTTTTCTATTTTTGGCAAAAATTTGAAAATTGAAAATGGCCGCCATTTTTGGGAAAAGGAAAATTTTTTGAAAATTGCCAAGAGTACATTTCTTAGATACCCTATGGGTCGAAAATTTCAACGAAATAACTCTATTTTGCACGGTTAAGGCCAGTTTGTGTTTTTCCATTTTGGGCAAAAATTCGAAAATTCAAAATGGCTGCCATATGTGGGGAGGGTAAAATTTTTTGAAAATTGCAAAGAGTACATTTCTTAGATACCCCTTGGGTCGAAAATTTCGACGAAATCGCTCTATCTCACACGGTTAAGGAGATAGAAGCAAATTTGTGTTTTGCCATTGTTGGTAAAAATTCGAAAATTCAAAATGGCCGCCATTTTTGGGGAGGGGAAATTTTTTTGAAAATTGCAAAGATTACATTCCTTAGATACCCTGTGGGTTGAAAATTTCGACGAAATCGCTCTATCTCGCATGGTTAAGGAGATAGAAGCAAATTTGTGTTTTGCCATTTTTGGCAAAAATTTGAAAATTCAAAATGGCCGCCATTTTAGGGGAGGGGAAAGTTTTTTTTAAATTGCCAAGAATACAATGCTCAAATACCTGTGGGTCGAAAATTTTGACGAAATCGCTCGCACCGTTAAGGAGATAGAAGCAAATTTGTGTTTTGCCATTTTTGGCAAAAATTCAAAATGGCCGCCATTTTTGGGGAGGGGAAAAGTTTTTGAAAATTGCAAAGAGTACACTCCTTAGATACCCTGTGGGTTGAAAATTTCGACGAAATCGCTCTATCTCACACAGTTAAGGAGATAGAAGCAAATTTGTGTTTTGCCATTTTTGGCAAAAATTCTAAAATTCAAAATGGCCGCCATTTTTGGGGAGGGGAAAATTTTTTTAAAATTGGCAAGAGTAGAATTCTGAGATACCCTGTGGGTGGAAAATTTTGCCGAAATCGCTCTATCTCGCACGGTTAAGGAGATAGAAGCAAATTTGTGTTTTTATTGCGTTAATACATCCTATCCAATGGACAATTGCTAAACCGGTCGGCGCAGACCGGCCCGCCAAACGCCAGAAAAAGACGTCCTGTGTTTCCACCGGCTGGCCGGTCCCAGTACTGTGCATTCGCCAGGTGGCGCATGGTATTTACTTCCTGTCTAGACAACATGACGTCATAGCATCTTTTTCGTTTGGCGCGTGTACTGTGCAGACGTGTTTTCAACATCTCGAGATATTTTAAGCAAAAGTGTGCATTATGACGGATTTTCAACCTTATATGTGGATATTTTCAGTGTAGAAGTGTTACCTTCGGATCAAGCACGGATATACTTTTAGAAATCTGCTGGAAACGCTCCCTAGTTGACTCAATTTTTTGTTGATGATAGGGCAGTAATCGGCGGGAAATATGAAGGCAGCCATTTTGCTTGTTTCCTCCCATTCAACCATTGTGTTGTTAGGGGCAGATCGACTTTATTGAGGAATTATGGATATACTACTTACAGGTATTTTTATCCGTGTCTTTTGTTTTGAATGTACCATCTATAACCTTCCAGCTACAGTCACCATAGAAACATCTTAGAAATCACGGAAAACCTCAGTCTATGTATTTTTGAGCACTGTAAATAAGGGGATTCCCCATAAAAGGTGCATTCTTCATCAGAGCGCACTGGTACAGACTTCTCTGCTGTAAAGCATCAGTCACACCAGCCCAGCTCGAGTTTTTGATGTTTTTTAATCAGAAGCAATGAATTCTTCAGATTTCTTCAGAGCGCACTGGTACCGACTTCTCTGCTGTATAGCATCAGTCACACCAGCCTAGCTCGAGTATATTTTCATCAGAAGCAAGAGGTGAATTCTTCAGATCTCTTCAACCGACCTCTCCAGTATTTTCTACACAGAAGGAATCTTTGTCACTCTCAGTCCCACCCTTATGGACCCGGCCATTGTGTCGGTAGTAAGGGCAGTGGATGGCCAGGAAACTGGTTTGAGTGTACAGCCGGCTGAGAAGAAGAACCGACTTCAGACCGGCCAGGAATTTCATCTACAGAGTGCACTGGTCGAGACTTCTCTGCTTGTAAAGCATCAGCCGACCGGCCAGCAAAAAAGAACGCGACCTCTGACGTCATATCCAGTCAGCCAATCGCGTGTCTTCACGAAGTTGGTCACGTGTTTTCACCGACCAGTCACGAAGTTTATCACGTGATTCACCAAACAAGAAGGTCGGAAGTACATTCTTTGCGCTCACGTCTACTGTGATTCCAGTTTTTTAGTTCCTGTAATCCCTCCAGCGTACTAGTACAGACTTCTCTGCTACAGACATCAGTCGACCAGTAAGCTTACGTTTACTGTGATATAAGGAAAGAACGCGTCTAGTGAGGGCATATCCCCGAACTTGGTCACGTGATACACCGACCTGTTCACGAAGCAGATCGTCCTCTCCAATCAGCCAATCACGTTGTCCCTCCGACCAGCAAGCTGGTCACGTGACACACCGACCAACAATTGTTTCTAAATATAGCTCACAAGGGCTTTCCCAGCAATTGTACACTTGCTTCATCAAATGGTTACAGAGTGTACCGACTAATACTGGCTACACAGCCCTTATACCCTTGCCTCAACAACTAGTTACAGAGTGTACCGACCTGTACCGGCTACACAGCCTTGTACACTTGCCTCAACAACTGGTTACAGAGTGTACCGGCCGGTACCGGCTATAAAATTCGTTGCTGACCCCAGCCTGCCAGTTTCTTGCCAGTTACAGTTTTTTATTACTGGCTACAACTGTTACAGAGTGTACCGGCTGGTACTGGCTACACAGCCGTGTACACTTGCCTCAACATCTGGTTACAGAGTGTGCCGGCTGGTACTGGCTACACAGCCTAGTACACAGGCTTCAACAACTGATTACACAGTGTACCGGCTGGTACTGGCTACACAGCCTAGTACACTTGCTTCAACCTACAGGTTACAAGTCTACTAACAGGGTGCTGGCTACACAGTCCTTACTGAATAATGCTGTGAGCCAACTGGTTACAAAAAAAAAAAAAAAAAAAAAAAAAAGAGGCTGGCTAAATATAGGCCAGTAGCTGTCAAAATTGATTGGTGACCCCAGCCTGCTAGTTTTCTGCCGGTTACAGAGAATTGCTGGTTACAGTTAAATACCGGGTATGGAGTCCTGGTACCAGACAGAGTTGCCTAAGGTTAATTTTGGTTACAGAGAATTCTTTGACCGGTCAGTGGTCTTGGTGATGTGACATGCCAGTATCCCAACCTACTGCCAGGCAACCTTCCCTTATCACATCTCTCAACAACCTGTTATCAGTGCTGGACTTGGCGGGAGAGATAATAAATTTTGTCATGTCCGGCCAGGGGTCAGACATCTCACGAATGACAATTGCTCTGTAAATGCTGCACCTTGCAAGATGCTGGCCCGGGGCGAAGAGTCTATTAATATGAAAAGTTGTGTCAGTCCCACCAGCCCACAATAAGAACAGAGAGACTGTTAACCTGGATCATTGTCACCAGACCGGACCAGTGTCCGGAGGGACAGAAAATGTTTATCAAAATACCAAATGTCCCAAATGTGGCACACAATCGGCCTGTAGGGTCCAGACTAAGCCCTTTTTCGGGAACTTAGGAAGCCTTGGGGGCTGGACCCTAGGTATTACAAATGTTCAAGGAGGGATACTTACTCCCATATACCTTTTCAAGAACAATCCAGGTAATGCCTGCTATTCGGTTTTGTCCACAGCACCTTTGGAGTTCACTGTGATACCAAAGGAGGAGAAACTTGTGACCATACACAAGGACTTAAGAAGCCACCAGTACCTAGACGACTGGTTGGTGAGAGCCAGATCCCAGGCTTGTCTCCAACATTCCCAGGAACTAGTAAATAATGTGTCAGCCACTGGGTTGGCTGATGAACTTACAGAAATCAGAGCGGGAGCCCAAACAAGACTTTGATTTTGTAGGCTACCAGTTCGACTTCAGGTCTGATCGGTTCCGACCGACTCTGGACCGGTGACAGAACCTTCAAGAGACTATGTTAAAACTGCTATCCCTACCGGCTTGCCCGGTCCGGGAATTCATGTCCTTGATAGGTTACTGACGGCTACAGAAAGCAAGTTAGTCTAGGTCGACTTCATATGAGACCCATACAGTGGCATCTCAAAACAACTGGAGGGTACCAGAATCACTGGAAAAGGTGATCCAAGTCCCTAGGTCCCTGCACCCCCATTTACAATGGTGGCTGAAGGAAGACGATGTACTTACAGGCCAACCATTATACCCAAGAAAGCATGCTCTGCAAATATTTACAGACGCATCAATAAAAGGGTGTGGCGCTCACTTAAACGAGCACACTGCAGTAGGAACCAGGTCCCTCCCGGGAAGCAAGCTGCACATAACTATCTAGAATTTAAAGTAGGCTTCCTGGCTTTAAAAGAGTTCCAAGAACTTTGCTCAAACAAGATAGTACTTGTAGCAACTGACAACACCACAGTAGTGTCATACATAGACAAGGAAGGAGGCATGCGGTCGGGCCCACGTGTGCCCTACTATGGAGAATCTTGACCTGGTGTACCAGGAAACAAGTGACTCTAAGCCCGACACATTCCAGGCCGGCTGAAAGTGGTAGCAGACAAGCTATCCAGGCTAGGCCAGACCATTCAAACAGAGTGGTCTCTCCTTCCAGAGGTCTTCCACTCAATCTGCAGCAGGTGGCACCGGCTCAAATAGACTTATTTGCTATGAGGTTCAACAACAGGTTGCCTCTGTTTGTGTCTCCAGTACCGGATCCCCTGGCCACAGCAGTGGATACACTCAGTATGCCATGGCAGGATCTGAAAGCATACACCTTCCCACCATCAGCCATATTGGGCAAGTGGTGGAGAAGTTGCAAGACTCCCCATGCAAGAGAATCATTCTGATTGCTCCGGGGTGGCCCAACATGCCTTGGTTTTGGGATCTAGTGGCTACGTCCAGCCAAATCCCACTGAGCCTGCCCAATATGCCCAACCTGTTGCCAGCCATTCAATCAGATCCCTCACAGAAATCTGACAAACCTTAATATCCATGCAGGGCTCCTAGAGCCTCAGCAATCGAGGAGCAGGGCTTGTCTGAGGCAGTGGCAGCAAGAGTTGAGGCTCCTCAAAGGGGATCAATCAGATCAGTCTATGAGGCAAGTGGGCCATTTTTACAAGTGATGTATCATTCATCAGGTGGACTTCGGGGCCCCTCCTGTAAGTTAGTTGCTGACTTCCTTATGTACCTAGTTCAGGACAGGAAGTTGCAGCCCAGCACCATTGATGGTTACAGGTCAGACATTGCTGATAGACTGGGAAATTCGTCCGTCAATATCAGTAAGGATGAAAATCTCACTCGTCTCCTGGATAGTTTCCACTGAGACAGACCCAAAGGCTGGAAGGGAATCCCCTCCTGGAACCTCTCCCTGGTTTTTTGCACCAGCTGACAAGGGTCATTTTGAACCAATTAAAGAGGCCTCCTTGAAGCATTTGACCTTCAAGACAGTTTTCCTCTTGGCCCTGGGGTCAGGCAAGAGTAGAAGTGAGATATATGCTTGGCAAACAGCCCAGCACCATTGATGGTTATAGGTCACCCATTGTTGATAAACTGGAAATTCACCCTTCAAGATCAGTAAGGACGAAAATCTCACTCGTCTCCTGGATAGTTTCTTCAGAGACAGACCCAGAGGCAGGAGTGGCATACCTTCCTGGAACTTCTCACTGGCCGTGCACCAGCTAAGACTCCTTTTGATCCAATCAAGGAGGCCCCCTTGAAGCATTTGACCTTCAAGACGGTATTCCTCTTGGCCCTTGGGTCGGGCAAGTGCAAAAGTGAGATTCATGCCTGGCAAAACTGATATATTGGACACCAATCCGATTGGTCAAAGGTGTCCCTGTATCCATCACCCAGCTTTCTATCCTAGAATCAGCTGGCCATAGAGTGTCCAGTGTGGCCCCTGGGGTTATAACAGCCCTGGCCTCGACTCTGGATAGATCCCTCAAGTCTGACAGGTCCCTCTGTCCGGTCAGAGCATTATGCTACTATTTGGACAGGGCCTCAGACATCAGGCAGAATAAGGAGGTGGTTTTTGTTTCCTTTAAGAAAGGTTTCAACAAAGACATCTCACCTGCCACTATCTCCTCTTGGATCAAGCAGACTGTGATCCTATGTTATGAGCTCTCTGACCAGGAGGCCCACATTTAACATCAGGTTAAAGCCCATGATGTCAGGGCCTTTGCTGCTTCTAAGGCCTTCCAGTCGGGAGTCTCCTTAGATCCAATCTTGTCAGCCTGCCACTGAAGTCACAATACCTTCACACAGTTCTATATGAAGGGCGGGGCTTGGGCTGATTCAGAGCTTTACCAATTGGGCTCGGTAGTGGCTGCTCAGCAGATCCACAAGTGGCCCTTAGATTGAGGAGATTTGTATATATGTATAAACAGTTTCTTCATGTACATAAGAATTAAGTGTGGCGTGCTTCCTTTGGGAGGTTTATTTGCATTCTGGGACTGAACTCATCCCTCTCTTCCCCTACCTCAGAGCAGGTCTGCAAAAAGGGGGGAGGGGCGACGGCGGTATAGCCCCGGGTAACCGGCTGCTGGCAACCGACCATGGCCTTGCAGGGTTTCCTGACCTTAAAGTCAACCCAGGCCTGGACCTATAGGTCTCCTGACGAAGTCAGCCTAGACCGTAGGTTAAAATTTGCTATTGTGAGTTCACATAAGTCCCTAGTAACTTACCCGCCGACCAAGCGGTAGTTATTCAGCAATTGTCCATTGGATAGGATGTATTAACGCAATAAAATTGCAAATTTAATAAGTAAATTAAATTTTTATAAGTTAATACCCTATCCAATGGACACACAAGACCCTCCCACCGACCCCGCTATCAGCTTACTAGGGGTCTAATAGTTTTAGACAACGAAAAAGATGCTATGACGTCATGTTGTCTAGACAGGAAGTAAATACCATGCGCCACCTGGCGAATGCACAGTACTGGGACCGGCCAGCCGGTGGAAACACAGGACGTCTTTTTCTGGCGTTTGGCGGGCCGGTCTGCGCCGACCGGTTTAGCAATTGTCCATTGGATAGGGTATTAACTTATAAAAATTTAATTTACTTATTAAATTTGCAATTTGCCATTTTTGTCAAAAATTTGAAAATTCAAAATGGCCGCCATTTTTGGGGAGGGGAAAATTTTTGGAAAATTGCAAAGATTGCATTCCTTAGATACCCTGTGGGTCGAAAATTTTGACGAAATCACTCTATCTCGCACGGTTAAGGAGATAGAAGCAAATTTGTGTTTGCCATTTTTGGCAAAAATTCGAAAATTCAAAATGGCCGCCATTTTTGGGGAGGGGAAAATTTTTTAAAAATTGGCAAGAGTAGAATTCTGAGATACCCTGTGGGTGGAAAATTTTGCCGAAATCGCTCTATCTCACACGGTTAAGGAGATAGAAGCAAATTTGTGTTTGCCATTTTTGGCAAAAATTCGAAAATTCAAAATGGCCGCCATTTTTGGGGAGGGGAAAATATTTGGAAAATTGCAAAGAGTACATTCCTTAGATACCCTACGGGTCAAAAATTCTGTCGCTCTATCTCTTACGGTTTCTGAGATATTAAGATTTTTTGGCTTTTCGCAAAAATTCAAGATGGCCGCCAAAAGTGGCGAAAATTGAAACTTTTCAATTTTGTATAGAATACTTTCCTACTACCCTACGGGTCAAAAATTCTGTCCAAATCGCTCTATCTCTTACGGTTTCTGAGATATTAAGATTTTTTCGTTTTTCGCAAAAATTCAAGATGGCTGCCAAAAGTGGCGAAAATTGAAATTTTTTAATTTTGTACAGAATACTTTTCTACTACCCTGTGAGTCAAAAATTGTGTCGAAATCGCTCTATCTCTTACGGTTTCCGAGATATTAAGATTCTTTCATTTTTCGCAAAAAATTAAGATGGCCGCCAAAAGTGGCGAAATTGAAATTTTTTTTAAATTTTGTATAGAATACTTTTCTACTACCCTGTGGGTCAAAAATTCTGTTGAAATCGCTCTATCTCTTACGGTTTCTGAGATATTAGCAAATTACTCAAAAGTAGTACTGAAAATACACAATGAAGTACCTAAATGGCTATTACTCATGTACTGACAAAGCTATCAGTCCCAAATGCAATACCAAGCGAGCTATGGACATAACAATCTTGTATTCAAAATTGTAGTAAAATATCTTTAATTATTTTGGCTTAAATGCACGGAAACCAATGGGTACTGAAAATAGCTGTACTTAAGTATTACTCCGTAAGCAAAAGAGGTACAACAGCCAAAAGCAATCCCAAGCAAGCTACTGACCCAATAAGCCTGCATACCAAATTTGGTGACAATGCTCTAATACTTTTCCTTTAAATGAGCAGAAACCATGCGTGACGCCGGACATCGGACGCCGGACGCCGGAAAAAGCAAAAATAATATATCCACCCCCCCCAAGGGGGTGGTCATAACTACTGTTGAGTTTGGCTGGATCCGGTGACCAGGATGACACTTTTGATTTAGCAGAGTCCTTCTTTTTGGTGCGCATATCATACCATCTAGAACTTGGGGTGTCTTCACAAACTGGTCCCTTAGCAGTCGAGCAGTTTCAGCATTCATGGAGGGGTACCCTTCAACAATAGTGACGTTCAATTTCTCGAGCTTTCTGCACAGCCAGTCATCTTGATGAATACTTTACCGGTAGGCTGGGCTCTGGAACCGGCAAAAGGGTTGTCCTCCAGTGAAGATAACGAGCTATCAAAGTCTGGGATCTGGTGCCAGCCCATAAAAGAACGCACCCCTCTCATCTTTACTCTGTAGTTTGCCTCTACAGAGAACTCCTGATCAAGCTCTTTGTCCTTGGGTGGATCTTGACAAATCGCTCTGGTCCCTAACAACAGCAGGGGATTCTGGTTCACTGTTTAGTTCATCCCCAGAGTCAGACACACCAGTTGTAGCAGCAGCAACAGTCTATTTACTGGTGAGGGACCGGTCCACAGCACTCACATCTACACTACCAGTACCATTGGGCTGAGCGTGAATTTTAGATCTGGCACCGGGAGCCTCAACCGACTGGGTGGCCGTCCTTGCACCAGGAGCCTCAACAGGCTGGTGGGCTAATCTTCTACCAGGAGCCTCAACAGGCCGGGTAGCAGTCATGCTGGCAGAACTTCCATTATTGTACCGGGAGCCTCAACAGGCTGAGTAGCAGTCGATGCTGGCAGCAACATCCCCGGTGGCCTGAACAGGACTTGCACCGGTAAAATTTTTTCAGCAGGCTGGGTGACCGCTCCAGTAGACGTCTTGCTGGTGCCAGCTTCTGGTTGGAAGAAGGGCTTCTCACTGGTCACCACTTCAGCAGGTTTCTGAACCAGTTCTACCAGTACTGTAAATGACTTGGCTAGAAGCTTGGCTTCAAATCGTGCAAACCTCTGGGCCCACTTGTCGTCAAGACTCTTCAGATCTTCAGATGTAGGTTTGCTGCTGGATTTCTTCTTGCTGGGCTTTGGGGACTCATCAGATCTCTTTTTCTTCCCAGCTGCTGTTTCTTCAGTAACCCAACCTCCCTCTACCCGCCCTAACAGCTTAACTTCTCTAGGGTCCACCACGGTGGGGGTAGATGTAACAGGGGAGGCTGAAACCGTCTTCTTTTGCTCTTTTTCTTTCCTGGTTCTGTAGGTGGGACTAGCCAATTGCTGTACTTGTTCTGCAGTAAATTCCTTGCAGATTGGACAGTCTTTCTTCTGAATGCAAGGGTGGTCTCCCACCCCCTTATCTCTGCAACGTGCACATTTCAGGTGGCCATCAAACATAACCATAACATGGCCACAAGTGCCGTGTTTCTATCCTGGTGATGACAAGGTCTTCAGGAAAACGACGGAATAATGTTGAAATGAAATAAAGTTCAGTCAATATTAAAACTTCGTTGAAAACTTCTAAAATTCTCTCTCTCTAAAAACACGTCTGCACACTCCATGTGCCAAACAAAAAACATGCTACGATGTCATGCTGTCTGGACAGGAAGGAAGTACGATGCACCATCTAGTGAATGCACACTCCATGACCAGTCCTGTCGGTAGTATATACAGGACATCTTTTGCTGGCGTTTGGCAGGACCGGTTGCACTGACCGGTAAAACAATTGTCCATTGGATAGGATGTATAAACGCAATAAAAAGCACAATTAAGTAAAAGTATATATAATAATAAATAACTTCAGTCCATCCATCTTTATGATAAGAGAAATATGTCTCAAATATGGGAGATGAACACATTTTGTAAGGGCTAACGTTAAACGTCACACCATGCTTTAGCATACCTACACTCCCCAACAAATGGCCCATCCAAAAATCAACTTCCTACACCTTACAGTTTCTGAGATATGGTCCAGACAAAATTTTAAAGGTCAAGGTCTCCATGGCAAATTGAAAGGTCAAATAAAAGTCATAACCCGATGTTGCACACCTACACCTAACCAATGTTCCTACTAAGTATCAATTTCCCACACCTTATGGTTTCTGAGATATAGCCTGGACAAGATTTTAAAATTTAAGGTCACTATGGTAAGGTCAAATCAAGGTCCCAACATGACGTTGCACAGCTACACCCGCTAACCAGTGTCTCTACCAAGTATCAACTTCCTAGATATTGCAGTTTTTCTTAGATTTAGGGAAAACAAACTTTTTTCACTGTAAAACCAAGATGTTGGGAAACCAAGGAAAACTCCGTGGAAAAGTCCTGCAAAATAGGTAGGTTCTAAGCCAGCCCTTTTCCCGAGACATGTTTGAGACAAAGCACAATGAATATCAAGAGAGAGTTCATTTAAAGGATAAGGAGTACTGTTAGCGAAGTGATTGTTGAAATGCGTTTTAAAATTATAAATTGATAGTTCCAAAGCTGAAACAGTTGGGAAGGACAAATCAGGTCTAACCAATCTGGGTGTAATATTATTTGTGCACGGTGTCCTATTATGGCAAGCCCGAATCAAGAAATCACAAATCAAGCTGGCTGTTTTGCACAGTGATCTGTGTTTAATGGGGACCAAGTGAAGTCTTCCTTAATGTTATTATTTCTAGTAATAGCCACATTATACAAACACATGACTAGAGATTACCAATCTATAGAAGATGTAACTCATTTAACTGACTACATAAAATGAAAAATAGTGGTTATCATTTTATTTTCATTTATTACATTGACAATATTACCCACTGTACACTCAGAACATATGAAAACAGGAGAACCTCAAGAGTAGAAAGCTCTGTTATATTTCAGTGAATTCAGTCCCTTGTTAATTTAAAATTTTCTTCAACGTTACACATTTTCTGTGAAGAAACTGGTAACAAGAATATGTGTGTGTGTGTCCGTCAGAGGCAATTTCAATTTACAATGAACAAAATGCACACATAAACAACAGATCCATACCATGAAAATAATTATAAACTTAATACACCAAATGCACTTTAAGTGTGCATTACTTTATCAGAAAAACACCCAGTCTTGTATTCTATCACAATGTGTAACTTCTATATAATATCATTACATAATTCAGCATTTTCTCTGTATCATATTGTCCTTCCTCATTTATGTTGTATTAGTCTGATCTGTTTCAGTCTTTTGTGATCTACTAAACATCTGAAATAAAACATGGTAAAATATAACAAATATAGGACAGAATTTAACAGTAAAAACCTCAAACAAACATCCTTATAATAAGGAACAAGCAATCAGTGCCCGTGAACGGGCTCTGAGTCAGCTTACTGTGTTTAGAAGTAG
The DNA here is from genome assembly GCA_964017235.1 of Sabellastarte sp. h YS-2021. Lineage (NCBI taxonomy): Eukaryota > Metazoa > Annelida > Polychaeta > Sabellida > Sabellidae > Sabellastarte > Sabellastarte sp. h YS-2021. Next base: position 79,690,634 of record OZ024931.1, on the reverse strand, counting down.
ACAAAATTTGTGCCCTGTAAATGGTATTCAGAAGTAAAGTACCAAGTTTACTGTTAAGGTGTAAAATGTAGGTGGAAAATATATTCAAACAAAATACTGTAAGTGCAATTGCTTTCGAGTTACAACTGATTTACTAAACACTGAGAACCTGAAAATAGCTATTGCTCAGCTGTGTAATGACCAACGGGTCTGCAATTTTACTATGTTATAGCTGACCAAAAAGTAGCTGAATAATATATTTACAACTGATTTGCTCAACAGTGAGAACCTTAAACTAGCTATTGCTCAGCTATGACATGAGCTACAGGTTTGCAATTTCACTATGTCATAGCTGACTCATAAGTAGGTGAATACCATATTTAAACAAACTTCTCTAAATGCAATAGTTTTCTACTTACAAGTGAATTACTCAACTGTGATAACCTCAGAGTAGCTATTGCTCCACTTTCCGATAAGCTATGGGTCTGTAAGTTTTAGTGCTGTACGTCGTCAAGAAATACTAGGGTCGACGCGTCGGAACTAATAGACGAGGGTGAACCAACGAAAGTCGCATTAGTGTTGGTCCAAGACTTCAGAAGAAATATATTTTATTAATTAGCCGGTTTTAGATAAAAAAACAAATTTTTGTAGTTTGATCTTTGACCCTATCCGAAAAAATGCTGAATCTCTGGAGAATTTATATTTGTGGTTAAAAAATTGAGGGAAGCAGCCATTGTTGTTTCCACTTGAAAGCTGTGACAACTTAAAAATGTGATTGTTTCCTTTAAAAACACTAATTATGATAAGATTTTATTAGGTAAGTAATATTTTGCAGTATTATAAAAGTTTTGATGAAAAATCGATCTTTATAATGCATGAACTGACGAGTCGTAATTTCAACACTCATGAACGACTATGAACAAGTCGAGCCGCATGGTTACTGCACTAGTAATTTTACTATGTCATATAGCTGGTGAAGAAGTAGGTGAAGAACATATTTAAACAAAATATTGTTAATGCAATAGTTTTCAAGTTACAACTGATTTACTCAACAGTGATAACCTGAAAATAGTTATTGCTCAGCTGTGTAATGGACTACAGGTTTGCAATTTTACTATGTTCTAGCTGATCAAAAAGTAGGTGAATAACATATTTAAACAAAATACTCTAAATGCAATAGTTTTCGAGTTACAACTGATTTACTCAACAGCTATACTCTGAAAGTAGCTATAGCTCAGCTATGACATAAGCCACAGGTCTGCAGAAAAGTAGATGAATAACATATTCAAATAAAATATTGTAAATGCAATAGTTTTGAAGTTACAAATGATTTACTCAACAGTGAGAACCTGAAAGTAGCTATAGCTCAGCTATGCACTGAGCTACAGGTCTACAATTTTAATATGTTATAGCTGACAGAAAAGTAGATGAATAACATATTTAAACAAACTTTTCTAAATGCCACAGTTTTCACTTTACAAATAATTTACTCAACAGTGATAACCTGAAAGTAGCAATAGCTCAGCTATGCACTGAACTACAGGTTTGTAATTTAACTTTGTTATAGCTGACCAATAAGTAGGTAAGTAGGTGAAGAACATACTAGTATTTAAACAAAATCATGTAAAAAAGGAATAGTTTTCAAGTTACAACTTCCTCAACAGTGAGAACCTGAAAATAGCTATTGCTCAGCTATTCCATGAGCTACAGGTTTGCAATTTCACTGTTATAGCTAATTGAAAAGTACATGAATAAAAGATTAAACAAAATACTGTAAATGCAACAGTTTTGAAGTTACAAATAATTTACTCAACAGTGATAACCTGAAAGAAGCATGAATAAAAGATTAAACAAAATACTGTAAATGCAACAGTTTTGAAGTTACAAATAATTTACTCAACAGTGATAACCTGAAAGAAGCAATAGCTAAGCTATGCACTGAGCTACAGGTCTGTAATTTTACTTTGTTATAGCTGACCAATAAGTAGGTAAGTGGGTGAAGAACATATTTAAACAAAATCATGTAAAAATGCAATAGTTTTCAAGTTACAACTTACTCAACAGTGAGAACATGAAAATAGCTATTGCTCAGCTATGCCATAAGCTACAGGTTTGCAATTTCACTATGTTATAGCTTATTGAAAAGTACATGAATAAAACATTAAACAAAATTCTCTAAATGCCACAGTTTACACTTTACAAGCAATTTACTCAACAGTGATAACATGAAAGTAGTAATTACTCAGCTACGCAATGAGCCACAGGTCTGAAATTTCACTGTTATAGCTGACTAAAAGTTGCTGAATAACATTTTATACAAATTTCTGTAAATACAATAGTTTTCAAGTTATAACTAATTTACTCAATAGTGATAACCTCAAAATAGCTATTGCTCAGCTATGATATAAGCTACGGGTCTGCAAATTTACAATGTTATAGCTGATCCAAAAGTAGGTGAATAACAGATTTAAAGAATATACTCTAAATGTAATAGTTTTCAAGTTTTAACTGATTTACTCAACAGTGGTAACTTCAAAGTAGCTATTACTCAGCTATGCAATAAGCTACAGGTCTGAAATTTTACTATGTTATAGCTGACCCAAAAGTACCTGAATAACATATTTATATCTCTAAATACAATAGTTTTCGAGTTACAAGTGAATTTACTCATTATGGAAGTTACTGAAAAGTCAAAAAGTAGCTATTACTCACTTAGCTATTGGGATAAACACCCAAGTTACTCACCATGTTGTAGCTATGGAAAAAGTAGCTGAATAACCTAACAAAATGCTCTAAATGTAATACTTTTCAAGCTATAAGTGATTTAGAGCATGATTTCATGAATTTAATGCATTGAAAATTATTTAAAAATTTCATAAGAAAAATAAGAAAGACCCTGGCCTGATGCTCACACAAGTGAATCTACTAGTGGCCTATGTTTTAGTTTGTTTGCTGCATCAAACTAAAGTAAAAGTATTTAACAAGTGTTACAGAAGAAGCTGTTTATTAACCAGTGACAAAGCAACAACTGAAGTATTTTATAAAACATGCATAGAACTTTGTGTGTGCAGTTTCCTGGTGACTCAACCTTAGCACATGCACAGAGGAAACCATTACTCTAAATTACTGTTGAATTAAACTGTGACAATTAGCCTGTCCCACACCAACATAAATTACTGGTGAAATAAAGTGTGACACACCAACATCTCCCTTCTTTTAAATTGAAACAAAATTTAGCACACTAAACTTTCCTTTACTTTTTTTTTTTTAAAAAAGATTTAATCTGAAGAGTGTCTTTAATGAGTCTCTGTTTCAAAGAATTCTATTCAGTCATGCATTACACAGTTTATATAATATTATCACCAAATACTTAAGGGTAAGGGTAGACTACCTTCCCTTAAAAACCAATGCATGGGTTTATTCTGCCCAGTTTTAGCATTTGGTAAATTTTGAATAAATTTAAGATTTTGTCCTTAAGCAAATCCAGCCTGATATTTTTCTACAGGTTTTGATGTCCTGCTGCTTCTTCTTGGGGCTTCTGTGTTGTTTATTGTGCTGTTGCTCACACTTTCCTTAGTCTTTTCATCTTTTGTTGTTGTACTCTTTGCTGGAGAATTCTGTGCAGGACCATTGCTTTCTTTCAAGTGTGTCCTATTTCTTCTGTAGCTTTCTCCATTCACATCTACAATGTAGGACCTGTCTGACAATTTGTCCGTAGAAATGGCTTTTTCCCATTTGTGTTCTTGACCTGCCTTTGACTTCACATAAATTGGTTGACCAATTTCAAGCTGTGGTAGATTGAAGGCTCTTTTGTCACGCTGTTGTTTTGTGAGTCTGCGTTTGTGTTCAATTTTTGTTTTAACATCTGGAATTACACTTGGTAGAAGTAGACTCTCAGATATTGGCAGGGTACTCCTGGTTCTTCTGGACATCAGTCATTGGACTGGGCTGCTGTCCATATTGACAGTTGGTCTATATCTCCAATCCAGAAGTGCTTTGTATATGTCACTTCCTTCATGCTTGCATTTCTTGATGAGGTTCTTTGCTATTTTCACTGCAGATTCTGCATTACCATTAGAACGGCTGTAATAAGGTGATGATGTTATGTGACTAAATTCCCAGTCACTTGCAAATTTCGCAAATTCCTCACTCACTAGCTGTGGTCCGTTGTCAGATATTATCTCATCTGGTATGCCATGAGTGCTGAAGTGACGTTTTAGTACCTTCACTATTGCTCTAGTTGTGGTAGATTTCAGTGGATCAACTTCAAAATAATCTGAAAAATAGTCAACTGTCACCAGATAATCTTTTCCTTTGAGGGTGAAGATGTCTATTCCAACCTTTTCCCATGGCCTGTTTGGTAGTTGTGGGGTTTGCAATGGCATATTCCTGTTGTTGGAGGCATAAGCTTGACATGCTTCACATTTTGATATGGCATCAAAGTTCATGTGAGGCCAATAGACAATGTCTCTTGCTTTTCTAAGGCATGATTCAATTCCAAGGTGACTAGCATGTATGCGGAGCAGCATTTCTGGACGCATAGCTTTTGGAATTACCACTCTGTGTCCTTTAAATATTATACCATTTTGGACAGTGAGCTCTTCTTTAATTGGCCAATACTCCTGAATGCACACTGGAGTGTCCTCCTTTCTTTCTGGCCATCCACTCAGAATAACTCCTTGCGAAAAATAACTTCTAGGGGCTTGTGGTCACTCTCTAAATTTATGGCTTCCTTACCAGTAAGGTATTGGCTGAACCTCTCACATCCAAAAACAATTGCCAGCAGTTCCTTTTCTATCTGAGCATAGGCTTGCTCTGTTTTGGATAATGCACGTGATGCAAAGGCTACTGGTTGTCCATTCTGCATCAAGGTTGTACCAAGAGCCTTCTCACTGGAGTCACACTGGAGTGTTACTTCTTGTTTGACATCATAGAATTTTAGAACAGGTTGCACTGTGACTAGATTTTTAGCTGTGTCAAACGCCTGCTGTTGTGGTTTGTCCCATAGCCATGATGACGATTTGTCAGTAAGCCGACGAAGTGGTTCACAGATTTCTGACAAATGAGGTGAGAATCTTGACAGATAATTTATGAAACCCAAGAACCTTTGTAATTCCTTGACATTCTTTGGTTCTGGGATGTCTTTTACTGCGCTTATCTTCATGGGATCTGGTGCTAGTCCATCTGGTGTGAGCAAATGTCCCATGTAAGGTACATCTGTGACTCGAAACTTGAGCTTATTCTTGTTGAACTTCATGTTTATCTGTCGAGCACGTTCCAGAACTGCTGTTAGATTCTTGTCATGGTCCAAGATTCCCTCTTCCATGCAATCACCACTGCCATAGACAAGGATATCATCTGCTATCACCTCAGTTCCACTGAGGCCTTCTAGAGCTTCATGCTGTCTCCTCTGGAACTCTTCGGGCGCTGATGATATTCCAAAGGGAAGACGTTTGTATCGATACCTTCCAAAGGGAGTCCAGAAGGTTGTGAGATAACTGCTAGGTGTATCGAGCTTCACGTGATCAAATCCATCTTTAGCATCAAGAACAGAGTAAACCTTAGCCTTCCTGAGGTGTGGCAAAACCTCTTCTATTGTGGGCATCTGATAATTTGGACGCTTAATAGCTCTGTTCAGGTCCTTTGGATCAATGCAGATCCTCAGTTTGCTTGGCTTTTTCACTACTACAAGACTGCTGATCCAATCTGTAGGCTCTGTTACTTTAGCTAGAATGCCGTCTTTTACCATTTTATCGATTTTCAGTTTCAGTTCCTCTCGAATTGCCACAGGAATGCGCCGGGGAGCATGCTGCACTGCTTTCACATTCTCATCTATCTGAATGTGGTATTCTCCCTTGAAACAGCCTAGACCTTCAAACACATCTTTGTACTTGTGGAGAATCTTTTCCTTTGAGAGGCTTTCTATTTTCTCTGACATATTCACATTAACAGTTAGCAATTTTAAATGTTCACAGGTATTTGCTGACAGCAGTGGCTTTTGGGCATGACGCAATGGTACCACTTGAAATCTCAGCTTGTAGTGTTTGCCCTTGTAGTTTGTATGTAGGGTAGCCTGGCCCAAAGGCTTCATATAAGATCCATCATAGAATCTTAGTCTCGCGTCACTGCCTTGCAGATTGGGCTTTTTCAATTTTGCTACTTTGCAGTAGTCCTTAAAGCTTATGATATTACAGGTTGTCCCTGTGTCAAGCTGACATTCAAGGTTTTCTGGTACATCATTCTTTGAAGTGCCAAAATTGAGTTTTACTGAAAGCTGCTTACCTCTGGCCTTCACAGATTTCACAGTATACTCCATGCTAAAAACTGATTCATCACTTGAAAGTTCATCTTCTACTGCATGAACTTTGGCTTTTCTGGGTGCTTTCAATCTACCCTTCTGTTGACAAACAGATGCAAAATGATTTGGCTTCTTGCACTTCGAGCAGGTTTTACCATATGCTGGGCAGTTAGACTTGGAGAATGCATGAATTGTACCACAGTACTTACATTTGCTTTGCTTTTCTTTGTGGGCCTTTCCAATCTGTCTGTCCTTTTTGCTGTAGTGTACTGAATCCTCTGCTGTTGTTGCAATCTGCTTCAGCTGCGATTGTGAAAGTTCTGCAACTTTGCACATATTCATGGCTTTGGCTAATGTCAGTTCTGGGTCTCGAAACATTCTGGCACGCACATGTGTGTCTTTGGTACCAAGAACCAATCTGTCTCTTAAAAGTTCATCTGACAAAGTGCCGTAATTGCATGTTGCCATGAGATGTCGGAGCCTGGCGATATATTGCTTGGCAGTCTCATTCTCTCCTTGATTTGCACTGCCAAATACATAACGCTCGTACACAACATTGGTTGAGGGTTGGAAATGTTTCTCCAATGCATCTAGAGGTGGCTTCACCTTGGCTTAATCTGCATCTGAGATATCAAGGTGTTGATATATCTGCAAACAATTTTGGCCCATTACTGACCTCAATGTGGCCATTCTTATTGAATCCGGCTTTTCTGTCAGCTGTGTTGCCACTTCATAGTCCTCCCACTGCATCCTGAAGAACTTGAAGTTTTGATAAACATCTCCCGAAAGCTTAACTGGAGCAGGCAAAGGGAAATTATATGGAACAGCTGGAGTTGCTGCTGCAGCTGCTGCTGGTTGAGCTGTTGATGATGATGCTTCCTCGTGATCACTCATTATGAATATCCAGATTAGTGACAGATAATATTAACAAGAAACACAGACAGTCAAATATATTTGTATGCCACAAATTGTATTTTTTTTGTCCTCTCAATATGCTGCAATGTGAGCAATTGTTAATCCTGTTAAATTTCTGTGCACACTATTAATTTCTTTAATTATTTTTATAATTAAGGTTTCACTATTTAACAAGTGTTACAGAAGAAGCTGTTTATTAACCAGTGACAAAGCAACAACTGAAGTATTTTATAAAACATGCACAGAACTTTGTGTGTGCAGTTTCCTGGTGACTCACCCTTAGCACATGCACAGAAAATTACTGTTGAATTAAACTGTGACAATTAGCCTGTCCCACACCAACATAAATTACTGGTGAAATAAAGTGTGACACACCAACAGCCTAGTACATATATGCAAGATAAAAGAAAAATCCCTTCAATAGTGAATGAGAAAATTGTGATTAAGTGTTGAAATTTTCACACTTTGGTGGGGGTACCTCATTTGTAATGGCTCTGGGGAACAGACGAACACACAGATCTGCATGAATTTTACGATTTATCATCCTCAATAGTTAAGGTATCTTTTTAAAAAGATGGCATGTCTCTGGGTCTTGTAGTTTTGGAGAAGAAGTTGTTCACACGTACGCGGACGCCGCAGTCAGCTGACATAAAAATGAGTCTAAATTAAAATATTAATCCACAATGGGGCTAACAAAAAAGCTAACAAAATGTCACTAACCCTATGAAAAGTGATAGCTAAGTATAATAACTTAAAGTCTTCAGGCTAAAATGAACTGTGACATTTTTAGTGCAAAGTTTGTTTCCGTTATAAAATAACTGTGTTAATATTATTATGACATTGCTTGAAAAATTCTTTTGGACCAAGTTACAATACTAGAAATAGCACACCTTGACAGCAAAGTTTGTTTGTTTTTTTGTGTAAAAGCAAAAAAAAAATTACATTCAGAATCTTACAAATACCATGCCAGCAGCATACAACTCTGGTCAAAGAAACATTTTATATTCAGGAAAAGTTAAAATAATCAAATCACCTATTCCAAGGTACCCTTTTATCTGGTAAAGGCTTTTGTTTTAAATCTTGCAGTACAATGACACTAACTCATGAAATTATTTAAAAGCTTAATGACGAAATTGCGCAAGATAAGTTACAGTTTTAAGTAACTGATATCCCAAGAATATTTTTGATGGACCTAAGAATTCATTAAATGGGTAATAAATGATGACTGAAGTCTAGATACAAGATTACTTACATTTTTGAGCATCTGTTGCCCTAAGAAATTAGTTGCCATTGATGAAAGTTTTTGCCTTGTTCCAACTTTACATCTTACATAGCCATAAATATTTGCACCATTCAGACCCAGACCAATACACACTATCATCTGAAAGGAAGTGAAAGAGGAAACATAAAAATATAGATATTGAGTAATCTCTCAATTATGGGAAATGTTTGTCAAAATATCAGTAAATTTTCCATTTTACATCATTTTAAAAGCTGAATCTGACGATAAATTCTACCTGTACTCAAGATCATTTTTTTTTTACTTTAGGCAATAAACATAAAAAAACACATTAAATATTTTAATGATTTTATGTTATGTTTTTATGATAATTGTTAAAACATTTGAGTTTATTTTGAGTGGTATTCATATTCAAAACACAAATCCTCAAATTTAACCTAGAAGCTTTGTAGAAGTTCTGTTAAAGATAAAGAATGAGCAGCAAATTAAAAAAAAAATATCTGTCTGTCTCCACTCTATACACTTTGATAATACAATATTGAAGTACTATTTTTATACTTAACTCCTGGTTGAACTATAAAGCTTGGTTTAGAATTAAATGATTACGATTTTCAATTTTTAAACAGACAACATGTATTTTGCTGATTAATCACCCACAGGTTTGAATCACTATGTCATGTCAATCATGCACGATAGGTTAGTACTTGTCAGACTTACCAGCCATTTAAGTTTGAGTGAAAACAGTCCAGCAAAGAAAAACAGGACCCATAACACCTCTGTGACAACAAGAGACAGCCAGAATATCCTGGATTCTGCAGCTGTGGTCTTATTTTTTAAAGAACCCTAAAATAGTAAAAAAAAAATAATACATCAGCAGCTTGAAAACGATTTCAGATTTTATGGTTGCAAGAGAAGTATTTTTCCTACTCGACTACTATACCCATCTAATAAGCAAATACTCTTATCAGCCATAAAGTAAACAAAATAATATTATTATGCCATATTTCCATGAAAAACACGTGTATTATAATATTTGTTAATTTTTTATGATGAATTTGATTGAAATATTGTGAAAACTGTCAGTGTTCAAGGAGAAAAAGGTAATCATTTCTTAATTTTATACTCCCAAGTAATACAGTGCTCATTAATGAGTATTCCAGTCCAGTTCAACAGTCCTATTATAAACCTTTAATATACTCAACCTGTTATTTTACAACACTTAGGACGCCCTGTTGATAGTAGCTGTGACATATGAATAGAAACAGGATAGCATAGAAGACCACACATTATCATGTGTAATGTCCACCCCATGAACCTTTTGCAAAAATTGTACAGTAGTCTTACAAGACCCTGTTTCATTTGTGAAATATATCAATGATGCTTAAATATTTATTAGTATACCTGTAAATTATTTCAGCATAATGCCTTTTTCTCAACTGGTTGGGTTGAAAATTTCGACGAAATCGCTCTATCTTGCACAGCTAAGGAGATAGAAGCAAATTTGTGTTTTTCAATTTTTGGCAAAAATTCGAAAATTCAAAATGGCCGCGATTTTTGGGAAGAGGAAAATTTTTGAAAATTGCCAAGAGCACATTTCTTAGATACCCTGTGGGTCGAAAATTTCGACAAAATCGCTCTATATCTCGCACGGTTAAGGAGATACAAGAGTACATTTCTCAGATACCCTGTGGGTCGAAAATTTTGACGAAATCGCTCTATCTCGCACAGTTAAGGAGATAGAAACAAATTTGTGTTTTTCCATTTTTGCTTAGTAGCTATTACTCAGTTAGCTATAGACCTATCTTCACCAAAAGCAATAAATTTTTGTGAAGATAGAAAACATTGTTTCATTAAAATGTCAAGAAAAACAGTCAACTCAAAATAGCATAACAGCTATATAGCACAGTAGATATTACTCAGTTAGCTATAAAGGTATTATCACCAAAAGCAATCCCCAAGCAAGCTACTGATACAATAATCCTCCATCCCACATTTTGTCTACGTAGGTGAAATACTTTTCCTTTAAAATGCTTAAAATAAAAAAGCTACTCACCCAAAACTGCTAATTAAGTAGCTAAATGGCTATTACTCACTTAGCTATACAGCAATGACTCACAAAAGCAATACTAAGCAAACTGTTAACCCAATAATGTTCCATACCAAACTAGAGGAATGCTTTTGCTAACAAAAGCGAAGCATCCCTGAAAGTTTAAAATGCTTTGTGGTTTTAATAATTCTAATTCTAATTCTAATAGTACTTTTATAGCGCTTAATCTCTATCTAATGATAGACTCTAAGACGCAGAAAGCCAAAATCAGAGATCGTAATCGTTAAATCAGGGACATTGCAGGGGTCGACACCACGGAGAGACAAAATGAAAAACTAGGGATAATCTAGGGTGGGTAAGCTTTTTCAAAGAGGTAAGTTTTCAACTTTTTTCTGAATGAGGAGAGAGATTTAGCTGAGCGTACATCATCAGGAAGATCATTCCAAATCCTTGGGGCATCGTATGCAAAGCTAAGGCCAAAATGCTTTTTAGACTTATATATTGAAGCACAATGTGGGACCTCAAGCAGCACACCATCAGATTGACTTCTGCGTGTTCTATACACACTATGCCTGGGTTTAAGGAAAGGTTCAAAGTATTTTGGATGGCCACTATGTAGAAACTTGTACACCAACAGGGCTGTCTTGAAGACAGAGCAATGCAAGACAGGCAGCCAATGAAGACTCTTTCTTACAGGAGTGATATGTGAGTATTTGGTGGTATTAGCCACAATTCTTGCTAGACTGTTCTGAACACATTGGAGCCTCCGAATGTCTAGAGCAGAGAGACCTCTGAACAAGGAATTACAGTAGTCAAGACGACTTCCCACCAAGGCATTTGCAGCTAAAAGAGCAGCTTCACGTGTAAGATATCCTCGGAGTCGCTTTAAATCCCTGATATGAACAAAACTAGCCTTACAGGTATTCCTGACATGGCAAGAGAAGGAAAAATCAGAGTCAAACCAGACACCTAAGTTCTTAATTGCATCAACAGGTGAAAGGAGGTTGCCAAGTATATTAACTGGGAAAAATTTCCTGAGTTTTGTGCGGACATTTCTTGAGCCAAACAGAATAAATTCTGTCTTGTCTGGATTTAGTTTAAGCTTATTTGCAGAAAGCCACTTTCTGACATCATCCAAGCAGTTTTTCAGTCTATCAAAGGCCTGAGTGGCATGGTTATGTGTGAGATGAACATATAACTGTGTGTCGTCTGCATAAAAGTGGAAACATATGCCAGGATGATTTTGAATAACTTTACTGAGGGGGGTAGTGTATAATGAGAACAAGATCGGCCCCAGGACAGAGCCCTGGGGCACACCGTACAATAGCCTTTTAGCATCGGATAAAACAGAACCAATCTTGATGCACTGATAGCGGTCACAGAGGTACGACTTGAACCAGTTTAGAACCACGCCTCCAACACCAAACCAGGAACTCAAACACTCAATAAGCGTACCATGATCAATGGTGTCAAATGCTGCTGATTGGTCCAAGAGAACAACAGCAGTAGCTTCACCTCTAGCAAGAGCAAGGTGGACTTCATTTTTAATAGACAGTAGTGCAGTTTCGGTCGAGTGACCTTGCTTATAGGCTGATTGACTGACATTTTCAAGTCTGTTACAGGCAACATGGACATTTAACTGCGAAGCAACTACACGCTCAACAAGTTTGGAGATGAAACTCAAGCCAGAGACAGGTCGGTAGTTTTTTAATTCATCCGGTGGTAGTGAAGACTTTTTAATCAGAGGAGAAACAATAGCCTTTTTTAAACCACCCGGGACAGCACCTTCAGTTAGAGAACAGTTGACAAGTTTAGTAACTGAGGGGAGGAGAATATCCAAACATTCTTTAACTAGGAAAGTAGGCCATGGATCGAGGAGGCAAGATTTGGTTGGTGACTTGGTAATTACTTTCCGTACTTCATCCTCAGAAACTGCTTTAAAAAGGTCAAATTTGGGTACATCTGAAGGAGCAGGAAGAGTGAAGGAGTCAGTGTTAGTAAAGGAGTCCCTGATTTTTCTGATTTTATCTGAGAAAAAAGTGACAAAACGATTGGCAAGGCATATCTGAGAGGCATGAGAGGGGAGTACCTTCTCAGGAACAGAGTGCAGGACTGAGCGTAGAATCTGCCACAGTTTCTTAGAATTGTGAGCATTGTCACTAATGAGGTTCCTGAAATAGTTGGTCTTATCCTTAGTAATTATGGCGTTGCACCTAGCAATTTGTTTACGGAGTCTAGCCCTATTTTGTGGAGACTTGTCTTTCCGCCAGAACCGTTCAAATTGACGCCTGACTGCTTTGGCCTGCAAGTACGTATCTGATAGCCAACCTGCAGCACCTTTGGTGAAGGTACGAGTGACCAGAGGAGCGTGTTTATCGAGCAAGTTACTCAGATCCCTTGTGTATTGGTCATGAAGTGCACTAACGGTACTGCCAGGACTTGCAACAAATGAACACTTTTCGAGATCACAGATCAGACTCTGCATGTTTATCTTATGATACCTTCGAAAGGTGATTGTGTTTGACTTGGGTGCAGTGGGACTGGCAAAATCAAGCTGACCATGAACAACGGCGTGATCAGAAAAAAATCCACCGACTCGTACGTTGGAAACAACCTTCGGCTCAGTGGGTGCAAGAACAAGGTCGAGGATGTGACCATGTAGGTGAGTAGGTGAGTGCACATGCTGTGCAATATTGCATGAGTCAAGACAATTCAAAAATTTGGTGCTGTCACTGGAACTTGTGTCAACATGAATGTTGAAGTCCCCACACATAAGAAATGAGGAACTTACAGAGGAGAGATACTCAAAAAAGTTAAGAAATTGGTCCAAAAATTCATCAGAACATGAGCCTGGAGGTCGGTAAACACATGCTATCATAAAAGGACTAGTAGATGAGCCAATGTCAATAACTAAGTTTTCGAAAGTTGTATATGTAGGACTATCAAGAATTTTGAATTTGATATTTTCAATGACAAAAAAGCCAACCCCACCACCGAAGCCGTGAGGACGGGGTCTATGACACAATGTAAAACCAGCAGGAGTGATTGAGCGGAGGAAACTGTCATTGTCAGATGGACGAATGTGAGTCTCAGTCATGGCCAATATACTGAAAGAGTCAGTAGACATCATGTCTGAAATACTGGGTCCCTTGTTTCTGACTGATCGACAGTTGACAACGCCGAATGAGATAGGACCTGGGTTTAGAGAAATATCACCACACAGTAGGAGCAAAATTGACAGACCTCTAAACTTTGTTGAACAAGGAAAGTGATGTACATTTCTGCTACAGCTAGCCTGCCTAAAGGATCTTGGGACGACGCTAGAGTCTTGAGTGGTCGCTGAGACACACAGCTCAGTGCCTATGCGCGAGACATTCACAAGGAAAAGCAACAGAAGGGCAAGACAACAAGGGGTATACATCTTTGAGCACAAGGAATAGTAATACTCCAGTATCCTTAAGCTGTGATGAAAAGGAACTGTAGGGAGTCTGACCAATTAAAATCCTTACAGCTCACTCATCCCAGCATCAAGCCGTCACGTCGTTCGTCCCGTGGGCGACTCACGGGCACCCTATACTCCCCACTAAGCCAGCTGAAAAACTTAAATTTCTAAGCAAACGTACACACCCTAAAAGCTAAAAGGGGACCAATAAGCTGACAAATGAAGTAAAAGCAAACTGGAGTATAGAAATTTAACAATAAAATTCACAAGAGGTCTAAACAACAAGGGGAAACAACGAACAAATCATATGAGAGATGTAAATTAATGAGATATAGCCACTGAACACAGTGGAGAGGAAAAAACAAGGGCCGATAATTCCCGCTAAATGGGCGATAATACCCGCATTTTAGGTAAAACTACCAAACCACAAAAAATGGGGTAAAAAGACAGGGGAAAAAGAGGATATACACAATAAATGGCCCGATTATATATATTTTACAAAAAGAGTGGGTAAAAACTGTGAGATTTAGCCGAAAACGATCTCATTTTAATTCTAATTTTGAAAAAGCGTCTCCGTGGTGGCTATGCTAACGTAACAGTAATAAGCATGCTGTAAAGCTAAGAATGCACAAAGCTGCACCGTATGCTTTCCCAATATCTCTTAATACATTCTGAAGCTATAAAAGCAACAATAAAGGAGATATAAGGCAAAAACTCCAAAGCAGCTATTTATGACCCCAGTTTGGCCCATAAGGGGGGGTCGGGGGGTAAAACTGACCAGCTATTTAGATTCTCCATATACGCTTTCCCAATACCTCTTAATACATTCTGAAGCTATAAAAGCAACGATAAAGGAGATATAAGGCAAAAACTCAAAATCAACTATTTTATGACCCCAGTTTGACCCATAAGGGGGGGGCCAGGGGGTAAAACTGACCGGCTATTTAGACTCTCCACATATGCTTTCCCAATACCTCTTAATATATTCTGAAGCTATAAAAGCAACAATAAAGGAGATACAAGGCAAAAACTCAAAATCGGCTATTTTATGACCCCAGTTTGACCCATGGGGGGGGGGGGGGGTCGGGGGGTAAAACTGACCAGCTATTTAGACTCTCCATATATGCTTTCCCAATACCTCTTAATACATTCTGAGGCTATAAAAGCAACAATAAAGGAGATATAAGGCAAAAACTCAAAATCAGCTATTTTATGACCCCAGTTTGACCCATAAGGGGGGGGGCCGTGAGGTAAAACTGACCGGCTATTTAGACTCTCCACATATGCTTTCCTATTACCTCCCAGTACATTTTATAGCTCTAAATGCAATACTTAAGAAGATAATAGGGGGGTTGGCCTACATTTAAGGCTTTCAGATTGGAAGGTATCAGAAAATCACTCATAAATGAGACATTTTTCAAGGGATTGCTCCCAAAATTTAATCAGCTCGCGTTTTCGATAGTATGAACAGGTGTGTCAAATTATAAGGCTGTGTAGCAAGTAGTTTTTCCTGAACTGCGATGACG
The DNA here is from genome assembly GCA_964017235.1 of Sabellastarte sp. h YS-2021. NCBI lineage: Eukaryota > Metazoa > Annelida > Polychaeta > Sabellida > Sabellidae > Sabellastarte > Sabellastarte sp. h YS-2021. The sequence continues at coordinate 79,675,187 of OZ024931.1, read as the reverse complement.
GGGGGGTGTACTTCAAAAAATTGTTTTTGATCATGTGACCTTGATAAAGGTCAAAGGTCAAATTTAAGCATGCAGAAAAATTTTCCCACACCTAAGGTATATAACTGCCAAATATGGTTTGAAACCTTCTAATAATAAGGGAGATATTCAAGGGAGACCATAATGCGGCGGCGGCGAGGAAACTGAGGCGAAAACAAATAAGCGCCCTTTCAGGGACGCCTAATTAGGTTAGAATATCTTGAATGATTTTCCTTTAACTGCATGGAAACCAAAGAGGTACTAAAAATAGCTAATTAGCTATTACTCAGTTAGCTTCACAGCTAAAGTTCCGAAAATTTTAATTTTTCCTTTTTACCAGAATAATCTTCTATTACCCTTTGGGTCGAAAATTTGCTCAAAATCGCTCTATCTTTTACGGTTTCTGAGATATAAGCAAATTACTCAAAAGTAGTATTGAAAATAGACAAAGCACCTAAATGGCTATTACTCACTAACTTACAGAGCTCTCAGTCCCAAATGCAATACCAAGTGACATATAGACATAACAATCTTGTATTCCTAATTTTAGTAAAATATCTTGAATCATTTTCCCTTAAATGCACGGAAACCAATAGGCAATAGGTACTGAAAATAGCTATACTTAGGTATTACTCAGTAAGCCAAAGAGCTACAACAGCTGAAAGCAATCCCAAGCAAGACACTGACCCAATAATCCTGCACACCAAATTTGGTGAAGATAGCTCTAATACTTTTCCTTAAAATGAGCGGAAACGATGTGTGATGCCGGACACAGAAAAAGCAAAAATAATATGTCCACCCCCACCGGGACATTGGAAAAAGCAAAAATAATATAATGATGAATTAGCATTTTGTCAGTTTTCTAGGACATTTATCTGTGAGTCTTAAAACTTAATGATTTTTTAAACTATTGCTACGACCACAATGTGACAACATGTGTAGAGTAAGAAATCTAAAATTCACCAGGAATCTAAAATTCGCCACCTCTAAAACCTTAGTTAATTTTATGAAGAAAATGATGTTTTTGTCTAAAAATTGGTATTTTTCAGTCAAAAAGCCTTAATTTACTATACAGTCAATCTCACCACAATTCATATATTTTATTAGTATTTTCACGGGTGGCGAATTTCAGATATGTGGCGAATTTTAGATTTCTTACTCTATACCATTAATTTTGTCTCATGGGTTTGCTATAAAACTTTCCAAATGCAATGATTCTTGTCCATACAGAGTCAACTCCTGACATACTGGTTAAATAAGAGTTTTAATACCATAATATTACAGCTTTAACTTATTGTAATCATTAGATGGTCTAGGTATAAACTTCAGAAATCATGCAAGCAGAGTTTTAACAAAAATATTTTAAAAATAAAAACTTACTTTTCTTCTTTCGTAAACCCAGTGGCTTTTACCTTCTTCATCAATGTGATTCCACCAACGTAAACCTACCAATAGTCGTCCTGGAAATTGAAAAAAAACACATCAATATATCTTGTGTCAATGTCACATATTTTGTTTATTTTTAATGAGTAAATAAACTGATGAAAGTCACACTATATCCTCACTTAATTACAACTGAGTGCGTTCTAAATATCATTGATATTTTACACCTTTATTTAGTTTAACACTTTACTCTCCCAATAATGAATGAATTAAACTGTATAGATTACCTAAAACTTTAAATTTTACCTAACTTTTTCAGAAGTCTTTAAATTCTATTCTCTTCAATCAATTTATCTTGATCATTATGAAATATAATTTGCCATAAAATCAATTAATTTATACACTTGGACACATTAAACTAACATTAAAACTAAACTGAAGATGTTAACGGTCCTATATTTTGATAGTGGTGGTGGACCAATTCACGCCCGGGTACCAATTCAGGCCCACCCTCAATTTTCTTGAAGATTCATAATTTTTCATAGAGAAGATGTTTACCACATCATAGATAATCATCAAATGGATCATTTACATTTATAATTTATTGTTTAACTGTGATTGTTTTGGATAAATTTAGGGGTGGGCGTGAATTAGTACCCGGACGTGAATTGGTCCACCACCACTAGAAAACAAAGACACACTACCTGATACATTTTTAACAGTCCAGAAGTCCATTGACAGAAGTAATACTATGACTACAAAACTGGCTATAAAGCTGCCGCTAAATATTCCACAGAATAAGTAAGTAACCATTGCAAGACTACGGAAAGCCAGATGAAATCCTACTGCAACGGGATGCCTAGAAAATACAAACAGAAAAAAAAAATATGGGCCATATTATTAGTATATGAATACAACAATTTCTGACAATTTTCCAAAACCATAGCAATTCCATTCAGAAGTATGGTTTTTTTTGGTATTAGAGTAAGAAATCTAAAATTCGCCACATATCTGAAATTCGCCACATGTGAAAATACTAATAAAATAAATGAATTGTGGTGACATTTGTTGAATGTATAGTAAATTAAGGCTTTATGAACTGAAAAAATACCAATTGTGAGACAAAAACATCATTTTCTTCATAAAATTAACTAAGGTTTTAGAGGTGGCAAATTTTAGATTCCTGGCGAATTTTAGATTTCTTACTCTATTATATCAGCCAAAAGTTATTTTAAACTATGAATATTTTGTTAAAAACATTTTAAAAATGTCAGTGTCTACATAATATATTCAATGGGTTCATATATCAGCCAAAAGTTATTTTAAACTATGAATATTTTGTTAAAAACATTTTTAAAATGTCAGTGTCTACATAATATATTCAATGGGTTCATCTATCAGTATGTTTCAACCCGATGTTTTGTTTGCTCATTTAACTTAATTTTGAACCTGTGTTTTACCTTGGGTATCTTTAAAATTGCATGTTTTAAGCAGCTTACTGATCTCTATTTACAATTTGTACCTACCCAGCAGTTCAAGACAGGGAAAATGTTTGCATACCGTGTAGAAAACAATTTTAATGTATCCGTCCCATCAGACAATATTTGTGAAAACTAGAAAAATGTTTTTGCTAAGCAAAACAAAGCATCCCCAAAGGTTAAATGCAATATAATATAAAGTAGAAAAAGGTTTTTGAAAATAAAAACATGCAGCGCTGAGAGAAGAAGTGAAACCTAAGCAGTGTGGAGGTTTATGCATTAACCTGAGAGAAAAATTTAAGCGTTATTTGGTTTTCTTTGATCATAAATTGCAAAAAGTTAATTTAATAAATGCTATAGTTTGTAAGAAGAGTAGTTTTAAAGGAGATATAAGGCAAAGACACAAAATCTGCTATTTTATGACCCCAGTTTGACCCATAAGAGGGGGGTCAGGTAGTAAAACTGAGTGGCTGTCTAGACTCTCCTTATATGAAATCCATTCTAAAGCTGTAAAAGCAATAATAAAGGAAATATAAGGCAAAAGGGTCAAATCTGCTATTTTATGACCCAGTTTGACCCATAAAGGGGGGGGGGGGGGGGTCAGGGGGTAAATCTGACCGGCTAATTAGACTCTCCACATAAGTTTTCCCAATACCTCCTAATACATTCTAAAGCTCTAAAAGCAAGAATAAAGGCAACAAGAGTTTCAGAAATGCCCCAAAAGCGCAGGCAGCAATTAGGTTAGCGACTGCTGTAATTAAATTTAGAAACAAGGAAAGAAATGTTAGGTCACCCAGTTATGGTAAATGTGTTAGATGTGCTAATAAATGTAAAACTTGCAATCTAGGTTACATAATTGCATCTATGCTATAAACGAACAAACAAACAAATGGAACTAGAGGATTGCTTTTGCTAACAAAGCGAAGCATCCCTGAAAGTTTAAAATCCTTTGTGGTTTTAATAAGCATGCTGTAAAGCTAAGAATGCACAAAGCTGTGCCATATGCTATCCCAATACCTCTTTATACATTCTGAAGCTATAAAAGCAATGATAAAGGAGATATAAGGCAAAAACTCCAAAGCAGCTATTTATGACCTCAGTTTGGCCCATAAGGGGGGTCGGGGGGTAAAACTGACCGGCTATTTAGACTCTCCACATATGCTTTCCCAATACCTCTTAATACATTCTGAAGGTATAAAAGCAACAATAAAGGAGATATTAGGCAAAAACTCAAAATCAGCTATTTTATGACCCCAGTTTAACCCATGGGGGGGGGGGGGGGGCGTGGGGTAAAACTGACTGGCTATTTAGACTCTCCACATATGGTTTCCTATTACCTCCCAGTACATTTTATGGCTCTAAATGCAATACTTGAAGATAATGAAGATAATAGGGGGTTGACCTAAATTTAAGGCTTTCAGATTGGAAGGTGTCAGAAAATCACTCATAAATGAGACATTTTTCAAGGGATTGCTCCCAAAATCTAATCAGGTCGCGTTTTCGATAGTATGAACAGGTGTGTCAAATTATAAGGCTGTGTAGCAAGTAGTTTTTCCTGAACTGCAATGACGGGGGGGAGGGGGGGGGGTGTACTTCAAAAAAATAGTTTTTGATCATGTGACCTTCATAAAGGTCAACGGTCAAATTTAAGCATGCAGAAAAATTTTCCCACGCCTAAGGTATATAACTGCCAAATATGGTTTGAAACCTTCTAATAATAAGGGAGATATTCAAGGGAGACCATAATGTGGCGGCGGCGGTGGCAAGGAACCTGAGGCGAAAACAAATATGCGCCCTTTCAGGGATGCTTAATTAGACCAATTTCGAAAGCTATGATGGTGATGTATCCCCTATTAAGTTTGAATTTGTTTGGACAAAGCGTTTTGGAGTTAGAGTCCGGAAACGGAAATGTTGATGGAGAGACAAACGGGCAAAAAAAGGGACGAAAAGCGGACAAAACAAACAGACTTAATCACACCAATTTCGAAAAGAACCTAGCTATGATGGTGATCTATCTCCTTATCAAGTTTGAATTTGATTGAACAAAGCGTTTTGTAGTTAGAGTCCAGAAACAAAAATGTTGACAGACAAACGGACAAAAAACAGACAAACGAACGGACGGAATTACACCAATTTCGAAAGGAACTTAGCTATGATGGTGATCATCTCCCTGTCAAGTTTGAAAACGATTGGACAAGGCGTTTTCAAGTTAGAGTCCGGAATGGAAATGTTACGGACAAACAAACAGATGGAATTACACCAATTTTGAAAAGAACCTAGGTATGACAGTGACCTATCTCCCTGTCAATACCTCTTAATACATTCTAAAGCTCTAAAAGCAAGAATAAAGTAGATATAAGGCAAAAAGACAAAATCAGCTATTTTATGACCCCAGTTTGACCCATGGGGGGGGGTCTGGGGGTAAATCTGACTGGCTATCTAGACTTTTCACATATGGTTTCCCAATACCCCTTAACACATTCTAAAGCTCTAAAAGCAATAATAAAGGAGATATAAGGCAAAATGTCAAAATAAGCTATTTTATGGCCCCAGTTTGACCCCTACAGGGGGATTGAGGTGAAATTTGACTTGCTTTCTAGACTCTCCAGATATAGTTTGCTACTACCTGCCCATACATTTTATGGCTCTAAATGCAATACTTAAGATAACAGGGGGGTTCACATGAATTTTAAGCTTTCTGGTTGGTACCAGAAATCGCTCATAAAGCAGTCAATTTTCATCGGATCGCTCCCAAAATATAATCCCAAAATTACTGACATTCCCCTAACTGAAAGACAGAGGCTCAAGGATGACCATTTATCAACGTCCTTGAGGGTCTTTAACCTGCCACTGGGGATAGGACCCAATGACACAGGACCGCCATTTTAAGTGGTCATCCAAGCCACTATGTATCTGCCTGTACCTGGGATTGAACCCACTTCCTCTGTGTTACACACTAGGCCACAGTGGCACACAGTGAACACCCTCATCTTTCTATTCTATTCTATTCTGTACTTTTATAGCGCTTAATCTCTGCTAGGCAGACTCTAAGGCGCAACACCAAAAATCAAGTTTAAGAAATCATCTGTCCATAGCCGTTGCCAAGTCCAGTACCACGGAGACGCCGGATAGAGTGTAAGCTAAGGTGGGAATGCCTTGTGGAAGAGATATGATTTTAACCTTTTCCTAAAACAGGTGAGAGTTGGGGCAGAACGTACCTCATTAGGCAAATGATTCCAGACAGTGGGGGCATCAAAAGCAAAGCTGTGGCCAAAGTGATTTTTGGATTTATGTACAGATGGACAGAATTGAGGAACCTCCAGGAACCTTTTATCTGGATGGTTGTATCTTGTACTATATCTTCCGCAACGAGTGGGCAGAAGAGGACCAAAGTAACTGGGATGACCACTGTGAAGAAACTTATAAACTAGAGAGGCAGTTTTGAAGATACAGCGAGATTCAACTGGGAGCCAATGGAGTCGTTTGAGAATAGGAGATGCCCGCGTGTATTTGTTACAGTTTGTGACAATCCTGGCAAGTGTATTTTGAATACACTGTAGTTTACGCATATTGAGACTGGACAGACTCCTGAAGAGAGAGTTGCAGTAATCAAGGCGACTGCTCACCAAGGCATTAGCTGCCAGGATAGCAGCCTCATCAGTCAAGTGCTTTCTAACCCGCCTGAGATCACGAATTTGAATGAAGCATGTCTTACAAATATTGCGGACATGGTTAGCAAAGGAAAAATTAGCATCAAACCAGACACCAAGGTTCTTAACAACAACTGCAGGATGCATGAAATTACCAAATATCTTAACTGGGAGATAGGGATCTAATTTCTTGAGTTGTGCATGGGATCCAAAGATGATAAACTCTGTTTTGTCAGGATTTAGTTTTTCATCCATTTTTGAACATCCAGAAGACAAGAATTCAGTTTGTTAAAAGCCAGGGCTGCATTTTTGTGAGAGATATGAATAAACAACTGCGTGTCGTCTGCATAAAAGTGGTATTTGATGTCAGGATGCGTTCCAATAACCTTACTCAAAGGAGTGGTGTATAAGGAGAACAGCAGAGGACCAAGGACGGAGCCTTGTGGTACTCCAAACAACAACTCATGCGAATCAGAGAGGGTTGACCCAATTTTAATTGCCTGGAAACGGTGGCTGAGATAGGACGTGAACCACTTCAAGGCTGTGCCAGACACACCAAACCATGATTTAAGACAATTAAGAAGAGTCGGGTGGTCAATTGTGTCGAACGCAGCTGACAGATCCAGTAAGATCAATGCAGTAGGCTCGCCCCGTGATAGTGAGAGATGGATCTCGTTTTTGATAAGCAGCAGGGCGGTTTCTGTGGAGTGACCACTTTTGTATGCAGATTGCCTAGGATTATCAAGATTGTTACTATTGATATGTTGCATGAGCTGTTTAACAACTACACGCTCCACCAATCTTTGTCAGATGTCAAGCACAAATGCTTCTATATTCCTACAAAATGGGCGTTCAGTGGTGTCTGCATGGGAAAAACTGGATGACAAGTAAAATCATAGTGAAAAAAAAATAGCATCAGAGATGCCTGTACGCGACGGCCTAGGAAAATAGTTTTCAACACCATGACCTATAGAAGTAGTGAAATAGTACACAGATTGGGATACTTTCAGAGCAGTGTCAGTGTCCAAATGATGTTTATGGAATTATCACAATTATGTAAAACTACATATAATAATCAGTTGCAGCAATCCATATCCTTACAGTTGCCGAGATATGCCTGAACAAGATATTATAAGTCAAGGTCAAATCAAGGCAGGGTTTGTTTTAGCACCGATCCGCCAATCCGCGGATCAAGGTCACACCATAACGTTGAACACCTACACCTCCTAACCAAAGTTCCTATGAAGTAACAATTTCCTACACCCTACGGTTTCCCAGATATAGCCCAGACAAGATTTTATAGGTCAAGGTCACTATGGAAAGGTCAAAGGTCAAATCAAGGTCACACTATGACGTTGCACACCTACACCCAATAACTAATGTACCTACCAAGTATCAATTTCTTGCACCTTACACTTGCCGAGATATAGCCCGGACAAGATTTCAAAGATCAAGGTCACTACAGGAAGGTCTAAGGTCAAATCAAGGCCACACCATGACATTGCACACCTACAACTCCCAACCAAAGTCCCTACCAAATATCAACTTCCTACAACATACGGGGTCCGAGATATAGCCTGGACAAGATTTTATAGGTCAAGGTCAATACGGCAAGGTCAAATCAAGATCACAACATGATGTTGCACACCTACAACCCCTAACTAATGTCCCTACCAAGTATCAACTTCCTGCACCATACGATTTGAGATTTTGCCTAGATAAGATATTATAGGCCAAGGTCACTACAGCAAGGTAAAAGGTCAAATCAAAGTCACACTATGACGTTGCACATCTACACCCTGTAACTAATGTCCCTACCAAGTGACAACTTCCTACACCGTATGGTTTCGGAGATACAGCCCGGACAAGATTTTCACACTCAAGGTCATTACAGCAAGGTTAAAAGTCAAATCAAGGTCACACCATGATGCTGAACACCTACATGCCCCAACCAATGTCCCTACCAAGTACCAGCTTCCTACACCTTATGATTTCTGAGATACAGCCCGAACAAACTTTTTTCCGCCGCCCGAACACACGCCCATCCGAACACCATGAGTGAAAACAATACCCTGACAGAATTTAAGGGCTGTGGGGTAACCAGATGTATGTTAAGATAACATTTATTTCATTTCTTTATACTGAATAACAATTATATTAATAAACAAAGTCGAAAAGTCTTTTAGTCTACATGTGTGAGCTGTAAAAACACCAGAGACACAAGAAGTGTAAATGAAATTCTGGTAACGAAAACAAATTCAAAGCCAAATACATCCCACACTCAGCCTAGGACTCGGGCAGTCACCTATTCAAGTACTAACATAGCCCATTCTGCTTCACTTTAGTGATGAGACAGGTACTCATTACACCACGCCACAAGTCTGATGACAAAAGAAGAAAAGAAAACTAGACCTAGAGCATCGGAAAACCGATGCAAATTGTATCCACCGTAAAGACAATGCACCAAAACCTCTAGGACCAATAATAAGCAAGTTATAAACACTTTTAAGTTTGGCTGTCCTCATTTGACCTTGAAGGAGGGGCCCAAGGTCAAATCCGACCACGCCAGAAGATTCCCAGCCCATGATTTCCTATATGTTGGTTTACCATCCCAAACATCTAGGACCAATAATAAGCGAATTATAAGCACTTTTAAGTTTGGCTGTCCTCATTTGACCTTGAAGGAGGGGCCCAAGGTCAAATCCGACCACACCAGAAGATTCCCAGCCCATGATTTCTTATATGTTGGTTTACCATCCCAAACCTCTAGGATCGATAATAAGCGAGTTATAAGCACTTTTAAGTTTGGCTATCCTCGTTTGACCTTGAAGGAGGGGTCCAAGGTCAAATCTGACCACATCAGAAGATTCGCAGCACATGATTTCCTATAGGTTGGCTTCACATTGCAAACCTCTAGGACCAATAATAAGGGAGATATAGGCACTTTTAAAGTCCTCTATGTGGGTTACTTCGGCACTCCGTGGATGACCTTGAGTTAGGAGCTTCAAGGTCAAATGTGTGCAAGGTTGTAGAGGACATGTATATGTGTCATACATATCACCTATGAAGAGATTCAACCTTCTACCTATGAGGAACAGCCAGTAGAAAAATGTAGATTATTTTCAAAGAAATGCCCGTGGCGGCCATCTTGTTTTTCAGAATGAGGCTATTTTCCTTCCCAGAGAAGCTTAGCCCCCATGAACATATCCTGCAAATTTGGTGAACCTAGCTGCTGTTGTTTTCCTCTTAGAGCGTTAACGCCGAAAATCTCTATATGCGCGGCGTAGCGAACGTTAAACCAAAGTATCCACCAGATGCTTCCGGTGGATACAATGAGAGCTAGCAGCACAAGCTCTAACAAGAAACTGGGGTCACAAACCTAACAGGTGGGTTGTGCAACGTTGTCATACGTTGTTAGAGTCCAGAAAGCATAATATGGATGAATGAGTGCATGCTCAAAGCAGGCAAACGGACTGACCAAATTTTGAAAGCAATCTAGCCCTGGTGGTGTACAATCACCCTGTTAAATTTCAAAAATTTGATTAGGCAAAGCATCTTTGAGTGAGAGTCCAGAAACCAAAATATTTTGGATGTACGCAAGCCCAAAACGGGCAATGGCCCAAAACGGGCAATGGAGTTTCAAAAGGAACCATCTAAGCCCTAGTGGTGTCCAATCACCCTGTTCAGTTTTAAGTTGATGTGACAAAGCATTTTTGAGTTAGAGTCCGGAAACTGAAATATTTTGTCGGAGCACATGCCTAAAAACGGTAAACAGAGGTGCCCTACCATTCTGTTAAGTTTCAAATCGATCCACAGAAACGTCTTTGAGTTATGGAAATGGAATTTCAAATTTTGTTTTTCAAAATGGCACCAACTTCGAAACCAATGTAACTTTATGTGATTCCCAACCACAATATTAAGTTTCAAATCAATCAGCAGAAGCAACTTCGAGTTAAGAGTCTGGAAACGGAATTTCAAGATGGAGGCCATCTTGTTTTTCAAAATAGTTCCAACTTCAAAAGCAATGTAACCTTAGGTGATTACCAACCACACTGTTAAGTTTCAAATCAATCAGCAGAAGCAACTTCGAGTTAGAGTCTGGAAATGGAATTTCAATATCTTGATTTTCAAAATGGCACAAATTTGGAAGGCCTAGCCTAGGTGATGCCCTACCACCCTTTCAAGTTTCAAAATAATTGGCAGAAGCGTCTTCAACTTGGAGTCCGGAAATGGAATTTCAAAATGGTGGCCATGGAGGCCATCTTGTTTCCTAAATGGCACCAATTTCAAAAGCAACCTGGCCTAGGTGGTGCCCTACCACCCTGTTCAGTTTCAAATCAATCGGCTGAAGCATGTTTAAGTTAGAGTCCAGAAACAAAATATTTAATGAGACAAATGGCACCAATTTCAAAAGCAACCTGGCCTAGGTGGTGCCCTACCACCCTGTTCAGTTTCAAATCAATCGGCTGAAGCATGTTTAAGTTAGAGTCCAGAAACAAAATATTTAATGAGACGTCTGACACATCAATGCAATTGGCGGGTTGGTTACACCTGCCCAAAAATGACAAGGTAGGGCAAAATAGCTGTCACAAATCTGGCATCGGACGTCATAAACCACATAATGTGTGCAGTACACGTACTTGGGTTATTATTTGTTTTAGTGGCTTCCTACCAATAAACGCCCGCCCACCATAGAACACCCGCCTTATATTTTTTTGCTAGAAGTCAAGGACAAACGCTTCTATAAGTCTACAAAATGGGTGTTCACTGGTATGTCCAGTTTCCGTAAAATGGCCGATAACAGAGATAAATTGTTAAAATATGATCGACGCCTTCTAAGAAATATTGCACAGCTAGTATACTTGAATTATTAATTGCACTCCACGTCACTTGACACTTTGGTCATAGAAGAATATAATATAAAGCTGTTAATACAATTTAAATACAAAATTAAACATTTACTGGTAGAAAGCAACTGAAGCCTCCTTTTCATCTTGGCGGTAGTGAAAAGTAGCAATTTGCAGTCAAATCATCGCAGTTTTTCTTCTAAAACTGAGTGAAAAATGTAGTAGACAATGGTTCTTCAGTTTTGATGATGCGAGTATAACCACCTTCCACCCCCTACAGTAGAGTTATTGAGTCCGAGTAGGTCTGCGTCAAGGTCTGCTGTTTCCCTGTTTAAATTGTACACGAGTTTCCTTCTACGTCTACGTGGAAAACATACAACAAAGTTCAGCTTTACCTCGGTGTGAGGAGGTCAGAAGTGATTTTCAATAACTAGACAGAAGTTTCTGTGGCAAGGGCAAATGCAGGGAAAGTAGCTAAAGGTATGAGATGGAAGTAAAAGATTTAAACAAGATGCTATTTAGGTTGGAGACAGCTTTATAACCATCTTTTGACACCTACTGAAAACATGTAGTGGCATTCTACCAGTAAACACTAATGCTGTGATTAATATTTTGAATTTAAGTTATATTAACAGCTTTATACTATATTCTTCTACTGCCTTATGACAAACTATTGCCGGGTACCAATTACCGCCGCTTGTAAATAAAATGTTCATATTTCTGATATGACTGCATATGTTCAGGGACTTTTGGTGTGCATTTGTCATATTCAGTTTGGAAATAGATCTACCCAATGAAGAAGTATCAGACGTGACTATTTTCCAAGTGATGTCTATTTTAAAATGTCTGACGATAAATGGTACCCGGCGATAAATGGCTGGTAGCCGCGGGCAGCATGGCCAAAATTTCAAATGACGTGCACTACAATAAGTACTTGGAATATATTGGTCAACATTTCTTAGAAAGTTCTATATTTTAACATTTAATCTCTATTATCGGCCCTTTCTACCACACACCTAGACCAATTAATCTGTCTCTCAGCCAATTTTTAAAAGATGGATGTATTGGCGAGAGACAGATGGCATAAGTATGCAAAAAACATAAACGTCCTGAAGGGCAACACATGGCACACATAATGACATTAAACATGTACTAGGCTGCTACCTTGAGTATCAAGGATGTGCCCTGCGTTAAAAGAAATAAACTTTTTCCATAGTTAATGGATATATTTACCAAAATTTATTTCACCTGCAAAATTTCATCATTGTTTATACAAACAGGAAGTGCAGAAAAAGTGTCTATATTACTGCAAATTAACACTGAATATTATGTTCCTGCATCTAAATGCTTTATACTGTGAATACATTTAAGTGGATATTTTAAAGTTTAAAGTGACAGTAATTTTCAGATATTGAAGTTTTTTATGTGGCGAGGAACTCTGTCCCAAAATGCCATCCATCAGTTTTTTGAAAAGGCATATTTTGGGACAGAAAACTCGGTCTACCACACGCCGGAAATACCAAACACCCATTTTGTAGTGGTGGTGGACCAGTTCACGCCCGGGTACCAATTCACGCCCACCCTCAATTTTCTTGAAGATTCATAATTTTTCATAGAGAAGATGTTTACCACATCATAGATAATCATCAAATGGATCATTTACATTTGTAATTTATTGTTTAACTGTGATTGTTTTGGATAAATTTAGGGGTGGGCGTGAATTGGTACCCGGGCGTGAATTGGTCCACCACCACTAGATATATAGTGGTGGTGGACCAATTCACGCCCATGTACCTATTCACGCCCATCCTCAATTTATCCAAAACCAGCACAATTACACAATAAACTACCTATGTATATGATCAATTTGATAATTATCTATGATGTGGTAAACATCTTTTTTTATGAAAAAGTACAAATCTTCGAGAAAATTGAAGGCGGGCGTGAATTGGTCCACCACCACTAGAAGCATTTGTCCTTGAAATTTAACAAAGAAACATAAGGCGGGCGTTCACTGGTAGGCGGGCGTTTACTGCTAGAAAGCCACTATATGAGAAGGTGGGCTTAAAGTCCTCATAAACCCTTAATATCGCTCACTTTATATTTTTGTTCTTTTGCAAATCTTCTTCTTCACCAAAATTGAGTGTAACATCGTCAGAATCTTCTGTCATCATTTTGATAAATTCTAAGTACAATTATTGAAGTTTAGATTTAAGCGTGTATGTTTTACTCAGTCCTACAGATGGTTTGTTTTTGTTGACATGTCACAGGAAACTGGTGCGGTAGCTACTAAACACTTTTGGTGTCCGTCATTTGTTACAGACTTAACCAAATGCTTCTGCAAGTAGATTAAACATTTGCCTGCTATTTTCGCAGTAAATGCGTGCGTTATGTCTCTACTAAAGCTTTTAGATTACTGTTTTCAGTAAGAGATTTTAGATTTAAAAACACTATCAGTTTAAATAATGGAGGGTGACAAACAGGTTTTTATGTGTTTTTGTTGATTATGTGAAAATTAAAGTGATGGAACATGATACAACACATTATTACTTTCCAACTGAGTCACTGTGGATAAGTAGAACTCTCTTGAATGTGCAGGATAAGTAAATATTGTTGTGTTTTTATGGCAAGAAACAAAGTAAAAAGACCATGCTGGTTGACACATGTAAATGATTTACTCTAGCAGAAAGACTACCCCACCATTTCTATGACATGGCACTCCCGCATGGTACTCCCGCAAGTCCATCAAGTATCTCCATCCTAGCCTGAAAAAAATCTGGACCAAATGATATTCCAAATAGCAAAATGTTAAAATGACAAATGGCGACAGGACAGTAGTTATCTTTCTGGAATACTCTAATAGTTGACATTGACAAAAAAAACCTGAAGTAGCAACCAGTTTGGTATACAGTCCTGCACTTTTTAGATGTGCCAGTGTACTTTCTACTCACAGAAGTACAGAGGTCTGTTAAAAGACTTGTTCAGTTTGATGACATCAACCCATAGTCTTATGCTCCTCTGTACTTTTGGTATGACAACCAGTCTTGAGCACCAATCTGTGGCATTTTTAACTTTGGAGATTGCCCAAATCTTTTCCATTTCCTTTTATTTTTCTTTGACCTTTGACAGCAGGGGAACTCGTACTCTTATCAGTGCTTTCAGGCAGTATGGTTCTACCTAGTCCTTCAATTCTATATGATATTCACCAGTAGCAATCTGTCCCAGACCTTGGAATATCTTAGGAAAATTTTCCGTCAACACATGTTTATATTTTTCAGCGTCAACTGCCTGCACAATTTTCACCAAGTCCAATGCCTGTATGGCTGGTCTGACTAATAAAACACAATTCATGTTCTTAGCAACAAAAATATATTGTGGAACTGACATATCCCTTTTTGCTCAATATGGCTGTCAATTCTTCACACTATATAATATCTTTGAGGGCTTCTCTAGCTTTTGAGTTTTTAAGTGTCTGTAGATCCTTTCCAAGATTAAGATAACATCAGCTCCTGTCAACATTTGTCAACCTTATACATATCTTTTGGTTGGTTAAATAAGATTTCAATATACAATATATTGAATGGTTGGTTGTTTTTATGCACTTCCCCCAGGAATGAATTCTCATACATTGTTTCTGCTTCTTGTTCAATTTTGCAGACACTAGGCTTTTTCGATTCATGATCACTTTGTTCACTTGAATTATGATCTAAGGGATCAGTCTCCCTTGTAGGATCACTTGGGTAATAATTTTAGTTACACAAGAGGCCCCAATCAAATAGAAAAGATCACTTCGGATCACTGAAATCACTTAAATCATTGTGAATCCAATAAGCCTACTTTCACATTTTTTTGCAAACTCCTTTACATACTTCTACTTTATTACATTTTAGGTAGTTTGTATTCTTTATTGGACAGTTCTTTCGCAATATCTACCTTTACCCTCACTTGTTTTGTGACCAACAGTTTCAATGATTTGTGGGCTGCAGTGATTTCTTGCTTCCCTCTTGTAATCTTTCATTGTTGCGTGTACTCTCTATTTTGGAGACACTGTCTCCCATCAAGTCTAGATGCTGTTTATGGACAATACTTCAATAGAATTTTTTTCTGCGGCCATTTTCAGTGCCAATTTAAAATCTGACATCAATGTTTCCGAATGTTTCTTATCTTTCTTCATCTAATTCTCCACAGTTGCATCTCTCCAACATATAATGCAGTAATATAAATGCACTTTTATTAGGAAGTTGAGTCTGACTGTTGAACTTTGCTCTTTCATAGATAACATTTGCTGTCACATAAAAGAATTATTTAAACTTGGTCTTTACCACATCAAAATTTTTGAAGTCTCCTTTAGTTTAAAAGTTACCAGCACATCCTGCTCACCCATATAATATAGTAAGGTGATCAGGTTTGCAGCACTGTCTCTCCCTTGTAACCCAGCATCAACTAAATAGGATTCAAACCTCTGTATCAATTGAAGCCACTTTTCTGGATAAACAAAGTCAAAACTTCATTAGGGTGTAATTTGTGTACTGCTTACCATTTTGTATTATGACCTTCTTCAGGAAAAGTGTAAGTTGTCTTTATAACAGTATCTCATTTACACTTCTGACACTATGTATTTATAGCAAGAACCAAAAGTAGAAAGACCAACAGATTCACATATATAAATTATTTATTCTAGTCGAAAGATTGCCCCCACGGTCCCACCAATTTCTGAAGCCATATATATTCAATCAACACACACAACAAATGTTAAATTAACTACTTTGGAAGTTATTAATACAACACATAGTTACTGCTCCAACACTGAAACGTATTTAACATTGTACATTAACTCTGCCATTTCAACCAACATCTGAAGTAATAACTTGAAATTCCATATGCTCTTTGAACAATTGCACACTGACCATGTGACACGTTTGATTTGGGCTAGTTGTACATCAAAACCCCAGTTACCTTCAATATCAATACATAGTACATCATACTTACAAAGGTGATAATATTTAGCAACTTTAGTTTCATCTTTCCCCTGCCTATCTTAACCAAAGCTAAATTTTTGACTAGCCTGGCCACTAAATTTATTCTCAATGGACAAATGGTTACCAATTTAGGATCTAATCACTTGCCTCTCACCTCTGTGGTGACCTTTGCAACTGGCTATCCCAAAAAGACTTCAAAATGGACAAAATATAGAGGATTAGGGGAAATTTATGCTTTTTGGGGAAAGTTCAAGACTAGGTTTATTTGACAATTGTAATATCTAACTAGATTGGGCCAACTCGGCACCATTTTATCCCCAGACAGGTCATCAGTCACACCACACGTTTTGACTGTGAAATTTCATTTTCATTTTCTGTATGCCATAAAATTTAGGAAAACATAATCTCCACATAAACAAGAACTTCAACAATTCAGTCTACAATGTTTATTTTGCCAAGAAAAATTGTATCCCCATATGATGGAGACATAACTATTTTTGTATTTATCACATTTTTAATCTTCCTGCATTGATAACTCTCATCATCCTTTTTCTAAGTATTTAACTGATTGGTAATTAAAACATTTGATCTATGCTGCTTAGTGGGGGTTGGGTTTATTTAGTTTCTCTTCTGTAGCTCTCTTCTAAGTATTAAGATATCCAATATACATAAAAGGGATAATCAAAATTATCATCAATGGTCCAGTCTATACATTTTACAAAGTTTCCAAAAAAGCTCAATTAATGTTATGCGCAATTAAAATTAGGAATTTATAAATGTGTTATTATCAAGTGACTGAACTGAAATAAGTTCGTAACTTCATGAGCTGTCTCAAATTTAAGTAGAATAATACTCAGCTAGTAAGGGTGAAAATCCACCTTTTTGGTACAAGGCATAATTTCATTGAAAATGGGACTTTAAGTTCATCGAAAAATAAGAATGTCCATTTGCCAACTTATGTGAAACAAGTCTGATTTTCAAAAGTTAAAAACCTAGTGAGCAGAAGGATAAAACACAATTTTTCTCAAAAAGATAAAGATAGCCATAACATCATTAATATTTAAATTTTAAAGTAGATAGGTATTTTCATTGAAACATTCAATGTCAATGACAAATTATGGAGTGAAACTGAACAAATATTTCTAGTTATAATGGAAAAGACAGTGTAAGGCCTAAGGTCTGATGGGCCTAATACACAAGCTAAATGTCAACTTAAAGCTTTTGGTTTTGGCACATGTAAAAAGAACATATCAAAACCTTCCTAGATGAAATTTCAGGTAGATAAACCATATTGTTTGACAGCTACAGGGCTTTAAAAAGGAAAAAGTTGATAAATCGGGTCTCTATGGCTATTTTAGAGACATTAAGGTGACTTTAAAATTAATACTACAGATCTCAAACTTTCCACATACAAAGATCACACATAGAAGTTATATCGAATATAGTTTGAAACTTGTCAGAGTTACCATTTCCAAGTAACAGGGCAAAATGTGTAAAAATGTAGAAAAAAGGTCACTCAGGTTTGGTGTTTGTGGTCCTCTCACACAGGTTAAATTCTGCTTAAAGCATTGATTTTTGGTACGTCTGACAAAAACATTATATATTTTCATATGAGATTTCGGCTCCATCAGTCACAAAATTTAAAAGCTACAGGCTTAAGAGTGGCCAAAAGGCCATAAATTTGAAAATTTTCATTACTTAAGCCTACCATGTTTAACCGAGTGCTATCTCAGGAGGCCACAAGGAATCTGGCCAACTTTCAGGAAAAATAGACGTTTCTTGTTGACCGAATTCCCAGTGATGTAGGTGAACCCCGTAGTGTACTTCCATTGTAAACTCCTTCCTTTCTCACTGTAAATTTAGACAATACCCCCTTAACTGCAATACAGTGGGGAGGCCGGGTGGGACTCTCTTCAGTTCGACATGGTAAGCTTGTAGCTTATAAAAGCTACATTTAAGTAATTAAAATTTTCAAATTTATTGCGCTACAATAGCTTACCATGTAAAACAGAATGCTGAATCCAACCACTCAGTGGGGGGATTACAACTGAGACAGGAAGTATTAGTCAATTTTCCTTGGATTTTGAAATAATTAGATTAAAATGAATGTATTAGAAAGACCAGTCTGAGTCCTGCTTACAGTGCCCCCGTTCTAGGAACTGGGCCTGTAAGAAGCCCAAAACCAGAATACTTGAATGAATGACAGAAGCGGAACTGTCTGGATGTCTAGCTGAAGGAGAAAGTGCAGCCGTGCTCATTTTAATGGAGTATAGCCCCAAGGGCTGACAACAAGCCCTGGGCTTGAAAATTCTCAAAAACTTGCCACTCTTATAATCTCTTATAATGTGATTATGGGAACACCCAAATATTTACTTAATACATTATACATGCTACATACTGTACTGAAATAAGGATAAAAGACCTTACCAACAACCGGAGGAGGTAGTCATATACCTACACCCTGGAATTTAAACTCCTAACAAGAGGAGAGTGCCCGTGAACGGGCACTGTGTCAACTGACTGAGTGTTTTTGATTTGTGAAGGTGATAATGAGAGGAAAGCATAATTATCAGAGAAAGTGCTGTACAGAAATACAGTAAATGGTAATTGAACAGCATGTTCGAAAGAAATTCCGAAGCTGACAGAAGGAAAGGACAAAAAAGTTGTGCCCTGCAAATGGTATTATGAAGGAAAGTAACACACCAATAGATTCCCAGCCAATGATATCCTATAGGTTGGTTTACCATCCCAAACTTCTAGGACCAACAATAAGCAAGTTATAAGCACTTTTAAGTTTGGCTATCCTCATTTGACCTTGAAGGAGGGGTCCAAGGTCAAATCGGACCACATCAACCGATTCCCAGCCCATGATTTCCTATATGTCTGTTTACCATCGCAAACCTCTAGGACCAATAATAAGCGAGTTATAAGCACTTTTAAGTTTGGCTATCCTTGTTTGACCTTGAAGGAGCGGTCAAAGGCCAAATCTGACCACACCAAAAGATTCTCAGCCCATGATTTCCTACAGGTTGGTTTACCATCCCAAACCTGTAGGACCAATAATAAGGGAGATATAAGCACTTTTCATGACTGACAAAGAAACACCTGTGGCGGCCATCTTGTTTTTCAAAATGAGGCCAAAAATATTCCCAGTCAAGATTTTATAATGAGGAACATATCCTGGAATTTGAGATCTCTACCTATAATACCCTTTGCTCTAGGGGACCAACAAAAGTCCTTGTTTAAAGTCGAATAAACGTCCATGGTGGCCATCTTGTTTTTCAAAATGAGGCCAAAAATATTCCCAGGCAACATTTCATGGTTATTAATATATCCTGCAAACTTAAGAAGGCTAGCTATAATATTTTTTTCATTAGAGCGGTAACGGTGAAATCTCTACACACTGCGGCTATCCAGTGGATACAATGATTTACTCAACAGTGAGAACCTGAAAGTAGCTATTGCTCAGCTATGCCATGACATAGAGGTCTGCAATTTCACTATGTTATAGCTGACCAAAAATTCTGTGAATAACATATTTAAACAAAATACTCTAAATGTAATAGTTTTCAAGTTACAATTGATTTACTCAACAGTGATAACCTCAAAATAGCTATTACTCAGCTATGCAATGAGCTACATGTCTGAATTTTTACTATGTTATAGCTGACCCAAAAGTAGATGAACAACATATTTAAGCAAATTACTGTAAATGCAATAGTTTTCAAGTTACAACTGATTTACTCAATAGTGAGAACCTCAAAATAGCTATTGCTCAGCTATGCTATGAACTATAGGTCTGTAATTTCACTATGTTATAGCTGACCCAAAAGTAGGTGAACAACGTATTTTAACAAAATACTCCAAAATGCAATATTTTTCAAGTTACAGCTGATTTACTCAACAGTCAGCACCTGAAAATAGCTATTGCTCAGTTGTGCCATGAGCTACAGGTCTGAAATTTTACTATGTTATAACTGACCCAAAAGTAGCTGAATAACATATTTACACAAATTTCTGTAAATGCAATAGTTTTCCAATTACAACTGATTTACTAAACAGTGAGAACTTCAATTACAACTGATTTACTAAACAGTGAGAACTTCAAAGTAGCTATTACTCTGCAATGAGCCACAGGTCTGGAACTTCACTATGTTATAGCTGACCCCAAAATAGGTGAATAACATATGAAACAAAATACTCTAAATGCAATAGTTTGCAAGTTATAAGTGATTTACTCAACAGTGATAACCTAAAAGTAGCTATTACTCAGCTATGCCATGAGCTACAGGTCTGTAATTTTACTATGTTATAGCTGACCCAAAAGTAGCTGAATAATATATTTATATGAAATTCTCTAAATGCAATAGTTTTCAAGTTATAAGTGATTTACTCAACAGTGATAACCTAAAAGTAGCTATTACTCAGCTATGCCATGAGCTACAGGTCTGAAATTTTACTATGTTATAGCTGACCCAAAAGTAGCTGATTAACATATTTATACAAAATTCTCTAAATGCAATAGTTTTCAAGTTATAAGTGATTTTACTCATGATGAAAGTTACTGAAAAGCACAAAAAGTAGCTATTACTCACTTAGCTATTGAGCCAGACACCCAAGTTACTCACCATGTTGTAGCTATGAAAAAAGTAGCTGAATAACATATTTTAACAAAATGCTCTAAATGCTATAATTTTCAAGTTATAAGTGATTTAGTGCATGATTTCATGAATTTTAATGCATTAAAAATTATTAAAAAAATTTATTAAAAAAAATTAAGACAGATCCAGGTCTCATACTCACAAAAGAGAATCTACCTCTGGCCTAGTACATATATGCAAGATATGAGAGAAATCCATGCAATAGTCACTGAGAAAATTGTGATAAAGTGTTGAAATGTTCACACTTTTGGTGGGGGTACCCCCCTTGTAATGTCTCTAGCAAACAGACAAACAGACAGATTTGCCTTGAACAATTTTTCATCCTCGATAGATAAGGTATCTTTTAAAAAAAAACAGCATGTCTCTAGGCCTTGTAGTTTTGGAAGAGAAGTTGTTCACGCAGACTTGGACGCGGACGCCGCAGAGTGACGACATAAAAACTTGGCTGCAGTGGGTGTGCCCCCCCCTTCTTTTTCTTCCGAGGATGACAAGTCTGAGGGGAAGGGTCTAGGACTTGTTGATCAGCTACTACTGGACCCAGATACATACTGTTGTCATTGTCAGACCAAGTAAGGTCTTTTAGGTAGAAATTTGTAAATGTGTTGTGAGCTTTCAAGTGACAAGCTTGCATGATTTGGTCCATTGAAACCCCACCACAAAGACCCTAATGTCATGCACTTTACCTTAGACCAAGTTCAAGGACTGTTGATCTGCTTGATTGTAACAAAGCAGGATAGTTTGTTTTAACCAAGAAGAGAGTAGCGAGTCTGATATCTGAGGTATGTCCTTTCTTGAAGGAAATAAAAAGTAGAGATTGAGACCCTCTCAGACCGTTGGTTTGATCCAAGTAGTAGCTCAAGGCCCACACAGGACACAGGGTCCTGTCTTCTTTGAATTGTCTATCCACAATGGTAGTCAAAGCAGGGATAGTCACCAGAGACACAATTTGAGAACCATCTCTTCATAGTTGGTTTTTGTCTATGAAGTCTGAAGAGTGGAACAAAGCTACCTTTTCCCATTGGCCTAGATTAGATACCTGTTTACAACCCAGGCATGAATTTCACTGCGGTGCTTGCTGGAGGCCAAAGCTAGCAAGAAAGCAGTTTTGAGTGCAAGATATTTGAGGTCTGTGTCTTTCATAGGCTCAAAGGGTGCTTTTAGGGAGCTCATTAAGAACAACCAAAAGGTTCCACTTTGGGAGATTTCTGGAACTTTTGGGATGATCCCTGTGAAAGCTAGAAAGTAACCTGTTAAGGTCAGAGCTTTGAGAAATATAGAGACCCGCTGGGCCCGAGGTGTCAACAATGGCCGTTCTATAACCATCAATGGTCGACAGGCACCTGTCTTGGTACAGATACATGAAGAAGTCTGAGACACAGAGGGAGTGGAGAAATCCACCCAATTTTCTCTGCACCATTTCTCAAAAAAGGCCAACTTTGACTTGTAGATGGTCCTTGTTGATGACCTTTGAGGAGCAGTAATTCTGGACCACCTCCACAGAGAAGCCTTGTTCTTGGGAGATGTCCACTCTTAGACACCAGGTGTGGAGGTTGAGATGTTGTGGATTGCTGTGACACACATAATTGTGGGACTGTTTGAAAAGAGTTGTTGACACTGGTAACTGGAGTGGGATCTCTGTTGAGAGTTGCACTAGGTCCCAAAACCAGTGCATCACCGGCCAGCCTGGACTATTACAATGATCAGGCAATTGCATTGCCTGATTTTTTGGATCACCTTGTGAAAGAGAGCCATAAGAGGGTAAGCATACTCAGTGAGACCCGACCAGCTTATGTTCAGAGTATCAGTGTCCCAAGCATGTTTGTCTGGGACAGGACATACATACAATGGAACTTTGTAGTTCAGACGAGTGGATGTCAGGTCTACCATAATCTGAGTGTTCACTTATGCTTTTTTTTGAGACTGGACCCTGATGAGCCGGTTGTTCAGGTATCGGTGAAGCCTGACTCCGCTTGTTATGGCCATCAGCTTCACTTCCTTTACAATGATTGTAAAGACCTGTGGGGCCATGGCTAGGCCAAAAGGGAGAGAAGTGAACTGTAACACGTGAATTGTGGTAAATTGTGTTTCCTTGAGTTTTGATGGACTCTGGAGTTTCCATTTTGAACCTTTCTACAAGTAGGAAGGTGTTGAGCCTACTGAGGTCTATCACTGGTCTCCACCTTTGATGGGGCTTAGGGACTAGAAACAGGCAACTGTAAAACCCGAGAGATTTTGCCTTGCCAGCTTCTCCGCAAGAGGGACAGTAATTGCGCGGATCAAAAGGCAAACACTTTAATGATCTGGGTTTATTTGTGCTGGCTTGGTGTGAGGACATTTTTACAGCAATATAGTCCGAGCAATCCGAACCGGAAGTTTCACCAGACACATAAATGAAAAATAGTTATCCTGTACAAGTCAAAACGCTACAGAATATGCTATGACATACAATAAAGTAAATGGCTGAATAAGGACATCCAACAATATGTATATCCAGAGAATTCCAGTAAAATATGTGATTGAAAATAAACACTTCCTAGTCACGTGGCCAATGAGAAAAGGAGTTTACAACGGAACTACACTACGGGGTTCACATACAGCACTGGGAATTCGGTCAACAGTAATCATCAATTTTTCTTGGACACTGGCTGGATTCCTTGCAGCCTCCCAAGATAGTATTCAGTTTCACATGCTATCAAGCTATTGTAGTGCAATAAAATGGGTCTCTGTGGGCATTTTTGGGACCTTAAGGTGACCTTACAATTAAAACTACAGACCTCAGGTGTAAAAAAAGGTCATTCAGGTGTGGTATTTATGGGTCTCAAAATGTTAACTTAAAGCCTACATGACACATGTAAAAAGAACATATGAATATATACCCGGATGAGATTTCACATAGATGAGTGACATAGTTGGAAAGTCATAGGGCTTTAAAGTGGTAAAAAAGTCCATAAATTGGGTCTCTGTGGATATTTTAGAAACATTAAGATGACCATAAAATTAAAACTGCAGACCTCAAACTTTCCACAAAGATCACATATAGAAGTTATATCTAATACAGTTTGAAGTTGGTCACACTTACTATTTCCAAGTTACAGGTCAAAATGTGAAAAAATATACAAAAAAAATCTCCAGGTGGGGTCTGTATGTGCTTCAAATACAGTTTTAACCTCAATTTAAAGTCTTGATTTTTGACACATGTAAGGAGAACATATTATTGTGTTCTCAGGTAATGTTTTAGCTTGATGAAACTCAGTTTGTGACATAGAGGCCCTCAATTAGCCAAAGGTCCATTTCTGACTTAAAGTGGTCTTACAGTCACCTTAAAATGGGGATCTTCCTCTGGGCAATCCTTAACATGTGTACCAAGTTTTGAAGAAATTTTGATCCATTTCAAGTTATCGCACATTAGCTAAATCCACTATAACCCCCGACTTTTGTCTGAGGTTATAAACATCACTTTAGGAGCAGTTCCTTTGTCATTCTTGCTGTTGCATAATGATGTTGATGCACTTGAACACCAAGGATTGCATGATCTTGCTCCAGAGTGGCCAGAAATAGGACAATCTGTACCCGGGAACAGGATTTGTATCAGCTGGCTTTGTGTTTCGAGCTTCAGAGTACAAGTGAAACTAAAGGGATTAAAAGTAGCAAGGATTAATTTGACCATGAAGGGAGGGTAAAAGGAGATACAAGGTAGTAAAAGTGTCAATGACCCCATTGGACCTTAAAGGAAGGGTCAAAGGTCAAATCAAACCCATCAAAAGATTCAGTGCAAATGTTTGGTATAAGTTATCTTCACATTCTTCCTCTTTCTAAAGTAAAGCCTTTTGACTTGATCAGGGCATTTCAAAATTCCTGTCATGACTTCCCTTTCCCGTTTATCGAAGGTCATCACATTCACTTGAACTATATTCCATGCGTCATTTTCATGGACTTCTCTTGCAAGTTTCAGTGCCTCTTTGCTGTCCTTAGCTTTTCTGATCGGGTCTGCAAGATCATCATGCCCATAGGTCTTCACTTTTGTAAACTGATAAGCATGTTCGAGGTCAAGGTGTTTCCACCATAACATATATTACAGAAGTAAAGATTTGAGAAAACCATTGGGAATCTGAAGGGAATTCAGAGCCTTGTTTTGGATGGTAATATATTCACTTGAACTATATTCCATGCGTCATTTTCATGGACTTCTCTTGCAAGTTTCAGTGCCTCTTTGCTGTCCTTTTCTTTATTTTCATTGGTTTTGCAGATCCTACATTCTTTTCAGAGATATTGACTTTGATACTAAATTCTGCAATGCATCACTCCAATTTTAGAAGTCTTGGGTAAAGGGACTGTCGCGGGAGATTTGATGTAACAGAATCTGTCATCATTTTTTAAATTTGACCATTTTCCATCGGGATCTTTGCCAGTCCCATATCGTATTTCCTCCAATGAGCTTTACACCAGGGAAAGATTTTATCAAGGCTTCTATGTCTCTATTGTCTACATAGAGTGGCAAGTCTTGTATTGTCACCTTTTCAACTTGTGAAGGATCTCTAGCGTTGTGTACACTTGGGTGGTCATTGTAGATTGAAATTGTTCTACCTCTGAAACTGACACCTGTTGCCAGTGCTCTATCTTCTACTGTGTTCATATTAACTTTCACAACCCCCTAACAAGCTGTGCTCCATCAATGTCAAGACCATGAGAACTTCTAGATAATGATGTGCAAAGTTCAAAGCAAACGGGCATCTTTTCATCTCATATGTGTTCAACAGTTAAGTCTCTTTGCTTCACAAAAAGGGGTTTAATGATGTTCATTTTTGAAAGCAACAATAAACCAACCGATTCCATATATAGACATTGTAAAAAGAACTCTGATGCTCCTTTACATATTTACTGGAACCAATAGATTGTTTATGTAAAATAATGATTCATATACTACGGTCCATATACCGTAGTTTTCAATCACAACTGGCCAAAATTACTGTTTACAGCAATCAAGTTTTATTGAAATATGCTAAACATAATACTCAAATCACCAGTTTTATGACAAGATAACTCAACTATAAATAACTCAAAGAAACACTTAGTACAATTTGAATCAAAGTATTCTAATCTATTCTTCAATGCATGGTATCTGGAAATTTCTCATTTAGTTCTAGTGGTAAGCAAACAAATAGAATGGCTAATTATTGCTTTGATCTAGTTTTAAAGGTCAACATATTATAGTTCATCAAAAAGTAGATGAACAATGCCTCAATAGCTGCAATACGTTTGAAGATACAAGTCCCTTATTCATTAGCTAACTACTGAAAAAGTTCAAAAGTAGATATTGCTCACTTAGCTTTAGAGATAAACTTCCAACCTTCTGACCATGTTGTAGCTATGGAAAAAGTGGCTGAACAAAATATTTCAAGAAAATGCTCTATAGGCAACAGTTTTCAAGTGGTTTTAAGTGATTATACTCATTATGGAAGGTACTAAAAAACCAGTAGCTATTATCCACTTAGCTATTTGGATAGACTCCCAAGTTATTGAAACATACTGTAGCTGTGTAAGAAGTAGCAAACATCTTAAAATGATCAAAATGCAATACTTTTCAAGTTGTAAGTTATTTAGTGCATGATTTCATGCATTTTATACATAAAAAATTATTTTAAAAAATCATCAAAAATAATTAAGATCCAGGCCTGACACTCGCACAAGGGAATCTACTTGTGGGCTAGTACAAATATGCAAGATCAGAGACAAATCCCTTCAATAGTTACTGACAAAATTGTGATAAAATGTTGAAATTTTCACACTTTGTATGGAGTACCTGGCTTCTAACAGCTCTGGGGAACAGATAAAGAAATGGATCTGCATGCCCTGAACAATTGTTTTATCCTCGATAGATAAGGTATCCTTTAAAACAAACAGCATGTGTCTGGACCTTGTACTTCTGCAGAAATTGTTCAAAAAGGTATCCATTTTAAGGGATGAAATGGGAAGTAATTTTATTAAATATGAAAAACAATCCTTGATTTCCGTAATATCCTGTAGAATATTTCAGATCTTGTATATGAACTAGCCTAGATTTTAATGGCCACAAACACCATTACATAGTCACAGGTCAAATCAAGGTCAAACCATGTTATGCAGCTACAATCCCCAACCCACACGCTACTCCTTATGTTTGATAAGGTTTAAAGGTAAAATTCACCAAGGCCAGGGTAAATAACAGTCACACCATGACACTTCATGCCTACATCCACAAACAAATATCTCTACCAGCTATAAATTTCCTACACCTGACAATTTCCAAGATACAACGCAGACAAGTTATTCCTGCCATCTGGCCACTTGCCTGCCCTGTCCGATGCTATGTATGAAAACACTACTGGAACAGCCTTCAAGGGCTGTGAGATAAATGTGAAACTATATGTACATTGGTCAAAAGAATCTATCACCCAACTGCAAAGACAATATTCTTCAAGATAACTCACATATATTGAAGAGGGACTTACATCTAACATATTCTCTTCAAGATAAAATATTTTGATTAGGGATGAATTGAAATAGAAGACATGTCAATAAATACTAATTTATATATAACACTTTATTTTTTGTTATTAAAATGCAGCAGGAATAAAAACCTACAATTTACATAAATGTAAGTAAAAAACACTGAAAAGGAAAACTCCATTCAAACAATTCAATTACAAACATACCACTATTTACAAACTCTTTGCGAAAAAAAAATAGAATATACAGATTCACTTTGACGGATAAAGGTATTATTGTTGCAACATAAAATACACAGGATTTACAGCAATAAAAGAACAACTGTCTTTACTAGTTTACATATTTACAAATTTAACAAAGGAAACCAAACAAAGGAATTTTTGATTATGTATTGCAAACAAGAGGTGTCAATTTTTTTTTTAAAGTGCGTTAAGATTAATCATAACTTAATTGCAGTGATTTTTATAGTATAAAAACATGTATCTTTAGTTTTTAATGTTTAATAAATAGCAAGTACAGACAAGACACCAGCCTCAATTTAAATGCTTTTCTTTTTGTAACTGTAGATGTAGAGTAAGAAATCTAAAATTCGCCACTTATCTGAAATTCGCCACATGTTGAAATACTAATAAAATAAATTAATTGAGGTGAGCTTTGTTGAATGTATAGTAAATTAAGGCTTCTTGAACTGAAAAATACCAATTTTAAGACAAAACATCATTTTCTTCATAAAATTAACTAAGGTTTTAGAGGTGGCGAATTTTAGATTTCTTACTATACTACTATTGAATTAATTATATTTACTGTTTCAATAATAACAAGAGGTCAAAGTATTTCATCAATATTGCACATTTGAAGCATGCACCTTTAAGTGAGTTTTAGACAAGGTGTCAACAGTGGTAAAGTTCCCCACAATTTTCGATAACGTAATAACAGTAGTATTTGAGCATATGAGGAATTAAATCTTGAGACATACATATTTACACATAACACACATAAGAAAGAATAAGTGGTAGATTTATGAACTGCAAAACAAACTATCACAATGCTTATAAACAGGTAACTACATAATTAGATATCATAGTAATATTATAGAATTAGTGAAAAATGGTGCTGGCTTAGTCGTTCTTGGGTTTTGACAAAAGTACTTGGTGAATTATGTTTGTATTTATATCAACAAAATATTTCAGTAATGGTGTATACATATTTTAGTCTTTCCAAAATTTTCCTTTAAATTTTCCTTTGTGCAAGTTGGCTGAAGCAATGTATAGTCTAGAACCAATGACGCCTCTGTAGTAAGTATTTGAATACATTATGACACTGGTGAATGTATTCATATATACAACTTACTTGCCTTCTTCTATTGTTTTTTGCCCCCCCCCCCCCCCTATGAAAACAATAGCTCATTACATGGATAGTTATTGTTTTTCAAACAAATATTTCAATATACTATGGCTTTTAACATTGCAGTCTTGAATTCCACTGTTTAAAAGTTCAACCTATATTGGCTTCTTATACACCACAACAAATAATGAGTCAAGCAAGGCATCTGCTTGCAAATATAAAAACAATCTCTCTCTATATGTATACTACAATGCAAAACATGTTTAATATAATAAGCATCATTCAAGTGGACATGTAAAGCAGTAGGACAAATGCAAAATTTGCTAAGCATGAAAAATGATGAAAATTATTCATAAGAAAATATTCCACAGAAATTGAACTGAACTCAGAAATCAGATCTAACATCACAATAAGATAAAGTGGTAACTCATCAATGCTGGTATGTGACAGTGAAAATCTTCAACATGTAACTTCAACGTTAAGGAGGCCCCCTGAAACTCTTTACTTTGCTCACTTTCTGAGTATTTGTAAGTATTTTTGACCAAGTAAAAATATGCAAATGGGGCACCAAAGGAAAATATGTAACAGCCATTCCAATATTGCCAACCTCTTCAAACTTGTTATATATTAATTTGCAAATAGATTTTTGGCAATAATCCTGCAATTTTTAAAAGATCTAATTTAATACAATCAGTCACTTTAATGCTGAGAACTACATTCACAGCTTTATGGTAGGAACTAGTACATATAAAACCAATTAAAGATACTGCAAATAGTTCCCGTGGTGTATGGTTACTGAATTATTAGATTTCTGACAGTGAGCAAATAAAGAGCCAGCGAGCATTTTGTAGTAAAGGGAGCACATTAAATATATAATGAAACTGTAACTAAATCTTAATATAAAGCACTCGTGTATAAATGAAATAAACATGGGTAGAACAGAAAAACAGAACATGTCACATATTCCAAGCAAGAACTACATAATACACAAGGACCTAAAATTGACTTTAAATAGATAGAAGTTTTACAGTGGATCTAAAATAATTCAAATGATTTTCTCCAATATTCAAACTAAAAGAAGGAAGGTTGGCTTAGTTGTAATTAAAGTTTCACCTCCTGCTGATAATTTCAAAGTTTTTGCATTATATATCAACTGAAGATGCAGGGTCACAAAACAAATGTATGGCACACAACAGTGAACAAAAACAAGGGCAACTTTATAAATAAAAATAACTATTCAAAATATATCATATGAGCAATACCAACAAAATTAAAGAATAAAAATAGCCAGTCTCGGCAGGCAAGAACCCCAGCTCGCAGGTACAGCTAAATAGCCAACAACACTGAGATTTGGGAAAATCTTAGGAACAACCTCTGTTGTAAGAAGTACAGAGAACCCACGAGATATTCTACAAAAGATTCACAGGCCATGATTTCTTACAAATAGTTTTCATATTTTGAAGCCCAAGAAACAATTATAAGGGAGATATAAGGTCTTTTTGATATGATGACCCTCCTATTTGAAATTAAAAATGTGATATGGCGGCCATTTTGTTTTCAAAACAAGGCAAGCTTTCCTATCCATTTACATTTTGTGCAAATCTGATGAAGCTAGCTGCAATATTTTAGGTTACAGAAAACATTAAAGATTTTAGAACAAACTTTAAGACCCCCAAAACCCAATCAGCTGTAGATCCTCTTGGAGTAAACATATCCTGCAAATTTGGTGAAAGTCCATGCATGGGTTTAGGCTGTGGAACACCCACAAAGTTTAAAACCCGAAAATCTTAAAAATGTTGCCATGGCAACAGTGGTAGCCGGATAGCCCCCAAAACCTAATCAGCTCTAGATCCTCTTGGGGTAAACATATCCTGAAAATTTGGTGAAAATCCGTGCTGGGGTTTTGTCTGTGGAGCACCAACAAACTTTAACTTCAAAATCTTAAAAGTGTTGCCATGGCAACAGTTGTTACCGGATACCCTCCAAAACCTAATCAGCTCTAGATCCTCTTGGGGTAAACATATCCTGAAAATTTGGTGAAAATCCGTGCAGGGGTTTAGTCTGTGGAACACCCACAAACTTTAAGACTTCAAAATCTTAAAAGTGTTGCCATGGCAACAGTTGTTACCAGATACCCTCCAAAACCTAATCAGCCCTAGATCCTCTTGGGGTAAACATATCCTGAAAATTTGGTGAAAATCAGTGCAGGGGTTTAAGCTGTGGAACACCACAAGCTTTATGCCCAGCACCGCCCGGATGGCGCAGGGGATGACTATAACACCAGCCTTTATGGGCTGGGGTTAAAAACTAAACAATATTAAGCGTCAGGACAAATACAACTAACACCAAATGCGAATGCCAGAAAGAAAGGATTTGTGTAAAATTAATTTCAGACATTCCAATACATGTATAGTTAGATATCATAAGAAATATTGTGCATTGAGTGTAATGTAAAAAGCTGTACATGTATCATGAAACTGAACAGTAATCTAGTTTCACAAATATCTGCTTCATTGTGATGTAACATTTTGTAAAAATAATGGACATTCATTAAAATGAGCATTTATAACGATACTTCACAAATAGTGCAGAGATCACAAAAATGTAAATTCATGCAGGCCATAAAAACTACAATATTTTTTTTCAATATGAAATGAGAATATTCTTATTTCATCCATTGAGACAGTCTGAAATATATACTGCTGAACTTTATAAATGATGAGATTCATAATACAGGGTATATTATTACCATATCAAGTCTTACAAAAAAAAATATGATTTTAGATGAATGTATTTTTCTGACAATTTTTACAATTTACATTAGCTTTCCAACATGGTTTCTATTGATCTAATACAGCATGAAAAGGGTATTTAACATGAAAACATTTAAAATATTTTTTGTCTTCAATGTAAGAATATTCTGATTGTAGCAAAAAAGTTCTGAAAATCAGGTTTTGGAATTATCTTGTCATTAAAAGCTTTCAAAATATTACATTGAAGGTGATTTTAAAGGTTTCATTTATTCCCTATAATTTTTATACAATTTGCTTTTGTATGATAGGAGTAATGTTTTGTAATTACCAGATATACATCACAAGAGTTTCAATCTGTTCACTCCTTACAAATGTTATTTTGTGTATTTTACACATTTCATTGTGTACTTGCACAATATCAACTACTAGTGGCTAACTAAATACCATGTTCAAGTAACCATGATCCCCAGACTTGCATTTGAAAATATATGTACCATAAATACTTATAATTAACGTCATTCTGAGGCCCTACTTGTCCATATGTTAACTACTTAGTTCCACTTTCTTTGGCATGAAGTAACTCAAAGTATTTCTATATTCTCCTGAACCGGATGCCAGCCTTTTACAGGTTTAACTACCCAGCTAGTGCAGGTAACTACTTGTACTCTCGGTGAAGAGGGACAGATTTGTGTAGAGTACCTTGTACAAGGGTACAATCTTCCTGACCCAGTCAGGAATTGAACCCCAGACCTTTTGTTCTGAAGTCTAACACCCTAACCACATGACCACAGAGTACACACAGAAGTAGTTTTGTGTGATACTATCAATTAGAATTGTTATCCATTTACTGTCTCACAGGCTATTTATGTTCACTGGCATGCCAGAGCCCAATCAAAGCACTTCACACAGCAGAACCTCTATTATCCAGACGTTCTTGGAAAGTCGTATTTTGTTTGGATAACAAAGGGTTCATCAAACAGAATTTGCAATTCAGTGTAATATAATAGAGAGATACAAGTATGAAAGGACCTGAGTTCATCAAATCCTATATTTCATAAACAGAAGGTTGGATAATAGAGGTTCTGCTGTAACACAAGTTTTTAAATATCACAAAGACCAAAGAAACATGAAATATGCCAGAGAAGTACGTCTGTACCATTCCAATACACAGAATGGATCTGTAACAAGCCAAGACAATCACTAGAGTTTATTTACAAACTGATCAAGCTTAGCCATCATTTTACTGAACAGACTTTTTGTTGACAAATGTTATATTGCTGGAACATGATATTTTTCACTCCATAATCTTCACCTTAGATTTACAGCGGAATTGAGAACTGATCTTTATGTGATTTGACTAATGCTTTTTTATTATATACATAATTAGCAGTACAATTCATAGCACAAGTCTCCAGACCCTGCCTTGCTGACAACACGTAAATAGAAGAAGAAAATGATGTTGTCAAACAAGCATTAAGTGTCAGATTGTGAGGTCTGACCCATTCTTGCTGGAGAGTAAATACACACTTTGTTATCATATATATGTATATATAACATGCCAGTCCTTTAACCTGAAGGTGGCGTTGATGCAGAGGGAAAGAAATGGAGATGCCATACCCTTACAAATGGAGATTTATTTGTTGTAAAGAAATCATTGGCACTATCCTCCACGAATCCGGGACAATTGGCCGGCGGACAATTAGCTGGTGGACAACTGGCCGGTGGACAATTGGCTGGTGACTTTTCTGAGGGGTAGGACAATTGGCCGGTTACTTTTTAGATGTTGTTTTAATACTGCGCCAAACTGTATTAAATTGAAAATTTTAATTACTTAAATGTAGCTTTTATAAGCTACAAGCTTACCATGTGGGACTTAATGCTGTTCTCGGGTTGCCACACCCGGGGCCAACGTCTTAGAAAAAAAGACCGTTCTTGTTAGCCACCGGATATACTGGTAGTTGTCGTCACGTGATACCTTCTGACCAATCGTCCTACTTTCTCGTTGAAATTTTTAAACCTACCCCTCAGCTGTAAACAGCGGGGAGGCAGGGTGGGACTCTTCTAAGTCCCACATGGTAAGCTTGTAGCTTATAAAAGCTACATTTAAGTAATTAAAATTTTCAATTTTATTACGCTACAATAGCTTACCATGTGGGACTTAATGCTGAATTCAACCGCCCGGTGGCGGGATTACAGCTGAGACTGGAAGGTATGTCATTTTTTCTAAGATTTTGAATTAATATTTATAGAATAGTGCCAGAAATACCAGTCTGAGTCCCATTTACAGTGCCCCGATCCTGAAGGCCGGGCCTGTAACGAGCCAAAAACCTAAGTAAATGAGAGACAGTACTAAAAACTGTCTAGATGTTTTATTGTAGGACGGAAGTGCAGCAGTGCTCACTCCGAGGTCTGAGGGTCCAAAAGGGCCCTTCACGTATGACTGACCAACCCAGTGGTTGGGCGTCTCATAAAATTTTTACAAGCTGAATATGAGATTAATGACAACTAAATAAGTCCTTAATAAAAATTACTTGATAATTAAAGAATAAAATGACCTTACCCGTAACATCTTGAAGGTAAAGGAATACCTAGATCCTGGGAAAGACTCCTGAAGACTTGGTTGTAGCGGATGTGCCCCCCCCCTTTTTTCTTTCCGAGGACAACTGGTCTGAGGGGAAGGATCTAGGACTTGTTGTGCAGCCACTACGGGTCCCAGGTACAAATTGTTGTCGGTGTCCGACCAAGTAAGGTCTTTTAGGTAAAAATTTGTAAATGTGTTGTGAGCTTTCCAGTGACAGGCTTGCATGATTTGGTCCACCGATACCCCACCGTAAAAGGCCTTAGAGGCCGCGAAGGCCCGGATGTCATGCGCTTTGACTTGGACCAAGTCCAAGGCTTGTTGATCTGCTTGTTTGTAACAAAGTAAAATGGTTTGTTTCAACCATGAAGAGAGTGTAGCGGGTCTGATGTCTGAGGTATGTCCTTTCTTAAAGGAGATGAAAAGGAGAGAACGAGACCCTCTCAGGTCTTTAGTTCGGTCCAAATAAAACCTCAGGGCCCGTACGGGACACAGGGTCCTGTCTTCTTTAAACTGTCTATCCACAATGGTAGTCAGAGCAGGGATAGTCACCGGAGACACACTTTGAGAACCTTCTCTTGCTAGTTGGTTTTTGGCTATGAAATCAGAAGAAGGGAACAAGGCAACCTTTTCCCATTGGCCTAAATTGGATACTTTGTTAGCGACCCAGGCATGGATTTCGCTGCGGCGCTTGCCGGAGGCCAAGGCTAGCAAGAAAGCAGTTTTTAAAGTGAGATGTTTGAGGTCTGAGTCTTTCATGGGCTCAAAAGGTGCTTTGGTGAGCTCGTTAAGGACAACAGAAAGGTTCCACTTGGGTAAGTTTCTGGAACTTTTAGGACGATCCCTGTGAAAACTGGAGAGTAACCTATGAAGGT
Source organism: Sabellastarte sp. h YS-2021 (assembly GCA_964017235.1). NCBI lineage: Eukaryota > Metazoa > Annelida > Polychaeta > Sabellida > Sabellidae > Sabellastarte > Sabellastarte sp. h YS-2021. The sequence goes on along the minus strand of OZ024931.1, from coordinate 79,640,135 downwards.
CTGCATTGTGTGCAATATGTTGGGCCGTTGGGCCCAAAGTGTCAACGATTGCAGTCCTGTAGCCATCAATGGTCGAGGGGCGCCTGTTTAGGTCTTGGTACAGGTACATGAAGAAATCTGAGATTTGTTTCACAGATGGAGTGGAGAAATCCACCGAATTTTCTCTGCACCATTTTTCAAATAGGGCCCACTTTGACTTGTAGATGGTCCTTGTTGATGACCGCTGAGGGGCAGCAATTCTCTCTGCCACCTCCACAGAGAAGCCTTGTTCTTGGAGTTGTCCGCTCCTAGACACCAGGCGTGGAGGTTCAGGTGCTGGGGGTTGTTGTGGAACACCAGCTTGTGGGACTGTTTGAGTAGGGTTGTTGACACTGGGAGTTGCAGTGGGATCTCTGTTGAGAGCTGCACTAGGTCCCAAAACCAGGGCATCCCTGGCCAGCCTGGGGCTATTACGATGATCAGGCACTGGCATTGCCTGATCTTTTGGATCACCTTGTGAAGGAGAGCCGTAGGAGGGTACGCATATGCTGTGAGGTTGGTCCAGTTTATGTTCAGAGCATCTATGTCCCAGGCCTTTGGGTCTGGGATAGGAGACACGTATAGAGGGAGCTTGTGGTTCAGGTGAGTGGCAAACAAGTCTACATGAGGGGTGAACCACTTCTGGCAGATCTGTTTGAAGACCTGTGGGTGCAGAGACCATTCGGTTGACTGCACTTGGTTGGACCTGGATAGCAGGTCGGCCATCACATTCAGGCACCCTGGAATGTGCCTGGCTTTCAATGTTATGTGATAGTGATGGCACCAGGTCATGATCTTCCACAGGAGAGCACACATCTCTGCCGAGTGTGTTCCTCCTTGTTTGTTGATGTAGGCTACCACTGTTGAGTTGTCCGTCGCAACCAACACTGTTTGATTCTGGCACTGGTCCTTGAAGTCTCGAAGGGCCAGGGAGACCGCCTTCAATTCTAGGACATTTATGTGAAGCCTTTTTTCCCGATCTGACCACAGACCTTTGGTAAAATTTTGGTCTAAGTGAGCGCCCCAACCTTCGTTTGAGGCGTCGGTAAAGAGTTGGATACTGTGGTCTTTGGGATGAAGGTCTGCACCTTTCATCACCTTGGAGGGATTTTGCCACCAATCTAGGTGGGCTGCAATGGCTTCTGTCCAGGGAAGGAGGTTGTCCAGCGACTGAGGATATCTCCAGTGCTCCTTGAGATGAAACTGAAAGGGCCTCATGTGAAGGCGTCCCTCCGGGACCATTTTCTCCGTTGAGGCTAGCAACCCAATTAGAGACATCAAACATCTTGCAGTCAAAACACGTTTTGACTTGAGTCGTAGGATCAAATCCTGAAGTTTGAGCCATCTCTCTTGAGTGGGTTTTACAAGGGCTGAATCGAGGTGGTATTCGTAGCCCACGAACGAAAACACCTGTGTAGGTTTCAGTTCTGATTTTTCCTGATTTATTATCCATCCCAAGGACTGAGTCAGTTCTACTACTGCCTGAGTGTTCACTTGTGCTTCCTCCTGAGACTGGGACCTGATCAGCCAGTCGTCCAGGTATTGGTGAATTCTGAGTCCTCTTGAGAGGGCCATTAGTTTCACTTCCTTTACGATCATTGTAAAGACCTGGGGGGCTGTGGCTAGTCCGAACGGGAGGGAGGTGAATTGGAACACCTGAGCCTTGTAGCAAAACCTTAGGTATTTCCTTGAGTTTGGGTGGATGGGGATATGCAGGTAGGCGTCCGACAGATCTATCGACGATACCCACTCCCCTGGAATCAGGGAGGTCCTGATGGACTCTGGAGTTTCCATTTTGAACTTTTCTACGTGTAGAAAAGTATTGAGCCTGCTTAAGTCTATGACTGGCCTCCACTTTTGGTGAGGCTTGGGTACTAGGAACAGGCGACTGTAAAACCCGAGAGATTTTACATTGTCTACCCTTTCGATAGCGTTCTTTGACAGGAGAGACTGGATACAAGTAGCCAAGGCTTGGTCTTTTTGTTGGGCCTTGTACTCTGACAGAATCAGAGGAAATCTGATCAAGTTTGGCTTTGAACGGAATGGCAGAACGTAGCCATTGGTGATAATGTTTAACACGTTTTGAGAACATTTGTTTGTGAGCCAGTCTCTCCTGAAAGAACGGAGGCGACCTCCTACTGGTGGACTGAGTGAGGCTTTGGAGGAGTCATTGGGGAGGGGGGTTTCCACGCCCCCTTCCTCTATTGTGGGGTCGAAAACGACCCCTGAAGCCTCTGAAGTTGGATTTTCCTCTTCCCGAAGGAAAGGACTGGTTACTGCTTTGAGAGGTATTGCCCCCATAGGGGCGTTTCCTGTAGGAGACTCTTTTCTTGTGGGGACCACGAAAGGGCTTATTCTGGTAGGGTGGAAAACCCTGAGAATCTTTTGAGGTGCCTTTTTTGAGAAGGAAGTCCTCACCTTCCTTCACTAATTGAGACTCGAACAAGGAGGCGTCCCAAAAGGACGAGTTCCTGAGTTCTTGACGTCTCGTTTCTCCTAATTGAGGATGTAATAGAGTCATCTCGGCTTCGCGCCTAAGCAAGCCGGTATTAGCCATAGAGTATAATTCCCTCTGCAAAATATGGGCTAGAGATTTGCTGAGACAAGTGAGGGCCCTGTGTTGAACAAGTACTGTCTTGTTCCAAAAATCTAAGTAGTCAGCTACTTCCTCATATCCGCGCTTTGCTGCTCTCTCAGGATCGGCACCTTTTTGAATCTGAGATTTAATCTTCTTGACCGTAGACTTGATGCTATGTTGGCATTTTTCCAATGAAGCATTGCAAGAAGAGGAGGTCTTGGCAAAAGCAGCGGTGAAGTTGAGGGTAGAGATATTTTGTCTAGCCTGAAGTTCTAGCTCCTTGAGGACTGGAAGGGGAACTCTGGCTACTGGGGGCCCAGAAGGTCTAGGAGTAATACAGATCTTAGCAAAGTCTGTATTCAACTCCTGGATTTTGTCTTGAAAAGTTGGTTGTCCCACCTTGTACCACTTTGAAGTTGAGGGAGGAGGCTTGACATATTTTCCCTCAGATAAGTTGGCAGCCTTAAAGTCATGTTGGAATTTATCAAAGGCGTCCTTGATAACTGAGCTAAGTGGAAGAATAGAGGAGGGACCTCTAGGTCTGAGCTCTTGACGGCCTTTTTCATCATCCAGACCCAACACCGAGGTGGAAGACCTGGGCATAGATTCCCTGGGGTCAGGGAGAGACAAAATACGCCTGAAGGTATCAACTTCCTCAGAGTATTGTGAGGGCATGTCAGACAAAGCTACTGCCCTATAATAAGGGGGGTCTGGATCATGTTGTGGGAGGTCTTGATCGGAAGCAACTCCTGAGGGCTGAGCCCTAGAGGGCTTAGAAGACCTGTGTCTGGCTACAGGGGAGTGGTCCTCCTCTGAGGTAAAAGACACGTATCTAGATCTTGATTTATGTTTGCTCTTGTCAGAGTGCTTTTTGGATCTAGAAGAAGGGATCCGAGGTTCATCGGAATCCTCATTTAGTTGGTCCGAGGCAGAGCTCGGGTCAACTGGCTGCCTATGGCTTTGCTTTTTGTGAGAGTACGAAACCTCTTCGGGATGACCTTCAGAGGGGGCAACGTACTGATCCGAGGAAGGTTGAGTAGATACTAAACGGGGAGGAAGAGTTGGACCGTAGTCCACATCCATATCCTCGCTTGGAATGTTAGTACCAGATCTCGGAGGGGGCAAATCCAGAGGGGCAGCAGAAGTACTGGACAAGCCAGGTTTTGAAGCAAGAGTCGAGGGCTGTGCCTCGACTTTCTGTTTTACAGTCAACTCCTCTCGGAGTGACCTAAAAGCTTCCAACATGGATGCCTGAAAGGAACCCATTTGCTGCTGTAAGTGTATATTTAAGGAATCACCGAGTGATTTCTCTAAATTTGACTGGATTTTATTTTGCAAAGCAGTGCCAGGGGTGGGTGGGACGGTTTTTGCTGGCGTTTTCAAAGACAGGGAACTGAAGGCAAGAGGTTGTGGACGGGGGGGGGGAGGTAAAAAGGCTATCAGCCGCACACTCGAGGTCTGCATTAGACCCAGTGAAGGAATCCCCGTCGCCTTCACCCAAAAGATCTAGTTCATCTTGGAACTAGTTGTCGCTTTCTGCTTTTTCAAATACCGTTTCCGGTTTTGGATTTTCTGAAGTTGCTCATCTGTAAAAGACGTGCAAACTTCGCAAGGGGTTTCAAAGGTGACACAGGGGTCATCTCCCTTGCCAGCCTCCCTACAGGTAGGGCAGAAATTATGTGTATCAAAACTAAAGCAGAAATGGCGGCATTTCTGCGCTCTCGGTTTGTCTTTATTTGCTTGATGTGTAGACATTTTGTACGCAATAAAAGACGTAGAAAGAAATAGCCTGAACCGAGGAAAACTCAAAACACGCGACTGCAATAAAAATACTTATCCTGTGGAAATGAAACTTTAACAGAATAATCTATGATATATATTACAAGAAATATGCAAATATTAGCCTCCAACAATAAGTAAAGTCTGAGAAATAAATGAAAATGTCTGTATATTTACAAACTGCTACCAGTCAATCGTGGCCAACGAGAAAGTAGGACGATTGGTCAGAAGGTATCACGTGACGACAACTACCAGTATATCCGGTGGCTAACAAGAACGGTCTTTTTTTCTAAGACGTTGGCCCCGGGTGTGGCAACCCGAGAACAGCATTAAGTCCCACATGGTAAGCTATTGTAGCGTAATAAAATGTAATGTTCATAAAAGAACCAAAAACCCTTTGATTCCTACTCTGAATTTCTAATTGCTGCTAAGTTTAGTCTCTGATAACAGTGCAGGATTGCTACATTTAATGCAAAAGGCTTTAGGAGTATTATGTTCATAAAAGAACTAAAGGCCCTTTGATTCCTACTCAGAATTTCTAACTGATGCTAAGTTTAGTCTTTGATAACTGCTCAGGATTGCTACACTTAGTGCAAAAGGCTCTTTGCTCAATTGCAATTTGTATTGGGACACTGTGTATATAAGTAGGGGTCAAATTCTTTACTATCAGAATAATATATGTAACAAAGATTATTAAAAGAGTACTGTTTGTCAAAATCAGAATAATTACTATCAGAATAATATATTTGATAAAGATTGTTAAAGAGTACTGTTTTTACTGTTAAAGAGTTTTATTTCATTTGGCACAATATTAAAACAACATCTAAAAAGTCACTGGCCAATTGTCCTACCCCTCAAAAAAGTCACTGGCCAATTGTCTACCAGCCAGTTGTCCCCGCACCATCCTCCACAGTGTGACTCCTCATTCATCACTGAAGTCTATGTCTTACACACTACACCCACTCTTCTCAGCATCCTCCTGTATTTACAGACTCCTACATCTTCTCCTGGCTTGTCAGTTTATGCGTGGTTGTGACTTTTTCCCATCTTTCCCCTTAAGCCAATGGCTGTATTTCTCAAAGATATCTATGGTGTTCTCAAGTCTACAGTTTCTTCCTTGGCTAGCTTTGGTTTCTGGCTACGTCGTTTCTTGCGCTTGCTTGGTCGGTACCTCACCTCAAAGGGACATAGAATGAAGAGCTATGAAAATAATTCAACAAAATTATTACCTCATTTATGAGTAACATTGTAAACTCCAAACAGAAAGCATCAGTGAGGAAAAGACAAGGTTATTTGGTAAAATAAATTATTTGTTCTGTTCAAAGAGCATTTTATATTAACCATTTCAGCTAAAGTTAACATAACTGTATTTACAAAATTAGTCAATCTTTTCTCATGCAAGTGTTCCATTTACAGAAAGAAAAAAAAATATATAAATTTTTTTAAACTTATGCAGGAAAGAAATACAAAAGGTATTGATATTGTAATTTACAAATCACCATAACTGTATATTAGTGGCAAACATATAAGCTAAGCATTGATTTGAAAGGAAACCAGTACAAGGTAAAAATAAATCAAATCACATGTACACATGCTATCAAGCTATTGTAGTGCAATAAAATGGGTCTCTGTGAGCATTTTCGGGATCTTAAGGTGACCTTACAATTAAAACTACAGACCTCAGGTGTAAAAAAAGGTCATTCAGGTGTGGTATTTATGGGCCTCAAAATGTTAACTTAAAGCCTACATGACACATGTAAAAAGAACATATGAATATATACCCGGATGAGATTTCACATAGATGAGTGACATAGTTGGAAAGTCATAGGGCTTTAAAGTGGTAAAAAAGTCCATAAATTGGGTCTCTGTGGATATTTTAAAAACATTAAGATGACCATAAAATTAAAACTGCAGACCTCAAACTTTCCACAAAGATCACATATAGAAGTTATATCTAATACAGTTTGAAGTTGGTCACACTTACTATTTCCAAGTTACAGGTCAAAATGTGAAAAAATATACAAAAAAAATCTCCAGGTGGGGGTCTGTATGTGCTTCAAATACAGTTTTAACCTCAATTTAAAGTCTTGATTTTTGACACATGTAAGGAGAACATATTATTGTGTTCTCAGGTAATGTTTTAGCTTGATGAAACTCAGTTTGTGACATAGAGGCCCTCAATTAGCCAAAGGTCCATTTCTGACTTAAAGTGGTCTTACAGTCACCTTAAAATGGGGATCTTCCTCTTGGCAATCCTTAACATGTGTACCAAGTTTTGAAGAAATTTTGATCCATTTCAAGTTATCGCACATTAGCTAAATCCACTATAACCCCCGACTTTTGTCTGAGGTTATAAACATCACTTTAGGAGCAGTTCCTTTGTCATTCTTGCTGTTGCATAATGATGTTGATGCACTTGAACACCAAGGATTGCATGATCTTGCTCCAGAGTGGCCAGAAATAGGACAATCTGTACCCGGGAACAGGATTTGTATCAGCTGGCTTTGTGTTTCGAGCTTCAGAGTACAAGTGAAACTAAATGGATTAAAAGTAGCAAGGATTAATTTGACCATGAAGGGAGGGTAAAAGGAGATACAAGGTAGTAAAAGTGTCAATGACCCCATTGGACCTTAAAGGAAGGGTCAAAGGTCAAATCAAACCCATCAAAAGATTCAGTGCAAATGTTTGGTATAAGTTATCTTCACATTCTTCCTCTTTCTAAAATAAAGCCTTTTGACTTGATCAGGGCATTTCAAAATTCCTGTCATGACTTCCCTTTCCCGTTTATCGAAGGTCATCACATTCACTTGAACTATATTCCATGTGTCATTTTCATGGACTTCTCTTGCAAGTTTCAGTGCCTCTTTGCTGTCCTTAGCTTTTCTGATCGGGTCTGCAAGATCATCATGCCCATAGGTCTTCACTTTTGTAAACTGATAAGCATGTTCGAGGTCAAGGTGTTTCCACCATAACATATATTACAGAAGTAAAGATTTGAGAAAACCATTGGGAATCTGAAGGGAATTCAGAGCCTTGTTTTGGATGGTAATATGGGCACTCAGTGCCTTTTCTTTATTTTCATTGGTTTTGAAGATCCTACATTCTTTTCAGAGATATTGACTTTGATACTAAATTCTGCAATGCATCACTCCAATTTTAGAAGTCTTGGGTAAAGGGAGATTTGATGCAATAGAATCTGTCATCATTTTTAAAATTTGACAATTTTCCATCGGGATCTTTGCCAGTCCCATATCGTATTTCCTCCAATGAGCTTTACACCAGGGAAAAATTTTATCAAGGCTTCTATGTCTCTATTGTCTACATAGAGTGGCAAGTCTTGTATTGTCACCTTTTCAACTTGTGAAGGATCTCTAGCGTTGTGTACACTTGGGTGGTCATTGTAGATTGAAATTGTTCTACCTCTGAAACTGACACCTGTTGCCAGTACTGTAGCTCTATCTTCTACTGTGTTCATATTAACTTTCACAACCCCCTAGCAAGCTGTGCTCCATCAATGTCAAGACCATGAGAACTTCTAGATAATGATGTGCAAAGTTCAAAGCAAACGGGCATCTTTTCATCTCATATGTGTTCAACAGTTAAGTCTCTTTGCTTCACAAAAAGGGGTTTAATGATGTTCATTTTTGAAAGCAACAATAAACCAACCGATTCCATATATAGACATTGTAAAAAGAACTCTGATGCTCCTTTACATATTTACTGGAACCAATAGATTGTTTATGTAAAATAATGATTCATATACTACGGTCCATATACCATAGTTTTCAATCACAACTGGCCAAAATTACTGTTTACAGCAATCAAGTTTTATTGAAATATGCTAAACATAATACTCAAATCACCAGTTTTATGACAAGATAACTCAACTATAAATAACTCAAAGAAACACTTAGTACAATTTGAATCAAAGTATTCTAATCTATTCTTCAATGCATGGTATCTGGAAATTTCTCATTTAGTTCTAGTGGTAAGCAAACAAATAGAATGGCTAATTATTGCTTTGATCTAGTTTTAAAGGTCAACATATTATAGTTCATCAAAAAGTAGATGAACAATGCCTCAATAGCTGCAATACGTTTGAAGATACAAGTCCCTTATTCATTAGCTAACTACTGAAAAAGTGCAAAAGTAGATATTGCTCACTTAGCTTTAGAGATAAACTTCCAACCTTCTGACCATGTTGTAGCTATGGAAAAAGTGGCTGAACAAAATATTTCAAGAAAATGCTCTATAGGCAACAGTTTTCAAGTGGTTTTAAGTGATTATACTCATTATGGAAGGTACTAAAAAACCAGTAGCTATTATCCACTTAGCTATTTGGATAGACTCCCAAGTTATTGAAACATACTGTAGCTGTGTAAGAAGTAGCAAACATCTTAAAATGATCAAAATGCAATACTTTTCAAGTTGTAAGTTATTTAGTGCATGATTTCATGCATTTTATACATAAAAAATTATTTTAAAAAATCATCAAAAATAATTAAGATCCAGGCCTGACACTCGCACAAGGGAATCTACTTGTGGGCTAGTACAAATATGCAAGATCAGAGACAAATCCCTTCAATAGTTACTGACAAAATTGTGATAAAATGTTGAAATTTTCACACTTTGTATGGAGTACCTGGCTTCTAACAGCTCTGGGGAACAGATAAAGAAATGGATCTGCATGCCCTGAACAATTGTTTTATCCTCGATAGATAAGGTATCCTTTAAAACAAACAGCATGTGTCTGGACCTTGTACTTCTGCAGAAATTGTTCAAAAAGGTATCCATTTTAAGGGATGAAATGGGAAGTAATTTTATTAAATATGAAAAACAATCCTTGATTTCCGTAATATCCTGTAGAATATTTCAGATCTTGTATATGAACTAGCCTAGATTTTAATGGCCACAAACACCATTACATAGTCACAGGTCAAATCAAGGTCAAACCATGTTATGCAGCTACAATCCCCAACCCACACGCTACTCCTTATGTTTGATAAGGTTTAAAGGTAAAATTCACCAAGGCCAGGGTAAATAACAGTCACATCATGACACTTCATGCCTACATCCACAAACAAATATCTCTACCAGCTATAAATTTCCTACACCTGACAATTTCTGAGATACAACGCAGACAAGTTATTCCTGCCATCTGGCCACTTGCCTGCCCTGTCGGATGCTATGTATGAAAACACTACTGGAACAGCCTTCAAGGGCTGTGAGATAAATGTGAAAATATATGTACATTGGTCAAAAGAATCTATCACAAAACTGCAAAGAAAATATTCTTCAAGATAACTCACATATATTGAAGAGGGATGTATTGAAATATAAGACATGTCAATAAATACTAATTTATATGTAACACTTTATTTTTTGTTATTAAAATGCAGCAGGAATAAAAACCTACAATTTACATAAATGTAAGTAAAAAACACTGAAAAGGAAAACTCCATTCAAACAATTCAATTACAAACATACCACTATTTACAAACTCTTTGCGAAAAAAAAAATAGAATATACAGATTCACTTTGACGGATAAAGGTATTATTGTTGCAACATAAAATACACAGGATTTACAGCAATAAAAGAACAACTGTCTTTACTAGTTTACATATTTACAAATTTAACAAAGGAAACCAAACAAAGGAATTTTTGATTATGTATTGCAAACAAGAGGTGTCAATTTTTTTAAAGTGCGTTAAGATTAATCATAACTTAATTGCAGTGATTTTTATAGTATAAAAACATGTATCTTTAGTTTTTAAGGTTTAATAAATAGCAAGTACAGACAAGAGACCAGCCTCAATTTAAATGCTTTTCTTTTTGTAACTGTAGATGTACTACTATTGAATTAATTATATTTACTGTTTCAATAATAACAAGAGGTCAAAGTATTTCATCAATATTGCACATTTGAAGCATGCACCTTTAAGTGAGTTTTAGACAAGGTGTCAACAGTGGTAAAGTTCCCCACAATTTTCGATAACGTAATAACAGTAGTATTTGAGCATATGAGGAATTAAATCTTGAGACATACATATTTACACATAACACACATAAGAAAGAATAAGTGGTAGATTTATGAACTGCAAAACAAACTATCACAATGCTTATAAACAGGTAACTACATAATTATATATCATAGTAATATTATAGAACCAATGAAAAATGATGCTGGCTTAGTCGTTCTCGGGTTTTGACAAAAGTACTTGGTGAATTATGTTTGTATTTATATCAACAAAATATTTCAGTAATGGTGTATACATATTTTAGTCTTTCCAAAATTTTCCTTTAAATTTTCCTTTGTGCAAGTTGGCTGAAGCAATGTATAGTCTAGAACCAATGACGCCTCTGTAGTAAGTATTTGAATACATTACGACACTGCTGAATGTATTCATATATACAACTTACTTGCCTTCTTCTATTGTTTTTTGCCCCCCCCCTATGAAAACAATAGCTCATTACATAGATAGTTATTGTTTTTCAAACAAATATTTCAATATACTATGGCTTTTAACATTGCAGTCTTGAATTCCACTGTTTAAAAGTTCAACCTATATTGGCTTCTTATACACCACAGCAAATAATGAGTCAAGCAAGGCATCTGCTTGCAAATATAAAAACAATCTCTCTCTATATATGTATACTACAATGCAAAACATGTTTAATATAATATGCATCATTCAAGTGGACATGTAAAGCAGTAGGACAAATGCAAAATTTACTAAGCGTGAAAAATGATGAAAAATTATTCATAAGAAAATATTCCACAGAAATTGAGTAATTGCTGAGTATGAGCTTCATTATGAGATCTTAGTTATGTATATGTTAATACCATTTAGCAACAAAAACTGAACTCAGAAATCAGATCTAACATCACAATAAGATAAAGTGGTAACTCATCAATGCTGGTGTGTGACAGTGAAAATCTTCAACATGTAACTTCAACGTTAAGGAGGCCCCCTGAAACTCTTTACTTTGCTCACTTTCTGAGTATTTGTAAGTATTTTTGACCAAGTAAAAATATGCAAATGGGCCACCAAAGGAAAATATGTAACAGCCATTCCAATATTGCCAACCTCTTCAAACTTGTTATATATTAATTTGCAAATAGATTTTTGGCAATAATCCTGCAATTTTTAAAAGATCTAATTTAATACAATCAGTCACTTTAATGGTGAGAACTACATTCACAGCTTTATGGTAGGAACTAGTACATATAAAACCAATTAAAGATACTGCAAATAGTTCCCGTGGTGTATGGTTACTGAATTATTAGATTTCTGACAGTGAGCAAATAAAGAGCCAGCGAGCATTTTGTAGTAAAGGGAGCACATTAAATATATAATGAAACTGTAACTAAATCTTAATATAAAGCACTCGTGTATAAATGAAATAAACATGGGTAGAACAGAAAAACAGAACATGTCACATATTCCAAGCAAGAACTACATAATACACAAGGACCTAAAATTGACTTTAAATAGATAGAAGTTTTACAGTGGATCTAAAATAATTCAAATGATTTTCTCCAATATTCAAACTAAAAGAAGGAAGGTTGGCTTAGTTGTAATTAAAGTTTCACCTCCTGCTGATAATTTCAAAGTTTTTGCATTATATATCAACTGAAGATGCAGGGTCACAAAACAAATGTATGGCACACAACAGTGAACAAAAACAAGGGCAACTTTATAAATAAAAATAACTATTCAAAATATATCATATGAGCAATACCAACAAAATTAAAGAATAAAAATAGCCAGTCTCGGCAGGCAAGAACCCCAGCTCGCAGGTACAGCTAAATAGCCAACAACACTGAGATTTGGGAAAATCTTAGGAACAACCTCTGTTGTAAGAAGTACAGAGAATCCACGAGATATTCTACAAAAGATTCACAGGCCATGATTTCTTACAAATAGTTTTCATATTTTGAAGCCCAAGAAACAATTATAAGGGAGATATAAGGTCTTTTTGATATGATGACCCTCCTATTTGAAATTTAAAATGTGATATGGCGGCCATTTTGTTTCCAAAACAAGGCAAGCTTTCCTATCCATTTACATTTTGTGCAAATCTGATGAAGCTAGCTGCAATATTTTAGGTTACAGAAAACATTAAAGATTTTAGAACAAACTTTAAGACCCCCAAAACCTAATCAGCTGTAGATCCTCTTGGAGTAAACATATCCTGCAAATTTGGTGAAAGTCCATGCATGGGTTTAGGCTGTGGAACACCCACAAAGTTTAAAACCCGAAAATCTTAAAAATGTTGCCATGGCAACAGTGGTAGTCGGATAGCCCCCAAAACCTAATCAGCTCTAGATCCTCTTGGGGTAAACATATCCTGAAAATTTGGTGAAAATCCGTGCTGGGGTTTAGTCTGTGGAACACCAACAAACTTTAACTTCAAAATCTTAAAAGTGTTGCCATGGCAACAGTTGTTACCGGATACCCTCCAAAACCTAATCAGCTCTAGATCCTCTTGGGGTAAACATATCCTGAAAATTTAGTGAAAATCCGTGCCGGGGTTTAGTCTGTGGAACACCCACAAACTTTAAGACTTCAAAATCTTAAAAGTGTTGCCATGGCAACAGTTGTTACCGGATACCCTCCAAAACCTAATCAGCTCTAGATCCTCTTGGGGTAAACATATCCTGAAAATTTGGTAAAAATCCGTGCAGGGGTTTAGGCTGTGGAACATCCACAAACTTTAAGACTTCAAAATCTTAAAAGTGTTGCCATGGCAACAGTTGTTACCGGATACCCTCCAAAACCTAATCAGCTCTAGATCCTCTTGGGGTAAACATATCCTGAAAATTTGGTGAAAATCAGTGCAGGGGTTTAAGCTGTGGAACACCACAAGCTTTATGCCCAGCACCGCCCGGATGGCGCAGGGGATGACTATAACACCAGCCTTTATGGGCTGGGGTTAAAAACTAAACAATATTAAGCGTCAGGACAAATACAACTAACACCAAATGTGAATGCCAGAAAGAAAGGATTTGTGTAAAATTAATTTCAGACATTCCAATACATGTATAGTTAGATATCATAAGAAATATTGTGCATTGAGTGTAATGTAAAAAGCTGTACATGTATCATGAAACTGAACAGTAATCTAGTTTCACAAATATCTGCTTCATTGTGATGTAACATTTTGTAAAAATAATGGACATTCATTAAAATGAGCATTTATAACGATACTTCACAAATAGTGCAGAGATCACAAAAATGTAAATTTATGCAGGCCATAAAAACTACAATATTTTTTTTCAATATGAAATGAGAATATTCTTATTTCATCCATTGAGACAGTCTGAAATATATACTGCTGAACTTTATAAATGATGAGATTCATAATACAGGGTATATTATTACCATATCAAGTCTTACAAAAAAAAATATGATTTTAGATGAATGTATTTTTCTGACAATTTTTACAATTTACATTAGCTTTCCAACATGGTTTCTATTGATCTAATACAGCATGAAAAGGGTATTTAACATGAAAACATTTAAAATATTTTTTGTCTTCAATGTAAGAATATTCTGATTGTAGCAAAAAAGTTCTGAAAATCAGGTTTTGGAATTATCTTTTCATTAAAAGCTTTCAAAATATTACATTGAAGGTGATTTTAAAGGTTTCATTTATTCCCTATAATTTTTATACAATTTGCTTTTGTATGATAGGAGTAATGTTTTGTAATTACCAGATATACATCACAAGAGTTTCAATCTGTTCACTCCTTACAAATGTTATTTTGTGTATTTTACACATTTCATTGTGTACTTGCACAATATCAACTACTAGTGGCTAACTAAATACCATGTTCAAGTAACCATGATCCCCAGACTTGCATTTGAAAATATATGTACCATAAATACTTATAATTAACGTCATTCTGAGGCCCTACTTGTCCATATGTTAACTACTTAGTTCCACTTTCTTTGGCATGAAGTAACTCAAAGTATTTCTATATTCTCCTGAACCGGATGCCAGCCTTTTACAGGTTTAACTACCCAGCTAGTGCAGGTAACTACTTGTACTCTCGGTGAAGAGGGACAGATTTGTGTAGAGTACCTTGTACAAGGGTACAATCTTCCTGACCCAGTCAGGAATTGAACCCCAGACCTTTTGTTCTGAAGTCTAACACCCTAACCACATGACCACAGAGTACACACAGAAGTAGTTTTGTGTGATACTATCAATTAGAATTGTTATCCATTTACTGTCTCACAGGCTATTTATGTTCACTGGCATGCCAGAGCCCAATCAAAGCACTTCACACAGCAAAACCTCTATTATCCAGACGTTCTTGGAAAGTCGTATTTTGTTTGGATAACAAAGGGTTCATCAAACAGAATTTGCAATTCAGTGTAATATAATAGAGAGATACAAGTATGAAAGGACCTGAGTTCATCAAATCTTATATTTCATAAACAGAAGGTTGGATAATAGAGGTTCTGCTGTAACACAAGTTTTTAAATATCACAAAGACCAAAGAAACATGAAATATGCCAGAGAAGTACGTCTGTACCATTCCAATACACAGAATGGATCTGTAACAAGCCAAGACAATCACTAGAGTTTATTTACAAACTGATCAAGCTTAGCCATCATTTTACTGAACAGACTTTTTGTTGACAAATGTTATATTGCTGGAACATGATATTGTTCACTCCATAATCTTCACCTTAGATTTACAGCGGAATTGAGAACTGATCTTTATGTGATTTGACTAATGCTTTTTTATTATATACACAATTAGCAGTACAAGTCATAGCACAAGTCTCCAGACCCTGCCTTGCTGACAACACGTAAATAGAAGAAGAAAATGATGTTGTCAAACAAGCATTAAGTGTCAGATTGTGAGGTCTGACCCATTCTTGCTGGAGAGTAAATACACACTTTGTTATCATATATATGTATATATAACATGCCAGTCCTTTAACCTGAAGGTGGCGTTGATGCAGAGGGAAAGAAATGGAGATGCCATACCCTTACAAATGGAGATTTATTTGTTGTAAAGAAATCATTGGCACTATCCTCCACGAATCCGGGACAATTGGCCGGTGGACAATTAGCTGGTGGACAACTGGCCGGTGGACAATTGGCCGGTGAC
Organism: Sabellastarte sp. h YS-2021; assembly: GCA_964017235.1. Taxonomy (NCBI): domain Eukaryota; kingdom Metazoa; phylum Annelida; class Polychaeta; order Sabellida; family Sabellidae; genus Sabellastarte; species Sabellastarte sp. h YS-2021. Next base: position 79,624,628 of record OZ024931.1, on the reverse strand, counting down.
TTTTCTGAGGGGTAGGACAATTGGCCGGTTACTTTTTAGATGTTGTTTTAATACTGCGCCAAACTGTATTAAATGTAATGTTCATAAAAGAACCAAAAACCCTTTGATTCCTACTCTGAATTTCTAATTGCTGCTAAGTTTAGTCTCTGATAACAGTGCAGGATTGCTACATTTAATGCAAAAGGCTTTAGGAGTATTATGTTCATAAAAGAACTAAAGGCCCTTTGATTCCTACTCAGAATTTCTAACTGATGCTAAGTTTAGTCTTTGATAACTGCTCAGGATTGCTACACTTAGTGCAAAAGGCTCTTTGCTCAATTGCAATTTGTATTGGGACACTGTGTATATAAGTAGGGGTCAAATTCTTTACTATCAGAATAATATATGTAACAAAGATTATTAAAAGAGTACTGTTTGTCAAAATCAGAATAATTACTATCAGAATAATATATTTGATAAAGATTGTTAAAGAGTACTGTTTTTACTGTTAAAGAGTTTTATTTCATTTGGCACAATATTAAAACAACATCTAAAAAGTCACTGGCCAATTGTCCTACCCCTCAAAAAAGTCACTGGCCAATTGTCTACCAGCCAGTTGTCCCCGCACCATCCTCCACAGTGTGACTCCTCATTCATCACTGAAGTCTATGTCTTACACACTACACCCACTCTTCTCAGCATCCTCCTGTATTTACAGACTCCTACATCTTCTTCTGGCTTATCAGTTTATGCGTGGTTGTGACTTTTTCCCATCTTTCCCCTTAAGCCAATGGCTGTATTTCTCAAAGATATCTATGGTGTTCTCAAGTCTACAGTTTCTTCCTTGGCTAGCTTTGGTTTCTGGCTACGTCGTTTCTTGCGCTTGCTTGGTCGGTACCTCACCTCAAAGGGACGTAGAATGAAGAGCTATGAAAAGAATTCAACAAAATTATTACCTCATTTATGAGTAACATTGTAAACTCCAAACAGAAAGCATTAGTGAGGATAAGACAAGGTTATTTAGTAAAATAAATTATTTGTTCTGTTCAAAGAGTATCTTATATTAACCATTTCAGCTAAAGTTAACATAACTGTATTTACAAAATTAGTCAATCTTTTCTCATGCAAGTGTTCCATTTACAGAAAGAAAAAAAATATATAAATTTTTTTTAACTTATGCAGGAAAGAAATACAAAAGGTATTGATATTGTAATTTACAAATCACCATAACTGTATATTAGTGGCAAACATATAAGCTAAGCATTGATTTGAAAGGAAACCAGTACAAGGTAAAATTAAATCAAATCACATGTACATGGAGAATGTGTCTTTTCACAGCATCAACCAATGTACAAAAGCTTATATGATTGAAAAGGTACAGTTAACTAACTATTGAGTACGATACATGAAACTTTCATTAGAAATTCATCACTGGAACATTTAATCAACAACAGGTAGAAAACTCAATGTAATTCTCTACCTGATTATTTAAGCAGCCTAACATTGTCACAAACATAGAATATATAAGGTAAGAATCAGCTGTGTGACTGAGGGTTAAAACAGGGCTGGCTATTTGAATAACCATCTCAAATCTATGGAAACTCACATATCAGTTTGTAACAAGACCACTGCCGCGGTATGTATCTCCCGCCGAGTACCGCAGGGGAAGAAATACTACATTGAAATTTTTCCCCTTTGCATAGGACACTGTTGTACCATCCTGCAGGTCGAAAATTCGCTTGAAATCGCTCTATCTGTTACGCTTTTTGAGATATTGACACTTTTCCATTTTCAGCAAAAATCCAAGATGGCCGCCGAAAGTGGCGAAAAATGAAATTTTTCCCCTTTGGACAGGACACTCTTGTATCACCCTGCGGGTCAAAAATTCGCTCGAAATCGCTCGATCTCTTACGGTTTTTGAGATATTGACACTTTTTCATTTTCAGCAAAAATCCAAGATGGCCGCCGAAAGTGGCGAAAAATGAAATTTTTCCCCTTTGGACAGAACACTCTTGTATCACCCTGCGGGTCAAAAATTCGCTCGAAATCGCTCGATCTCTTACGGTTTTTGAGATATTGACACTTTTTCATTTTCCGCAAAAATCTAAGATGGCCGCCAAAAGTGGCGAAAATTGAAATTTTCCCCCTTTGCACAGGAGACTCTTGTACCACCCTGCAGGTCAAAAATTTGCTCGAAATCGCTCTATCTCTTACGGTTTTCGAGATATTGACACTTTTCTATTTTCCGCAAAAATCCAAAATGGCCGCCAAAAGTGGCGAAAATCGATATTTTTCCCCTTTGCACAGGACACTCTTGTGCTACCCTTCTGGTCAAAAATTCGCTTGAAATCGCTCTATCTCTTACGGTTTTAGAGATATTCACACTTTTCCATTTTCCGCAAAAATCCAAGATGGCTGCCAAAAGTGGTGAAAATTGAAATTTTACCCCTTTGCACAGGACATTCTTGTACTACCTTGCAGGTCAAAAATTCGCTCGAAATCGCTCTATCTCTTATGGTTTTCGAGATATTCACACTTTTTCATTTTTTTCCGCTAAAATCCAAGATGGCCGCCAAAAGTGGCGAAAATTGAAATCTTTCCCCTTTGCATAGGACACTTTTGTACTAGCCTGAAGGTCTAAATGCAATAGTTTTCAAGTTACAAGTGATTTCACTCATGATGGTAGTTAGTGAAAAATCCAAAAGTAGCTATTACTCACTTATCTATTGAGATAGACACCCAAGTTACTCACCATGTTGTTGCTGTGGGAAAAAGTAGGTGAATAACATATTTTAACAAAATGCTCTAAATACAATACTTTTCAAGTTATAATCGATTTACTGCATGATTTCACTAATTTTAATGCATTAAAAATTATTTTAATAATTCATAAAAAAACTTTAGCATGTGAAATATCTCCAAAATGTAGGTGAATGAGTTATTTGAGAAATACTGGCTATCCGCAATACTTTTAGTGATAATAGGCAATTACTCATTTTGAGTAGGTGAGTAATTAGATATGGATCTGAAAATTCACTAATTGAAAGTTCTCCCAAAATATAGGTGAAGTGAGTTATTTGAAAACTAGAAATAGGCCGCCCTGTTGATAGTAGATGCGAATAGAAACAGGATAGCATAGAAGAACACACATTATCATGTGTAATGTCCACCCATGAACCTTTTGCCCAAATTGTACAGTAGTCTTACAAGACCCTGTTTCATTTGTAAAATATATCAATGATGCTTAAATATTTGATAGTGTAGATGTAATTTATTTCAGCTTCATGCCTTTTTGCATTGGTTGGGTTGAAAATTTTGACGAAATCACTCTATCTTGCACGGTTAAGAAGATAGAAGCCAATTCCTGTTTTTCTATTTTTGGCAAAAATTTGAAAATTCAAAATGGCCGCCATTATTGGGAAAAGGAAATTTTTTTGAAAATTGCCAAGAGTACATTTCTTAGATACCCTATGGGTCGAAAATTTCAACAAAATAACTCTATTTTGCACGGTTAAGGCCAGTTTGTGTTTTTCCATTTTGGGCAAAAATTCGAAAATTCAAAATGGCTGCCATTTTTGGGGAGGGGAAAATTTTTTGAAAATTGCAAAGATTACATTCCTTAGATACCCTGTGGGTTGAAAATTTCGACGAAATCGCTCTATCTCGCATGGTTAAGGAGATAGAAGCAAATTTGTGTTTTGCCATTTTTGGCAAAAATTTGAAAATTCAAAATGGCCGCCATTTTAGGGGAGGGGAAAATTTTTTAGAAATTACCAAGAGTACAATGCTCAGATACCCTGTGGGTCGAAAATTTTGACGAAATCACTCTATCTGGCACGGTTAAGGAGATAGAAGCAAATTTGTGTTTTGCCATTTTTGGCAAAAATTCGAAAATTCAAAATGGCCGCCATTTTTGGGGAGGGGAAAATTTTTGGAAAATTGCAAAGATTGCATTCCTTATATACCCTGTGGGTCCAAAATTTCGACGAAATCGCTCTATCTCGCACGGTTAAGGAGATAGAAGCAAATTTGTGTTTTGCCATTTTTGGCAAAAATTCGAAAATTCAAAATGGCCGCCATTTTTGGGGAGGGGAAAATTTTTTGAAAATTGCAAATATTACATTCCTTAGATACCCTGTGGGTCGAAAATTTCGATGAAATCGCTCTATCTCGCACGGTTAAGGAGATAGAAGCAAATTTGTGTTTTGCCATTTTTGGCAAAAATTCGAAAATTCAAAATGGCCGCCATTTTTGGGGAGGGGAAAATTTTTGGAAAATTGCAAAGATTGCATTCCTTAGATACCCTGTGGGTCGAAAATTTCGACGAAATCGCTCTATCTCGCACGGTTAAGGAGATAGAAGCAAATTTGTGTTTTGCAATTTTTGGCAAAAAATTCGAAAATTCAAAATGGCCGCCATTTTTGGGGAGGGGAAAATTTTTTGAAAATTGCAAAGATTACATTCCTTAGATACCCTGTGGGTCGAAAATTTCGACGAAATCGCTCTATCTCGCACGGTTAAGGAGATAGAAGCAAATTTGTGTTTTGCCATTTTTGGCAAAAATTCGAAAATTCAAAATGGCCGCCATTTTTGGGGAGGGGAAAATATTTTGAAAATTGCAAAGATTGCATTGCTTAGATACCCTGTGCGTCGAAAATTTTGCCGAAATCGCTCTATCTCGCACGGTTAAGGAGAGAGAAGCAAATTAGTGTTTTGCCATTTTTGGCAAAAATTCGAAAATTCAAAATGGCCGCCATTTTTGGGGAGGGGAAAATTTTTGGAAAATTGCAAAGATTGCATTCCTTAGATCCCCTGTGGGTCGAAAATTTTGCCGAAATCGCTCTATCTCGCACGGTTAAGGAGATAGAAGCAAATTTGTGTTTTGCCATTTTTGGCAAAAATTCGAAAATTCAAAATGGCTGCCATTTTTGGGGAGGGGAAATTTTTTTGAAAATTGCAAATATTACATTCCTTAGATACCCTGTGGGTCGAAAATTTCGACGAAATCGCTCTATCTCGCACGGTTAAGGAGATAGAAGCAAATTTGTGTTTTGCCATTTTTGGCAAAAATTCGAAAATTCAAAATGGCCGCCATTTTTGGGGAGGGGAAAATTTTTGGAAAATTGCAAAGATTGCATTCCTTAGATACCCTGTGGGTCGAAAATTTCGACGAAAGCGCTCTATCTCGCACGGTTAAGGAGATAGAAGCAAATTTGTGTTTTGCCATTTTTGGCAAAAATTCGAAAATTCAAAATGGCCGCCATTTTTGGGGAGGGGAAAATTTTTTGAAAATTGCAAATATTACATTCCTTAGATACCCTGTGGGTCGAAAATTTCGACGAAATCGCTCTATCTCGCACGGTTAAGGAGATAGAAGCAAATTTGTGTTTTGCCATTTTTGGCAAAAATTCAAAATGGCCGCCATTTTTGGGGAGGGGAAAATATTTTGAAAATTGCAAAGATTGCATTGGTTAGATACCCTGTGTGTCGAAAATTTTGCCGAAATCGCTCTATCTCGCACGGTTAAGGAGATAGAAGCAAATTTGTGTTTTGCCATTTTTGGCAAAAATTCGAAAATTCAAAATGGCCGCCATTTTTGGGGAGGGGAAAATTTTTTGAAAATTGCAAATATTACATTCCTTAGATACCCTGTGGGTCGAAAATTTCGATGAAATCGCTCTATCTCGCACGGTTAAGGAGATAGAAGCAAATTTGTGTTTTGCCATTTTTGGCAAAAATTCGAAAATTCAAAATGGCCGCCATTTTTGGGGAGGGGAAAATTTTTGGAAAATTGCAAAGATTGCATTCCTTAGATACCCTGTGGGTCGAAAATTTCGACGAAATCGCTCTATCTCGCACGGTTAAGGAGATAGAAGCAAATTTGTGTTTTCCCATTTTTGGCAAAAATTCGAAAATTCAAAATGGCCGCCATTTTTGGGGAGGGGAAAATTTTTTGAAAATTGCAAAGATTGCATTCCTTAGATACCCTGTGGGTCGAAAATTTCGACGAAATCGCTCTATCTCGCACGGTTAAGGAGATAGAAGCAAATTTGTGTTTTGCCATTTTTGGCAAAAATTCGAAAATTCAAAATGGCCGCCATTTTTGGGGAGGGGAAAATATTTTGAAAATTGCAAAGATTGCATTGCTTAGATACCCTGTGCGTCTAAAATTTTGCCGAAATCGCTCTATCTCGCACGGTTAAGGAGATAGAAGCAAATTAGTGTTTTGCCATTTTTGGCAAAAATTCGAAAATTCAAAATGGCCGCCATTTTTGGGGAGGGGAAAATTTTTGGAAAATTGCAAAGATTGCATTCCTTAGATCCCCTGTGGGTCGAAAATTTTGCCGAAATCGCTCTATCTCGCACGGTTAAGGAGATAGAAGCAAATTTGTGTTTTGCCATTTTTGGCAAAAATTCGAAAATTCAAAATGGCCGCCATTTTTGGGGAGGGGAAATTTTTTTGAAAATTGCAAATATTACATTCCTTAGATACCCTGTGGGTCGAAAATTTCGACGAAATCGCTCTATCTCGCACGGTTAAGGAGATAGAAGCAAATTTGTGTTTTGCCATTTTTGGCAAAAATTCGAAAATTCAAAATGGCCGCCATTTTTGGGGAGGGGAAAATTTTTGGAAAATTGCAAAGATTGCATTTCTGAGATACCCTGTGGGTCGAAAATTTCGACGAAATCGCTCTATCTCGCACGGTTAAGGAGATAGAAGCAAATTTGTGTTTTGCCATTTTTGGCAAAAATTCGAAAATTCAAAATGGCCGCCATTTTTGGGGAGGGGAAAATTTTTTGAAAATTGCAAATATTACATTCCTTAGATACCCTGTGGGTCGAAAATTTCGACGAAATCGCTCTATCTCGCACGGTTAAGGAGATAGAAGCAAATTTGTGTTTTGCCATTTTTGGCAAAAATTCAAAATGGCCGCCATTTTTGGGGAGGGGAAAATATTTTGAAAATTGCAAAGATTGCATTGCTTAGATACCCTGTGTGTCGAAAATTTTGCCGAAATCGCTCTATCTCACACGGTTAAGGAGATAGAAGCAAATTAGTGTTTTGCCATTTTTGGCAAAAATTCGAAAATTCAAAATGGCCGCCATTTTTGGGGAGGGGAAAATTTTTGGAAAATTGCAAAGATTGCATTCCTTAGATCCCCTGTGGGTCGAAAATTTTGCCGAAATCGCTCTATCTCGCACGGTTAAGGAGATAGAAGCAAATTTGTGTTTTGCCATTTTTGGCAAAAATTCGAAAATTCAAAATGGCCGCCATTTTTGGGGAGGGGAAATTTTTTTGAAAATTGCAAATATTACATTCCTTAGATACCCTGTGGGTCGAAAATTTCGACGAAATCGCTCTATCTCGCACGGTTAAGGAGATAGAAGCAAATTTGTGTTTTGCCATTTTTGGCAAAAATTCGAAAATTCAAAATGGCCGCCATTTTTGGGGAGGGGAAAATTTTTGGAAAATTGCAAATATTACATTCCTTAGATACCCTGTGGGTCGAAAATTTCGACGAAATCGCTCTATCTCGCACGGTTAAGGAGATAGAAGCAAATTTGTGTTTTGCCATTTTTGGCAAAAATTCGAAAATTCAAAATGGCCGCCATTTTTGGGGAGGGGAAAATTTTTTGAAAATTGCAAAGAGTACACTCCTCAGATACCCTGCGGGTCGAAAATTTTGCCGAAATCGCTCTATCTCGCACGGTTAAGGAGATAGAAGCAAATTACTCAAAAGTAGTACTGAAAATACACAATGAAGTACCTAAATGGCTATTACTCATGTACTGACAAAGCTATCAGTCCCAAATGCAATACCAAGCGAGCTATGGACATAACAATCTTGTATTCAAAATTGTAGTAAAATATCTTTAATTATTTTGGCTTAAATGCACGGAAACCAATGGGTACTGAAAATAGCTGTACTTAAGTATTACTCAGTAAGCAAAAGAGGTACAACAGCCAAAAGCAATCCCAAGCAAGCTACTGACCCAATAAGCCTGCATACCAAATTTGGTGACAATAGCTCTAATACTTTTCCTTTAAATGAGCGGAAACCATGCGTGACGCCGGACATCGGACGCCGGACGCCGGACGCCGGACATCGGACATCGGACGGCGAAAAAAGCAAAAATAATATATCCACCCCCCAGGGGGGTGGACATAAATACTGGCTATCTGCAATACTTTTCGAGATAATTCGCATTTACTCATTTGAGTAGGTGAGTAATTACCTACAGGTTTGGAACTTCACCATGTGAAAGCTCTTCCAAAAGTAGATGAATGAGTTATTTGATAAAAATTGGGTACCCACAATACTTTTAGAGATAATTAGCATTTACTCATTTTGAGTAGGTGAGTAATTACCTACGGGTCTGAAACTTCACCATGTGAAAGCTCTTTCAAAAGTAGATGAATGAGTTATTTGAGAAAAATTGGCTATCTGCAATACTTTTAGAGATAATTCTCATTTACTCATTTTGAGTAGGTGAGTAATTAGCTATGGGTCTGAAACTTCACCATGTGACAGCTCTTCCAAAAGTAGATGAATGAGTTATTTGAGAAAAATTGACTATCTGCAATACTTTCAGAGATAATTCGCATTTACTCATTTTGAGTAGGTGAGTAATTAGCTACAGGTCTGAAACTTCACCAAGTGAAAGCTCTCCTAAAAGTACATGAATGAGTTATTTGAGAAAAATTGGCTAGCTGCAATACTTTTAGAGATAATTCACAGTTACTCATTTTGAGTAGGTGAGTAATTAGCTACAGGTCTGAAACTTCACCATGTGAAAGCTCTCCCAAAAGTAGGTGAATGAGTTATTTGAGAAAAATAGGCTATATGCAATACTCTTAGAGATAATTCGCATTTACGCATTTTGAGTAGGTGAGTTATTACCTATGGGTCTGAAACTTTGCCATGTGAAAGCTCTTCCAAAAGTAGATGAATGAGTTATTTGAGAAAAATTGGCTATCTGCAATACTTTTAGAGAGAATTCGCATTTACTCATTTTGAGTAGGCGAGTAAGTAGCTACGGGTCTGAAACTTCACAATGTGAAAGCTCTTCCAAAAGAAGATGAATGAGTTATTTGAGAAAAATTGGCTATCTGCAATATTTTTAGAGATAATTAGTATTTACTCATTTTGAGCAGGTGAGAAATTAGCTACAGGTCTGAAACTTCACCAAGTGAAAGCTTTCCCAAAAGTAGATGAATGAGTTATTTGAGAAAAATTGGCTATCTCCTATACTTTTAGAGATAATTCGCATTTACTCATTTTGAGTAGGTGAGAAATTAGCTATGGGTCTGAAACTTCACCATGTGAAAGCTCTTCCAAAAGTAAATGAATGTCATTGAGTTATTTGAGAAAAATTGGCTATCTGCAATACTTTTAGAGATATTTAGCATTTACTCATTTTGAGTAGGTGAGAAATTAGCTACAGGTCTGACACTTCAAGTGAAAGCTCTCCCAAAAGTAGATCAATGAGTTATTTGAGAAAAATTGGCTATCTGCAATACTTTTACAGATAATTAGCATTTACTCATTTTGAGTAGGTGAGTAATTAGCTACAGGTCTGAAACTTCACCAAGTGAAAGCTCTTCCAAAAGTAGGTGAATGAGTTATTTGAGAAAAATTGGCTATCTGCAATACTTTTAGAGAGAATTCGCATTTACTCATTTTGAGTAGGTGAGTAATTACCTATGGGTCTGACACTTCACCATGTGAAAGCTCTTCCAAAAGTAGATGAATGAGTTATTTGAGAAAAATTGGCTATCTGCAATACTTTTAGAGATATTTAGCATTTACTCATTTTGAGTAGGTGAGAAATTAGCTACAGGTCTGACACTTCAAGTGAAAGCTCTCCCAAAAGTAGATCAATGAGTTATTTGAGAAAAATTGGCTATCTGCAATACTTTTACAGATAATTAGCATTTACTCATTTTGAGTAGGTGAGTAATTAGCTACAGGTCTGAAACTTCACCAAGTGAAAGCTCTTCCAAAAGTAGGTGAATGAGTTATTTGAGAAAAATTGGCTATCTGCAATACTTTTAGAGAGAATTCGCATTTACTCATTTTGAGTAGGTGAGTAATTACCTATGGGTCTGACACTTCACCATGTGAAAGCTCTTCCAAAAGTAGATGAATGAGTTATTTGAGAAAAATTGGCTATCTGCAATACTTTTAGAGATAATTAGCATTTACTCATTTTGAGTAGGTGAGTAATTAGCTACGGGTCTGAAACTTCACCAAGTGAAAGCTCTCCCAAAAGTAGATGAATGAGTTATTTGAGAAAAATTGGCTATCTGCAATACTTTTAGAGAGAATTCGCATTTACTCATTTTGAGTAGGTGAGTAATTAGCTATGGGTCTGAAACTTCACCATGTGAAAGCTCTTCCAAAAGTAGATGAATGAGTTATTTGAGAAAAATTGGCTATTTGCAATACTTTTAGAGATAATTCGCATTTACTCATTTTGAGTAGGGAGTAATTAGCTATGGGTCTGAAACTTCACCATGTGAAAGCTCTTCCAAAAGTAAATGAATGAGTTATTTGAGAAAAATTGGCTATCTGCAATACTTTTAGAGATATTTAGCATTTACTCATTTTGAGTAGGTGAGAAATTAGCTACAGGTCTGACACTTCACCAAGTGAAAGCTCTCCCAAAAGTAGATGAATGAGTTATTTGAGAAAAATTGGCTATCTGCAATACTTTTACAGATAATTAGCATTTATTCATTTTGAGTAGGTGAGTAATTAGCTACGGGTCTGAAACTTCACCAAGTGAAAGCTCTTCCAAAATTAGGTGAATGAGTTATTTGAGAAAAATTGGCTATCTGCAATACTTTTAGAGATAATTCGCATTTACTCATTTTGAGTAGGTGAGTAATTAGCTATGGGTCTGAAACTTCACCATGTGAAAGCTCTTCCAAAAGTAGATGAATGAGTTATTTGAGAAAAATTGGCTATCTGCAATACTTTTAGAGATAATTAGCATTTACTCATTTTGAGTAGGTGAGTAATTAGCTACGGGCTGAAACTTCACCAAGTGAAAGCTCTCCCAAAAGTAGATGAATGAGTTATTTGAGAAAAATTGGCTATCTGCAATACTTTTAGAGAGAATTCGCATTTACTCATTTTGAGTAGGTGAGTAGCTATGGGTCTGAAACTTCACCATGCGAAAGCTCTTCCAAAAGTAGATGAATGAGTTATTTGAGAAAAATTGGCTATCTGCAATACTTTTAGAGATAATTCGCATTTACTCATTTTGAGTAGGCGAGTAATTAGCTATGGGTCTGAAACTTCACCATGTGAAAGCTCTTCCAAAAGTAAATGAATGAGTTATTTGAGAAAAATTGGCTATCTGCAATACTTTTCGAGATATTTAGCATTTACTCATTTTGAGTAGGTGAGAAATTAGCTACAGGTCTGACACTTCACCAAGTGAAAGCTCTCCCAAAAGTAGATGAATGAGTTATTTGAGAAAAATTGGCTATCTGCAATACTTTTAGAGATATTTAGCATTTACTCATTTTGAGTAGGTGAGAAATTAGCTACAGGTCTGACACTTCACCAAGTGAAAGCTCTCCCAAAAGTAGGTGAATGAGTTATTTGAGAAAAATTGGCTATCTTCTATACTTTTAGAGATAATTCACATTTACTCATTTTGAGTAGGTGAGAAATTAGCTAGGGGTCTGAAACCTCACTAAGTGAAAGGTCTTCCAAAAGTATATGAATGAGTTATTTGAGAAAAATTGGCTATCTGCAATACTTTTAGACATGATTAGCATTTACTCATTTTGAGTTGGTGAGTAACTAGCTACGCGTCTGAAACTTAACCAAATGAAAGCTCTCCCAAAAGTAGGTGAATGAGTTATTTGAGAAAAATTGGCTACCTGCAATACTTTTAGAGATAATTCGCATTTACTCATTTTGAGGAGGTGAGTAAGTAGGCCAAAGTTCACCAAACCATTTTCCCCTTAGCATAGGATACTCTAGTACTACCCTGTGGTTCAAAAAGTTTGCTCGAAATTTCTCTATCTCTTACAGTTTGAGAGATATTTCTGATTTTTCACATTTTCACTAAAAGTAGCAATAAAGTAGCCATTACTCACTTGTACATTGAGCAACAGTTGTGAAACTTAAATACGTTACAGTTCACAAAAAAGTACATGAACAACATATTTGAGAGAAATTGTGTAGCTGCAATACTTTTGAAGATATAAGCAATTTACTCATTATGGTTATCATTAAAAATTGAAAAAGTAGCTATTACTCACTTAGCTATGGAGATACACTTCCAAATTACTGACCATGTTGTAGCTGTGGAGAAAGTAGCTGAACATCATATTGGAACAAAATTGTGTAGCTGCAATACTTTTGAAGATATAAGCCATTTACTTATTGACAGTTAAAAGTCATATAATTATATTAGGTAAAAGCGCTATTACTCACTCAAAAGTAGGCCAAAGTTCACCAAACCTTTTCCCCCTTAGCAATAGGATACTCTAGTACTACCCTGTGGGTCAAAAATTTGCTCGAAATTGCTCTATATCTTACGGTTTGAGAGATATTTCTGATTTTTCACATTTTCACTAAAAGTAGCAATAAAGTAGCCATTACTCACTTGTACATCGAGCAACAGTTGTGAAACTTAAATATGTTACAGTTCACAAAAAAGTACATGAACAACATATTTGAGAGAAATTGTGTAGCTGCAATACTTTTGAAGATATAAGCCATTTACTCATTATGGTTATCATTAAAAATTGAAAAAGTAGCTATTACTCACTTAGCTATGGAGATACACTTCCAAATTACTGACCATGTTGTAGCTGTGGAGAAAGTAGCTGAACATCATATTGGAACAAAATTGTGTAGCTGCAATACTTTTGAAGATATAAGCCATTTACTCATTGACAGTTATAAGTCATATAATTATATTAGGTAAAAGCGCTATTACTCACTCAAAAGTAGGCCAAAGTTCACCAAACTTTTTCCCCCTTAGCAATAGGATACTCTAGTACTACCCTGTGGGTCAAAAATTTGCTCGAAATTGCTCTATATCTTACAGTTTGAGAGATATTTCTGATTTTTCACATTTTCACTAAAAGTAGCAATAAAGTAGCCATTACTCACTTGTACATTGAGCAACAGTTGTGAAACTTAAATATGTTACAGTTCACAAAAAAGTACATGAACAACATATTTGAGAGAAATTGTGTAGCTGCAATACTTTTGAAGATATAAGCAATTTACTCATTATGGTTATCATTAAAAATTGAAAAAGTAGCTATTACTCACTTAGCTATAGAGATACACTTCCAAACCACTGGCCATGTTGTAGCAGTGGAGAAAGTAGCTGAACAACATATTGGAACAAAATTGTGTAGCTGCAATACTTTTGAAGATATAAGCCATTTACTCATTATGGTTATCATTAAAAACTGAAAAAGTAGCTATTACTCACTTAGCTACGGAGATACACTTCCAAACTACTGACCATGTTGTAGCAGAGGAGAAAGTAGCCGAACAACATATTGGAACAAAATTGTGTAGCTGCAATACTTTTGAAGATATAAGCCATTTACTCATTATGGTTATCATTAAAAATTGAAAAAGTAGCTATTACTCACTTAGCTATGGAGATACACTTGCAAACTACTGACCATGTTGTAGCTGTGGAAAAAGTAGCTGAACAACATATTGGAACAAAATTGTGTAGCTGTAATACTTATGAAGATATAAGCCATTTACTCATTATGGTTATAATTAAAAATTGACAAAGTAGCTATTACTCACTTAGCTATGGAGATACACTTCCAAACTACTGACCATGTTGTAGCTGTGGAGAAAGTAGCTGAACAACATATTATAACAAAATACTGTAAATGCAATAGTTTCAGAGTTATAAGCCATATAATTATATTAGCTAAAATAGCTATTACTCACTCAAAAGTAGGCCAAAGTTCACCAAACCCCAAAAATATTGAAGAGCAAAAAAATTCATTAGGACTTGTGATTTACCAAAAATGTGTAACTGTAGTAGTTTCAGAGAAAACTGCGTGACACACGCACGCACGCACGCACCCACGCACGCACGCACGTACACACGCACATGGTGCAAATTATAATCTCCCTCCGGCGAGCCGGGCGGGAGATAAAAAGCAATAACCATCACAGATGTGTGGAAGATTGCGTATTAGTATTTGAAAACTGGAACTACCAGGAAAGTGAATATGGTTGTTGATGTAAACAAATTTATCGAAAATAAAATTTCAAGTATTTGTGAAACGAAGGAATATTATGTGGAAAAACCAAGCATATTAAGCTGTAAAATCTGACTAAAAATGGTTCCATCCATGCTTTTTCTAAAAATCAATGACATTTTCATGGTTTAACATAGTTGCTAGGTTATATACCCAGTTCTTCAACACATAGTTGAGTCTGTTTTTGAGCACCTGTCACACCCGCTGGAATTTTCCACACTCCAGATTTAGGTTAAGTTCCCTCAGTGCTGAATTCTAAATACTGTGCTTACTTTCATGTTTCTTACTCAATAAAGTGATCACACATTGTGTGTCAGACTAGTTGCTTGTTACTACTACATGCATCCTCTACAAACTGTCTCATTCAGTTAGATAAATAAACTACTGGTGTCATATAAGAAACTGTAGTGCTATGTCGTAAGTGAAAATCAAATCATGAAAAAATATAAACAAAAGCAAAAATATCACAATATATTAAACAAAGATAATTATTATAAAAATTTTGTTTCTCAACTAATTTTACAAAATCTGACATAGTGTTAATCAATATTTTATCATGTTAACAATATTAAACACACGTGAGTTCATAAAAAATGCCTCTAACTTATTTAAATTATATAATGTAAGGTTTGTTTCATAAATATTACAATTTTTTTGATTACTGAAAGGTGTAACACAAATGTGCTAATTTAATGGTGTTTCTAATTTTATAATGTGGGAAAAATGAATTGAAAATATGTTTTAAAAATGTTTGGGAACTGTCCTTTTAATGTACACAAATAATTGTGCATACACACACAGACAGAACCACAAGGAAACAAACAAAAGAAACTGTGCTGTACGAAATCATTGATAAAAATTAAGAAAATAACCATGAAATATTTGCACATTCAAGGAAACTTTTACGCAAAATCTCGGGCCGTTGAAAATTTTACTCTGTCAACCTGAACAATTGTCTTTTTAACATCTTCAGCTACACTTTTCACTTATTTAATTCTGTTATTCAAATACTTTATTTTTCTCAGGATAATATAAAAATGACAAAATGCCCTGACAATAAATGCCTGATAATTAACTTAAAAGTTTCCTGGAAAACCCTTCACTTAAGTAAGTTAACTTAGTGTTTATAAAGTGGCTTCATTCTTTTTTATGTCAGTTCCAAACAAAAAGATTTTACATAAAAAAACAAAAAATAAAATTTTACAAGCGTGTGCAACTTTATTGATTAAAGAAGTTCAATTTAAAATTTAAAAAATAAACAGAAGCCTCTTTATGATGATCTATATATTATGATACAGTGTTAAAAATGTATAAAATACCATCAGCCAGTGCAGGAAAGAACAGCATCAAAGCAGTCAATATAGTCACGCAAAAATCTTGATCTTACGTGGGTTGCCAGGATCGATGAGGGTTTGGTGGAAAATACTCGATGGCGCAAAACAAAACACCTGGAGTGAGAGAGTGGTATTCAGAAGTACTCAATGATGGAGGTAAATATGCAAGGAGGACGTTTACTGCACACTGATTACATGTCATAGGGGTTAAACGCCATGTTTTGGTCCTCTCTAAAGGTTTTACTAAACTGTCAATCAAAATTGCAATTTATAAAATTAAGTTAAATTCTACTTCATTGGATAAAATTTCCTTTAATATAGTAAAACAAAAACAGATCAAAATTTAGGATAAGATACTATAGTTTTCATTTTCCGATCACCTTTTAGCCTGTAAAATTTGAAACTTTTCATCTCTTTGGTAAATAATTCCACAAAGTTTAAGTAAATATGAAATCAGAAAATCATTTTCCAGATGTAATTTTCCAATTTTGTCTGAAGATACAAGTTCCGAAACCTAAAATATTGGGATGAAAGAACAAGAGACTGAAATAATGAAAAAAAACACTGTGAAACTATTTGTGAAAAAAATGCAAACATCTGTTGTGCAAAGTTGTATATTATATATATTGCATATTTATATTATTTACAGTAAGATTCAATGTACATTGACAAAAGGCATATGATACAGTCATAAAGTACAATTTGTACATGAGATTAATATTTTTTTTTTATCAAAATACACCTGTCATTCATTAAAATGCAAATACTGTATGTCACTTAATTAGTTCACATAACTACAGAAATAATCAACTCATGAGGTTGTGAAATTAGACGACTGAAAGAATAACTTGAACCAAAATAGAGTTTTGCCCCTCTGACAAAAGGTATCAGTAAAATAGCCACAGTCAGAACAGTGAGATTTTTGGAAAAAATGTGAAAATACATAGCTAAACATCTGTGAAACCAAAAGTATATTCAGATCTATGAAAAACACACAAAACTAAAGGTTACTCTGGAAACAATTTCCATACTATATAAAAATAAAAAAACCCCTGAGATATAGTCAAGTCATCAGGGGAATGAAACTGTTAATTTATATGCAAGAACATTATTAGTAAATATAAGAACCACACTGTTTTATACCAATAACTATGAAAGGATAAAACATGGAAACTTACAAATATGTTTACATTCAAGAGTAAATTGATAATACTGCAAAAAACAAGAACATTTAGGTGTGAAAATAATACACTCAAATACAAGGGAAAGTTGTAAAAGGAAAACACCACTCTCTTATTGCAGTTATTATCGCTTGTTTGTGTGTTGATTAAAAATACACATTACAAAGTACAAGAAATATATCTGTGAAGAAAGATTTTGGAAATTCAATATTTCAATAGACCATTTACAAATATACCAGTAGTTACACAAGAAAACATATCGCCCCAAAATAAGAAACTGAGAAACTTTAATGTTTATTTATATTACCGGTAATTTGTTTATCACAAACCTATTATGTGTTTCCGTTTCTTTGGTAACCTTTGCATCAGGCAATAACTTGCAGAATTCTACAGTCCGTATTGTATGGATTTTTGTTTAATTATGATCATAACCTGGAGTGAGTATTTATCTATTGGCAAACTTATTGAAACCATGTTGATTTTTCTTAATATTCAGTAGCAGTGAAGTAGCAGAGAAAACGTTAAGTGAAAATGCTTAATTCTCAAACAATTAAAATGACACTTTATCATGGGTATATATCTATAGTTTCAGTTTATCACAGTTTTTCCTTGTGGCTACTTACCAGTAAGTTTTACCTTATGATGAGAATATATGAGTATATTTTCACATTACCATGGATCCTATTGGTATAATTTGTACCTTATCACGGATCCTTATCAGTAGGGCTTTACCTGACCATGACTTCTTACTGGTATTGCTTTATGTTATCATGGATACTTATCGCTCTAATTTTACCTTATCAGTAGGCAACAGTGGGAAGTCGTCGGGTGGGTTGGTAATGACGTATCTCTTGGAGGATGGACGCTGGGGTGTGGAGGTTGTATCACGGAAACGGTACAGCCCAATACACAGGATACCGTAGTTTCTTAATGCAAATGCAAAGAGCTCACCATACTTGCCACTCTCCTGCAATTATAATGCACAGTCAAGTTGAGACAACAGGATTTCAAACAGTGTCTCCCTGAAATAATATTAGGTAAAATAACTTAAGCTCATGTTCTGATTAACTTGAACAAAAGGATGTGGTTATGTGAGGCTATAAGAGGAACTTTGCCATAAATAGTACCAAGTTTTTAGTCGCATTGGTCCTATAGGATGTTTTACTGATAAACTGTCTATACTACTTCAGGAAAATTCATGGTAATTTAATAGGTGTTCACTCACCCCAAATTGAGCAAAAGGACCATCATATAAGGCCACCTGAGCAACACGACACCTGTCCCTGTTGGCGGTGGTGTCCTGAAGGTCATAACCTCCTCGCATCCCCACCCCCTCAGCAAGGATTTGTTCCAACTCAGGGGTAGCTCCACCAGTGATAAGAGTTCGGATCAGGGTGAGGGCGTTGTCGTTAAAGTATGTCTGTGTGAGAAGGAATATGCATATAAATGAAGTGACTCTACAAACACACATAATTACATCTTTAATACATCTGCATCCCATCAGCTAGACTGCTTATACTCATGGATGGCGTCAGTGGTGCTGACTGCACTGGATAAGAGCCAGGCCATTGCCATGTCAAAGCATATGGGAGAAAAATAGTGAGTGCCTGTGGAAATATATACACAATCCTCTTCAGTTCTACTCTGTCTCTATGGATGACTTGTGTATCGATCAGGATTTTATCATTTTAAAGTATGTCTTGTGAAAACAATAACCATTGTTGTTAAAGTATGTGTGAAGAAGAAGTGTATTAAATAACCTTCATTTCAGGTGTGGTTTCCCCCAGTGATTACTCTATGGCTATTTGATGCCACAAAACATTGCTACTTTGATGACTGTTTGATACTTCAGACAATCAAGGTTGAATTGAAAGTTAAATAACTCACACAAAATCTATGTTATGCATTACAGTACTGCATTACTCTATGTTATGCATTACAGTACTGAACACATTAGGTTTACTCCAGGTCCAACTCAATAGACACATACACTTGTACCTTGTGGCACCCTAATTTATTACATGGTAAGCATTTAGCGCCTAACTGGTAGTATATAGACTAAACCAATTTCAGTTCATAAGTGTTACGGCATAATAAAAATAGGTACCGATATAAAACACTTGCAGTTTATGGCATTTACAGCTATCACACAGTAACTAGTGATAAATAGAGCAGAATACTTGCAGTTTCTGCCACTATGAAGTCCTGTAAGGTAATGATTTCGCACTTACAAGGTAACTGGATAGACCTGAACACTTACAGTACTCATGAGGGAGTCTAGTACAGAGACAGCAAAGGCAGTACCACATGCAAAGGGTTGTGTCATGTAGAGCTCAGTGTCTGGGTCATCATCATCATCTTGGTCCAAAAACTGCACATTGGCGTCATTACCTGTGTCAAAGGAGACATATTCCGAGCAAGTGGAAATGTTTACCTTTCCTTTTACCTACTTCAGCTAATAACCTTGGATAGGGAAATTTATTTCCTGGTAAAACCTTAAATCTTTGTTACTCTGTCAAATACAAACCAACCATTAATGATGATTAATTGTATTAAAATTTATTCAAATTTGAAATTTAATACAATATTTTTCCGGCTAAACATTTCTTTACACTTGTGGGTATGAGTCTAGTACACAAATTGAACACAGCAGGAAAATATCAGTCAAAGTACGATGCCACCAACAAAATATTGGGGCAAGATTACCAATATATCACCAGATAATTTGTTGAAACAGGAGTCGGGAAACTCTGTTTTATTCGTCTTGCCAGATAATTTGTTGAAACCAGACAACGAAGCGAGAATGAGGAAAATCCATTTTATTAGAATTCTAACAAGTTAATTGTATAACTGTATCGCAAGAGTTGCAATAAAGAGAATAAAAGACCCCAAGCCATAACAGCAATGATGGTAGGGTGTTAGCTTGAAGGGCAAGAGGAAAGTGTAATGGGATGTGGGAGAGTGGGGTTTATTTGATAAATATGACACTGAATTGCCTCATTGCTTAAAACATTAACTGAAGGAGGTTTACGGGAGTGTGGGAATAAAATTTACTCTTAGTTTGTGTGCCAACGGACTAGATGCTAATACCAGCCGGAAGCCCCAACACCGGCCTTATAGATGCATGAAGCATTTGATTTTTTTTGTCAAAGAATGAAGAAAGGTGATTTACAGGGTCATTCCACACAAAATATATGCAGCGGGAAAATATAACTATGAGCCTTGCACATAATGTTGCCATAATCTGTAGAACAAGAAAATATTAAATTCAGCTGTATGTGTGATGACATGATATCTGCATCCTTAGTCAACAAAGAGAACTTCCATACAAACAAGGATTTAGTCTCTGCTTGAATAAAATGTTCCAAACATTTACATGGAATCAATACATTCCATGATACTGACATTTTAATGTGGGGGGTGTATAATTTATTTATATCTTATGTAATTTTAAATGAATACAAAAACACCTGTTTAATATATTAGTGCAGAATGCAATTAGTTCATCATTTAATCACTAACAACCATGGCTTTTTCAAGAAACAAACCAAAGAATCATTTTAAAAGACTTGCCTCCAATCACCACAAGGATCTCACCGCTGATGGAAGATGTAACTGGTTTTTGGCCTCTTTCTGACCAATGGACTACCTCTTCTTTGGAAATTACTGCTTCAATTTCCAGATATATAGAAATTACCAATCAAATGAATTACACATGGCGGGGACTTACCTAATTCTGTGATCATTGGTATATCAGAGCCGGAGTGCACTCCTCTTTTTGTAGGTTTTTGTATGGTCGCCAAGTCTCCCATTGGACTGAAGCCTGGAGGTAGGAACCCTGAAAGAAACGAAAGAGGCAAAAATCTTAGGTAATAAACTCTGTATAAAGGTCCACCTCATTTATTGTTGATATAGAAGGTTCTAGTCAAACAGAGTCTCTTCTATTTACAAACAATCAATAGCTCAGTACCTTGTTGACCTTGAGCAGCAGCCTCCAGCAAGCCGTAGGTGTCATCAAAGGTCATGGCCTTGATGTTGAGTGAGCACAAGATGGCCTCCTTGTCCACTAGGTTGCTGTCATCTGTGTTGCCTTTGCGGGCAGACAGGATCACACACATATCACAAAGGTTTATATTTACAGCTCGCAAGTTGGCTCGGTTCAGTGGAGAGCCCTGGAACAACAAAGACAGGTGAGGTATTTCTTATTGCACACTGACAATGGCAAAGGAATAGCAGGTATAAAGTAATGGAATACAAGGGAAGAGAGTTACAAATCAAATGGTGCAATATACTAGAGCAGATTTACAACTGTGGACACAAATATATATGGACATAAACTTAAATGGCCTTCAGAGATTTTCAAATCCAAGTGGTATACAGAAACATTGTAACGTTATTTATTAAAGGTGTGCATATCACTTTATAGCAAGTATACAGCATTTTATGTTGTTGGAGTTTGGTACATTTTTTTAATACATTTAGACACCTCAAACTCTAAATCTATTAGAAGCTTTTATCATTTAAATTTCCTGATTTTTTTTCTGTTTTTTAACAGTAGTCTGCCTCCAAAAGTATATTCGTTAAGAGATTAATCAGGATCCTTGACCTGTACGTGAAACATATTTTTAAAATCACAGGATTGCAGCTTTTCTTTCAAAATTACACTGCCCTGCCACTGAAGTTTGTCACCCAGTAAAGTCTGTCACTTGCATTTTTCAATCAAGTTTTTAGTCTTCCATAACATATTACTGTTGATAGTATTTATTCCATTTCTTTTAACTCTAAATCTTGCCTGTCCTCACGAGTGTCCGTGGGAGGTAACAGAGGACATTACCATTACAGAAACATGAGGACCCTAAAGTTTACCTCTAGCACACTGATCTTAGGGAAGTTACAGAGGTTCCTGTACTCTTTACGTATATAGTCTTTATTTCCCACCACGACCACATGTTTGAGTTCACTGTAGTGGAAGTTACTCGCCCTCAGAGGCATGATCAGGTTGCGCAGGCCAATCAGAGGGGAGTGGGCATCAGCAAAAAGGCACACCACCACATGATTTCGCATCACTTCCATGGGAGGCTGATTCTTCTCCTAAAGGAAGATGTTACTTCCCATTATTCTTACAATACAAACAATCTGTGTCCAAAGGAAGCATATTTCTCAGATCAAGATATTTTTATTATCAATCAGTAGTCCTTCTTCTCAAATAAAGGACATAAATATTTAAAATGTTTAATACATAGTTGCTATACCTTTTTTACTTTGGTAAAATTAATAAAAGGAATGACACAGATGATGTGCATGATTATTACATCGTATTATTGGTGTAAAACCAGCAAAGAAAGACACATATCTCAGTGAAAGCAGTTTTCATCATCAGTCAGTGGTTATTTTCTTGTTTGATGTTTGAATGTTACATATATTCTATTAAGTATCAAGTTACCAAAGGAAACATTTATTACAGATATTAAACTTTGCACTCCACAATCAATTAGTTGTTCCTCAAAATCGAGGTAAATTTTAATGTCACCTTAATCAGTTTTGTAGGACAACCAAGTGATTCAAAGTCAAACCTGTTGCCCATAAGTGATGTTGTTGCTATACTTTAGGACATAAGAGCTGGGTAAAGCATGTGGAAATCTAATACATTTTCGAAATACTATACTATTTACATTAACAAATAGGCTACTTCTCCTGTAATTAAAGATGTGTATACTTAATATATTGCAGAATTCCATACACAACAAGATTTATTCAACTGTTGAGATAAAAAGTTTTAGAAAACTGTCATTAGATACTAAACCAAAACATGAGTAAACCTATAACACCCATATGATACTGAAGCTATGAAATCTTTATAAACTTACCACAAGGTTGGTCTCAAACTTCTGTGGGGGACACCAGTGAAACATGCCTGTGGAGTCAAACATGGTCCTCTCCCCCTCCCCCACCATGGTCACAGTTTGACTCCCCTCAGTATGAGGGGGTGGGGGCAGAGGCTCGGGTGCTGACCCCTGTGTTGGGCTGGATGGACGACTGTAAAAAAGAGAGACAGTAACATGCACTCAAGACTCTTCAAGTAGACCCCAGATGACTGTGGACTACACAATTATGAAAAAAAATTGTTTCAAAGAACTAGAAATACACTCAGATTTATCCAGGCATCATTAGATTCCAAGAGGCTAATCAACTATGTGAAAAGGGTTATCAATGTCCTCTGAGATATGACCTAACCGAGTTCATGTGTCCCTCAGAGATATACCTAGCAAGGATTGAAAAGCCAAAAATAGCTTCAATAGCACAAAACACCCATGTTTTGAAAGCGGAAGCAAAAAATGGCACACCCCTTGTTTACAATAGGGCCAATCTTATATTTAAATATTTACACAATGTACAGTTATTTAATTTTGGGTCTAAAATTTGACTTTTCAAATATAAAGCCATAAAGTCAAAACTTAGAAGTTAACGGGAGCTATCTGGAAGCCTTCACCATGATTCCTGTTCTGAACTCCCTCTTTGGAAGATTTATTTATAAAACAATGTTAATACAGAGGTTTTGAATCCTTACAAATTTAAAAAATATCAATGAAAGAGATTTAAACAAATTATTTTACATCTAAATAAAATCTGAACAAGATGAACATAACTTTGGAAAACTATGGAAAAAGAACTGAATTTTATGCTGTAAGTATTGGGGTATACAGAAATCCCAATAGTTTATGTTGAGAGATTTTATGTGCATTTGTATTTATATTCACTGCAATATATCCATGTACTACAGGACTCAAAGCGCTATGTGACCCATTCGACTACACAAGTACAGTCCAACTCTCAAGTTACTGACACTCCCCTAACTGAAAGACAGAGGCTCAAGGATGACCATTTATCAACGTCCTTGAGGTTCTTTAACCTGCCACTAGGGATAGCACCCAATGACAGAGGACCGCCATTTTAAGTGGTAATCTGTGCCAAAATGTATCTGCCTGTATCTGCGATTGAACCCACGTCCTCTATGTTCCTAGGTGAGTGTGTTGCCCACTAGATGAATCTGAGAGAAACCTGACACATGAACAATGACAATGTATAGCAGAGGGTACTGAAGAAGAATTCTTGTACCTGGAATTCTGTTTGATGTGGAAGTAATTCTTTATTAATGAGGTTCTTCCATTAAAATTTGGCCCTGTTATAGGATTGACTAAAGATCATGTTCCATGAAATTTAACCTAACAGGCTTAAACCCTATAGTACAGGAAATCTGCAACAGTGGTATATAATAAATACCGTGGGAAATACTCAGGATATTTTTAGCAGCTTCCAGGTACAGTTGTAATTTTACACTTTAACAATTCACACATTGAAGCAAGCCTTGTGGTACTTAGCATCACATTGGTAAAGTTGCGTTTTACAAAATCGCCTCTGGCAGCCATGTTTTCTAAATAAATTTTGCCCAAAATCAATAGGCTTCCTCCCATGAGTAATATCAATGACTGTACAAAGTTTGAAGAGAATCAGTCAAAGCTATCTGGACTTAGAGTGCACACAAGCTTTAAAACTGGGTGGCGGCCATCTTGGAAACAAG
This sequence comes from Sabellastarte sp. h YS-2021, assembly GCA_964017235.1. Lineage (NCBI taxonomy): Eukaryota > Metazoa > Annelida > Polychaeta > Sabellida > Sabellidae > Sabellastarte > Sabellastarte sp. h YS-2021. Next base: position 79,600,283 of record OZ024931.1, on the reverse strand, counting down.
ATTGCGGATGTAAAAATGTTTTTTTCAAAAAAATGTCTCCTTTGACCCTGAACCTAACACAGAAAACCTGAAGATGATATCTATCAGATGTCCTAAATAGGATGGATGTTTATGATTATAGTTATAATCCACCATTAAGCTCTAACTGCTGGAATCAGAGAGGTCACATGTTACACACTCTGCCATGATGCTGACTGTGTAATTGGGATTGGCCATAAGGCAAATTAATGATAAGGGTATCAGATTTTCAGGGCACACAAAATTTCTGAACTGCAATAGGGGGACTCGTAGTAAAAAGTTGTAAAGAAGAGGGATAATTAGCCTATAGTCCATCCTATAATATAAAAGATTCATGAGCGATGGAGAAGCTATTTTTTAATCAAAGACAAACCCCAGTACACTGAAGAATTACAGGATAACTTCCAAAGGATTATAGTCTGACATTTTGCTTGAATATGGATTTCATTATCAAATAGATCCATCAGATGATAACGTGATTTGTAAAGAATACTGGTAATAAGTAGTACAAAAACAACATGACCATCTGTTGTTCACAAACTAATCACCCCACTGACTGACTGACTCCCCTCAAGTGATAATCATCTATCATCTACAAGTCCTGGTTTTATATATTTCAAACTGATCACTTTCTATAAACTCTATTTGGCTTGGGGTATCCAAAAAGAACCCAAATCAGGTGTTTTGGGAAATAAAAAACACAAAAAAAGGACTGTTTGGTAAAAACTAACATTGAGTATCATAAAACAGATGTAGAGCAAAAAATATAAAGTTCTCTACAAGTATGATGAATTTGCCACTGAGGAAAACCCCTACTGTATTCCTTGACTTGTGGGCAAGTCTTGAAACACCTGTGAGTTTTGGAATGGTATTAGGCCTCTATTATGTCTTGATGCAAAACTGGCACAAATTTGGATCATTTTATGGAGTGCCCCCAGTGGTAAGCCTCATATACTGTAGTAAATTTGACATTTTGTTTGTGCAAAATCAAAAGATAATTACTGAACTAAGTAATTTTCTATATAAGTAGTAAAAGTGGGAGATACATAATCTAATATAATTAAAAATATGTTGCAAAATAAGTAAATTTTTTATATGAATACTATCGATGCTGCAGGAAAAAACTGTCATCTTCAAATGATGTCAATCTACTAAGAATATTAATAAATTGTACCTCTTGATCCAATCAAATATCATCATTTTCCTGTTCTGCTGAAAACTTAGCTTCAATGGTTTGTTGAGATAACAGTTTATCCAATAATTAGGTAATGAACTGGTGAAAATTTTCATTTAAGTTCCGAATTACTTAACAACAGAGATTTTCATCTGCAGACTTTAGATTTTATACATCTATTAGGGCCATGAATAAGACAATTACGCTAGGATGATTACCTGATATGTGCTAATTCTTTTAGCAAATAAATCAGTTCTAATACAGAGCAACCATCTCATAGGTTGTGTTAATTATGTGTCACCATGACAAACTATTATATACTTCTCATTACAATACACAGAAAATTCAGCTGAAAGTAGTGTTCATATAAAACTAAGTGAGTTTTCATACTTGGCAGAATTTTGAGGTTTAGCAGCCACGTCAACCATGCCTTTTAAGCTGGAACTATAAAGAAAAAAGAAGCATGTGAGCTTTATATACAGCAGAAATAAACCAAAATGTGTCATAGACATAAACAAACCCAGAGCCATGCTGCTACTATACAGGCTCACCGGACTTTAATATAAATCCTTGGCTAATTAAGAAATATACAGAAATGGCTGTAAACACCAGCTCTGTTGTCATGTTGGGGATAATTCTTATTACTGTCTCACAATATGCTTATAAAGTTGTTAAAAGTTACTTTTGAAAAGAAGTTAAAAGATTTGAAAGTATGGGCAAATAGCCTATTGATAATTTTGAGACATCACCAGTTAAACTGTGCCTAATGTACCCAGATGGATTTAGCTTCTGTCTTTTATAATTTCAGCAAATATATGTACCGGGGAATATATGCATTGAGTTCTCAGGGATATTACAACTCTAAGAATAATAAATCAGACTAAGTACTTATAAATAAATAGACCCAAATGTTACAGCATTGCTGACATTGGTTTTAAGTGACAGAAGTAGATACCAAATATGCCCGAGTCATATCAAGGTCAAGGTGTCAGCAAGGTCACCACTGTCCCTGCATATTTATATATTTTGCCAAAGACACTGTGAAATGGAAACCATTCAAGGTCAACATCAAAGGATATATGCAAAGGTGTTATCAATAAGCCTGAACAAGATACTAAGCCCAGTAAGAGTATAAAATACCATAACCCAAACAGCAAACCATGGCTTTAGGTTAAAACAGCAAAAGTTATGAAGCATACACTAATCCATTCTTGGTAAAACCTCACTTGATTTCTTTAAATTTGCATAGGTATTACACACTTGAGATCCAATTTGTTGATTGTGAGTTGAAATAAATTTGCAAATTTAATAAGTAAATTAAATTTTTAGTTAATATCCTACCCAATGGACAATATGTATAATGGTCGGTGTCGACGGGCCCCGCCAACGCCAGAAAAAAAAAATTTCTGCGAAAAGCACTGACAGGCTTCATAGTAGTGTGCATTTGCCAGGTGGCACGTCATACCACATTCCTGTCCAGACAACATGATGTCATAGTATCTTTTTTCATTGGCACGTTTAGTGTGCAGACGGATTTTGAAGAAATCTCAAGTTTACAAATATGTCTACTATTTTACAAAAGAATATGAGTAGTTGGACTAATTTATATGACTGTATAAGAGCACATTTTGTCTTCTTCTGTTCCCCAGCATTGCAAATCATGTAGATATATCAAAGTGAACTTTGACCCGAGGTTTGTGATGTTTTTCTTGAGGAAGGCAACAGTATAAAATGTATAGGGATTCTGCTTCTGAATTATATTTTTAACATATCCAACAGAAGAAACATGCTGCATCAATAAGCATTCTTACAGAAGTTTAGTTAAGTACATAAAGTGCAAAAGTCACATAAGGTTGTACTTAGAATGGATATATATTTACAAAATAATTACAAGATAAGTTGTGCAAAAATTGTTTGAGTAAAAAATATACTAAACTAATTGAAGCAACTATTTTTCAAAGTAAATTTTAAGTGCAATATATAATGTCATTGTCACAGATGAGCGAATAATGAGACATAAACATTTTGAGTATACATATTACTAACAAATGGAAATATATTTCAGTATTTTTACAAAATGTTAAAAATAGCAGAGATGCCCGTACCCCACAGCCTGGGGAAATATTTTTCAACACCATGAGATATAGAAGTAGTGAAACAGTACACAGATTGGGATACTTTCAGAGCACTGCATGTAAAGATTAAGTATTAAAACAAGACAAAATTCAGTAAACTAAAAGTTATGAAGCTGTAAAATTTCTTAACTGGAGAACAGCTGTCAATGAAAATTATTACAATTATGTATGGTCGAATTATGGTTTGAATGTTTTGAATATTACCCATACATATAGATGTGGCAATACATGCTTACATGTGGAGTTGGGGCAAAACCTGTGACTCACTTGATGCAATACCATCTGTTACAATGGGAAGTTGCAAAAGTAAAACCCTTAAAATGAATTCTCCTATGACTTTAACAGTGCTTAAAAGACACCCAAAGGTGCAACAACCAAGATTCAAGTAAAAAGATATGAGAGATATAAGAGAGATAAAATAGTATCACATATCCCTGTAGAGAGATAAAATAGCATCAGATATGCAAGAGGGTCAAATCCAGGTCACACCATGATGTTGCACACCTATAACCCCGACCAATGTCCCTACCAAATATCAACTTCCTACATCTTATGGTTTCCGAAATATAGCCCGGACAATATTTTATAGGTCAAGGTCACTACGGCAAGGTCAAAGGTCAAATCATGGTCACACCATGACGCTGCACACCTACACACCCTAACTAATGTCCCTACCAAGTATCAACTTCCTACACCTTACGGTTTCTGAGATACAGGCCGGACAAACTTTTTCCCGCTGCCCACCCACCCAGACACCATGGGTGAAAACAATACCCCGACAGCCCTTAAGGGCTGTGGGGTAAAAAGCATGACTGTGCAGAAACTAAGTATACAGTGAATATAATAGTACAAAAGAAACAGATGGACTGAATAATAGAGCTTTATTGTAAAGCTACACTTGTAAAGAACATGTTATGCAAATTATATTACAATAAAATATATACACCCAATGTTTTATTCAAAGCCCAGGAGCTTAAAACTTGTTAGTAAAATTTAGTCATCACAAGACAAATAGTCTTCTGAAAGAGCTGCTTTAATTAAAGGGCTGAAAATGCTTCTAAGATGAAATAACAAGTAAAAGTCTTGAAATGAGAAATTACACAAATTGTTTGGTATGTTTTTAAAATTCTGAAAACATGTGGTGAAAATACTTTTACATAACATACTAATACTAAAATATCACACAAGTTTTAAGGTATAAAAATAAACCATAATCACATGTTAATGTGTTTAAAGATATATAATTACTATTGACAAATATCATGCAGTGGACTCAGTAACAAGGAGGTTAAAGGTAAATGTTGTTAAATTCTACAAAGATAAGTAACACAAAGATAACTACACCCAACTGAACAGTATAAAGCTCAAGATTTTATGAACAGTTGACTCTCAGATATATCACTTGTATTTGTATCAGATTATTTATTACTCAATCCATCTTGGTCAGTCTTGAAATCTTCAAAGGGATCCAGGCTGGATATTATAAATCATGCAAATCACCAGGGGGCATCGGGAAGATTCTATTAAGACATCCTTTTTTATCTTTTGGGATTGTATACAAAAATTTTTCAATTTTATAATGATCTTTTTCATCGTATAGCCAATTGTGGCCATCATTTTCCTATTGCAAGCATCACAGGGTAATCGTATACTTTATTATGACTTTGCGATCCCATTGTAAACCCAATTGTCAGGCTATTGCACTGGTTGCAAACCCTGCAATCTAATCTGGAAGTGGATTACAAACCTATCACAAACCTTTTCTGCTACCACCCTGCACTGAATTGTAGAGGAAACAGGGGATTCAAGGAAATTTTACTGGCAAGTGTATTGTAATTTTTTCACAGGACTTTCACATTATTGAAGCTTGCCTCTTTTCTGTGAACTGTACAAATGGTTGTAATTTACTTTGTGTCAAATTTTTTATTAATTGTTATGCTGTACCATGTCACATAATTATTACTCACAGTAAACTTGTGATAGATTGAGTAATGTGATAACCTGTTGTAGTCCAGTGTGTATTACTTATGACTTGTACATGTGTGATAGATTTAGTTGTATTTTATACTTATACCTCTTTTGTATCATAATAAAATATTGTATCCTCAGTCTGATTTATTAATTGGTTGGGGATCTTGGGGATTGAAGGAAATTTTGAATCGAGCTAGGTTTACAATCAGATCACCAAAATGGAACAGCCCCATAAATTGCCATAATAAGTAACCATGATATTGTGTGGTCAAAAGATCTATCTAATCATAGTGTTATAGCAATAGACCTCTGCTCTAGCAGAAATATAACAATTATTGCTCAAAATTCATAATGTCGCTGAATGAAAAGGTGAAAAAGACCTGGTGAAATGGTAGAAAAGATTTTATATGGCAGGCCCTACAGATAGTATCTATAGAGTTATAACAAGAATAAACTCACATCATACTATATTGTACACTTATATTTAGATGAAGCGTTGTTACAAATAAATATATTGAGCAACTGTCAATTGTATTAGTTGTAAATTATATTCCCTGAATAATAAATGTTTATTCTACTACTGTATTTAATCTTGAGCATAGAGTGAACGCTCTCTGATATCACGGGTACAAGAACCTTTAACAAGTACTTTACAGGTCAAAACTATCTTTACATACATTTTGGTTCAAGTAAAATTCATATGAACAATATAATTTTCTTGACATAATATATTATGTCAAACAGGGCAATGCTTTCAAGTAGTTTAATTTAAATTCCAAAAGACTGAAATATTTATTATAAAATGCAAAAGTACATTAAAGAGATTTTCCTAAAACACTGTTTAAAATGCTAGATGGAATCATACAAAAATTCAATCAACCTCAAAGTCAAAGAATTAGGGTTAATGTATCGTGGAATATATTCAATAAGTTTTTATTCAACTGAAAAGGGTCATGCCAGTAAGATATCTACCGAACAGGCGTGGTAACAGCCACAGACACAGCAGGCCCCAAGCTGGAAAGCGAACCAATGAAAATGCCTCACTAATCCAGATAAAACTAATTCAAATTTTTAAAAAAAATCAGTTATAAAATACAAACAAGCTTAACAAAAATCATATAGTCTGCAACTCAAATATTAATCATTTTTTTTCAAAAAATGATGAATTAAGTACGAGAGTAGTATTGTGAAACAAACTAAAACTTATGTCCAAGTAAGTTGGTGCATTAAATATTTGCCACAATAGACAAAAAATGTGACACTTTGTAAAAGCTAAAGCTAAACCATTAATACATTTTATAAGCAAAATTTGTTATGTTTCATAAACAAGATGTGTAAGAAACTTACAACAATTTTGGTGTTAAATTGAAAAATTTTGTTGTAATTTTAATTTTTATTAGATAAATACTTACCATTTCCTGACCATTGCTATATGTTGGTGCCATCCAACTCACTGGCCAACGTTGAGAAACGTTTTAAGAAACCTTAAGAGGCCAGTGAGTGAGTGTGAACTAGCATGTCCCCCTAGTGGTCATGTGACCACGCTAGTAAACAACCTTCATTACTTTTGTTGCAGAAAATACTCCCCTAGTACTGAATCTGCGGGGAGGTAGGGGGGGACTATCCTGGTCAGGAAATGGTAAGTATTTATCTAATAAAAATTAAAATTACAACAACATTTTTCAATTTTATTGCGAAAAATACACTTACCATTTCCTGACCATTGCTGAATGCAGCCTTCATGGAAGGAGAGCAGTACTAGAATTTAAAGACCCAGTACACCACTCTGCACAGCAATCATACACAGCACAAACCTATAGGCATTCAGATCCAAACTAACCTCCCAGATGAGGCAGTGGAACTGTTGAGCACTACAAAACAACACAGCCTTGTTGCTGTTGTTGTTGCTGTTGTAGGAAGGAAGTAATCATAACAGAGACTCACTACCTAGCCTACAACTAAAACATTATGAGAAGTTTACATTGAAATTTACATGCATACCACAACATATAAACTTCCAACAGTCACCACATACCATACAGATCCCCTAAATCATAGTATGTAGTTGAAGTTCTCACAAACTGACAGTCATTGTCACAGTTGAATGCTGTATCTAGACAAACATCCAACACCCACACAGGTGACACAAATATTGGAAGTGTCATCAGCATATTGTGTAATTCCAAGCCTGAATGAAGTCAACAATTCTGCCTAATAAAAAGACAGATAGTATGACAGACATACAGATGCAAATGTATACTAAAGTATCAAAATAAGTATCACACATATACTTATAAGATAACAAACTGTAGGACACAATGTCAAAGTCTGACCACAAGCAAACCAAGCAGGTGAGACTGAAAATTGGTGAAAAAGTTATGGTTTCCAGTAACTGGCATCTGAAAATTCATATACAGAAACACTATCCTAAAACCCAAAGATTCTTGCTTTGACTCGCTGCTGTTGAGAGTCAGAATTTGACTTCTCCTCAGTCAAAATGCTAGTCTGCCTACAGCAAGAAAAGATAGTTGACCTGAAAATATCTGCTGTAAAGCCTTCTTAACTAGGCACAGACAAGACATAATAATTCCTCATTGAATCCTTAGTCCCAAGTAAAAGTATTTCAAAACCTCACAAGACAAAGAGATCTATCTTGAGTAAAACTGCTGTCCCAGTGATTGAGCTGGCATATCGACCGGCTTAACTGAAGTAGGCCCATCCGAAGCCAACTGAATCTTGGCTAATAAATGGCCAGAGCCACTTGTGAGCAATACTTATTCAAAGTAAGGGAAGACAAAGCCAACGAGAATACCCTTCTTCCTTTGCCTAATGCCAAAGTCAAAAGAAAGACTGTCTTGAAAGTTAATAACCTCCAAGAAATCTTCCCCAAAGGCTCAAAAGGCTGTCTGGTGAGACCAAACAAGACCAGAGACAAAAGGAAAAGAAGGCTTAACCTATTGGCTACTGGATTGTCTCTATAGAAATATGTCAACAATCTATACAGCTGAAGAGTTCTAGAGACTTATTTCCCTTCAAGGAAAGCAATCTACCATTGTTATTCTGTAACCAGCAATAGTAGATGGCTTAAGATTCCTTTCCTTAAAGAAATAATTAAGGAAATTTGCTACATCTAGAAAAGTAGTATCTGAGAAGTTCACCACCAAGAAGCCTCAGATGTGCATAGATTTACCAGGTCCCACAACCAAGAACATCCACCATGACCATCATGATTCAATCATGATGAATCTGCAACTGAAGGTGGTCATCTTCTAAATCACCTGAAGAATCTTGGCTATCCTGGTGCAATCATGATGATTCTGCACCTGTAGGTGATCATCTTGAGTCACCTGAGGAATGAGAGCCACTGGAACAAACACAAAGCTGTCCAGATCCTCCCAAGAAATGAGAATGGACCTGTTCCCCAAGCCCCACAGTCTAAGAAAGGAAACACATACACTGGAAGCTTAAGATTCAGGTTGTTGGATACCAATGGCATAATGATTGAACTCACCAGCAAGGGAAGCCTTAAAAGGAACCTTTGTGGAACAGATCCACCAGATCCCAAAAATAAGACATCCCTAGCCACTCTGATGCCATCCAGAGGATTCTGCACCTAAATCTTGGAGTAGCCCTTCTTACTAGGTACAAAAAGAATTTTCTTGCCTTTCCTGAGATCTTTGACTTATCCAGATAACCTCTCAAGGCTCTCCCTGGACAAAGAAACCTATCTTGACCAAAGCAAGATCTAAAGAAGGTTCCAAAGCAGGAATGACTACAGGTTGCAAACCAAAGAAGCCTTAGAAGCCAAATGATTCACCTGCATCACCTGAAGAATCAAGGTCACAGGACCAAACAAACTGTCCAGTCCATCCCAAAAAAAGTTGAAAAAGACAAGCTTGTGGTTCAAACTAGTTGCAAAACAAACCCATCATTGGTGATTGTAATCAAAGACAGATTTGATTGAACACCTGAATCAGAATAGAAGATTCAAAAGTCATCCAAAACACATTCAATTTGAATCATCTTGACTTTCATGAACAAAGAATTTGTTGGAATATTTGTATACCCTGGGAAGTGATATGCCTGAATCTGAACCCATGGCATTCATCCAAGGAATGATTCTTCAGATAAGGAAACACATTCCTGAAAGTGGGTACCTCCCTACCTGTTCAGATAGGAAACCACTGAAGAAATATCTCGGGAAATCAACAGATTCAGAATCCGAATCAGACCTCCAAATGATTCTAAAGGTAGTAGCCCTGTTAATGTGGAGTCTTGAGCCCTCATGATACAACAGACCAATGGCTGTTTGATGCCATAATTGTGCATCCCAACCGTTAAAGAAAAGATCTAATAACAGAAGGAGATTGTGCTCCTTCTGATGAAGTAAAGGGAGCTCCTGCAAACTGAAGATGATCCCTAAGAACCTGAGAACAGAAAAACTGGTACATTATCTGTGTATAATGTGTGGTATCTGTGGTACATTAGCAGATAAACAAATGACCCAATGGCACTGTTTTGTCCTATGAAATCATACCGCCACCAAAGAAATGGCTTCCTTAGAAACCATTAGCCGGAGAAGATGCTTTGCTATGAGTGAAGAAGTACCCTAAGGTGGAACCTGCAATCCAAACTAAAAATCCTGGTGCTTTAGACAAGATGTTTTTGTTTTTTTTTTTTTTTTTTGTATATAAGCTGGTGAACACCCAATGCCTTCTACTGCAGCCATCAGGTTCACTATCCGTTGATACAATAGTAAAGTCGAAAATAAACCATTTCCAAGAGCAAAGCAATGAAATGGTCTATATACTGGTAAAACATGATGCGTTCTTATAGATCCCACAACCTCACCATGGACTAACATAGCAAACAGGCAGAGAACCGGTGTGAACTGTCATCAAAAGGGAAGTGAAGATAACAATTCGCGTGAATCTGGCTATGGAAGAATGCAACTGCACTGTAAGGAAACGCGTTAACACACCCATTCACTTACAAGTAACAACTCGCAAAAAACCCAACAATATGAAAATAAGGTACTTAATTAGGCTTATTTACCTCAACTATTAGCGGTAGCCATCTCTTCCCAGCTTATCACAACCGATAAACTGTAAAATTGTAGCGATATCACCATCTTACTGGTGTTATCGCCCTTTTGTCGATCATTTCATACACAGCTTTTATGCAAACTGATGTCTCCCGCATTTTATTCATTTATTCTTCAAACACATGTGCACAACTGCTTTAGGAACATGAATAAGTAATCCTTCCTGCTACTGTTGCTTCTGTAAAAGGTAAAGTATGGTTGAAAGAATCCTCTTACTATGTTGAGATGTAAAATGTAGAATATCTGCCACTAGTGGACAAACATTCCTCCTAAAGATTACTCCCAACCCCTCTAAGTCTTACAGAGGAGGAGAGTTTGAAACAAAGTTGGAGGATTAATTATCATAATGGGAACAAAAACTGCCCTGGGGCACTAATCCCTTTTCTAGCCATGAGTAGGAGTTTGCTCCTTCCCAGACAGAAGAAACACTATACCCGAGATCACAATATGAAGTTTTCCTGGACATTTGACCAAAAGTTCAGCAGGAGAAAACCTCATTAAGAGTGAAAAATGCACTTTTATTCTACCAAAATCATGTAAGAGATAAGATAGAGAAAAGTAAGACTTGTAACACTCCTGATAAGTAACAAGTTGAAGACTGATCCCAGCACTGCCCAACAAACAATTCCTGACTACTGAGGCTGTAATTGCAAACTCTGCACACAGCCCAAAGCATAAAAGAAACTCTGTGAGATCCTGCAATCCTTAGCTCCTTGAAGACGTCCTGCCAGAGGTCCTGTTAGACCACTTCAAAAAATTATCCAGGCTTTAACATGCTCTCTGCAGCAGAAACCCAGAGAACCTGTATTCCCGAATAATAAAATGATAATGGCTACTAGTTCATAAGTACCGGTGCCGGTCTAAGAGCAGCCGAAAAAACCGGTAAGAAACCACAGAAACAAATGGAAAATTTAATGGTTAAATTAAATTTTTATTAGTTAATATCTTACCTAGTGGACCAGTGCATTTGTCCGGCGCGCAGCCGGTCCCGCCAAACGTTAGACAAAAACGTCCTGAGCTGGGCTCTGACCGGGACCGGTAGTGTACTCCTCATTCGCCAGGTGTCGTGACTGCACCCAGCTCCCCTACTGCGCGTGCGCGCGCATGCGTACTTCCTCTTTTTGTGGCCTACCTAAGAATGTCCCCCTTTGAGCTATTGCGGGGCAGGTAGGGTGGGACTCTCTTGGTCCACTAGGTAAGATATTAACTAATAAAAATTTAATTTAACCATTAAATTTTCCATTTTATTGCGTTAATATATCTTACCTAGTGGACCAGTGCAGAATAACTACCCAGTGGTTGGAGGGTAGCTATGGACAAAGGGGAGACCGAGACTCTAAGATCTACATATATACTCCGTAAATCCAGAGGAAATCACCCGGGAAGGGTTTCTAACTACCCTGGATAGGTACAGTCTCTCTCCCCCCCCCCCCCCTTTTTGTTTTGTAGCTGACGAGTTCCCGAGGAAGTGAAGAAGGGGAATTGAAGATTAAGATGGTCCCCCATCTTCTTGCAACGCAAGACAGACTGCAGGGACGTTTTTTTTTTTTTTTTTTTTTTTTATTATGTACATGTATGAATACATATATACATCACTATACACTATATACATGGGAGCCTCTACTTAGTCCCTAATTTGTTGGGCAGCTACCACAGGACCCAAATGGTACACATCCGAGTCTGCCCATGCCAAGTCCTTCAAGTAAAATTGGGTGAAGGTGTTATGAGATTTCCAGTGACAGGCTGCCAAAATCTGGTCTAAGGGAACACCCCCCTGAAAGGCTTTGGACGCCGCGAACGTCATGAGCCCGAACCTGATGCAACTGTTGAGCCTGTTGGTCTGACATCTGGTAACAAAGGACTATGGTTTGTTTGATCCAGGAGGAAACGGTAGCAGGGACAATATCCTTCTGGAAACTCTTCCTAAAGGAAACAAAAACCAATTCCTTGCCTGAACGGAGATCTTTGGTTTTGTCCAAGTAATAACGTAGTGCCCGGACCGGGCACAGACTCCTATCCTCCTTGAGGGATTTGTCCAATGAAGGAGCCAAGGCTGGAATGATAACAGGGGCCACGCAAGCGGGACCCTCTTTAGCCAGGTGGTTCTTAGAGATGAAACTAGGAGAAGGCGATAATGAAACATTCGACCAATCCTCTTGGTGCCTAATGTTCCTGTGGACCCAAGCATGAATTTCACTCCTCCGTTTCCCAGAGCCCAAGGCTAGAAGGAAGACAGTTTTAAAGGTGAGGTACTTCAGCGAAACCTTCCTGAGAGGTTCAAAAGGAGGTTGTGTAAGTTGGTGAAGGACCAAAGACAAATTCCACGTAGGAACCCCACGCCTGCCTTTTGGTTTGTCCCTATGAAAACTGTCCAACAACCTGGACAAGTTTTCATCCTTGCTGATGTTAATCCTGGAATTCCCCACTTTGTCGGCTATGGCAGTCCTATAGCCTTCTATGGTACTAGGTTGAAGATGTTTCTCCTGAAAAAGGGAAAGGAGAAAATCCGCAATTTGCTCTATAGAGGGAGTTCTGAAGTCCACCTGATTCTTTTCACACCATCTGACAAAAACGGCCCACTTTGATTCATAAATGGCTCTGGTAGAGCGTCTTTGAGGAGCCTCAATTCTTGTTGCCACTTCTGCCGAGAACCCGGCCTGCTGGATGGCAGAGGCTCTAGGAGCCACGCATGAAGGTTCAGATTGGGCAGGTCCCGGTGAGGACACTGATTGAACGGTTGAGTGATCAATTTCGACACCTGAGGGAGCAGGAGGGGAACTTGAGCTGACATGTTGACCAGGTCCCAAAACCAAGGCATGTTGGGCCAACCTGGTGCTATCAGAATGAGACGACGGAATCCGTGGTCCAAGAGTTTCGTTACCACCTGATGAAGAAGGGCCGTCGGTGGAAAGGCATAAGCGTCCAGGTCCTCCCAAGGGAGACTTAAGGCGTCCACTCCCCACGCTGATTGGTCTGGAACCGGGGATACAAACCGGGGAAGTTTGTGATTGAACCGGGTGGCAAACAGGTCCACAGACGGGCGGTGCCAACGCCGGCATATTTGAGCAAACACCTCCGGGAGGAGGGACCATTCCGTTTGGATCACCTGATTGAGTCGGGACAGTTTGTCGGCTATGACGTTCAGGTGACCCGGAATATGCCTGGCCCTCAGGACAATCTGCCTTTGATTGCACCAAAGCATCAGTCTCCAAAGGAGGGCACAGAGTGAGCCTGATTTCATACCCCCTTCCTTGTTGATGTAAGAGACCACAGTGGTGTTGTCTGTTCAAACAAGAACTATCTGGTTGCAACATAACCGCTCGAACCGTTTTAAGGCCAGCAGTACTGCCTTGAGTTCCAACAAATTTATGTGCAAGGCGCTTTCTGACTCTAACCAAACTCCTTTTGCCATGTAATCGCCTAAGTGAGCGCCCCAACCTTCGTTTGAGGCGTCTGTAAACAGTTGCAGGGCGTGTTGAAGAGGGTGTAAGGGTTGACCGGAGAGCACCTTGGCCGGGTCCAACCACCACCTTAGCTGTACATGGAGAGATGAAGGAATTGGGATGACCTTTTCCAGAGATTCCGGGGCATGCCAATGCTTTTTTAGGTGCCACTGAATGGGCCTCATATGTAGTCGCCCCGATACTACTTGTTTTTCTGTTGCTGTCAGAAGGCCGATTAAAGACATGAACTGCCTGACCGTGCAACATTCCAGACCCAGGAGAAGGTTGAGCTTCTGAGATAGACTCCTCCACCTGTCCTGAGTTGGTTTGACTAACCCCTGAGATAGGTCGAAATGATAACCTACGAAGTCGAAGGTTTGTTGGGGAACCAGCTCTGACTTGTCCATGTTGACTACCCAACCTAGAGAGCGGCAAAGGTCCAAAAGGATCTGGGTATGACGTAGGCAAATTTCCCGGCATGGGGCTCTCAGTAACCAATCGTCTAGGTATTGGTGGATGCGAATACCTCTCGATTGAGCCATGAGTTTTACCTCCTTGACCACCTTTGTGAACTCCAACGGAGCCGTCGACAGGCCAAAGGGAAGTGCTGTGAACTGAAAAGTCTGACCTTTTAAGTGGAACCGGAGATATTTTCGCGACCTGTGGTTTATGGGAATGTGAAAATAAGCGTCGCTGAAATCCAGCGAAGTGACCCACTCCCCCTGTTGCAGGGAGAGTCTGATGGTCTCCGGAGTTTCCATCTTGAACGTTGCTGGGGCAAGGTAAAGGTTCAGTTGGCTTAGATCTAGAATGGGCCTCCATTTCCCGTTGGGTTTGGGCACCAGGAACAACCGGTTGTAGAAACCCAGAGATGACTGAACGGCCACCTTTTCGATAGTCTGTTTTCGACCTAGGGAATGCAATGCCTCGTTCAGACTTTTGTTTCGAGAGGGATTTGATGAACCACTGATAATCACAGGAAATCTTGCCAGAGGTGGTCTCTCCTTGAAGGGTAGTTGATACCCTTCCCTGAGGATGGAGACTACCCTTGGATTTGAACCCAGGGAGAGCCAAACCTGCCAAAACAGTTGCAGACGGCCTCCCACAGGAGGATCTTTTGCAACACATGGGGCATTTGTTACATTTGGGGCAAAAAGACACTGATTTACAGACAAAGCACTGTTCACAGATTTTATTCCTATTTGAGAATGAGAGGGTCTTACGTTTTTCTTTTGTAACAGCCCTTTTACAGAAGGTGCAGGAGGAACAACATGCAAATTTACAGTCTCTTGAAAAGTCTCTTTGTTTGCTGATGACACTAGATTGAGATCCCCTAAACTTGAACTTAACACAACTGGGGGACTCACTAGATGTTGATTGTCATTTATACGGTTTTGTACCACGGGCAGGCTTGGAGTAGTAAGTAGAACCAGATCCACCTCTACCACGACCTCTACCCCTGCCTCTGCCTGAGAATTGCCTCCAAGGTTGTTGATTTTGGGAAGAGGAGAAGCCGGATTGACGACTCTCTTTCTTTTCATATGGTTGGTACCGGAATTGATGCTTCTTTGAGTGCTGATATGTGCCCGGGCCGGGACCAGTAGCACTCTTGTTTGAATCATACTTTTGAATATCCTGCTCCGCTACTGCCAGTACATCATCCGGGAATAGCCCGTAAGTGAACAGGAGAGCATTTCGTAGTTTATTCCAGGTATCAGGTTTCAGGCCTGGTTTAACGTACTCGAGATAAGAATCTCTCCTCAACAAAATGAAGTTGGCTAGCTGAACAAATAAGCTGTCTGCGAGGTGCTGGAAAGCAGTACCTAAGGCAACAGAAACACTACTGTGGAAAGCTGACAAGTCTTTCAAGTCCTTGATGGCGTCGGTGACCTCCTTAGGGGCCTTGCCCTGAACAATGGTAGCGTTTAAAAATGAAATATGTTGATTCATTTTGTCCTGAATTTCACTAACGCACCTGTTGAATCCTGCTGCGTGATTGGTAATCAAAGAGCCTTCCTTAGCACATTGCTCCCACCTTCTAAGAATCTCCTGAGGGATAGGCCTAGATGCTGGTCCTGAAGATGGATATGAGGAAGTCTTGGCAATACGGGAGAATTGAGAGTTCAGGCGTGCTTCGGAACCCGACCAGCCAAAGATTGTACGCCCAGGTCTTTGATGTATATCCTGTTTGAGTCGTGACTGTGTATACCACTTTGCCTGGCTTTTGGGTGTTCTGACAAACTGGTCTTGTTTCAGACCTGCGGCTTCTTGGGAACGAGAAGGGTAACCTTCTGCAACACGAGTGTTCAGTTTCTCCATCTTATAGCAAAGCCAGTCGTCAGCTGGTAACTCTACTGAAACTTTGCCTGAGCGACGAGGATGCTTTCCTTTCCAAGGGTTGTCAGAACGGTTGTCTGCATCACTGGCTGAAGCTTCAAAATCTGGTATGTGAGACCAGCCAAGAAAGGATCGGACCAACCGGACCGTTTCTCTGTAGTTCATTTCCTCGTTTTTCTCATTGATTTCAGTATCTGAAAGTTCACCTTCCTCACCAGATTCCTTATCTGACCGGTCCGGAAGGGGTTCCCCGTCTGACAGAGCCGGATCCGGCTGAGCAAAACTATCCTGTGTAAAGGAAGCAGAAGTACTGGTATACTGTGGACCGGTGATGACCGGTTGAGAGGCGGACCCTAGGGAGGAGACACTGGTGACAGCAGGCACAGTTTCCTCCGGTTCACCAAGAACTTGTAACCCCGGACCGGGTACCACTGTCTTGGGAGGAATAGGGTCCCTAGCAATCTGACTTGCAGAACCGGCAGCAGCGGCCGGTTTGATAGACTTCTTGTGTTTTGATTTTCCTCTCTGTTTTTTAACAGAAGAAACAGAATCCTCTACGTCCTGACCCGGAGGCCTCACCGGACCGGTGGCTCTAGGGTCAGGAGAGGGATTGATAAAGGGCGTGTCAGAGATAGGGGCTTGACCCGTTGAAACAGGCATCTTTGGAGTAGAAAATATGTTGGTTCTAGTAAGGAGAGCCTCAAAACGGGCGAATTTTTCCTCCAACTGATTGTTCAATAATTCAAAATCCTGACGGGAGACAAAGTCTCCAGTACTTGTCTGGGCAGAAACCGGGAAAGCACCGGCAACAAGCCGTTCCTGCGCATGCGTAGTGTCCGGAGACATCTCAAGTTCATCCTGTTCCTCCACCGGACCCACAACCGTAACTTTACTGGGAGAAATCAAAATCCCTGCTTTTTTGTCTTTTCGGATTTGATATTGTGGGGTTGCTAGCATACCTTTCTGGGAGTCAGACAACGCATCACACAATTCACAGTCCTGACCTTTGACACAAGGGTCATCTCCCACCTTTTTGTCCCTACAGCGGGCACACTTTTTATGAAGGTCAAACCCCGCCATAACATGGCCACAACTACCACGCCTCTGTCCTGGTGATGCCATGATAAATATATTTTGCAATATCCAAAGCTTTCCTTCTAACACGTTTGCAAAGAAACAATATAATTTAAAGTTTATTTTACTGAGATTTATCCGCTAAAACACTATGGCGCCAAACAAAAAGAGGAAGTACGCATGCGCGCGCACGCGCAGTAGGGGAGCTGGGTGCAGTCACGACACCTGGCGAATGAGGAGTACACTACCGGTCCCGGTCAGAGCCCAGCTCAGGACGTTTTTGTCTAACGTTTGGCGGGACCGGCTGCGCGCCGGACAAATGCACTGGTCCACTAGGTAAGATATATTAACGCAATAAAATGCCCATTACTGGGATGAATCACAGCTCCGGGAATCTGACAAACCGATTTCTGACCTTTTGGGAGGTATGGAAACTCGATTGTATTCGGATGACGTCATGCAGGTATTTTCCTCCGTGAAAAGTTTCGACTGAACCTCACCGGAGGAAATAAACGGTGTAAAAGATCCACTCTGCATCCGGAACTTGCCCACGATGTAGCCTCCAAGAAAATCAATGATGTCTGCCACCACGGGGAATTCCAACCGGTGGCCTATTCGGTAGAGGAAGATGTGGTGAGATCTTTGCTACCAAACGCCTGGCTATACGAACCCGACGTGTGATAAGCTTTGTGACAATCGAATTGTCTCCATCGTTTCCTTTGTCGCCTAGCAACATGTAAACTGTCCCTGTCGGAGCTAGTATGACTGCCGACAGTTTCAGTGTTAATAAATGAAGTAAATCTTCAAAACTGCATAAAAAAGAACTCCCATACGATGTAATACGAGAGTTATGAAGAAAAACAGGCATTCTGAGCAGCAGAAGATCTTCATCCAGCGACAAACATCCCTGTCGCCATTTTACAAAAAGTGGTAAACAATCCGTGAAGAAAAGTCTACAAAAGCACTTTTCCTCTGTGCTTTTCCTCTTAATTTTGTCCTGAGAAGACATAGTCAACACAGACGTCTTATAACAGAACTCAAATCCACAAAAAGTCCAAATACTTAATAAAAATCCGAAAAGAAAATAAACATCCACACTCTAGGATGGCCAACAAAAATAATGAAGGTTGTTTACTAGCGTGGTCACATGACCACTAGGGGGACATGCTAGTTCACACTCACTCACTGGCCTCTTAAGGTTTCTTAAAACGTTTCTCAACGTTGGCCAGTGAGTTGGATGGCACCAACATATAGCAATGGTCAGGAAATGGTAAGTGTATTTTTCGCAATAAAAATTAAAATTAACTGAAAAATGAATACAATTTTAACAATATGAAGTGTAGGCTGGTGAAACACCAGACTGTTTTTGGTGCTGAAACCACAAATCCTTATTCAAGTACAAATATCAGGATACCCAAAAATAAGATTTACCTTGACTTTATTCTTGAAATAAATAAACATAACTTTGTGGTGACAACCATTCTCTGTACAGTCAAATGGAACTCACTGTTAGGCCTTACAAATTAAAGATATTTTTCAAAAAGAGGTTGCCTATCTCATTTGTATGAAAGCCTAGAACCACCATCCAAATTCCAAATTTGATATACGCTACTCAAAATTCCAAAAACAAAAAAAAAAAAAGTTTGCCTATCCTCGTTTGACCCTGAAGGAGTGGCCCAAGGTCAAATCTAACCACACCAAAAGATTCCCAGCCCATGATTTCCTATACTTTGGTTTACCATCCCAAACCTCTAGGACCAATAATAAGCGAGTTATAAGCACTTTTAGGTTTGGCTATCCTCGTTTAACCTTGAAGGAGGGGTCCAAGGTCAAATCTGACCACACCAAAAGATTCCCAGCCCATGATTCCCTATAGGTTGGTTTCCCATCCCAAACCTCTATGACCAATAATAAACAAGTTGTAAGCACTTTTAAGTTTGGCTATCCTCGTTTGACCTTGAAGGAGGGGGTCCAAGGTCAAATCTGACAACATCAGAAGGTTCCCAGCACATGATTTCCTATAGGTTGGTTTTCACATTGCAAACCTCTAGGACCATAAGAGAGATATAGGCACTTTTTAAATCTGCTATGTGGGTTACTTTGGCACTCTGTGGATGACCTTGAATTAAGAGCTTCAAGATCAAATGTCTGTAAGGTTGTAGAGGGCATGTGTATCTGTTATACATATCACCTATGAAGAGATTCAACCTTCTACCAGTAGAAAAATGTATATAATTTTCAAAGAAATGCCCGTTTTGCCCATCTTGTTTTTCAGAATGAGTCTAATTTCAGTCCCTGAGAAGCTTACCCCCCAATGAAGATATCCTGCAAATTTGGCGAACCTAGATGGTGTAGTTTTCCTCTGAGAGCATTAACGCCGAAAATCTCTCTACGCGCGGCGGCGGCGTAGCGAACGCTAAACCAAAGTATTCACCGGATGCCTCCATTGGATACAATAAGTTAAAAATTTAATGGATATTAACTTAAAATCCAAATTTATGAAAGAATATTGAATTCAGTATGGGCTTGTTAATGTTGAAATCAAAATGTCAACTTTTTATGACCTAAGGTCAGAATTGGTGATTTATGGCCTGTCAACAGCCAGAGGCATCCTGGGAGTGATCCTCAGCATTTGTCACTTGTGGGAGTTGAACCCATACAACTGTGACAACCAGTGATTTCATGCCAAACTTGCTAACAACCATTTGACCACTGAGAATCCCTGTCATATGTGATTATGTTCAGATCCCAGTATGACAGATAAATATAGAATGTTTTCAAAGTATTGACTTGTCTGTGTCAAACCTTTAGGAATTCTAAGAATATATCAATATGTGATTATAATAATGGAACTTGGTAGAATTTAACACTTTCTAGTCTGTTCACCAAACATACATTCAAAATGGAAATTTTGTCACCATATTTCAAAGTTAAGACTTTTTAAATATCTATTAAAGGGTTTTCTATACAAAATCAGGTGCAATGAAAGAGACAAACACAGTACAAACATACAGTGCTGGATGAACTTCATAACAGAATGTGCATTACTCACCTTGATACAGAGGAGCCAATCCTTTTCTTTGGAGATGTGGGCAACGATCTGATCTTCCCAAATGGCATTGTGGCTGTTAACACAAAGTAAAGGATAGGCTATTTTATAAATTTAACCTTCTTTAAATGGTTTGTTCATTTATTGACCAAGTAAACAATCATCCATGAAAAATTACAAGGCCTAGTAAATAATAATTATATTATATAATAAATCATCAATAACAGAAACTCAAATTTTTTTTAACTTATCGCAAATAAATTGTGAACACTCTAAACTTGACTGCTGTATAAAACAATACCATAATTGAATTAATTCATCAGCACTTTCAACTTGATCGATTATATGTAATGCTTATGTGACAGATTTAATTTTTCAGTTAAAATTACACAGCTTATGTCACAGTTACTGGCAATTACTTGAAATTAATGGACAGTTGTAAGGCCCCAAAGATCTTTAAAAATGATCACATTAATCTTGCTAAATTATATCCTAATTACAGAGTATATTAATGACATGTTTTAAAGCTCATTTTCTGAACATTTGCAAAAATATAGCTATTATGTATATTATTCATGTCAAAAAGTGATGAAATGAAAGTGTAAACTGCACATCTCACATGTAAGTGTCACCCACCTTACCAGGACTCATTAAAAATCAAAAACTAATGGTTAGTCTAAGTATGCATCTTCACAATAATGCACCATAAATTGTTATCTGTAAAAGTAATGATTGGACAAAAGTTATTGTTATTAATATATCATATAAGGGTTGTAGTCACTCAAGAACAATGATAAATAGTCATTCTTGAGCATCTGTCTTTCAGTTAGGGGAATGTCAGTCGCTGAAGAGCTTTAGCTGAACTAATGTGCAGTTAGGATGGGTCAAATAGTGCTTTGAGTCCTGTAGTACAAGGAGATATTGCAATATATATAAAAAAATTATACAACACTGTATTTGTTGATCAAAATGTAAATTTAAAAATTTACTCGATGCTGTTGGACAACTAAAAGGCCTGATCTGCTCACCATTAAGGAGATTAGACATGAGGACTTTCAGTCCAAACATTAACCACAGGGCTATTCTAAACCTAGGCTGATTCATGACCTGAATTAATATTAGATTTAACATTTGACTGTGAACAAACTAACAATGAATTTAGTGCCAGATAGTACCCATGGTATTCAAGATAAAGCACTATTGCTATGGCAGTTGGGTTAAGAATTCTACTCATACACAAACATATCAGATGTACCTGTCATGGTAGAAAGTCCAATTTGAGTTTCTACCGGTAGAAAGTCCAATTGGAGTTTCTACCAACATAAACTTGGTAGAAAGTCCAATTTGAGTTTCTACCGGTAGAAAGTCCAATCTAGGAGATTTGGGTATTGCTCGGGAGTCCGAAATTCAATAAACTTGACTGTTTAATAATTATTCTAATCTCAGAGATTTAGGTATTGCTGTGTGTTCCACAATGTAATCTTTGGAGAAACTTCATATAAGCTTGAAAGAAAGTCCAACTAAAACACAAACAGTGGGCCTCCTATCCATATAAATCTGTCATCTAAGCAAGTGCAACTTTCATAAATGAAGAAAATGCATATTAAAGAAAATATTTAACTGTAACACAGATTTGATATAGACATAACAGAAACTGAAATTTTAAGTCTATTTCAAGAATTTTACAATCAGCACCAAATTCCATTACCATTTTTCAAGGGAAGTACAGTTTTAGCAAATTAAATTTTGACAGCAGTCACTTTCTACATGGCATTTAGTTGACCCATTAAGACCTATGCTTCTGCAGCAGCATTTTTTGTCACAACTGCCCAGTTGTTGGTCTCAGCATGTAAAGCTTACAGTACTGTCTCCTCATCCAGATTTTGAGCAGTTGGACTGTCTACCAAGTTTATGTTGGTAGAAACTCCATTTGGACTTTCTACCGGTAGAAACTCCAATTGGACTTTCTACTGGTAGAATTTGAAATTCTACCAGATTGGACTTTCTACCATGACATACCTTTGTGAATAATGCTTGATAAAAAAGCTAGTCACATGATTTCCCACATTTTGGTTCATCTGTTCATCATCCTTTTTGATGGATGGACTTATAATTCCTAATTCTTAAAATCTATAATTCTGTCTCTTGCCACTGCAAGATATTAAAGCCACTAAATTCATACATCACAGACAATTGTATACAAAGTGCAATTATGTACATAGGGAAGTATACAAATAGCACTACTAAATATACACAGCTATATGCAGTTTACTGGAAGCATGTGCTATTGTTAAAACACTATGACATATTTTTAAATAATGATTTAAATACCATATTAAAGACATAGATGAATACTAAGAGTTAAGAATGATTCTATTTAAATACACCGAAGGTTAACTCAAACATAGCTATTGGCACAACAGCAGGGTATCCTGTAGTTTAGCACTGGTAAATATATCTGCCAATGTAACAACAAAATGAAGACTAAAAGTCGTTTGAAGATATTAATGCTTTGAAATATTTACATAATACCAAAATAGAAACCACTCTCTAAGGTACTCGAGAAAGATATTTTATCATCCCCCCATTGCTGTCTAACTGGGTACTTACCACAGATGCTATAAATAATATCTGATAATGAAATTAAAATGTAAACAAGACTCCTCTGACCACCAAACCAACTCCAAAACCACTCAAAACCCCCAGGAAAAAAGGGACAAACCATTTTCCCCAAATGTCTCTGTCATAACTGATTTCAACAAAACATCTGGTTCAGATTAGGGTCTCTCAAAACAGCTTGCTTTGAATTCATACTATCACACACATTATTAACTTTGAAACACACGACCTCTTTCTTCCCAAAGCTTCAACAGGAATACACCCGCCCACAACTCCCAAAAAAGTCACAATATGTGTATTACTTGATCAAAAAATTGCAAATTCACCAGTGACAAATTTCATCCCTTCTATTTCCCTGACTTGTAGAAATTATTCCACCATAAATCTACTCACGAAGGGTAAGTACGGCCTCTGACATTGTTCTTTGCATATTTACGGTTCATGAACTCGTGTTTATGACCCGAAAGAATGCTGTATAATCTACCTAATCTGCCTCGAAGGAAAAAGTTAAAATATTGGGAATAATACCATATAAATCTACTACTAAAATTTTTATAAATATGTATATTATCAGAACATATTTCACAAAATACACATGCCTATGGAACAATGACCCGTCAAAATAATTCAGTAGATGATCTATCAATAAGCCAACAAGAAATCAATGTCTTTCTCAGTCTAGCCCTCCACTTTTTTGTAACTGGAAAACGTAAAATTCCTAAAATTCAGTGACTGAAAGTCAATTTATCTTTCATCTTTCTGCAATCATGCATTGATTCTTGTTGTTAATCATCTACTGCTTGTGTAGTAATAGAAAATCAATGTAAATGTGTAATATTGCATGGAAATTTCAAACTGATATATACCAATGCTGCAAGTATATTAAATGACCCAAACTGGTTCCCAAAGTTTCACTGGGACAACTGTTCTAATCATAAAAACATTCATCAACTTAAAAATAAAGCAATATATAGCTACAAACCCCAGGAAAGTAAAAGACAATTTGTTCAAAATATTTTAAAAAGTACCTTAGACTCATACATTCCATTGTGGTTTTAAAGATCTTGCAATACATTCAGTTATCACAATCTAATGTGACAATAATTTTCTTGGACTGGCCTTTTTAGTGAATTCCAAGAGATTTGATATATATTTATTATTATAACAATCAAACATATTATTCTTGAACTTTCCATCCAACACCCATAATATTTTTATGTGTTGATATGATTAGAATTGCCTCTGTGAGATTAGGCCTATAAAAATAACTCCAGTAATAGTAAAAAAAATAACTTGAATGGGCTATTCAGAGTACAACTTACAATAAAAAATTCAGCACTCACCTTACATTTGATACAAGCAGATTTGTAAATGTTCTCATAAAAATGGACTTTAAATAAGTAATATCTGTAACTATTACAAGAAAAACATTCAGATTTTACTTACTTTCACATTTAACTAGATTGGGCCAACTCGGCGCCAACATATCCCCAGACAGGTCATCACTCACGCCACAGGTTTTGATCGGGAATTTTTAAAAACATAATTACCCATTATTATATGAACTTCAGCACATCAATCTACTCTGTTTATATCTTCCAAGGAAGATGGTGTATCCCCAGACGCCGAATACATAACTCAAATTATATTTTCAATCTTCCTGCAATGATAACTCTAAACCTATTTTCAAAGTATTTAAATGATTGATGATTGAATGTCCATTCTAAAATAATAATCCCAAAAGAGCATATCTGTTTCTATATTTGTTGACAAATAAAATATTATTTTTAACTCAACTCATCATACTTTTCAATCTTCCTTCAAAGTATTTAAATGATTGATGATTCAATGTCCATTCTAAAATTCATAATCCCAAAAGCGCATATCTGTTTCTGTATTTGTTCACAAATAAAATATTATTTAAAAAAAAATTATTTATATTATTATTTTATTATATTATTTTTAGAATTTGCAAATTGTTTTCAGTTATTCATTTCCTCTATACCTATATATGTGGTCCATATATATGCAACCTAAATATGTGACACAATCTCAGTTCTGACTCCCCTTTGTGTTATATGTAATGAAGCCCACCACCTCCCACCCCCACCCCTCTCCCCTTCTCCACACCTCTCTCACTATTACACAAGATCTGCAACCCCATTGAGGTCTTTGTTTTTCATCTGATATCATTAAATACCTTTGTTTATTTAGTGTCACTCAATATAGCTGGAGGTCCCAGAGGTGGGTGGGGGGAATCCGGGTGGGGGATGTGGGTTGGGACTTAGTTTAGTTTATTAGTTTATTATAGTGACATGTATTATGTTGACAAGGATTATACAAAAACTATTGAAGTAATACCCAGCCCTATATGGGCTTATAAGTTACTTTAAATAGAGAGTTAATAACAAACAGAGCAAACATATTTTGAGGTAAGATACAGTAAATAAAGACAGCAATTCAATACATAAAAATTAACAATATAATTTACTTTTTCTTTCTTGCCACAAATCAAAAATAAAATTAATAACCATATTGACATTCATATGAGTTAATACCCTTGATAATTGATCTATTAATAATTCAGATTTATCTATATTTAAAATTTTGAAATATTTCATACGAATCAGCTCTAAAGCTGGACAAACACAAACAAAATGTATCTCATCTTCTACATCTTTTTTACACAGTTTACATGTTCTCTCAAAGAGATGGAGTGCTACAGCATAAATGGTAAACAAACAATCTATATAAAAGGGGTACTCAAATACAAAAAGAATTGAGAATTTTAAGTATGTGATTATCAACTGAAATGAGTTCATAACTGTAGGAGCTGTGTCAAAATTAACTGAGGCAAGTTGAATAAAACTGGGCTAGTTGAGGGTTAAAAATCCCCTAGTTTTACTACATACGGATATAATTTCATTAATATTGGGACTTAAAGCTCACTTAAAGTGTCCATTTTGTCTACTTGAATATGTTTAACCGGCGTTTAACCAGTTTCATTTTAAAAAGTTAAAAACTCAGCAAGCAGAGGTATAACACACAAAAATAAGTTCTTAAAAGACTAAGATAGCCATAACATTATTAATATTCAAAATTTAAATAGACAGGCATTTCCTTTTAAAAATTCAAAGATTTCAGCTCTATAACCCACATAGTTTGACAGTTACTGGGCTTTAAAGTGGCATAATGTCCATAAATTGGGTTTCTGTGGGCATTTTACAATTGTTAAAGAGACCTTAGCAATTAAACTACAGATCTGAAACTTTTTGGGGGACATACATAACAAACAAAAATTATATATAATACAGTTTAAGACTTGTCACACTAAGCATTTCCAAATAACAGGGCAAAATACGGAAAAAAATGTCCAAAAAGGCACTTGGGCGAGTGTCTATGGCCCTCATACACAGGTTAAATGTCTACTAAAAACCTTGATTTTCGGCATATGTAAAAAGGACATAATAATGCATTCCCAGATGGGATTTCAGCTCCATCAATCACATAGTTTAACAGTCACAGGGCTTAAAGGTGGCAAAAAGTCCAAATATTGGGTCTCTGTGGGCCTTTTAGAGATCTCAATGTGGCTTTCAAATTAAAGCTTCAGACTTAAAATTTGTTACATACTAAGATTACACATAGAATATGTATCTAATAAAGTTTGAAACTTCTCAGACTTACCATTTCCAAGTTACAGAGCAAAATATGTGAAAAATGTCTTAAAAGGGTCACTCAGGTGGGTGTTTAAGGTCCTCATACACAGGTTAAATGTCTACTTGAAGCCTTGATTTTTGGCACATGTAAAAAGAACATAATAATGTATTCCCAGATGAGATTTCAGCTCTATCAGTCACATAGTTTAACAGTCACAGGCCTTAAAATTGGCAAAAAGTCCAAATACTGGGTCTTTATGGGGCCTTCTAGAGACCTAAATGTGGCCTTCAAATTAAAGCTTCAGACTTAAAATTTGTCACATACTAAGATTACACATAGAATATGCATCTAATACAGTTTGAAACTTCTTAGACTTACCATTTCCAAGTTACAGGGCAAAATATGTGAAAAATGTCTAAAAATGGTCACTCGGGTGGGGATTTATGGTCCTCATACACAGGTTAAATGTCTTCTTAAAGCCTTAATTTTTGGCACATATATAAATAACATACTAATATCTTCCCAGATAGGATTTGAGCTCTATCAGTCACATAGTTTGACAGTCACAGGGCTTAAAAGTAGCAAAAAGTCCAAATATTGGGTCTTTGGGAGCCTTTTAGAGACCTCAATTTGACCTTCAAAATTAAAGCTTCAGACTTAAAATCTGTTACATACTAAGATTACACACAGAATATATATCTAATACAGTTTGAAACTTCTCAGACTTACCATTTCCAAGTTACAGGGAAAAAGATGTGAAAAATGTCTTATAAGGGTCACTCGGGTGGGTGTTTATGGTCCTGATACACAGGTTAACTGTCCATTAAAGGCCTAAATGTTGGGGCACATATAAGAAAACACATAGATATATTCCCAGATGATATTTAACTTAGATGAGAGACATAGTTTGAAAGCTACAGTGCTTGAAAGTGGCAAAAAGTGCATAAATTGGGTCTCTGTGGGCACTTTTGAGACCTTAAGTCGACCCCTTTGGGTAAACCTACAGCCCTAAAATTTTCTACAGACAAGGATTACATATCAAAGTTATACCTAGCACAGTTTGAGACTCATCAGAATTACCACTTCCAAATTATAGGGCAAAATATGTGAAAAGTATAGCAAAAAATCCCTAAGTGGGGGTATTTATGGGCCTCAAGGACAATTTTCTCCTCAACTTAAAGTCGTGATTTTCGGCACATGTACTAAGAACATATTAATGTGTTGTCAGGTAAAATTTCAGCCAGCTGAGCATCATAGTTTGTGACCTACAGGGCTCTAAGTGGCCAAAAGTCCAATTTCTGACCTTAAGGTGGCCATAAGTTCTTTTTTACTGGGAGTTTAAGGTCACCTTAAAATAGGGATCTTCCTTTGGGCACCCTTAACATGTGTACCAAGTTTGAAAAAAAAATATTAATTTGTTTTTGAGTTATCGCGTCCACAAGGAAATTTCTACGGCGGCGGCGGCGGCGGCGGCGGCGCGACGGACCTGAATCCAATATATCCCCGACTTTCGTCTGGGGATATAAATATAAATACTCGTTAAAAGGTAAGCGTTATGGTGAGGAGGGGAAGCTAACATACAACACACCATTCATTACTGCTATATCTGATTGTACAAATACCTTCAACAAGGGCTACTGATCTTGTCCAATGTTATGACAGCATGCCAATAAGTAGCAGTGGACCATGTGTGCATCTCATTTCCAAAACCCCATAAAATAACTAAACGCGTGCAGTAATTCTATCTACAGTTGCATTATTATGGCCCTATGACAGTTACTGTCACAATGATACCGACTGTATGTTGTCATAAGTTTGATACAATCCCATGACATAGAGATCAAAGGTCAAGGTCAGGGTTTAACATCCTTTGTTACAGATAAAATTATATCAAGACAGAACCTCACAGTGCATCTCACATGAGCTATCAGAAATTGGATTTGATTCTTTGATTACAAGCAAATAAAAAAATCTTTTTTGAAATTGATTTGCAACAAAATTATATCACTTGATCCTGGCAAGATCTAGTGCAATATGAAACTTTCCTGTGTTTCAATTTACAGAGAAATCATACGGAAATAGGGAGATTTTAAGCAGACAGTAGACTCTGTATAACTAGAATCTCCAATATCCACAGGATTTAGTTCTAGTTATGACACTATTTACCTGTAAAATATAAGGGATATTTAACCTTGTTCCACATCCACATATGTTAGAATTATACAGTATCTATGTATACAGAGTCCACTGTTTTAAGTGTGACTTTAAAGCCCTGGATGAAGGTAAAATATGGTAAATCTAACAGTTAGGTACATGGTACAATATATAGATATATGTACAAAAGTAAAAAAAAAATATTATAGACATGAGAAGGTAAACTACCAGAATTGTCTTTGTTGTTAGTAGCTGTGTTTGTTTGGATCAACTTCCTCTTGTTTATGGCTGGGCAACAGAGAAAAAAGTGTGCCACATAAAATCATCACAGAAAACTCAACTACAAAATTTACAAAATTAGTCATATACTCTCAAACAGTATTCAGATGTCTGTGTGTTGTATTGCAGTCTTAATGACTAAAATATACATAAAATAGTAAGAAAAATATTGTAAGACTTGTGTGAGTAATAAAAAACCACCAGATATCTGTTAATAGGACTTCTTTTCACAACTGACACTAAAACAAAATATATATTTTAAATTGTCATTATTGAAAAGAAATTATACTAAAATCATACCCTCCATTAAATAGTGTCAACATGAAATATTGTGATTTTGCGATAATCATCATCCTTTATTACAATAAAATACAGTAGAATATCTTATATCTCAACCAATTTTAGTAAAACTTCAATTTTAACTAAAAAAAATTTTTTGAAAACAAAAACAGAGCACCCCAATAAGCTGAAAACTGAAAATACATTTTAAGGACTGGAAAAAGGGAAAAGTATGACATCAATAATATTCCCATACAGAAATAATCCTGACAGACATGTTATTATAAATTTATTGTTAAATACTACAGTGTAGCATAGATATTGCAAAAGGATACTATTTGATTGTTATGAGATACTTATTGTGAGGTGAAAAGAGCTTTGCTAAAGGCAAATATTACATCTATGGCTCTGAAAATGTCACAACATATGACAGGCTTTCTATGGTTTCCAAATACCTGTACATACATTCAAAAGCTTTAAAAGCAATAATAAAGAATACAAAAGCCAAAAAGCACAACATCTGTGATTTTCCCTGTATATGGTTAAACTTTGCTATTACCTCCCAATATACTCAAAAGCTCTAAAAGCAATAATCAAAGAGATAAAGGCCAACATGCACTCAGTGCCCATGAATGGGCTCTGTGTCAGCTGACTTTGTGTTATGAGCTTCAGAGTACAAGTGGAAGTATAAAAGGGATATATCTCAAAATAGCTATTGCTCAGCTATGCAATAACGTACTTGTCAGCAATATTACTATGTTATCGCTGACCCAAAAGTAGGTAAATAACAACTTTGATAAAATATTCTAAATACAATACTTTTCAAGTTACAAGTAATTTACTCAACAGTGAGAAACTCAAAGAAGCTTTTGCGAAGTTATGCAATGAACTACAGGTCTGCAATTTTACTATGCTATAGCTGACCCAAAAGTAGGTGAATCAAATGCATAAACAAAATACTCTAAATGCGATAGTTTTCAAGTTATAAATGATTTACTCAACAGTCAGAACCTCAAAGTGGCTATTGCTCAGCTGTGTAATTAGTTACAGATCTGTAATTTTACAATGTTATAGATGACTCAAAAGTAGGTGAATAACATATTTTAAGTAGGGCTGGGACGGGTGCTGGAAAACGACATCGAGTACTCGCCCTCTCACAACCGGCCCGAATTTGAGTAACCGCGAGATTTAGTATCTACCATTAGAAGTCTTCTGTAAACAGATAGTCGGTTCCGGAAATGAAACTTTTGAAGAAAAATATCTTCTATTTGACCAGATATTACAGAATATGGAGTAAAATATACGTTTTCAAGCGAAAATAACAACTTTAATTGATATTATGTGATGGAAATGCTGAAATGTGGCATATTTTACACAAGTGTTTCATTACGTGGCCGATAATACAATACCTCACAAGTAACCAAGGATTTAAAATGGACTCGAGTAGTAACAAAGATCAACTCGTCTATCGAGGCTCCAGCACTCGTTCACAGCCCTATTTTTAAGCATTTCAAAGTACTCTAAATGCAATAATTTTCAACTTACAAGTGATTTACTCAACACTGGGAGCCTTAAAGTAGCTATTGCCCAGCCATGCAATGATCTACAGGTTTGCAATTTTATTACTGGTATATTTAGCTGGCCCCAAAATAGGTGAATAACATATTTAACAAGTTACAAGTGATTTATTCAACAGTTAGAAGTTCTAACTTAGAATCTCAAAGTAGCTAAAAGTAGGTGAATAATATAACTCCACAAAATACTTTAAATGCAAGAGTTTTCAAGTTACAAGTTATTTTCCTCATTATGGAAGGTACTGAAAAGTCAGAAAGTACCAGTCCTATTACTCACTTAGCTATTGGGACAGACCCTCAGGTTACTCACCACGTTGTACCCATGGAAAAAGTAGCTGAAGAACATATTTCAACAAAATGCTCTAAATGCAATACTTTTCAAGTTATAAGAAACTAGTGCATGATTTCATGAATTTTAATGCATTAACAATAATTTTAAAAAATTCTAAAAAAAAATAATTAAGAAAGATCCTGGCCTAATCAGATACTCCCATAAGGTGTGATTCTGTAATGGTTCTGTGTAACCGTTCTGTGGAACAAACAAACAGAAAGATCTGCATGCCTTGAAGAATTCATCATCCTCAATAGATAAGGTATCTTTTAAAAGTAAAGGCTTGTCTCTGGACCTTGTACTTTTAGAGGAGAAGCTGTTGACGCGGACATGGGCATCACAGAGTCATGCCATAATGTCAGCTGACTGACAAGTCTGCTGACATAAAAAAAAAAGAACGATAAAGTATAATTATGCAATATTAAAGATTTAAATGAGGTCAAGTAATGATTGAATATACATCATTAAATTGTCAGTCTACAATGCATTATGTATTATACATGTTTTAATTTGCTAAAACACAAATTATACTCATTCTTTAACTTGCAAATGTAAAACATATACTATCTAAACAATTTTTTTTTTGTATGATATGGCTAAACATGATTTAATAAACAAAACTCACAACATCCACCAACATTCCAGCATTTCAATCTTGTTTATAATCTAAAAAGTTGCACTTGATGAAAATACAAACATAATGATATTCTTGGTTTACATGAATATCTACAGAGGGAGAATTCATCTAACACATATCATCTACTATACAAAAAGGTGCAATGCTCAGTTCAAATCAACTACAAAAATTCTTTTGATACAAATCTTAAATAAATAAATACTTAATTTCTATTTTAAGTATGGGTGATAAAAAGTATAAAAATGGATATACTGAAAGCTTCTGGGGGGGGGGGGGGGGGGGGGGCTCAATAAAGTGTTTAACGTACAATCTTTTGTCATGGTCATAGGTGGCTAATAAAGAACATTGATGTAAAAATGAATTGATGAGCCTATTAATAATTCAACATCATAACAAGGAAAGTGATCAAGGCTTAGGAATATCTTTAATAATAGCATTACTTATTGTTCACTCTGAAAACAAGGTTATTTCAAATACATGTATACCAATGATATTAAGTGGCAAGGACTCTCCACTGAGCTTCATCTTCAAGAAAGAAACATACTACTGAATGGTGACTTCAGTGCCCAAAACTTCATCCTCGTTTGTAATTATTTGTCCCTAGGTAAAAAGCTGCACTCTACGCAGCATTTTAAACTAGCTCTTATTGAGGGCTCCCACAAATGTGAGATGATTGGCTTTGAGTTTCAGATAGACGGATACATTGACAAATCAACGAAAACCTAACATGAAGTAAGTCAGACATCATATTAGAACTTACTCATTTACATGCTAGCAACTTACTGGTATATGCTAACAGCCGTCACTTGTTTGTACGAAACGAAACTATGGGTATATTAATAAAGTTTTGGGTTACTGTATTTATCCGTACAAATGGCCCCTTCCCTATTAATCGCCCCCCCCACCTCTCTACCTTTGCAAAGTTCATATTTCGGGGTTTTACATCCCTCTCAACAGCCAACACCTTTGCAATTCCAGAAAAAAGATGCATTTTAGTACTTCCCCAATCAAATACCGCTTACGAGAAATAAAGAAAATCAAAACAAAACATGGTAGTTTTGATCACTGAGACACATTGAAATCTGCCAAAAATACGAGATAAAACTTTATAATTTCTTCAGATTTAAGGTTTGTTGCCTATATTTTAAGCTCTCTCGCCATTTTACATGCTGGCAAGCGAGATCAAGGCTGTAAGTGTCCATTATCGTCCATTGCCACTGGACTTGAAAGTTGATTTTTAATCGGTAATAGTTGCCCCCTCCTTTTGAAAATGCATCGCCTCCAGGGCGTTTATACGAATAAATATAATATTTATTAAATAAATCCACTTACACTAACATAATGTTCACTAAAGTCACCTTTTACACTGTTCCTTCTTATGCAGGTACTGGACGTCACTTTTGATAACTGGAATCTTCTAAATGAATACGTTTGTATATTATCTGGCTGTAGTTTCACTCTGTACTGTGTGTGACAAATGTACTTGTATATAATTTTGATGGAGGGTTTGCCACTCTTGTCCTCCCTGAATCTCTGTACATAATGTTTTGAAGGGGGTTAAAAATCTTTTACATGTGTTTACTACCTGATTCGCTATTTCCAAGTATTACCTTTATGGTGAATAATGTTCTGCTACCATTACGGACATAAAAAATAATATTTGAAAATGGATCTTGACTTAAACAACTGAGTAATGATTACCTAATGTTTGCACTGGAAATCCCAATTATAACACTAGATTTACTGCACTCTTTGTCCTTTTCAATGTTGATGGTGTATCATGATTCACTAGAGTTTCACCTCATAATCATTCAACAATTATAGCTAATGCTCAGTACTTTCAGTTTAATGTAGGTTATAAAGAGGGAAATAGAATGAAAGGTCAAACCTGTGCATTTAAAACAAATAAGAGCTAATATCATATCAGGACAGGGCTCAGTGCATCCCAAGAAATAAACAGTGTTTGAAAGCACTCTATTTGCAGATAGTTTAGCTACAAGAAAATTTCATTAATTCTTCATTTGTAGGAAATTCACTGGGGCTGGTTTCACAAAGGGTCTCAGACTTAGCCTGAACTCAGGCTAAGTCAGGGACTTAAATCTGTGCCTTTTGTCTTTGCTATGTCTTGGACTTAAATGGATTTCACAAAGGGTGACTTAGCTAAGTCCAAGCCTATCATATAACCACAGTGATTTTCTATGTCATGTGATCCTTTATATCTGGTCAAAGTATTTTATTGGTAACATTTATTCTTTGTTTAACTCCTTCTGTCTTTGAAAAATGCTGTTTTTCAATAGGAAGTCTTGTAATCACATAGATATGTCCAAAGACTAATTTAGGGAGGTGTTCTATATATTTTTTCTGTATTTCAAGTATTTCAAAATTTGAAGTGAGAAAAATATATGGCAGCCATATTTAAGGCTTTGTTTACAAAAGTTAAGCCCACTCTTGGGTAGACTTAGCCAAAGCCTAGACTTAGCAGCTTTGTGAAATCCTGCAAGTCTAAGACCACAGACTTAACCTCATTTTAAGACAAAAGTCCCCTGGAATTAATTTCTACAAAATTGCTACTTTCTACTTGAGAGATTAATACAGATTTAACATTTCACTAGGAATTGAAAAAATTCAATGTAGTATATATTTGCTTACACTGAGACTTAACCAACTGATATAAGTTTGATGTTTTAACTAATTGGATTGCTATTGAATCTAATTTTTTCAAAATCGATATCTAGTTTGTCTTCTTATATCGATCAATACTGAAATATGATTTCTCACTATCAAAATGCGCTACTTTATACCTAACCTGATATTTCATTTAATGATAAGTTACATCAAATTTTGCGTAATATACTGTGACATAATTATACACGCTGAACAAAATAACTAGATCTCAAAATAAGTTATGCAAGAGATATAAACTGAAGATTTAGATTTAGTTATTATAAATTACAGAAAATATCTCCTTAATTTCTTGGAAATATTATTTAAATTAACACTTATAATATTGACTTCAGAGCCATTATCAATCAATACTGAAGAATTACAGTATGATACCAACACTAATTTTAGCACATTGTTTAAATCACATTACAACAGAAGGTTGATAGGGTACAGGACAGCAGTGCAGATTTAACCACTGAAAAGCTAACACTAAAAGTAGCTCACTACTGGCTTCAATAGCTATTATTAATGCCAGTTTTATCTAATTTGAAATGTCACTTTGACAGAGAGCAGAGTTTTACATGGAATTCTCTTTTAGATATGTGAAATGAGTGGACTAGCATCTAGTGTTGATTGTAAGAAACAGTCAATGTCTCTGTTTCACAGACAAAGAATAAGAACAATTGTGTGAGAATATTACGTCAGAGAATTTACGATTCATGCAAATGTACCAAATAATGACAAGAGGGACAGGTAATTTTTTTTTTGTAACGTAACATCAGTAAGAAATGGCATGTATGTAGCTATAAAAAGCTGTATGCATACATAGCCATTGTTCATATTAATTGGTAAAAATAAGTTTGTAAAATGTTGCATGCATAACTCAATTCACCAATTGAAAATTTAAACAAGAGGGTCAAAGATGCCCCAAAAGGCGGCAATAAGGCAGCAATAAGGTTAGCGACTGCTGTAATTACATTTAGAAACAAGGAAGTGAAATGTTAGGTCACCCAGTTAAGGTGAATGTGTTAAGACGTGCTAAGAATTGTAAAACTTGTAATCTAGGTTACATAATTGCATCTATGCTATAAACGGACAAACGGACGGACAGAATTACACCAATTTCGAAAGAAAACTAGCTATGATGGTGATCTTCTCCCTGTCAAGTTTGAATTTGATTGGATACAGCGTTTT
The DNA here is from genome assembly GCA_964017235.1 of Sabellastarte sp. h YS-2021. Classification (NCBI taxonomy): domain Eukaryota; kingdom Metazoa; phylum Annelida; class Polychaeta; order Sabellida; family Sabellidae; genus Sabellastarte; species Sabellastarte sp. h YS-2021. The sequence goes on along the minus strand of OZ024931.1, from coordinate 79,564,590 downwards.
CGAGTTACAGTCCGGAAACAAAAATGTTAACACACAGACAAACAAACAGAATTACACCAATTTCGAAAGGAACCTAGCTATGATGGTGATCTATCTCCCTGTCAAGTTTGAATTCGATTGGACATAGCGTTTTCGAGTTAGAGTCGGGAAACAGAAATGTTGATGGACAAACGGACAAAAAACAGACAAACGAATGGAGGGAATTACATCAAGTTCAAAAGGAACCTAGCTATGATGGTGATCTATCTCCCTGTCGAGTTTGAATTTGATTGGACAAACTGTTTTTGAGTTAGATTCCGGAAACGGAAAGTTTAACGGACAAACAGACAAAAAACGGACTAACGAACAGACGGAATTACACTAATTTCGAAAGGAACCTAGCTGTGATGGTGATCTATCTGCCTGTCAAGTTTGAATTCGATTGGACAAACTGTTTTCGAGTTAGAGTCCGGAAACGAAAAATATGGACGGACAGACGGATGTCAGACGCATCAATCTAATAGGCGGGTTGGTTACACGTAACCCGCCTAAAAATATAATCTTCCTCTTTTAAAGTTTGCTGTGTTCTACTATGATTAATAATTTCTTTATAAGAATGATTGTATATGTTATCAGTACCAATATAATCAAACCGTAAACACATTTTAATTTACATGGCCATCCTTTTTCGCCAGAATAATGTTTTACGTCTGACTAGTGCTTGCTGGATAATGTGCTTAATCAGACATATCACACGAAAAAGTAGTCAAGGTCTAAGTGCATGAGTATTATAAAGAAACTGAAAATTTATAAGTTGCAGCTAAAATGGCAAGAACTGCTTACTAACATTCAATTTAGAGTGTACCTTTTTCCCAGAAAGCAAGTTTGGGATAACGTATATTTTTCAGATTCGTACTTAGAGTCACTAATTACATGTCAACAGATTTGAATATGCTGTCGTTCCTGATATCAGACTCCATTACTACGACCCCAAAATTATACTATCTCATCTTTGTTCAAGTGGGTGTACCTTTGGTAATATAATAATAATTGTTCAATATTTTCTGCAATTTTTTTCAGCATTTCAAGTACAACTAATGTTTTTTTTTGTTTAAAAAAAACAAAAAACTAGAGGATCGCTCGCAAAAAAAAATATAATGTTTTTGCATATCAAAAACAAAGCGTCCCGAAAAGGATATAAAGGTGAGTGCTAAAGTATTAAGAAAATGCTTCATTTCTAGCCTTGTACTGTTGTGGCAACCAAAGTCAGCGCAGTCTGCTCTATCTAGCACGGTTTTCAAGATATAAGCATTTTTGCGTTTTGCAAAAAATTCGAAAATTCAAAATGTCCGCTATATTTGGCGAGACAAAAATATTTTGAAAATTGGCATGGCTACTCTGCAGAGATACCCAGCAGGTCAAAAATTTTGTTGAGTTCGCTCCATCTAGCACAGTTTTCGAGATATAAGCATTTTTGTGTTTTGCAAAAACTTTGAAAATTCAAAATGGCCACCATTTTTGGGGTGTGTATCTCCCGCCGAGCATTAAAGGAGAAGAGATAGCTTTTCCGAGATATTCACAATTTTTCATTTTCGTGTGTGAAAGCTCATAGTAGGTGAATGAGTTATTTGAGAAAAATTGGCTATCTGCAATACTATTGAGAGATAATTCACATTTACTCATTTTGAGTAGGTGAGTAATTACCTACGGGTCTGGAACTTCACCAAGTGAAAGTTCTCCCAAAAGTAGATGAATGAGTTATTTGATAAAAATTGGGTATCCGCAATACTTTTAGAGGTAATTCGCATTTACTCATTTTGAGTAGGTGAATAATTAGCTATGGGTCTGAAACTTCACCAAGTGAAAGCTCTCCCAAAAGTAGGTGAATGATTTATTTGAGAAAAATTGGCTATCTTGATTTATTTGAGAAAAATTGGCTATCTGCAATACTTTTGGAGATAATTCGCATTTACTCATTTTGAGTAGCTGAGTAATTAGCTATGGGTCTGAAATTTCACCATGTGAAAGCTCTCCCACAAGTAGATGAATGAGTTATTTGATAAAAATTGGGTATCCACAATACTTTTACAGATAATTAGCATTTACTCATTTTGAGTAGGTGAATAATTAGCTATGGGTCTGAAACTTCACCGAGTGAAAGCTCTCCCAAAAGTAGGTGAATGAGTTATTTGAGAAAAATTGGCTATCTGCAATACTTTTAGAGATAATTTGCATTTACTCATTTTGAGTAGGTGAGTAATTAGCTATGGGTCTGAAACTTCACCCAGTGAAAGCTCTTCCAAAAGTAGGTGAATAAGTTATTTGAGAAAAATTGGCTATCTGCAATACTTTTAAGAGATAATTCGCATTTACTCATTTTGAGTAGGTGAGTAATTATCTACGGGTCTGAAACTTCAACATGTGAAAGCTCTCCCAAAAGTACATGAATGAGTTATTTGATAAAAATTGGGTATCCGCAATAGTTTTTGAGATAATTTGCATTTACTCATTTTGAGTCGGTGAATAATTAGCTACGGGTCTGAAACTTCACGGAGTGAAAGCTCTCCCAAAAGTAGGTGAATGAGTTATTTGAGAAAAATTGGCTATCTGCAATACTTTTAGAGGTAATTCGCATTTACTCATTTTGAGTAGGTGAGTAATTAGCTATGGGTCTGAAACTTCAACATGTGAAAGCTCTCACAAAAGTACATGAATGAGTTATTTGATAAAAATTGGGTATCCGCAATAGTTTTTGAGATAATTAGCATTTACTCATTTTGAGTAGGTGAGTAATTAGCTACGGGTCTGAAACTTCAACATGTGAAAGCTCTCCCAAAAGTAGGTGAATGAGTTATTTGAGAAAAATTGGCTATCTGCAATACTTTTAAGAGATAATTAGCATTTACTCATAGTGAGTAGGTGAGTAATTATTTACGGGTCTGAAACTTCAACATGTAAAAGCTCTCCCAAAAGTACATGAATGAGTTATTTGATAAAAATTGGGTATCCACAATAGTTTTTGAGATAATTAGCATTTACTCATTTTGAGTAGGTGAGTAATTAGCTATGGGTCTGAAACTTCAACATGTGAAAGCTCTCCCAAAAGTACATGAATGAGTTATTTGATAAAAATTGGGTATCCGCAATAGTTTTTGAGATAATTAGCATTTACTCATTTTGAGTAGGTGAGTAATTAGCTACGGGTCTGAAACTTCACCGAGTGAAAGCTCTCCCAAAAGTAGGTGAATGAGTTATTTGAGAAAAATTGGCTATCTGCAATACTTTTAAGAGATAATTCGCATTTACTCATTTTGAGTAGGTGAGTAATTATTTACGGGTCTGAAACTTCAACATGTAAAAGCTCTCCCAAAAGTACATGAATGAGTTATTTGATAAAAATTGGGTATCCACAATAGTTTTTGAGATAATTAGCATTTACTCATTTTGAGTAGGTGAGTAATTAGCTACGGGTCTAAAACTTCACCAAGTGAAAGCTCTCCCAAAAGTAGGTGAATGAGTTATTTGAGAAAAATTGGCTATCTGCAATACTTTTAAGAGATAATTTGCATTTACTCATTTTGAGTAGGTGAGTAATTAGCTATGGGTCTGAAACTTCACCATGTGAAAGCTCTTCCAAAAGTAGGTGAATGAGTTATTTGAGAAAAATTGGCTATCTGCAATACTTTTAAGAGATAATTTGCATTTACTCATTTTGAGTAGGTGAGTAATTAGCTATGGGTCTGAAACTTCACCATGTGAAAGCTCTTCCAAAAGTAGGTGAATGAGTTATTTGAGAACAAGCATTCTGATGCATGCATTTATCTCCCGCCGTATAAATTAGATGTACTAAAGATAGTGGAATATAAATTTTCTTGTGAGATGGAGGCACATGTAGAAGTAACAACAAGTTTAATGTTAGATTGCAATACTTTTAAAGACAAAAGGCATTTACTAACTTTAGTAGCTATTACTCTGCCATCCAAACAGGACGTATTTAGAAGAAATTGCCTATCTGTAACACTTTTAGAGATTAAAGATATTTACTTATTTTAGTGGCTATTACTCTGCCATCCAAAGAGCTACAGTTCTGCAACTTCACTATGTGGTAGATCACCCAAAAGTAGGTGAATGACTTATTTAGAAGAAATTGCCTACCTGTAATACTTTTACAGATAAAAGACATTTACTCATTTTGGTAGCTATTACTCAGCTATCCAAAGAGCTACAGTTCTGCAACTTCAATATGCCGTAGATCACCCAAAAGTAGGTGAATGACTTATTTAGAAGAAATTGCCTACCTGTAATACTTTTAGAGATAAGAGACATTTACTCATTTTAGTAGCTATTACTCAGCTATCCAAAGAGCTACAGTTCTGCAACTTCACTATGTGGTAGATCACCCAAAAGTAGGTGAATGACTTATTTAGAAGAAATTGCCTACCTGTAATACTTTTAGAGATAAAAGACATTTACTCATTTTAGTAGCTATTACTCAGCTATCCAAAGAGCTAGAGTTCTGCAACTTCACTATGTGGTAGATCACCCAAAAGTAGGTGAATGACTTATTTAGAAGAAATTGCCTACCTGTAATACTTTTAGAGATACAAGACATTTGCTCATTTTAGTAGCTATTACTCAGTTATCCAAAGAGCTATAGTTCTGCAACTTCACTACGTGGTAGATCACCCAAAAGTAGGTGAATGATTTATTTAGAAGAAATTGCCTACCTGTAATACTTTTAGAGATAAAAGACAATTACTCATTTTGGTAGCTATTACTCACCTATCCAAAGAGCTACAGTTCTGTAACTTCACTATGTGGTAGATCACCCAAAAGTAGGTTAATGACTTATTTAGAAGAAATTGCCTACCTGTAATACTTTTAGAGATAAAAGACATTTACTCATTTTAGTAGCTATTACTCACCTATCCAAAGAGCTACAGTTCTGCAACTTCACTATGTGGTAGATCACACAAAAGTAGGTGAATGACTTATTTAGAAGAAATTGCCTATGTGTAATATTTTTAGAGATAAAAGACAATTTCTCATTTTGGTAGCTATTACTCAGCTATCCAAAGAGCTACAGTTCTGCAACTTCACTATGTGGTAGATCACCCAAAAGTAGGTGAATGACTTATTTAGAAGAAATTGCCTACCTATAATACTTTTAGAGATAAATGACATTTACTCATTTTAGTAGCTCTTGCTCAGCTATCTACTCACTTAGCTATTGACCTACATCTGCAAAAGCAACAAAAATATAAAGGACACAGGAAAGTAAGCTTTTGAAAAACTAGATGAATAACAAATGAAAAGATTTGCCTAACTTTGGTACTTGTGAAGGTATTTGACATTTATTTCCATCATAATTTTGCTACAAATAAGAAAATAGCTATTGCTCACTTATGACATGCAATGGAACCCCAAACGGTATGCCATCTTATAGTTAAGGAAAAAGTAGCTGAACAAATTATTTTAGGAAAATCCTGTAACTGCAGTAGTTTTTGAGTTACAATGGATTTACTCAACAGTCACAATTTCAAAGTAGCTATTACTCAGCTGTCCTAAGTGTGCAACAGGTTTGCAGCTTTACTATCTGACAGCTCATCAAAAACTAGATGAATAACATATTTGAAAATATTTCCCTAACTTGAATACTTTTGAAGATATTTGACATTTACTTATGTTGTTATTTTGCTACAAATAAGAAAATAGCTATTACTCACTTATGGCATGAAACAGAACCCCAAACTATATGCCATCTTATAGATAAGGAAAAAGCAGCTGAATAACATATTTTTGGAAAATACTCTAACTGCAATAGTTTTGGAGTTACAATGGATTTACTCAACAGTCACAATTTCAAAGTAGCTATTACTCAGCTATCCAATGTGCAACAGGTCTCAAACTTTAGTATGTGATACCTTACCAAAAACTAGATGAATAACATATTTGAAAAGAATTCCCTAATTTTAATACTTTTGAAGATATTTGAAATTTACTCATGTCGTTATTTGGCTTCAAATAAGGAAATAGCTATTATTCACTTATGGCATGCAATAGAACCCCAAACTATATGGCATCTTATAATTAAGGACAAAGTAGCTGAACAATATATTTTAGGAAAATACTCTAACTGCAATAGTTTTGGAGTTACAATGGATTTACTCAACTGTAGAATTTCAAAGTAGTTATTACTCAGCTATCCAATGTGAAACAGATCTGAAACTTTACTATGTGATAGCTTATCAAAAAGTAGATGAACAACATATTTGAAAAGAATTCCCTAACTTTAATACTTTTGAAGATATCTGACATTTACTTATGTCATTATTTTGCTACAAGTAAGAAAATAGCTATTACTCACTTATGGCATGCAATGGGACCCCAAACTATGTACCATCTTATAGCTAAGGACAAAGTAACTTAACAACATATTTGAAGAAAAAGTTGTAACTGCAATAGTTTTTGAGTTATGAGCCCTTTACTCCAAGTAGCTAAGATTGCTATTACTCACTTATCTTTAGGCCTAAGTCCATAAAACCAAAAAAATTTTCGAGGGCATGAAAATTCATTGGGACAATTAATTTACAAAAAATCTGTAGCTGTAGTAGTTTTGGAGAAATCTGCGTGACTAACTAACGCACACACACACACGCGCACGCACGCACGCACGCACACACAGGCATCATTTCATAATCTCCCTCCCGGGCTAAAGCCCAGGGTTTTCGAGATATAAGCATTTTTATGTTTTGCAATTTTTGCGAAAAATTCAAAAATTCAAAATGGCCGCCATTTTTGACGAGACAAAATTTTTCTCTGCAGAGATACCCTGCGGGTCAAAAATTTTGTTGAAATCGCTCTATCTAGTACGGTTTTGGAGATATAAGCATTTTTATGTTTTGCAATTTGCGAAACATTCAAAAATTCAAAATGGCCGCCATTTTTTGCGAGAAATTTTTTTTTTAAAAATTGGCATGGCTACTCTGCAGATATACCCTGTGGGTCAAAAATTTCATTAAAATCACTCTATCTAGCAGGGTTTTTGAGATATAAGCATTTTTATGTTTTGCAATTTTTGCGAAAAATGCGAAAATTCAAAATGGCCGCCATTTTTGGTGAGAGAAATTTTTTTTTGAAAATTAGCAAGGCTACTCTGCAGAGATACCCTGCGGGACAAAAATTTCGTCGAAATCGCTCTATCTAGTACGGTTTTGAGATATAAGCATTTTTATGTTTTGCAATTTTTGCGAAAAATTCGAAAATTCAAAATGGCCTCTGCAGAGATACCCTGTGGGTCAAAAATTTCGTCGAAATCGCTCTATCTAGCACGGTTTTGGAGATATAAGCATTTTTGTGTTTTCCTTATTTGGAAAATTCATAATGATTAATTAATCATTAATTACTCGGCCATTTCTTAACCAATCAATGCCAAAATCTAATGATTTCCAGATTTTAATAAAATGAATGTATATGCCAAGTTTCAGGTGAATTGATAAAATTCCTTTCAAGTTATCATCCGGACAAGCTTCCCCATTGAAAAAAGACAGTTTTGGTCATGTGACCTCTCTGATTGGTTGAAATGTCACTGCAGCATATTAAAAAAAATTCCTTAAGGCTACTGCCTAAACCTGCCACATTTGAAAAGAATCCGCCTAACGGTTACAGAGTTATAAGGAAAACAAAATGCGGAGCCGGCGGAGCCACCGGAGCCTGAAGGTCTCCCATACACCAACAAGCGTCCCTTGCGGGATGCTTAAAAAAGAATGACAAGATTACTTCTTTCAAAAAAAAAATTAAAAAATTACAACATGAAAATTAAGTGTCTAATAACTTTTTTTTGTAAAATGAATTCAAAATATTCCATAGGAGAATCAAGAATTAAAACTTAAGACAGAAAATTTGTATGCCTCAATCCTGACAAGACATCGATATTAAACTCTAAAACTCTATTAAACCACCACAGATAAATAAAAGAATGAGGAAAGAAAAAAAAACACTAATTCTATTCAGGTTTCCATAGATACCTATCAATGCATTAGCTCCACGCTTGAAGTTTGAAACTATGTGACAAATCATAATAATAGCAACATTAGAAGCCCATTCAAACTAGCCTGAATGAATGAAATAGTAACATAAAATGAAAAACAATCAAATCACTTTCTTGAATATAATTAAAATAACTAAAGCATGCGCCGGGAATTGTGCAAGAAAGGAAAGGTGGTTTTCAGTAATCTTCCAAAAAATAGCCAGCCTCGGAAGGCAAGAACCCCAGCCCCAGGTACAGCTAAATGGCAAACAACATTGAGATTTGGGAAAATCTTAGCAACAACTTCTGTTGTAAGAAGTACAGAGAACCCACGAGATGTTGTACATAAGATTCACAGGCCATGATTTCTTACAAGTAGTTTTCATATTTTGCAGCCCTAGAAGCAATTATAAGGGAGATATAAGGCTTTTTTGATATGCTGACCCTCCTATTTGGTATTAAAGACGTGATATGGCGGTCATTTTGTTTCCAAAACAAGGACACAATTACTCTCAGGCAAGCTTTCATATCCAATTACATTTTGTGCAAATCTCATGAAGCTAGCTTCAATATTTTAGTTACAGAAAATATCAAAGATTTTAGAAGAAACTTTGAGACCCCGAAATTTAAGTGTTGCCATGGCAACAGTTGCCACCGGATAACCCCAAAACATAGTCAGCTCTAGATCCTCTTGGGACAAACATATCCTGAAAACTTGGTGAAAATCTGTGCAGGGGTTTAGGCTGTGAAACACCCACAAACATTAAGACCCGAAAATCTTAAAAGTGTTGCCATGGCAACAGTGGCAGCTGGATACCCCCGCCCCCCCCCAACCTAATCAGCTCTAGATCCTCTTGGGGTAAACATTACCGGATACCCCCAAAACCTAATCAGCTCTAGATTCTCTTGGGGCAAACATCCCCTGAAATTTGGTGAAAATCCGTGCAGGGGTTTAGTCTGTGGAACACCCACAAACTTTAAGACCCAAAAATCTCAAAAGTGTTGCCATGGCAACAGTTGTTACCGGATACCCACCAAACATCTAGATCCCCTTGCGGCAAACATCCCCTCAAAATTTGGTGAAAATCTGTGCAGGGGTTTGGCTGTGGAACACCCACAAGCCTTATGTCCGCCGCCGTCGCCACCCAGATGGAGCAGGGGACAACTATAACCCCAGCCTTTATGTGCTGGGGTTAAAAAACTAGACGTAGCGCATCAGAGAACCGATGCAGATTGTATCCACCAGAAAGAAAACTCACCAAAGCCAATCAACCATCGTTTAACCCTTGAAGGAGGAACCCAAAGTGAAATCTGACCACTTCAAAAGATTCTTAGCCCATGATTTCCTATAAGTTAGTGTAACATTGCAAACCTCTAGGAACACGAATAAGCGAAATATAAGCACTTTTAAGTTTGACTATCCTCGTTTGACCTTGAAGGAGGGGTCCAAGGTCAAATCTGACCACATCAAAAGATTCCCAGTCCATGATTTCCTATAGCTTGGTTTCACATTGCAAGCCTCTAGGACCAAAACATAAGCGAGTTATAAGCACTTTTAGGTCTGGCTATCCTTGTTTGACCTTGAAGGAGGAGCCCAAGGTCAAATCCCATCACACCAACAGATTCCCAGCCTATGATTTCCTATAGGCTGGTTTACCATCCCAAACCTCCAGGACCAATAATAAGCAAGTTATATGGACTTTTAGGTTTGGCTATCCCCATTTGACCTTGAAGGAGGGATCCAAGGTCAAATCTGACCACACCAGAAGATTCACATCCCATGATTTCCTATAAGTTGATTTACCATCCCAAACCTCTAGGACCAATAATAAGCAAGTTATAAGCACTTTTAAGTTTGGCTATCCTCGTTTGACCTTGAAAGAGGGGTCCAAGGTCAAATCTGGCCACACCAGAAGATTCCCAGCCAATGATTTCCTATAGGCTGGTCTACCATCCCAAAACTGTACACCCAATAATAAGCGAGTGATAAGCATTTTTAAGTTTGACTATCCTCGTTTGACCTTGAAGGAGGGGCCCAAGGTCAAATCTGACCACATCAAAAGATTCCCAGCCCATGAATTCCTATAGCATGGTTTACCATCCCAAACCTGTAGGACCAATAATAAGAAAGTTATAAGCACTTTTAAGTTTGGATATCCTCGTTTGACTTTGAAGGAGGGGTCCAAGGTCAAATCTAACCACAGAAAAAGATTCCCAGCCCATGATTTCCTATAGGTTGGTTTACCATCCCAAACTTCTAGGACCAATAATAAGCAAGTTATAAGCACTTTTAAGTTTGGCTATCCTCATTTGACCTTGAAGGAGGGGTCTAAGGTCAAATCTGACCACACCAGAAGATTCCCAGCCCATGAATTCCTATAGGTTGGTTTACCATCCCAAACCTCTAGGACCAATAATAAGCAAGTTATAAGCACTTTTAAGTTTGGTTATCCTTGTTTGACCTTGAAGGAGGGGTCCAAGGTCAAATCTGACCACACTAGAAGATTCCCAGCCCATGAATTCCTATAGGTTGGTTTACCATTCCAAACCTCTAGGAACAAGGGAGATATAAGCACTTTTCATGACTGACAAAGAAATGAACGTGGCGGTCATCTTGTTTTTCAAAATGAGGCCAAAAATATTCCCAGTCAAGATTTTGTAATGAGGAACATATCCTGTGAATTTGAGATCTCTACCTATAATACCCTTTGCTCTACGGGGCCAACAAAAGTCCTTGCTTAAAGTCGAATAAACATCCCTGGCGGCCATCTTGTTTTCCAAATGAGGCCAAAATTATTCCCAGGCAAGATTTTATGGTTATGAATAAATCCTGCAAATTTGAGAAGGCTAGTTAAATTTTTTTTTTTCGTTAGAGCGGTAACAGTGAAATCTCTCTACACACTGCGGTGTTGGAGGTGTCGGCGAAACGAAGCGAAATCCAAAGTATCCATCAGATGCTATCCGGTGGATACAATTATGAATGTGGTAGTAATTATCATTAGGTGCATATTTTATTCTTGTCATTTAAAGTAACAAAATGCCAAAATGCCCATAAATTATATTATGTCTTTCAGAAATTAAACAACCACATACCAAAAGATGAAATAAAAATTTCCTGGAATATTTTACTTGTACCATTATGTTTTAGTTTATTTAACTATTATGTATGGACACAAATTATTTTACAATATAACATGATCATAACAGATTGATTTATAACTGGATTTTGTTGTGTTTTAACATTTCACACAACAAAATTGTTTAAAACATTATATCATCAGAAAAAGTGTCAGTGAAGAGACATTTACCCCTACACTTCATTCTATTTTGATGTCCATTGTATATTTCTCATAAATCACACAGGGTCTACTAAATTCAACTAAATGACAGGTGCAGACCAACCTTGACTGCTATTTCATTCTTATCATGTGGGTTGTGTACTTGAAAAACACTTTAAAAACTAGATGGTACCAACTCGATGCCAACATATCCCCAGACAGGCCATCTCTCACACCACAAGCATTGACTGGGTATTTTTTGCAGCACCCATTTTTTTTTTTGTCAAACCATTTTTTTTTTTTTTTGGGGGGGGTTCAATTTTAAAAAAAAGTCCTCTGAGTGGATCATTCATGGGTCTCACATACATGTTAAATGTCTACTTAAAGCCTTGGTTTTTGGCACATGAACAAAGAACATATTAATATATTCACAGATGATATTTCAGCTGTATCAGGCGCATATTATGACAGTGGTAGGGCTTAAAAGTGGTAAAAAGTCAATAAATTAGGGGTCTGTGGGTATTTAAGAGATCTTAAGGTGACCTTAAAATTAAAGTTACAGACTTAAAATTTTTTGACAAAGATTTCATGTAGCAGTTATATCTACTACAGATAGAGATTTGTTAAACTTACCATTTCCAGGTTACAGGACCAAAAATATTGAAAATATCGTAAAAGGGTCACTCGGGTGGGTGTTTATGGTCCTCATACTAAGGTTAAATGTCTATTTAAAGCCTTGGTTTTTCACACATGTGAAAAGAACATAATCATATATTCCCAGATGAGATTTCAGCTGTATCAGTCACATCGTTTGATAGCTATAGGCCTTCAAAGTGGCAAAAAGTCCATAAATTGGGTGTCTGTGGGCAATTTAGAGACTTTAAGGTGACCTTAAAATTAAAGTTATAGACTTAAAATTTTTCACAGACTTACAGTACATGTAGAAGTTATATCTACTACAGTAACAGACTTGTCATACCTACCACTTTTGAATTATAGGGGAGAGTATGGAGAAAATGTCTAAAAAAATTTAAGTATGGTCTTTATGGGCCTCAAAAACAATTTTAACCTTAACATAAGTCTTGATTTTTGGTATATACAAGGAGAATATAGTATTGTGTTCCCAGGTAAAATTTGAGCCAGATAAGCCACATAGTCTGTGACCTAGAGGGCATTAAGTGGCAAAAAGTCAAATTTCTGACCTTACGGTGGCCATAAGTTCTTTATTATTGGGAGTTAAAGGTCACCTTAAAATAGGGTTCCTCTCCTGACCCAAATACATGCGTGTGCCAAGTTTGAATGAAATCTGTGAAAGCGTTTTTGAGTTATTGCGCACACAAGTCAAAACATACAGCGGCGGCGCAACGGATGTGAAACCAATATATCCCTGACTTTTGTCTGGGGATATAATAACTCCTGGACAAAGGGGAGCAAGAAGAAGGGTTGTTTAAAAATAATATATTATATTTGGGTCATAATACTTTTTCCATCATGGCTTGTTTATATTAATTATACTTATATATGATTAAAAAGAGTCAGATTCTATATTGCTCTACTCTTAGTTCCCTTTATGACAGGGTTCTACACATAAGTTTATAGTTTACTGTTATGTTTTATCCAGTATAAAAAAATTACGGTACAGGTAGAAAGTATAGAAAAACATGGATAAACACAGCTGCTGGGGGGCAAATTATTTCCACTCTTTTCAACTGAGTCGAAAAAGCAAGAAATGTATACATTAATTTCACAGAGATTATAAGCCATATGCATGTATATCTTTATATTGGTCGGGCTGTTATTATCATTATTACACAAACAATCACTCATATTGTACTGCCATAAAAATAAAGGCTACCCACTTGCTTTACATCTGCATTTCTTGATGAATCTGGGGTCTGTGATGTTACTGTGACACTGTTTACAGTAGTAGCAAGCCCTACAAATACACACAATAGCAAGCTACTTCACAACAATAAGGCAAGTTTAGCAATACTATTCAGAGATGATACTTTTAAAAACAATGGATAAATTGTATGCAAAGCAGTCTCTGTATAAGCACAATCAGAGGAGTTCCAACTTAGGCACAAGTATATAGAAAATGACATTTAAGATAGAGAAAATGCATGTAAAGATAAAGTATTACAACAAGGCATGCAAGATGACAGCATTAATCAGTAAACTAAAAACTAGAAAAATGTTTTTGCTAACAAAAACAAAGCGTCCCCAAAGGTTAAATGCAATATAATATGAAGTAGGGATGTAAACGAGTACTCAAGCCTCAATAGACGAGTCGATCTTTGCTAGTACTTGAATCCATTTTAAATCCTCAGTTACTCGCGAGGTATTGTATTATCGCCCATGTAATGAAACGCTTGTGTAAAATAGGCCAAATTTCAGCATTTCCATCACATAATATCAATTAAAGTTGTTATTTTCACTTGAAAACGCATAATTTACTCCATATTCTATAATATCTGGTCAAATAGAAGACGTTTTTCTTCAAAAGTTTTGTTTCCGGAACCGACTATCTGTCTACAGAAGACCTCTAATGGTAGATACTAAATGTCACGGTTACTCGAATTTGGGCCGGTTGTGAGAGGGCGGGTACTCGATGCTGTTTTTCAGCACCCGTCCCAGCCCTAATATAAAGTAGAAAAAGGTTTTTGAAAATAAAAAAAATGCTGCACTGAGAGAAGAAGTGAAAGCTAAGCAGACAATGTAGAGGTTTATGCATTAACATGAATGAAAAATTTAAGCTTTATTTTGTTTTCTGTGGTCATAAATTGCGAAAAGTTAATTTAATAAATGCTATAGTTTGTCAGAAGAGTAGTTTTAAAGGAGATATAGGCAAAAACACAAAATTGGCTATTTTATGACCCCAGTTTGAAATATAAGGTCAGGGGGTAAATCTGACTGGCTATCTAGACTCTTCACATATGGTTTCCCAATGCCTCTCAATGTATTCTAAAGCTCTATAATACATTTTATGGCTGTAAATGCAATACTTTAGAAGGTAATAGGGGGTTCACACGCAGTTGAAGCTTTCTGGTTGGTGCCTGTGAGAAAATCGCTCAATTTTCATCAGATCGCTCCCAAAATCTAATCAGCTTGCGTTTTTGATAGTATGAACATGTGTCTAAAATTACAGGCCTCTGCGGTCGTTAGATTTTGCTGAGCAGCGATGATGGGTGGGTGTACCAAAAAAAAAAACACTATTTTCTGATTATGTGACCTTGATAAAGATAAAAGGTCAAATTTAATCATGTGGAAAAATTTCATATGCCTAAGGTATACAACTGCCAAACATGATTTAAAAGTTTCCAATAATAAAGGGGATATTCAAGGGAGACCATAATGTGGCGGCGGCGGTGGCGAGGAAACTGAAGTGAAAACAAATAACGCCCTTTTCAGGGATGCTTAATTATGAAGCTTTAAAATTTATCAATAGAAGCATAGCTGCTAATAGAAATAGAACAATTAAGTGAAAGTACCTATAATAATCCATCTACAGCAATCCACACATTTTTCTCATAAGAAAAAAATGTCTCAATTATGTACAAGTGAACACACTTTGGCAGAGCCAAGGTTAAAGGTCACAACATGACTTAGCATTCCCAGACTCCCCAACCAATGACCCATCCAAGCATCAACTCCCTATAGCTTACACTTTCTAGGCCTAGAAATGGCCCAGGCAAGATTTAAAAACTCAAGGTCACTACAGCATGGTCAAAGGCCAAATCAAGGTAACACCACGATGTTGTACACCTACACCCTCTAACCAATCTCCCTACCAAGTATAAACATTCTACACATTACAGTTTCCGAGATAAAGTCCAGACAAGATTTTAAGGTCAAGGTCCCTACAGCAAAGTCAAAGGTCGAATCACGGCCACATCATTGCACTGCATACCTATACATCCAGTCAATCTCCATACCAAATATAAACTTTGTATACCTTTATGATTTCCGAGATATGGCCCAGTCAAGATTTTCAATTCAAGGTCACTACCGCAAGATCAAAGGCGAAAGATGGACATCTCTAGATAAAAATTAAGGTCACTACAATGAGTCAACCATTACAGCCAGAAGCAGACTTATCTTTTCACAGAGGTCAAATCATGAGTTTTGCCAGCTGTTCTACCCTTTTTCAATAGAACTAATGTTAAGAGGCTTCTTTCAGTTGTAGATCAGTTTGACCATATAATAACCCTTAGAAATGGAACTATCGCATTATTCCTTGTGACTACCTATTATGTAATTTCATATTCTGACTGGATGAATATTTTACACTTATTTTAGATGTGTGTGGTCAAGCAATGCCTTGTTATTAGCCTACCTTTTGACTTTGTCTACTGACCAAGGTATGAGTCATGACATATTAAATGTATATATTGCAGCAAATCCTTGCAAATAAACGTACCTTTTGACTTCGTCTGCAGACTGGGCTATGAAGAAGCCCTGAGTGTTGGGCTCTATTCCTACATTGGGACCAGGGTTGATGGCAATGCAGCTTTCCAAACCATCTTCACTTCTGGCCTCTATTGCAATAAGTAGCAACTTCAGCTTGATGAAGCACATTCTAAAGGAAAGGACGAGCACGTTTTTAATAAACACATTATACAGTTGGCTATATTCAAAGCATTAGGGTTATTACCATAACAGCCAACATATATACAGCAGTTTTACCATAGCTCTCGACAATCAGATTCATGGACACAGCCTTATTAGAATAACTATTAATACATTAATCATTAGGAATAAAAGTCAAGTGTTTCATCAAGTGTAACACCAGCATGTCCTTTTTAAAGAACAATATCCATAATTTCTACCACAATCTCACACCAAGGTCACTCCTTTTCCATGAAGTCCTATCTGTACACAGACAAGTCTGTTTTTGTAGCTCGTGATCCTAGCAAGGATAACTGTAACCTGGGTATTACCACTGAGTAGATACAAATAGTGCAAGATTGATGGAAGGAGGCAGGATAAGACAAATCTTTTACAAACACTTACAATCAGAAGTCTGGAGAAAACTTGCCATGAAAGAAAACTCTATCTCCAATACTTATGTGTACTTTTAGAATCTATCTGAATAACTTAATAATAAACATAAGTTAATTAATCTTTCTGTGTGAAGAATTTTTATGCAGTGCTTGCTTGCTTACTTTTTTCAGTTACAAGCAGTACTGAAGTCTTATTTACTTTAGTAATTTCTGTAAAAACTTGATATTAGAGCCTGTTATTATAAAGGCTTTCGTTGAGCTTGTAAAACACTGTTCAAACCACTTAGCAATCTCTTTGCTGATGGTGTGACGAGAGAGGGAGGGAGCAGAGTACTTACTCAGCTGCTTCAGGAAAGGTCATGCCAATGAAAGCATTAGATAAGTACTCAGTGTACATCTCCATCCCAGTCCCTCGCATGTAATCATTCTGCCACTGTGGCATATCCGGCGACTGCAAAACAACACAAGCAATTCCGGGTGAAATTGATAGCACTAATGATATTACAGAAGATATTTGATAACACTAATTCAAGACAACATCAATGATGCCTGAAAAATACATCTAATATTTCCCGCCATACACACAAAGAAAAAAAAAATTGGGGGGATGTAAATATAGCAAAAAAAAACAGACATGTAAAACGGACAGTAACATTATTTACAACAAAATCAACTGCACATCATGATTCTGAATCTAATTATTTCGTGAACCATCATGCAATAAGATTGAAGACAATAGGTTCTGCACAAAGCTGGTCATGTATTTTGATTCAAGATTCCAAGGGCTCAAAATATTCTCCAAACTGCTGATTTTTCTGACGTAGCAATTTTTTATACAATAATTTTGATAAACTGGTTAATATTCATTTTCAAACAAACAATTTATTCAGCTGTGTTTTAGTTACTATTTTGTATGAAGGCTGGTTGGTTTTGTCTGAAAAAGGGACCTATGTATTCTTTGCATATAATAATCACATTATTATAGTAAATGTCTGTCACAAATCTAGAATATGATAAAAGAGGTATGACTGGTCTGAAGATATTTGCTTTTAAAACCAACATGTGGTAATGGATCTTAAAGCTGAAAATCTTCAGAACCATCAAAAAGGGTTTCTAAAGCCATAATGTTATTTTTAAAGCATGAATGAATGAACAACACAGGAACACCCATACATGCTTACATATACAAGATAAATTGAGAAAACTACAGAAAGCATCCTCTCTATAGACAAAAACTAGATCCAATTAAAAGCAGTGACTTCAGATTTGGCAGACTTGCTATTTTTTTGAGGATAAATCAATTACCACTATACCTTCTAGAATGACACTTTTCTTGTAATACATGAATCCTGTTTGAGAATACCTGCCTCTGTCAATGTAACCCAAAACAGGTTCAACTGGAAAGCACTCATAGAGTGCAGACCTCCACCGAGGTAGCCAAGTATCCCAATGTTGTAATTTCACCCAAATACTGCTTTCTTATTTTGACCCTCATAATTGGAGAGTAAGACAGCATGATTACAGCTGGAACTTCTTTAAAAAATCCAGGAAAAATTACATACAAAAATAGGAACCAAATCTTTCCCAAAATCAAATCACTTTTTCCTCTGGTCAGACCCTACCTGCATAAAAAAAAAAATTCATGAAAATGAGTTCATCAGTGTGTAGTAATCGCAAACATAAACAGAAATACAAATGAATACACCCCAAAACATGGTAATAATGAAATAACAAGACAATTATATAGACTCATTTTAGTTACAGTGTGCAAAAATAATAATAATAAAAAAAAAACAGGAATGAATCTGTAGCTGCTTTATCAACCCTTTTACCAGATCTAAAGTTAGTCATGAAATGACAACCCACCCATCAGCAAACTATTCGTATTTCATTTATTCATTTACATCTTTGAACGTTTCATTATTTTCCTTTTTTCTGAGAGTAAATAAATGGTGGTCCTTTCTTGTTCTCACTGCATTGTGAAAAATACAATTTCTGAACAATGTAATAATTAAGGAAAAGGATACATATGCACGAAAAGCATGGGCATGATATGTCATCAATCAGTTATGAACATTAAGGTCACAGATATTAGGTCAACGATAGCCATCATGCAGAGTCTCATCCTTTCTTTTGTCCAGAGACTCCACTGATTCTTATGTGCTTTGTAACATCACAAGGACTTGTTTGAAGGCTGGTGCGACAGAACACAGGATATCAACATTTGGTGATGCAGGGAATTTCACATGCCAGCATTGGGTACAATTTCATTAACCTGGGTCTTTAAATTGCTTTCAATACATGATACAACCCATACCATACTAGTTAACTGAGGGAGTGGAGGAAAGTTTTGTATACTAGGTGGGTTTAGACTCAACACAATGGATTCTCGGGCACTGAAAATAACACCAATTAATATTCAAAATTAAATTTCAAGACTAGACTCGAACCTGCAACATCTGAGATGGTAGGCAAAGTGTTACCATTACCCCATCATTTTGCCTCGGTCACCAAAAGATATGTGCAGCCAATGTCCATGCACCATTGATACACTTTAGTGGCAACTGGCCATATGACATGAATTTGTCTATGAATGGCTGCAGGGAGCAGGCAGTATTGCTAGTCTCCACTTAAGACCACCAATGGAACATGAGTATTAGAAATATCACTGAAGTTTTCAATACAAATGTAATATGAAAGAATTAAAGTTTCTTATATAATTCTAATCAACCAAAACATCAATAATCTTTTGAGCATGAACCTTGCATTAAAGGACCATATAAAATGTATTACATTTACAACTCCATGGGCAACAACTGGATCTGGGACAGAATTCTACTTGAAGTAAGTAAATCATACTATAGGTTAAACACAGGCCAAAATATATATACCTACAAATTCCTGCAAAATGTAAAGTTATACCTTTTAGGGCCAACCTCTAAATTTCTACAAGTTCATAATTAATACAAGAAAAAGCTCTCAGTATTAAAAATTCTTTAAATGCTTCACTAAACACATAAGTTAGCAACTTAGCATATTACTATATATCAAAGCCAAATATCCATTTTTTCACATTTCAAAATATTTTCCCTTTCAAGTAATTTTCAATACCACACACTGCTGTATGTTTTCTGTAAAATGAGTAATGCATTCAATTTTTTTAAAACTCAAGTAGCTGATATGTTAAATTGAATCATGAATCAATTCGAAATACAAAAACCAACACATTTTGAAACATTTGCTTAATATAAATTAAAAATTCTCTCATCCAATAAAAACACAACCCTCTGTCCAGTGAAAACTTGGGTTTTGCCATGAAAATACAACTTGAATAGTGAAAGTATGGATTTTTGTGTCTTCTTGCTTCCAATTTGATTGTTAAAATTTTTTACAAAAACCATATGACTGTGATTTATATTTCATCCTCACCTCCGATGCCATTAAATATACTGTCATGGCTTGTGGAACTAGACAATTATGGCCATGAATATTTAATTTTAAATGTTTAAGCCAGGCAGAATGTTGGAGATTTACAGTAAAATAAAGTATATAGTCTTCAGTTTCTGTCGAAGGTTTTACAATGGCGTCTTCTAAAATGAAGCATTTCCTTAATTTAAATACAAAAATTAGGACAATTCAAATGGGCTTTTCCGACTAAAGAATTGTCTTTCATTAGAGGGCTGTTCCACTTCTGTGATATATTATAAACCTTGCTCCCAATCCCAATAGGTAAATCTTTTTAATCAGAATGATCTTAAAGCCATTGTACGGACATCCTGTATGGAAGATACAAACTTCCAAATAGGTTTAGGATTACAACACTGGGGAGTTTATCTGGAATAGTTTACAGGGATTTCAAACCATTTGAACTTATCGCAAACCTTTCCTGATCCTTACCAGGTTTATAACATCATAAACCAATTGTATTGCCATCTTTTAAATCTTACAGCAATCTTAAACCTATATTACAGTCGTACAACAATGTTTTCCATCTTATGGCGATCATAAACCCATCTGTTTCATCTTAACAGACTCGTAAACCAATCGGATAGATCAGGAAATTATCATAAACATATTGGAAGACTTTCTGAGCCAATGGTAACACCAATCAGGAAGTTATCAGGAAAATATCTTTTATATCAGGAACTTATCATATTATACGCTGAATGCTGCACTACCACAATCGTGAGCAAGGTTTATGATATATCGCAGAAAATGGAACAGCCCCATATATTGTGATCTTAAAAGCAGAAACAGCAAATGTAAATTTATATGTAATCTATTTACATTATTTAATATATACTACATTTTACAAGGACAATATATTGTGAAAGGTTTTTTTTTCAAAAAAAACTTGCAATGACATTTGGAATTTCAACAGAATATACAGCAATTACTTGAAAAGAAATAACTTTATCCGTGTAGTTTTTTATATACTCTGTAATAGCATCAGTAAAACTAACTAAATCTGGTGAGGTCTTTTTTCAAAGAAAACCTCCGCTCATTAAGGTATCAAGTCCAGATTAGAAGCTATCTGTCAAAGATTTATATAACAATTGACAAGAAGTTTAAACAGTTGTCATAGATACAGGTACAGACTGACCCTGTGGCAAAATGACATATTTTCTACAGAAAAACAAGAAGAAACCTCAGACAGTAAAGATATCTATCTTCTGAAAACTCGGTACTAAATAAAACATAAAGTGTTATGGCAGAGTTAACCTAATCCAAAGTAAAAAATGTTAAGGGTAAAGCCATTACCAACTGGACTATACTTAAATATTAATTAAAGAAAGGAGAAATGAATGCAAATTCAGAAAAAGGTACTTTTTCCTGTTTATCATGTATATTTAAATGTTTACATATGGATGGTATAAAAGGATTAATTGTTCTTATATTTTAAAGAAAATTGAAAAATTATGTCTCTTTATAGCTAACAAATAGTGAGATAAATTTCTAAAAGTAAAGTAATAATGACATAAATAGGAAAAGTACCAGATAACCTACCTAGAAATACAGCATTAATTTTTAATCTATATTGGCACAAGGTTTCCTTTTGGAACAGGTAAGTTCAATGCTTTAATATCGAAACTCTGAATACTCTGCAGAAGTGTCAATTTTCAGGGGGTCCTAATTTCAGCCATATATTACCTTATGGATTCTGACAGTGAAAATTAATTCCTTGTGAAATGTAACAAACAATCAGTGCCCGTGAAGGGGCTCCGTGTCAGCTGATTTTGTGTTTTGAGCTTCAGAGTATAAGGGAAAGTAGAAAAGAACACAAAAGCTGTACACTGCAAATGGTATTCAGAAGTAAAGTACAAAGTTAACTATTAAGGTGCTTCCCAAGGACCTGGTTCTTACACAAAGGTAGAGAGATAAAAAAAGTTGGTGCATAGTGACTGCAGATCTTAGGGCTGATAACTCCACAAAGTATTCTTCCTTTGGCCTTGCAAAATGACACACAAATCTGTCCAATGTTCACAGAAAAAATTATGAAAGGGTGTTAAAAAAGTGGCTGAACAACATATTTTTAGAAATGCTCTAAATACAATACTTTTCAAGTTACAAGTGATTTATTCAACAGTGAGAATCTATTCCTCAGCTATGCAATGGGCTACTGCAATTTTACTGTGTTATAGCTGACACAAAAGTAGGTGAAAAACATATTTAACAAAACATTGCAAATGCAATACTTTTTAAGTTACAGGTTATTTACGCAACAGTGAGCACCTGAAAGTAGCTATTGCCCTGCTATGCAATGAGCTACAGGTCTGCAATTTTACCATGTTATAGCTGACCCAAAAGTAGGTTAATAAGATATTTAAACAAAATTCTCTAAATGCAATAGCTTTCAAGCTACATGTGATTTACTCAACAGTGAGAACCTCAAAGTAGCTATTGCTTAGCTATGCAATGAGTTACAGCTATGCAATTAGCAATTCCACTCTATGTTGTAGCTATGGTAAAAGTAGCTGAACAACATATTTTAACAAAATGCTATAAATGCAATACCTTTCAAGTTATAGGTGATTTACTGCATGATTTCCTGAATTGTAATGCATAAAAAAGTATTTTAAAAATTCATTAGAAAATAATTAAGAAAGATCAAGTTCTCATACTCACACGGAAATCTACTTGTGGCCTAGCACATACATGCAAGATAAGAGACAAATCCCTTCAATAGTCAATGAGAAAATTGTGATAAAGTGTTGATATTTGTCATGGCTCTGAGGAACAAACGAACAGATCTGCCTGTCTTGAACACTTTTTCATCCCTGATAGATAACTAAAGGTATCTTTTAAAAGAAAAAGCATTTCTCTATGCCTTGTATTTTTGGAGAAGTTGTTCATGCAGACGCGGACACCACAGAGTGATACCATAATATCATCTGATATAAAATCTGTACTCATATCTTCAGTAGAAACTAGCCATCAGTAAAAATTGATTTTTTTTTCTGAAATTCTTAAAATTTAAGAGTTAATTTTATCCATATTGATTACTAGTATATCCATTATCCATGGTCTATGTTAAAAATAATGCATGCTTGACTCATTGAAGTTGCAATTAAACAAAACAAGAAAACTCATAAGTCTCATTCCTACAGCATTGGTACCTTCATCTAGATGGTGGTAAAAAGACCCACTGTAATCCACTTACTGGGTATTGATAAGTAGCTGGAACTTTCTACCAAAGATCAAACCCACAAATTTTGAGGTATGAGGCCAGTGTCTAACCATTAAACTACACTGCCCCTAATTTTATTTTGTAAGGTAATCCACTTTTCTTGATTTGAATAGAGTTCATGCTTTTAAAAATACTACCTACTTTATCTGTGATTACACTGTAATGAGAGAAATATGTCATCAAAGAATAGGGGTTTGAATGTCAACAAAAAGTAATGTACAAAGTTTCATGAAAATATTACAGAATTGTTAGCATGGTTAAAGGAAGAATGATTGACATCTTTTCAGCAATCATAATAGAAATGTTGAAAAAGAAAGAAGTACACTTATGCTTTCACTGATATTTGTCTGTCTGGTTGTCAGTGTGAGAGTGACTTAAAACAATAGACCAATTTGAAATAAATCTTCAATAGATAGATAATTGGGTCACAGAAAGAGGTAACTGAAGTTTTTAGTAGCAATCAAAACAGAAATGGCAAAGTAAGATCAATGACGAACATTATGATAAAATATGAATCTTTTAGCAAATAACACACCTTGAAGGAGTAACATACAGGAAATGATCTATACAGGGACTCAGGCTGGAAGATTATTATAAGATGAATCATGGTGTTGTATTTTAATAAGCTTATTTGTAAATTTTAGGTTTTGTAAGTCAGAGATGGTTCGGTATCAAGTTTTTCTGTCCTGGTATCCCCTGAAAGCTTTATAATTCTGGTTCCGGGATAGTGAAGCTGTCTTTCAACATAATATCAATCGAATAGGTCTGGTATCCAGAAGTGAGGTCATTGTGAGTCCCAATCATATAAAGCACAATAAAGGTGAAACAACATAGATCATAATTGCTTCAGATTTATGGCCTGTTTTGCCAATTATATTGTTTTATTATTGCACGTTAGTAGAATGGTAGCGATACAGGAATACCCTCACAACCGAGCCATCCCTAACCTCACACACTTCAAGACAAAGCCATTAGATAAATAAGCTATAGTTTTAAAGCACAATTTAAGCAAATCTAATCATTCAGCTATAATTCAAATCTATTTTAATTAATTTAAATAACAATCTCACAGAAGCTGAAACATTAGCCAGACATAAAAAATAATAATTATACAATTAAAGTACAGAAATATATTTCTATGATTAAAATAATTTTATATGTTAGGAATATTGTACAATAGATTCTACTAATTCCAGATCTAAGAATAGTCTGAGATATGAGACATTATAAGCTTTACCTACACATACTTCTCCATGATAAATCAGCCCAACTTTACCTGAAAATAGTTCAGTTTGTAAAACCACAGATACTAATTATATGACATACACCTTTTACCAGATGGGTTGGTTAGTTATTACAAATAACCAAAAGTTAACTAGAGGATCGCTCGCAAAAAAAAATATAATGTTTTTGCATAGCAAAAACAAAGCGTCCCGAAAAGGATATAAAGGTGAGTGCTAAAGTATTAAGAAAATGCTTCGTTTCTAGCCTTATACTGTTGTGGCAACCAAAGTCAGCGCAGTCTGCTCTATCTAGCACGGTTTTTAAGATATAAGCATTTTTGTGTTTTGCAAAAAATTCGAAAATTCAAAATGTCCGCTATATTTGGCGAGACAAAAATATTTTGAAAATTGGCATGGCTACTCTGCAGAGATACCCAGCAGGTCAAAATTTTTGTTGTCGCTCCATCTAGCACGGTTTTCGAGATATAAGCATTTTTGTGTTTTGCAAAAACTTTGAAAATTCAAAACGGCCACCATTTTTGGGGAGACAAAAATTTTTGACAAGACCACTGCAGCGGTGTGTATCTCCCGCCGAGCATTAAAGGAGAAGAAATAGCTTTTCCGAGATATTCACAATTTTTCATTTTCGTGTGTGAAAGCTCTTCCAAAAGTAGGTGAATGAGTTATTTGAGAATAATTGGCTATCTGCAATACTTTTAGAGATAATTCGCATTTACTCATTTTGAGTAGGTGAGTAATTACCTATGGGTCTGAAACTTCACCATGTGAAAGCTCTTCCAAAAGTAGGTGAATGAGTTATTTGAGAAAAATTGGCTATCTGCAATACTTTTAAGAGATAATTCGCATTTACTCATTTTGAGTAGGTGAGTAATTATCTACGGGTCTGAAACTTCACCATGCGAAAGCTCTCCCAAAAGTACATGAATGAGTTATTTGATAAAAATTGGGTATCCGCAATAGTTTTAGAGATAATTAGCATTTACTCATTTTGAGTAGGTGAGTAATTAGCTACGGGTCTGAAACTTCACCGAGTGAAAGCTCTCCCAAAAGTAGGTGAATGAGTTGAGAAAAATTGGCTATCTGCAATACTTTTAGAGGTAATTCGCATTTACTCATTTTGAGTAGGTGAGTAATTAGCTATGGGTCTGAAACTTCACCATGTGAAAGATCTTCCAAAAGTAGACGAATGAGTTATTTGAGAACAAGCATTCTGACGCATGCATTTATCTCCCGCCATATAAATTAGATGTACTAAAGATAACATATTTTAACAAGGTGCTCTAAATGTAATACTTTTCAAGTTATAATTGATTTAGTGCATGATTTCATGAATTTTAATGCATTAAAAATTATTTAAAAAATTCATTAAAAAAATTTAGCATGTGAAAGCTCTCCAAAATGTAGGTGAATGAGTTATTTGAGAAATATTGGCTATCTGCAATACTTTTAGTGATAATAGGCAGTTACTCATTTTGAGTAGGTGAGTAATTAGCTACGGATCTGAAAATTCACTAATTGAAAGCTCTCCAAAATGTATGTGAATGAGTTATTTCAGAAATACTGCCTATCTGCAATACTTGTAGAGATAATTTGCATTTACTCATTTTGAGTAGGTGAATAGTTAACTACGGGTGTGAAACTTCACCAAGTGAAAGCTCTCCCAAAAGTAGGTGAATGAGTTATTTGAGAGAAATTGGCTATCTGCAATACTTTTACAGATAATTCACATTTACTCATTTTGATTAGGTGAGTAATTAGGTGCGGGTCTGGAACTTCACCATGTGAAAGCTCTCCCAAAAGTAGATGAACGAGTAATTTGATAAAAATTGGATACCCACAATACTTTTAGAGATAATTAGCATTTACTCATTTTGAGGAGGTGAATAATTAGCTACGGCTCTGAAAATTCACCAAGTGAAAGCTTTCTCAAAAGTAGGTGAATGAGTTATTTGATAAAAATTGGCTATCTGCAATACTTTTAGAGATAATTCACATTTACTTATTTTCAGTAGGTGAGTAATTAGCTACGGGTCTGGAACTTCACCATGTGAAAGCTCTCCCAAAAGTCGATGAATGAGTTATTTGATAAAAATTGGAAATCTGCAATACTTTTAGAGATAATTCACATTTACTCATTTTGAGTAGGTGAATAATTAGCTACGGGTCTGAAACCTCACCAAGTAAAAGCTCTCCCAAAAGTAGGTGAATGAGTTATTTGAGAAAAATTGGATATCTGCAATACTTTTACAGATAATTCACATTTACTCATTTTGAGTAGGTGAGTACCGGTAATTAGCTACGGGTCTGGAACTTCACCATGTGAAAGCTCTCCCAAAAGTAGATGAACGAGTAATTTGATAAAAATTGGATACCCGCAATACTTTTAGAGATAATTAGCATTTACTCATTTTGAGGAGGTGAATAATTAGCTACGGCTCTGAAAATTCACCAAGTGAAAGCTCTCCCAAAAGTAGGTGAATGAGTTATTTGAGAAAAATTGGATATCTGCAATACTTTTACAGATAATTCACATTTACTCATTTTGAGTAGGTGAGTAATTAGCTACGGGTCTGGAACTTCACCATGTGAAAGCTCTCCCAAAAGTAGATGAATGAGTTATTTGATAAAAATTGGATATCCGCAATACTTTTAGAGATAATTATCATTTACTCATTTTGAGTAGGTGAATAATTAGCTACGGGTCTGAAACTTCACCACGTGAAAGCTCTCCCAAAAGTAGATGAAGCAGTTATTTGAGAAAAATTATGTCATTATTTTGCCACAAATAAGAAAATAGCTATTACTCACTTATGGCATGCAATAGAACCCCAAACTATATGCATTTACCCTACAGTCACAATTTCAAAGTAGGTATTACTCGGCTATCCAATGTGCAACAGGTCTGAAACTTTACTATGTGATAGGTTATCAAAAACTAGATGAATAACATATTTGAAAATATTTCCCTAACTTTAATACTTTTGAAGATATTTGACATTTACTTATGTTGTTATTTTGCTACAAATAAGAAAATAGCTATTACTCACTTATGGCATGCAATACAACCCCAAAATATATACCATGTTATAGTTAAGGACAAAGTAGCTGAACAACATATTTGAAGAAAAAGCTGTAACTGCAATAGTTTTGGAGTTACAATGGATTTACTCAACAGTCACAATTTCAAAGTAGCTATTACTTAGCTATGCAATGTGCAACAGGTCTGAAACTTTACTATGTGATAGCTTACAAAAAAGTAGATGAATGACATATTTGAAAAGAATTCCGTAACTTTAATACTTCTGAAGATATTTGACATTTACTTATGTCATTATTTTGCTACTAATAAGAAAATAGCTATTACTCACTTATGGCATGCAATAGAACCCCAAACTACATGCCAGCTTATAGCTAAGGACAAAGTAGGTGAACAACATATTTTACGAAAATATTGTAACTGCAATAGTTTTGGAGTTACAATGGATTTACTCAACTGTAGAATTTCAAAGTAGCTATTACTCAGCTATCCAATGTGCAACAGATCTGAAACTTTACTATGTGATAGCTTATGAAAAAGTAGATGGATAACATATTTGAAAAGAATTACCTAACTTTAATACTTTTGAAGATATTCGACATTTACTTATGTCATGATTTTGCTACAAATAACAAAATAGCTATTACTCACTTATGGCATGCAATAGAACCCCAAACTATGTACCATCTTATAGTTAAGGACAAAGTAGCTGAACAACATATTTTAGGAAAATACTCTAACTGCAATAGTTTTGGAGTTACAATGGCTTTACTCAACAGTCAGAATTTCAAAGTAGCTATAACTCAGCTATCCAAGGTGCAACAGGTCTGAAACTTTACTATGTTATAGCTTACCAAAAAGTAGATGGACAACATATTTGAAAAGATTTCCCTAACTTTAATACTTTTGAAGATATTTGACATTTACTTCTTCTGTTATTTAGCTACAAATGAGGAAATAGCTATTACTCACTTATGGCAAGCAATAGAACCCCAAACTATGTACCATCTTATAGCTAAGAACAAAGTAGCTGAACAACATATTTTAGGAAAACACTCTAACTGCAATACTTTTTTAGTTACAATAGCTTTACTCAACAGTCAGAATTTCAAAGTAGCTATTACTCAGCTATCCAAGGTGCAACAGGTCTGAAACTTTACTATGTCATAGCTTACCAAAAAGTAGATGGACAACATATTTGAAAAGATTTCCCTAAGTTTAATACTTTTGAAGATATTTGACATTTACTTCTTCTGTTATTTAGCTACAAATGAGAAAATAGCTATTACTCACTTATGGCATGCAATAGAACCCCAAACTATGTACCATCTTATAGCTAAGGACAAAGTAGCTGAATAACATATTTTAGGAAAATACTCTAACTGCAATAGTTTTGGAGTTACAATGGCTTTACTCACCAGTCAGAATTTCAAAGTAGCTATTACTCAGCTGTCCAAGGTGCAACAGGTCTGAAACTTTAGTATGTGATAGCTTACCAAAAAGAAGATGGACAACATATTTGAAAAGATTTCCCTAACTTCAATACTTTTGAAGATATTTAACATTTACTTCTTCTGCTATTTAGCTACAAATGAGAAAATAGCTATTACTCACTTATGGCATGCAATGGGACCCCAAACTATGTACCATCTTATAGCTAAGGACAAAGTAGCTGAACAACATATTTGAAGAAAAGTTGTAACTGCAATAGTTTTTGAGTTATGAGCCCTTTACTCAAAGTAGCTATGATTGCTATTACTCACTTATCTTTAGGCCTAAGTCAATAAAACCAAAAATTTTTTCAAGGGCATGAAAATTCATTGGGACAATTAATTTACAAAAAATCTGTAGCTGTAGTAGTTTTGGAGAAATCTGCGTGACTAACTAACGCACGCACACACGCACGCACACACAGACGACATTTCATAATCTCCCTCCCGGGCTAAAGCCCGGTGGGAGATAAAAATTGGGTATCTGCAATACTTTTAAGAGATAATTCACATTTACTCATTTTGAGTAGGTGAGTAATTATCTACGGGTCTGAAGCTTCACCATGTGAAAGCTCTGCCAAAAGTAGATGAATGAGTTATTTTGATAAAAATTGGGTATCCGCAATAGTTTTAGAGATAATTAGCATTTACTCATTTTGAGTAGGTGAATAATTAGCTACGGGTCTGAAACTTCACCGAGTGAAAGCTCTTTGGGATAGCTGCTCTGCAGAGATAGATCAAAAATTTCGTCAAAATCGTTCTATGTAGCACGGTTTTCGAGATATTAGCATTTTTGTGTTTTGCAATTTTTGCGCAAAAATTCGAAAATTCAAAATGGCCGCCATTTTTGGCAAGACAAAATTTTTTTGAAAATTGGCATGGCTACTCTGCAGAGATTCGTGTGGGTCAAAAATTTTGTCGAAATCGCTCTATCTAGCACGGTTTTCGAGATATAAGCATTTTTATATGTTTTGCAATTTTTGCAAAAAATTCGAAAATTCAAAATGGCCGCCATTTTTGGCGAGACAAAATTTTTTTGAAAACTGGCATGACTACTCTGCAGAGATACCCTGTGTGTCAAAAATTTCGTCGAAATCGCTCTATCTAGCACGGTTTTCGAGATATAAGCATTTTTATATTTTGCAATTTTTGCGAAAAATTCGAAAATTCAAAATGGCCGTCATTTTTTGCGAGACAAAATTTTTTTGAAAATTGGCATGGCTACTCTGCAGAGATACCCTGTGGGTCAAAAATTTCGTCGAAATCGCTCTATCTAGTAGGGTTTTCGAGATATAAGCATTTTTATGTTTTGCAATTTTTGCGAAAAATTCGAAAATTCAAAATGGCCGCCATTTTTGGCGAGACAAAATTTTTTTGAAAACTGGCATGGCTACTCTGCAGAGATACCCTAAAATTTCGTCGAAATCGCTCTATCTAGCACGGTTTTCGAGATATAAGCATTTTTATGTTTTGCAATTTTTGCGAAAAATTCGAAAATTCAAAATGGCCACCATTTTTTCTGAGACAAAATTTTTTTTGAAAACTGGCATGGCTACTCTGCAGAGATACCCTGTGAGTCAAAAATTTCGTCGAAATGGCTCTATCTAGCACGGTTTTCGAGATATAAGCATTTTTATGTTTTGCAATTTTTGCAAAAAATTCGAAAATTCAAAATGGCCGCCATTTTTTGCGAGACAAAATTGTTTTGAAAATTGGCATGGCTACTCTACAGATACCCTGTGTGTCAAAAATTTCGTCGAAATCGCTCTATCTAGCACGGTTTTCGAGATATAAGCATTTTTATGTTTTGCAATTTTTGCGAAAAATTCGAAAATTCAAAATGGCCACCATTTTTTGTGAGACAAAATTTTTTTTGAAAATTGTCATGGCTACCCTGGAGAGATACCCTGTGGGTCAAAAATTTCGTCGAAATCGCTCTATCTAGCAGGGTTTTCGAGATATAAGCATTTTTATGTTTTGCAATTTTTGCGAAAAATTCGAAAATTCAAAATGGCCACCATTTTTTGTGAGACAAAATTTTTTTTGAAAATTGGCATGGCTACTCTGGAGAGATACCCTGTGGGTCAAAAATTTCGTCGAAATCGCTCTATCTAGCAGGGTTTTCGAGATATAAGCATCATTATGTTTTGCAATTTTTGCGAAAAATTCGAAAATTCAAAATGGCCGCCATTTTTGGCGAGACAAAATTTTTTTGAAAATAGGCATGGCTACTCTGGAGAGATACCCTGTGGGTCAAAAATTTCGTCGAAATCGCTCTATCTAGCACGGTTTTCGAGATATAAGCATTTTTATGTTTTGCAATTTTTGCGAAAAATTCGAAAATTCAAAATGGCCACCATTTTTTGCGAGACAAAATTTTTTTGAAAATTGGCATGGCTACTCTGGAGAGATACCCTGTGGGTCAAAAATTTCGTCGAAATCGCTCTATCTAGCAGGGTTTTCGAGATATAAGCATTATTATGTTTTGCAATTTTTGCGAAAAATTCGAAAATTCAAACTGGCCGCCATTTTTGGCAAGATAAAATTTTTTTGAAAATAGGCATGGCTACTCTGCAGAGATACCCTGTGGGTCAAAAATTTTGTCGAAATCGCTCTATCTAGCACGGTTTTCGAGATATAAGCATTTTTATATGTTTTGCAATTTTTGCAAAAAATTCGAAAATTCAAAATGGCCGCCATTTTTGGCGAGACAAAATTTTTTTGAAAACTGGCATGACTACTCTGAGGAGATACCCTGTGTGTCAAAAATTTCGTCGAAATCGCTCTATCTAGCACGGTTTTCGAGATATAAGCATTTTTATATTTTGCAATTTTTGCGAAAAATTCGAAAATTCAAAATGGCCGTCATTTTTTGCGAGACAAAATTTTTTTGAAAATTGGCATGGCTACTCTGCAGAGATACCCTGTGGGTCAAAAATTTCGTCGAAATCGCTCTATCTAGTAGGGTTTTCGAGATATAAGCATTTTTATGTTTTGCAATTTTTGCGAAAAATTCGAAAATTCAAAATGGCCGCCATTTTTGGCGAGACAAAATTTTTTTGAAAACTGGCATGGCTACTCTGCAGAGATACCCTGTGAGTCAAAAATTTCGTCGAAATGGCTCTATCTAGCACGGTTTTCAAGATATAAGCATTTTTATGTTTTGCAATTTTTGCAAAAAATTCGAAAATTCAAAATGGCCGCCATTTTTGGCGAGACAAAATTGTTTTGAAAATTGGCATGGCTACTCTACAGATACCCTGTGTGTCAAAAATTTCGTCGAAATCGCTCTATCTAGCACGGTTTTCGAGATATAAGCATTATTATGTTTTGCAATTTTTGCGAAAAATTCGAAAATTCAAAATGGCCGCCATTTTTGGCGAGACAAAATTTTTTTGAAAATTGTCATGGCTACTCTGGAGAGATACCCTGTGGGTCAAAAATTTCGTCGAAATCGCTCTATCTAGCACGGTTTTCGAGATATAAGCATTTTTATGTTTTGCAATTTTTGCGAAAAATTCGAAAATTCAAAATGGCCACCATTTTTTGCGAGATAAAATTTTTTTGAAAATTGGCATGGCTACTCTGGAGAGATACCCTGTGGGTCAAAAATTTCGTCGAAATCGCTCTATCTAGCAGGGTTTTCGAGATATAAGCATTATTATGTTTTGCAATTTTTGCGAAAAATTCGAAAATTCAAAATGGCCGCCATTTTTGGCGAGACAAAATTTTTTTGAAAATAGGCATGGCTACTCTGCAGAGATACCCTGTGGGTCAAAAATTTCGTCGAAATCTCTCTATCTAGCACGGTTTTCGAGATATAAGCATTTTTATGTTTTGCCATTTTTGCAAAAAATTCGAAAATTCAAAATGGCCGCCATTTTTGGTGAGACAAAATTGATTTGAAAATTGGCATTGCTACTCTGCAGAGATACCCTGTGGGTCAAAAATTTCGTCAAAATCGCTCTATCTAGCACGTTTTTTTTCGAGATATAAGCATTTTTATGTTTTGCAATTTTTGCGAAAAATTCGAAAATTCAAAATGGCCACCATTTTTTGCGAGACAAAATTTTTTTGAAAATTGGCATGGCTACTCTGGAGAGATACCCTGTGGGTCAAAAATTTCGTCGAAATCGCTCTATCTAGCAGGGTTTTCGAGATATAAGCATTATTATGTTTTGCAATTTTTGCGAAAAATTCGAAAATTCAACATGGCCGCCATTTTTGGCGAGACAAAATTTTTTTGAAAATAGGCATGGCTACTCTGCAGAGATACCCTGTGGGTCAAAAATTTTGTCGAAATCGCTCTATCTAGCACGGTTTTCGAGATATAAGCATTTTTATATGTTTTGCAATTTTTGCAAAAAATTCGAAAATTCAAAATGGCCGCCATTTTTGGCGAGACAAAATTTTTTTGAAAACTGGCATGACTACTCTGAAGAGATACCCTGTGTGTCAAAAATTTCGTCGAAATCGCTCTATCTAGCACGGTTTTCGAGATATAAGCATTTTTATGTTTTGCAATTTTTGCGAAAAATTCGAAAATTCAAAATGGCCGCCATTTTTGGCGAGACAAAATTTTTTTGAAAACTGGCATGGCTACTCTGCAGAGATACCCTGTGGGTCAAAAATTTCGTCGAAATGACTCTATCTAGCACGGTTTTCAAGATATAAGCATTTTTATGTTTTGCAATTTTTGCAAAAAATTCGAAAATTCAAAATGGCCGCCATTTTTGGTGAGACAAAATTGTTTTGAAAATTGGCATGGCTACTCTACAGATACCCTGTGTGTCAAAAATTTTGTCGAAATCGCTCTATCTAGCACGGTTTTCGAGATATAAGCATTTTTATGTTTTGCAATTTTTGCGAAAAATTCGAAAATTCAAAATGGCCACCATTTTTTGTGAGACAAAATTTTTTTGAAAATTGGCATGGCTACTCTGGAGAGATACCCTGTGGGTCAAAAATTTCGTCGAAATCGCTCTATCTAGCACGGTTTTCGAGATATAAGCATTTTTATGTTTTGCAATTTTTGCGAAAAATTCGAAAATTCAAAATGGCCACCATTTTTTGCGAGACAAAATTTTTTTGAAAATTGGCATGGCTACTCTGGAGAGATACCCTGTGGGTCAAAAATTTCGTCGAAATCGCTCTATCTAGCAGGGTTTTCGAGATATAAGCATTATTATGTTTTGCAATTTTTGCGAAAAATTCGAAAATTCAAAATGGCCGCCATTTTTGGCGAGACAAAATTTTTTTGAAAATAGGCATGGCTACTCTGGAGAGATACCCTGTGGGTCAAAAATTTTGTCGAAATCGCTCTATCTAGCAGGGTTTTCGAGATATAAGCATTTTTATGTTTTGCCATTTTTGCAAAAAATTCGAAAATTCAAAATGGCCGTCATTTTTGGCGAGACAAAATTGTTTTGAAAATTGGCATGGCTACTCTGCAGAGATACCCTGTGGGTCAAAAATTTCGTCAAAATCGCTCTATCTAGCACGTTTTTTTTCGAGATATAAGTATTTTTATGTTTTGCAATTTTTGCGAAAAATTCGAAAATTCAAAATGGCCGCCATTTTTGGCGAGACAAAATTTTTTTGAAAATTGGCATGGCTACTCTGCAGAGATACCCTGTGGGTCAAAAATTTTGTCGAAATCGCTCTATCTAGCAGGGTTTTCGAGATATAAGCATTTTTATGTTTTGCAATTTTTGCGAAAAATTCAAAAATTCAAAATGGCCGCCATTTTTGGCGAGACAAAAATTTTTTGAAAATTGGCATGGCTACTCTGCAGAGATACCCCGTGGGTCAAAAATTTTGTCAAAATCGCTCTATCTAGCAGGGTTTTCGAGATATAAGCATTTTTATGTTTTGCAATTTTTGCGAAAAATTCGAAAATTCAAAATGGCCGCCATTTTTGGCGAGACAAAAATTTTTGAAAATTGGGATAACTACTCTGCAGAGATACCCTGTGGGTCAAAAATTTCGTCGAAATCTCTCTATCTAGCACGGTTTTCGAGATATAAGCATTTTTGTGTTTTCCTTATTTGGAAAATTCATAATGATTAATTAATCATTAATTAATCTACCATTTCTTAACCAATCAATGCCAAAATCTAATGATTTCCAGATCTTAATAGAATGAATATATTTGCCAAGTTTCAGGTGTATTGATAAAATTCCTTTCAAGTTATCATCCGGACAAGCTTCCCCATCGAAAAAAGACATTTTTGGTCATGTGACCTCTCTGATTGGTTGAAATGTCACTGCAGCATATTCAAAAAAATTCCCCAAGGCTACTGCCTAAACCTGCCAAATTTGAAAAGAATCCGCCTAACGGTTACAGAGTTATAAGGAAAACAAAATGCGGAGCCGGCGGAGCCTGAAGGTCTCCCATACACAAACAAGCATCCCTTGCAGGACGCTTAATTAGCAAACTGGCACTGGATATCTGCTAGCCGGTCTCAGTAACATTTGCTACATGCCATGTATTTAAGCTGTATACACTAAATGCATAAAATACATGGAAGTCATGTATTATATCTATAAACAATTTTAACTATCGTTTTGACGACAGAAGTACAATAATCAATAGAAAGTCCTAATTTCAGATGGTGAAAATTGGTTCAAAAATTACAATGAAAAATTCTGGTACTACACTTATTATTTCCAAGAAAAATTCAGATCTTTGCTCATTTTCATGGAGACCAATTTTTATATGAAATTTCTAGTAATGGCTGAAAACTATGTATGTTTTATCACCAAATAAACCATTACCAAGCTCTTTGCCATGTGTTAAAGAATGATACTGAGCTGATGAGCAATAATATTAGCCATAGTTATGACTACAAAACCATGTGATGACATATTGGTCATTCGACAAAATTAATGTACAAAGCAAAGAATCTTTGTCAATCCCCATATTATACTATCAATTCAGAAACTTACTTTCTGCTGAAAAAACAAATTAACTTTCTGAAAAATGAAAAATACAGAACTACTGTGTCAAAAATTCTGTAGAATAACGTTAAGATGCATGCCAAGAGTTATTAACTTATTATAATATCAAACTATAGGATAAACTAATCAGAAAGGATCTTTTTGTCCAGAATATATAATATGATTAATATAAAAATGATTAAACACTGTACCTAGATGTTCTAAATCCAATAAAAATAGTATTTCTTGCCTTATGTATACTGAAATAAAGCACATAATAGCATTCTTCTAATCAATTTACAGATATATGTAATATGTAATAGAAAACAGAAAAAAAAATCAAATCAAAAAGAAGTAAACAGCAAACTAAACACAAACTACGGCATGAAAAAATATTTGTGTATGATATTCATGCTTTTGTAAAAATTACAAAAGTAAAATACTGCACTCTCTTTAGTAAATGTCACATGTCTAATTATCAATGCATTGCTTTTGCACTCTTAAAGATACACATTTTAAATCACAAGACTGAGTAAGTTTTACAGTCTTGCAGCTACAATCTTCTTCGCTGGAAAAACTCACCAGCACTATTTAATTTAACACTCAAACAAAATTGAACACTTGACCACTTCTTGAAAAAACTGTTTACAGGTCAATAAACTGTTAATTTTTTCAGTTAAACAGTAAGATAGCTGGAGGCTTAAAACC
Organism: Sabellastarte sp. h YS-2021; assembly: GCA_964017235.1. Taxonomy (NCBI): domain Eukaryota; kingdom Metazoa; phylum Annelida; class Polychaeta; order Sabellida; family Sabellidae; genus Sabellastarte; species Sabellastarte sp. h YS-2021. The sequence continues at coordinate 79,528,195 of OZ024931.1, read as the reverse complement.
CCCTTATTTACTGTAAGGTAGCCATAACTACATTCATATTGGGACTTTAAGGTGACCATAAAATATGAATGTCCATTTTATCAACCTTTATAAATGTGCCAAGTTTTATTTTAAAAATTCAATACTGAGCTTAGGGCTAAAACCCTACATTTTAAGTTTAAGATAACCACAACATTGTTAATACAAGAGGGTCAGAGGTGCCCCAAAAGGCGGGTTGCGCACGCAGGAAACAAGGTTAGCAACTGCTCTCATTAAATTTAGGAACAAGGAAAGAAATGTTAGGTTACCCACTTAAGGTAAATGTGTTCGAGTTAGAGTCCTGAAACGAAAATGTGGACAAACAGACGGATGGACAGACATACGGACGAAAAACGGACAAACGAACGGACAGAATGTCACCAATATCGAAAGGAACCTAGCTATCATGTTGATCTATGTCCCTGTCAAGTTTGAATTTGATTGGTCAAACCGTTTTCAAGTTAGAGTCCGGAAATGGAAAATGTGGACGGACAGACGGACATCGGACACATCAATCTAATAGGCGGGTTGGTTACACCCAACCCGCCTAAAAACGAACAAATGGACAGAAAAACAAGACAAATGAACTGACGGATTTACACCAATTTCGAAAGGAACCTAGCTATGATGGTGATGTATGTCCCTGTGAAGTTTGAATTAGATTGGAGTAACCGTTTTCGAGTTAGAGTCCGGAAACAAAAATGTGGACGGACAGATGGATGGACAGAAAAACGGACAAAAACGAAGAAACGGACGGAAAAACGGACAAACAAACAGACGGAATTTCACCAATTTCGAAAGGAACCTAGCTATGATGGTGATCTATCTCCCTGTGAAGTTTGAATTTGATTGGTCAAACCGTTTTAAAGTTAGAGTCCGGAAACGAAAATGTGGACAAACAGATGGATGGACAGACAAACGGACGAAAAACGGACAAACGAACACACGGAATTTCACCAATTTCGAAAGGAACCTAGCTATGATGGTGATCTATCTCCCTGTGAAGTTTGAATTTGATTGGTCAAACCGTTTTAAAGTTAGAGTCCGGAAACGAAAATGTGGACAAACAGATGGATGGACAGACAAACGGACGAAAAACGGACAAACGAACACACGGAATTTCACCAATTTCGAAAGGAACCTAGCTATGATGGTGATCTATCTCCCTGTGAAGTTTGAATTTGATTGGTCAAACCGTTTTAAAGTTAGAGTCCGGAAACGAAAATGTGGACAAACAGATGGATGGACAGACAAACGGACGAAAAACGGACAAACGAACACACGGAATTTCACCAATTTCGAAAGGAACCTAGCTATGATGGTGATCTATCTCCCTGTGAAGTTTGAATTTGATTGGTCAAACCGTTTTAAAGTTAGAGTCAGGAAACAAAAAATGTGGACGGACAGACGGACAGACAGACAGACGGACAGACGGACGTCGGACACATCAATCTAATAGGCGGGTTGGTTACACGCAACCCGCCTAATTAAAATCATAAGGTAGCCAGAGTCTTCATTTGATCTACTTCCATATCTGCGATAGTTATATTTTAAAAACTGGAAAAACAAAGGAGGCAGAGGGTTTTATTCCAAGTTTATAACTTAAAGGAGGATATAGCTTCATTAATATTTACAGTTTAAAGGTGCCATAAAGTTAAACTAGAAATAGGACGCCCTGTTGATAGTAGCTGCGACATATGAATAGAAAGAGGATAGCATAGAAGAACACACATTATCATGTGTAATGTCCACCCCATGAACCTTTTGGCAAAATTGTACAGTAGTGTTACAAGACCCTGTTTCATTTGTAAAATATATCAATGATACTTAAATATTTATTAGTGTACATGTAAATTATTTCAGCTTCATGCCTTTTTGCATTGGTTGGGTCGAAAATTTTGACGAAATCACTCTATCTTGCACGGTTAAGAAGATAGAAGCAAATTTCTGTTTTTCTATTTTTGGCAAAAATTTGAACATTCAAAATGGCCGCCATTTTTGGGAAAAGGTAAATTCTTTGAAAATTGCAAAGAGTACATTTCTTAGATACCCTATGGGTCGAAAATTTCAACGAAATAACTCTATTTTGCACGGTTAAGGCCAATTTGTGTTTTTCCATTTTGGGCAAATATTCGAAAATTCAAAATGGCCGCCATATGTGCGGAGGGGAAAATTTTTTGAAAATTGCCAAGAGTACATTCCTTAGATACCCTGTTGCTTGATAATTTCGACGAAATCGCTCTATCTCGTACGGTTAAAGAGATAGAAGCAAATTCGTGTTTTGCCATTTTTGGCAAAAATTCGAAAATTCAAAATGGTCGCCATTTTTGGGGAGGGGAAAATTTTTTGAAAATTGCAAAGAGTACATTCCTTAGATACCCTGTGGGTCGAAAATTTCGACGAAATCGCTCTATCTCGCACGGTTTAGGAGATATGAGCACATTTGCCTTTTTCAGTATTCAAAATAGCCAATTACTCATTTATTTAATTAATTACTCACTCATCTATGAAGCAATTCCCCCCAAAAGCAATCCCATACAAGCTATTAACCCAATGAACCTCCATACGAAATTTCAGAAAGCTAGGCTTAATAGCATTCCTTAAAATGTCTGGAAACCAGAGAGATACTCAAAAGTAGCAAAGTAGCTATTACTCGGTTAGCTATAGAGCTATCATCACCAAAAGCAATCCCATACAAGCTATTAACCCAATAAACCTGCATGCCAAATTTGGTAAAGATAGGATAAGAACTGTTGCCTAAAATGTCTGGAAACCAAGTGGGATGCCGGACGCCGGACGCCAGACGCCGGAAAAAGCAAAAATTATATGTCCACCCCCCAGTGGGGTGGACATAAATATTCCTTTGGTAAATCTTAATATATGTTTTGGTTGAAAAAATAAACTAAGTTAACTGCAGGGTTAAAAGTCCCTTTTTTGACATTAACATGACCTTAAGGTTGCAGTTACAGGGCTTAAACTTTGGCATATGAAAGATTATCAAAAAGTAGCTGAATAAGTTATACCAACAAAATGCCAATGGTCTGAATGATCAGAAAATCCTTCCTAATGGATTTACATGTAGTTCTAGAATGTAGCTGCACCATTTTATGGCACTGGTGTGTATTGTTTTTTCCGAAAAATGATGTTGGGGTGTTTTTAAAAAATACTTAAGGTTATTTTAAGTGAAGTTTAAGGTCTCCTTAAAGTATCCCCCATATTTTCCTGCCCCTATAGTTTGAAGGATAGACAGGAAAATAAAAATTTCCAAAGCCCAATAAGATATTCAAGGGAGACCATAATCTGGCAGTGGCGGTAGCGGTGATTAGGCAAACCTACCTGAAAACAAATAAGCACCCTTGATGGGCTGCTTAATTATTTATAATGTTATGTTATATAATGATTTGATAGTGGAAAGCTAGAAAAATTTCATCTTGGTGAAAGATCTTAAACAGGCTGACTTTAGGGGTAAGTTTATCTTATTGCCATTTCTATAATACCACTTTTTGAAGCTGCACACCTCCAAGGCATCAGCTAGAAAAAGTACAACGAGTAATAAGCCTGTTGTGAATATCTATAATTTAGAGAAGATTAAAGACAGGGTAATTGTGGGAAAAACTAAAGCAATTTGGCCAGTTTCACTTGGTCATAAATGATCATTATAATACTCAACTGAAATTGAAAAGGACTGAGTTATGCTTAAAAATATACCAGCTGGTTGTCAAGAGAAATATATATGTGATGTTACTTCACAAGAGTGTGACAATTTCAATGCTTTAGATTAGTGATACTGGAGATAGAGTACTGAATTTGCAAATCATAGCAGCCTCACAATTAAATGAACTAGCATGCAATCTGAACAAAAGAATATAAAGGAGACACAAAACCACTGACAAAGTAATGAACAAACAACACCAAACATTGTCAACCATGCAAAATGTGTTCAAGTTGTCCCAGCAATGTGTTCAATTTGTCAAAGTAATGACCCAACTTGACCTACTGATGCCTGTTTTATGTTTGAAAAGTTACCTTGGACTGGAAACACTAGTCCTATCTTTTCACTTGAAATATATAACAAAAACAAAATTAACTAGACCTACCGTGGGAGAACCGATGCAAATTTTTATAAACCAGAAGACAATCCACAAAATCCAGTGAACCATCATTTGATCTTGAAGGACAGGCCAAAGGTCAAATCTAACATCAGAAGATTCCAAGCCCAAGATTTCCTATGAGTTGGTTTCACATTGCAAACCTCTAGGATCAATAATAAGCAAGTTATAAGAACATTTAGGTTTGGCCGTCCTTGTTTGATGTTGAAGGGGGCTCAAGGTCAAATCTGACCACACCAAAAGATTCCCAGCCCATGATTTCCTATAAGTTAGTTGCACACTGCAAACCTCTAGGATCGATAATAAGCAAGTAACAAGCACTCTGAAGTTTGGCTATCCTCGTTTGACCTCGAAGGAAGGGCCCAAGGTCAAATCTGTGGATCAATGTGGATTACTTTGGCACTCTGTGGATGACCTTGAATTAAGAGCTCCAAGGCCAAATGTCTACAAGGTTGTAGAGGACATGTATATCTGTTATACATATCACCTATGAAGAGATTCAACCTTTTACCTATGAGAAACAGCCAGTAGAAAAATGTAGATAATTTTCAAAGAAATGCCCGTGGCGGCCATCTTGTTTTCAGAATGAGGCTAATTTCAATCCCAGAGAAGCTTACCCCCAATTGACGATATCCTGCTAATTTGGTGAACCTAGCTGGTGTAGTTTTCCTCTGAGAGCGTTAACGCCGAAAATCTTTCTACACGCAGCGGCAGCGTAGCGAACGGTAAACAAAGTATCCACCGGATGCCTCCGGTGGATACAATTAACTATATAAAGTAAGAAATGAAAAATTCACCAGTCAGGAGAGCCCCTTCTATTTCTTTGATTTGTGTGAATTTCATAACACATGATTTTTGGGCCTCAACACCAGGCTTCTGACCTCCCTTGACAGTTGATACAAAATTGGCAGAAATTTGAATTATTTGGTCTTACTCTTAAAAGATGCACCCCAGTGAAAAATTTTACATGCTTTGGTGAATTTTAAATTTCTCACACTTTTGTTTAAAATGCCTTGCACTGTTTCAGAGCAGGAGGTGGGTACTCACAGTCTTGTAGGATCTCATGGTGAAAAGGTTGGCCATAAGCGTGGAGAAGCCAGGAGCGAGACAACTCTGTGCTATAAACCCCAGTTTGAGTTCAGCAAGACATACTGCATCATCCCCTCGCTTCCAGTCCCAGCTAGGAATATTGAGTAGGTACACCTGAAATATTAAAACGGAAAAAACTACAGCAAAGGTTGTGGTGAGTCTCTGAGTCAAAAACTGGGAATATCTTTGACGGACTGCACCGTGCAAGACAGTTTAATATGTATTCTCTCTGCAAGACAGTTCGTGACACATCCCACAATCATCTCACCTCCAGACACAGCTTGGAATATGGAGCAGGTTTACCTGGAATTATAAGTCAAACTTGGCATTTTATATCCCTGTTAAAGGTGCATATGGTATTCATATTTTAAAAGTGTTCTAATTTTACTTTCCCTGTATTGACAACTGTATACAATATTCCCATACGTAAACAGTTTGGAAAAAAACATTCTGTATAATTATTTTCAGATGTTTTCTTTCTCTTTTTCTCAAAATTCCTGCTGAAAAATGTAGATGGCCTATATGGTGTTTTTCATTGACAAGTTTTGTATGTTATTACCTTTTTTGGTAAATTCTTTTATGATTTTATGAAAGTAGAAGCTCATGAATGTCATGTGATACAAGGATAGCTGAACAACAAAAACAGTCTTACTTAGTTAATAGTCTTTACTTGAATATGTGGTAAGTTATGTGGAAGTAAAAATATAGTGAATATATAGTTTATACATAGTACTATCATTCTGAGTGAACTTTGAAATTTGACCAAAAATTCTGAATATACACCCTTTAGCAGCCAAGGTCAACAGGATAGGCCCTCAGCGAGTAAATAAATTCCCCATTATTTTTGCAAACATAGGAATAGCGTTGGAGATCAAAAATTGTGTTCTGTATTTGAAACAATATCCTGAACAATACAATTTCTTGCACCTTACCAGTACATCCAAGATAAACAGTTATTTTAAAAGTTTACATAAAAAAATTTGATTCAGTGCTGTATGTCAAAGAGTATCAATTTGCTACCAGTTTACCATCCACACACAAGATTTCAGAAATTTTAACAAGTGATATGTGCCAGGCTCTGTTTCGGATGACTTTGTGTTTGGAGCTTCAGAGTACAAATGAACATACAGGAAAGGGAATCAAATTAGCAAGGACTAATATGACCTTGAGGGAGTGTCAAAGGTCAAATCTGAACACACAAAAAGATTTTGGGCAATGACACCCTAGTTGTCTTCACATCCAAACCTGCAGGACCAAGGATAAAGGAGATACAGGGCACTGAAAGTATCAATAACACCATTTTGGTTTTAGAAGGAAGGGTCAAAGCTCAAATCCGATCCCACCAAAAACGTAAGCCATGATTTCTATGTGTGGTCTTAAAATTCCAAACCTCTGGGATCAATAAGAAAGGAGATAAAAGACACTTTTTCATTATTAAGACCGCTAAAAGGTAATTAAGTAGCTATAACTCATTCATGCATTGAGCAACCAGTCTGAAACTTTACTATGTTGTAGTTCACAAAAAAGTAAGTGTGTACCTGCAATACTTCTGAAGATAGAAGCCAATTTTACTCATTATGGTAACTGCTGAAAAGTGAGAATGAAGCTATTACTCACTCATACATCGAACAACAACTCTGAAATTTACCTATGTCATTGTTCACAAAAAAGTAGATGAACGACACCTTTGAAAGAAACATAGAAGCAATGCTTTCGAAGACATCAGCCATTTGCTCAGTAAGCTAACTGCAGAAAAATAAGAAAGTGATTGTTACTCACTTAGCTATTTTGATAGCCATTTCAAACAATGACTAACTCATAGCTAAGGAGAAAGTATCTGGACAATCTAATTCATGAAAACGTGATAATTCTATTACTTTTTAAGACATAATTATGCAATTTACTCAACTATGACATGATAAAAGTAGCCATTAGTAACTTATACCGTTTATTGAGCAATACGTTTGAAATTTCAATATGTTATACTTCATGAAAAAGTAGATGAACACCAACTTAAAAAAACTGCATGGCTTCAAGACTTTTGAAGATACAAGCCATTTACTCATTAGGTAACGGCTGAAAAGTGCAAAAGCAGATATTATTCACTTAGCTATGGCAGTAGGCTGTCAAACTTCTGACCATGTTGCAGCTATGGAAAAAGTAGTTGAACAACATATTTAAAAGTAGCTGGACAACATATGTAACAAAATGCTCTAAATGCAATACTTTTCAAGTTGTAAGTTATCTGGTGCAGGATTTCATGAATTTTAATGCATTAAAAAGTATTTAAAAACTTCATTAAAAATAATCAAGAAATATCCCTTCTATAGTCAATGAGAAAACTGTGATAAAGTTTTGAAATTTACACACTTTGGGTGTGAGCTTCTAACAGCTCTGGGGAACTGACGAACAAACAGATCTACATGCCTTGAACACCTTTTCAGAGAAGTTGTTCATGCGGACACAGACACTACAGAGTGATGCCATAATGTCAGCTGACATAACAAAAAAACTGTAAGGTACCTCACTTGCAATTTTCAAATGTTGTTGCAGACAAAGCAATACACCACAATCAAATTTTCCTGTTGCTTTAAAAATACTCTCAGACAAAACTAACAGCACCTGTGTTGTATGTGTTGCTATTCTGAGAACAAGGTGATAATGCAGATGCGAACTTCAATGCTTCAACACCAAAAATAGGTCAGAGTCTTTGTGTCAGCTGACATAATAGCAAGTTTAAATCAGTCAAATTTTTAAAAGGAATTATTTCAACTCTCGTAACTTTTAAGTGGCTAATTTTTTTTTATTTCATAAGCTGAAGTTTTGTTCTGAGAAAATGTTGACACTTTCTAAGACCTACTTATTTTTGTAATAGTTCCCGTGACATTTACTGTATTACAAGGACAATATGATGTAGAGTAAGAAATCTAAAATTCACCACATATCTGAAATTCGCCACATGTGAAAATACTAATAAAATAAATGAATTGTGGTGAGATTTGTTGACTGTACAGTAAATTAAGGCTTTTTGAATTGAAAAATACCAATTTTTAGACAAAAACAAAACATCCTTTTCTTCATAAAATTAACTAAGGTTTTAGAGGTTGCGAATTTTAGATTCCTGGCGAATTTTAGATTTCTTACTCTAATAATATGATTACTATAAACAAATATAGATGGAGAATAGCGTGCATTAGAGTGTAGTATAGTTTTACCAAAGATTATAAAAACCTTTAGCTATTCCAATTTGAAGAGTTCTGTAAATTTTATTATATGAAACTATATAAACACTCTCCAACCACTGAATTCTGTGTAAAACTTATGGGCCACTAAAGCATCTTTTGTGTCACTAAAGTCCTGTGTCTAGTTCAAGTATATTTTGAATTGCATCGCTTCACTGAAAAAGTGTCACATTAAAAAGTCTACACAAGCTGTCAAGGTACATTTAGGGTAAACTTTTATACTGCTATACTGGCATCAATCTTGACACTGATTCATAGGAAAATGACATGACACAAGTGCAGAGTTACTGACCCTATCCAAAAATATCTCAGCCAGAGTTCAGTGCCCATGGATAAGTATGTTGTCAGGCTGATACATCACACGAATTCTGATTTTTAGGATACCTATCCCAGTAGAATCTGTGTTACTAGAACCTCCAATATCCACAGGAATTGAATCTAATTATGCCTAACTTCCACTTTTAAATAAAAAATACTAACTTTTTCTGATGTTAGGACCATAAATTGAAAATGTTAATTACTTAAATGTAGCTTTTATAAGCTACAAGCTTACCATGTGGGACTCAATGCTGTTCTCGGATGGCCGCAAGGCATCAGGTCAACATCTAAGAAAAATAGACATTTATAGTTGGCTGTAGCCTCCAGTTGTCGTCTCGTGGTAACCTTTGACCTCTCGTCCTACTTTCTCGTTGAAATTTTTAAACCTTACCCTTCAACTGTAATACAGCGGGGAGGCAGGGTGGGACTCTTCTCAGTCCCACATGGTAAGCTTGTAGCTTATAAAAGCTACATTTAAGTAATTAAAATTTTCAATTTTATTGCACTACAATAGCTTACCATGTGGGACTGAATGCTGAATCCAACCGCCCGTTGGCAGGATTACAGCTGAGACTGGAAGATATGTCAATTTTTCTTAGATTTTGAAGTAATAGATTAGAATGAATGTTAGAAATAACAGTCTGAGTCCCGTTTATAGTGCCCCAATCCAAAAGACTGGGCCTGTAAAGAGCCAAAAACCTGAATAGAATGAATGACAGTGCTAAAACTGTCGAGATGTTTTGATTGTAGGAGAGAAGTGCAGCCGTGCTCACTTTAGAGGTGTAAGAGCCCTAAGGGCCCATCCACGAGTGAACAAACTAGCCCAATAGTTGGAATTTTCATAAATTTTTGCCACCGAATATGAGATTAATGACAACTTGATAAGTCCTTAATACATATATACTTGATAACTAAAAATAAAAATTGACCTTACCCGCAACATCTTGAGAGGTAAACCTATACCTAGATCCTGGGATTAGACTCCTGAAGACTTGGTTGAAGCGGATGTGCCCCCCCGCCCTTCTTTTCTTTCCGAGGATAACTTGTCTGAGGGGAAGGATCTAGGACTTGTTGTGCAGCCACCACTGGTCCCAGATACATATTGTTGTCGTTGTCTGACCAAGTAAGGCCTTTTAGGTAAAAATTTGTGAAAGTGTTGAGCTTTCCAGTGACAGGCTTGCATGATTTGGTCCACTGATACCCCACCGTAAAAGGCCTTACAGGCCGCGAAGGCCCTAATGCCATGTGCTTTTACTTGGACCAAGGCCAAGGCTTGTTGGTCTGCTTGTTTATAACAAAGTAGAATGGTTTGTTTCAACCAAGAAGAGAGAGTGGCGGGTCTGATGTCTGAGGTATGTCCTTTCTTGAAGGAGATGAAAAGGAGGGATCGAGACCCTCTCAGGTCTTTGGTTCGATCCAGATAGTACCTCAGGGCCCGCACCAGACACAGGGTCCTGTCTTCTTTGAATTGTCTATCTACAATGGTAGTCAAAGCAGGAATAGTCACCGGAGACACACTTTGAGAACCTTCTCTTGCTAGTTGGTTTTTGGCTATGAAGTCAGAAGAAGGGAACAAGACAACCTTTTCCCATTGGCCTAGATTAGATACTTTGTTTGCAACCCAGGCATGGATTTCGCTGCGGCGCTTGCCGGAGGCCAAAGCTAGCAAGAAAGCAGTTTTGAGAGTAAGATGTTTGAGGTCTGTGTCTTTCATAGGCTCAAAGGGTGCTTTTGTGAGCTCACTAAGAACAACAGAAAGGTTCCACTTAGGAAGATTCCTGGAACTTTTGGGATGATCCCTGTGAAAGCTAAAGAGGAACCTATGAAGGTCTGAACTTTGTGCAATATGGTGGCCCGTTGGGCCCAAAGTGTTAACAATGGCCGTCCTGTAACCATCGATGGTCGAGGGGCGCCTGTTTAGATCTTGGTACAGGTACATGAAAAAGTCTGAGACTTGTTTCACAGATGGAGTGGAGAAGTCCACTGAACTTTATCAGCACCATTTCTTAAATAAGACCCACTTTGACTTGTACATGGTTCTGGTTGATGACCTCTGAGGTGCAGCAATTCTCTCTGCCACCTCCACAGAGAAGCCTTGTTCTTGGAGCTATCCACTCCTAAACACCAGGCATGGAGGTTGAGATGCTGTGGATTGCTGTGAAACACATAATTGTGGGACTGTTTGAGAAGAGTTGTTGACACTGGAAGTTGTAGAGGAATCTCTGTTGAGAGCTGCACTAGTTCCCAAAACCAGAGCATCCCTGGCCAGCCTGGGGCTATTACGATGATCAGGCAATAGCAGTATGATTTTTTGGATCACCCTGTGAAGGAGAGCCCTTGGAGGGTAAGCATAGGCAGTGAGACCCGTCCAGTTTATGTTCAGAGCATCTATGTCCCAAGCCTTTGGGTCTGGGACAGGAGATATGTACAGTGGAAGTTTGTGGTTCAGATGAGTGGCAAATAGGTCTATATGAGGTGTGAACCACTTTTGGCAGATCTGTTTGAACACCTGCGGATGCAGTGACCATTCTGTTGACTGCACTTGGTTCGACCTGGACAGAAGGTCACATTCATCACATTCAGACACCCTGGAATGTGTCTGGCTTTCAATGTTATGTGATAGTGATGGCACCAGGTCATGATCTTCCACAAGAGAGCACACATTTCTGCTGAGTCAGTTCCTCCTTGTTTGTTTATGTAGGCTACCACTGTTGAGTTGTCCGTTGCAACTAGCACTGTTTGGTTCTGGCACTGGTTCTTGAAGCTTCGAAGGGCCAGGGAGACCGCCTTCAATTCTAGAACATTTATGTGTAGCCTTTTTTCCCAGTCTGACCACAGACCCTTCGTAGAACTTTGATCTAAGTGAGCGCCCCAATCTTCGTTTGAGGCATCTGTAAAGAGTTGGATACTGTGGTCTTTGGGACGAAGCTCTGCACCTCTCATCACATTTGAGGGATTTTCCACCAGTCTAGGTGTGCTGAAATTGCTTCTGTCCAAGGAAGGAGGCTGTCCAGCGACTGAGGATATCTCCAGTGCTCCTTGAGATGAAACTGAAAGGGCCTCATGTGAAGGCGTCCCTCCGGGACCATTTTCTCCGTTGAGGCAAGAAACCCAATTAGCGACATCAAACATCTTGCAGTCAAAATATGTTTTGACTTGAGTCGCAGGATCAAATCCTGGAGTTTGAGCCATTTCTCTTGAGTGGGTTTTACAAGGGCTAAATCTAGATGGTATTCGTAGCCCACGAACGAAAACACCTGAGTAGGTTTCAGTTCTGATTTTTCCTGATTTATTATCCAACCCAAGGACTGGGTTAGGTCTACCACTGCCTGAGTGTTCACTTCAGACCTGGGGGGCTGTGGCTAGTCCGAAAGGGAGGGAGGTAAAATGGAACACTGGACCTGTAGCAAAACCTTAGGTATTTCCTTGAGTTTGGATGGATGGGGATGTGAAGGTAAGCGTCCGACAGGTCTATCGACGATACCCATTCCCCTGGAATCAGGGAGGTCCTGATGGACTCTAGAGTTTCCATTTTGAACTTTTCTACATGTAGAAAAGTGTTGAGCCTGCTTAGGTCTATGACCGGCCTCCACCTTTGGTACTAGAAACAGGTGACATTTTCCACCCTTTTGATTGCATTCTTTGACAGAAGAGACTGGATACAAGTGGCCAGAGCTTGGTCTTTTTGACAGGGCTTGTATTCTGACTGAAGCAGAGGGAATCTGACCAGACTTGGTTTTGAGAGGAATGGCAGTACGTAGCTATTGGTAATAATGTTTAACACGTTTGATGAACATTTGTTTGTTTGCCAGTCTCTTCTAAAAGAATGGAGGCGACCTCCTACTGGTGGATTGAGGGAGGCTTTTAAGGAGTCATTGGGGGGAGGGGTTTCCACGCCCTCGCCCTTTGTTGTGGGGTCAAAAACGACCCCTGGAGCCTCTGAAGTTCGGTTTCCGCCTACCTGAGGAAAACGATTGGTTACTGCTTTGTGAGGAGTTGCCCCCCTGGGGCATTTCCTGTAGGAGCCTCTTTTCTTGCTGTGGGAACCACGAAAGGGCTTATAGGGTCCGTAACCCTGAGAGTTTTTAGAGGTGCCTTTTTTAAGGAGGAAGTCTTCTCCCTCCTTTACAAGTTGAGACTTGAACAAGGAGGAATGCCAAAAGGGCGAATTCCTGAGTTCTTGGCGTCTCATTTCCCCTAGTTGTGGTTGTAAAAGGGTCATTTCGGCTTCGTGCCTTAGCAAGCCGGTGTTACCCATGGTATATAACTCCCTCTGGAGTATATGGGCCAAGGATTTGCTCAGGCAAGTGACAGCCCTGTGTTGAATAAGAACAGTCTTATTCCATAGGTCTAAGTATTCACAGGCTTGTTCATATCCACGTTTGGCTGCTTTCTCAGAATTGGCACCTTTCTGGATTTGAGATTTGATTCTCTTGAAGGTTGACTTCAGGCTATGTTGGCACTTCTCAAGAGTGGCATTGCAAGAAGATGAAGTCTTGGCAAAAGCAGCAGTGAAGTTAAGAGTGGATATGTTTTGCCTAGCTTGATGTTCCAATTCCTTAAGAATTGGTAGGAGAACCTTGCCCATAGGAGCCCCAGGTGGTTTAGGAATAACTCAACTCCTGTATTTTCTCCTCATAACAGGGCTGTCCCACAATGTACCACTTTGTAGTGGAAGGAGGAGGTTTGATGTATTTACCCTCAGGTAAATTAGCGGCCTGGAAATCATGTTCGAACTCATCAAAGGCATCTTTGATAACTGAGCTAAGAGGTAGCATAGAGGAAGGACCTCTAAGTCTGAGCTCTTGACGGCCTTTCTCATCATCCAGACCCATAACTGAAGTCGAGGACCTAGGCATAGGAGTCCCTGGGGTCAGGGAGGGAAAGGATGCGCCTGAAAGTGTCCACCTCTTCAGCGTATTGTGAGGGAACGTCAGACAGAGCTACTTCCCTATAATAAGGGGGGTCTGGATCATGTTGAGGTTGGTCTTGGTCAGAGAGAGCCCCAGAGGGGTGAGCCCCAGAAGGCTTTGAAGACCTGCCTCTGACTACAGAGGACTGATCCTCTGAGGAAGATGACACGTATCTGGACCTCACCTTATGTTTACTCTTGTCAGCATGTTTTTTGGATCTAGAAGATGAAATCCAAGGTTCATCGGATTCATCAGTTAGTTGATCCAAGGAAGACCTCGGGTCAACAACATACCTTTTGTGAGAGTGTGTTTTAGGTCTAACCAAAGCCTTCTTAGAAGGCTCGTCGGCTGGACTAGAAGGCTGATCCGATGTCATATGATGATCAGCACCGAGATGAGGTGGAACTGCAGGACCATAGTCCACTTCCATTTGCTCAAGATTTGAGGCAGCCCGAGGTTGACTCGGAGGGGGTAGGTCCAGATTTACAGCAGCTTGAGAAGGTCCAGGCTTAGAAGCTGAAGCCGAGGTCTGATCCACCTCGACTTGCTTTTTTGCAGTTAGTTCGTCTCGGAGAGACTGGACAGCTTCTAACATTGAAGCCTGAAAGGAACCCATTTGCTGCTGTAAATGGATGGTAAGTGAATCACCCAGGGATTTTTCCAATTTAGCTTCAATTTTCTGCTCTAAGGCAGTACCTGGGGTGGGTGGGACAGTTTTGGCTGGTGTCTTGAGAGACAATGAACTGAAGGGTAGGGGCTGTGGATGTGGGGGTGAGGTAAATAAGTTATCAGCAGCACTCTCAAGGTCTGCATTGGAGCCAGTAAAAGAATCCATGTCATCCCCTAGAAGATCTAATTCATCGTCTTTTGAAATGGAAGTGAAGGCTTTTTGCTTTTTAATATAACGTTTCCTTTGAGAGATTTTCAACATTTGTGCTTCAGTAAAAGAACCACATATTTGACACGGACTTTCAAAAGTGACACAGGGGTCATCACCCTTGCCAGATTCCCTACAGGTAGGGCAGTAATTATGTGTGTCAAATGGAAAGCAAAAATGCCTACACTTGCCAGATCTCAGTTTGTCTTTATTCGTTTGGTGGGTAGACATTTTGAAACGCAATAAAAGATGTAGATGTAAAAACCTGAACAGAGGAAAACTCAAAACACGCGAAAATAAGGAAAATACTGGTCCTGTCAAAACAAAAATTCTACAGAATAATTTATGATATATAAAGAATGAAATGACCAAAAATTAACACCCAACAATACGTATGTGCTGAGAAATAGATGAAAATATCTGTATAAGTGACAGACGCTACCAATTCACGCGGCCAACGAGAAAGTAAGACGAGAGGTCAAAGGTTACCACGAGACAACTGGAGGCTATGGCCAACTATAAATGTCTATTTTTCTTAGATGTTGGCCTGATGCCTTGCGGCCATCCGAGAACAGCATTCAGTCCCACATGGTAACCTATTGTAGCGCAATAAAATTGGTTCCTCTTATACCTAAGTGTATGTACACATGTATGCGGCTCATGGCATCCGATTGCCAATATGCGACAGCAAAGTTTTAACAGACTTCTCAGAAAAATCGCCATTGCAAGTTGGGTGTCAGGGGTCACAAATCGGAGTCGGACACATGTAAACAACCAAACATAAATGAGAAGGAGTGGAAAAATTGCTGTCACAAATTGGCCGTCGGATGTCGTAAGCCGGATACATGTGTACATACACTAAGTTTGACTTATATTGGCTCTACTTTACATCCAGTCTGCTATACTCTCATCATGTACCCTCTAAAATAAGTATGGAATTGTAAGTTATTTAAAGTTAAAATGGAGAATCCTGCTTGGTAACAGAATAGAAAACAGACAGATTATGGATACCAATTCATCCTGCACTCCTATGCTATCAGAGAAATCAGTCTGAAGGTAGTTTCACTGGTCTTTAGTTTGTGATCTAGAAGATCATAAAGTACATGTGTATATGGACAAAAAACTTTAAACATGTCACTGATTTCATCAGCTAATAGAAAAAGATTGCGTCTTTGCTATATGATATATCTCTGTGACATTAATTTATATTGTTATACAACATTCATAAATATTAGAATATTTTTTGTAGGTTAAGATTTAGGGTTATTTGTTTTGTAAAGCTTATTTTTCACAATATTTATGAAAACACACAAAAAAGCCTACAGTGCACTTGGTCGATTATTGTCTGGTGTGTCTGTCTCAATCAAAAATCAATCACTGAGAACCTAACTCTGCTGTACTCAGCTCAACACACACACACACAGGCAAATACTCACTCGATACACTGGCAACTAATGCATAAGCAACAGGGTCAACACTCAACAGGCCCCTTAGTTACCAGCAGTTTATGACTTAAATGATTGTTATTTGCATGAGTGGAAAGGGCTTACATACCAGCTTAACAAAAGGGTGAAAGAAATTGCAAATAGAGTCTTTATTGGGTGAAGAAAACAAGTAAATCTACCAGGCATATAGAAATATTATTAAGTCTCATCTAAAGTAAATTTCATGAAATGTTGTCAAACTAAATTTCCGATAAAAAAATCTATATTAAGAGAAAGACCATAATGACTAAATGTTTTAATAGAAAAAATTTATGAAGCAACATGTTACTGTTATTATTATATTTTTACTATTGTAAAGCTATTCAAAAATTTGTATCTTCAGTACATATTTCATACTTTTTAGTAGCTTAAAATTTAGTTTGACAGGCAATGAAAAAAACACAATATTTGTAGCAGAAATATGATTTATTTAAAATATGCAGACAAGTCTAAATTATTTGAACAGTATATATCGAATTTGTGCTGGACCACGTCAGAATTATGTCAGCCAGTATTAGATTTCTATGCCATGAAAGACTTGTTGAGAAAAAAGTTTAATATATTTGCTTGTTGTTATTTCACAACGTAATTTTTAACTGAAGGTCAACAACTTTGAGATATCATATGTAAGCGCTTGGCAAAGGTCTGAAAAATATGCATGCAAAGTCATTGACACTGATAATTTTTTTTTTTTTTTTTTTTTTTTTTGGTGGAGGGGATCTTTTTGCTAGACATAATTTATTTTTCTGTTTCAATATCTAACTAAAACTATTGCTTCGCAAGAGAAAAAGAAATTGTTTTTCACAGCAAAAACAAAGTGTCCCAATGAGAAATGACCATCTTCCTGTGTTTAATGTGTTTTTCCATTTGTGCCAAAATCCAAGGTTTCGTAGATGAATGTGTATTTATATTTTTTCCGTTTTATGCAGAAATTCAAGATGGCCACAAAAAATGGCAGGAAAATAACTTTTGGGAAAAGTCGCCAGAAGACTCTGCAGATACCCTGTGGGTTAAAAATGTCGTTGAAATCATTCTACCTTGCACTGTTATCTAAATAAATCTGTTTTTGCATTTTACACAGAAATTCAAGATGGCTGCCAAAAATGGCAGGCAAATGATTTTTGGGTAAGGCCCCCGTAGACTCATAATTTCGTCAAAATCGCTCTATCTCGCACTGTCTCTGAGATAAATGTATTTTTGCATTTTACACAGAAATTCACGATGGCTGCCAAAAATGGTGGGAAAATGATTTTTATGAAAAGTCGCCAGTAGACATACCCTGTGGGTCAAAAATTTCATCGAAATCTCAATCATTTTTCCAAGATAAATGCATTTTTGCATTTTATGCAGAAATTGAAGATGGCCGCCATACATGTCGAAATCGCTCTATCTCACACCATTATCGAGATAAATGCGTTTTTGCGTTGTACGCAGAAATTCAAGATGGCCGCCAAACATGGTGGGGAAAACAATTTTTGGGAAAAGTCACTAGTAAAGTATGCAGATACCCTGCCGGTCACAAATTTCGTCAAAAACTCAAAATCGCTGTATATCGCAGGATTATCAAGATAAATGTGTTTTTGTGTTTTACACAAAGATGACCACCAAAAATGGCAGAAAAAAATAATTTTTGGGAAAAGTCGCCAGTAGAGTCTGCAGATGCCCTGTGGATCAAAAATTTCTTCGAAATTGCTCTATCTCGCACCGTTTCTGAGATATCATAGATTTTTCATTTTCAGCATTCAAAAAAATCGTGGCGTTTAGTTAATCATTAATAAGTTGGCAATTTTGTCAAAAGTTAATGATTTCCAGACATCTATATAACGAACCTACTTGCTAAATTTCATGTGAATAGGTTAAGTGCTTTTTAAGTTATCAGCCCAACAAACACACCCCTTTGAAAAACATGTTTTTGGTCATGTGACTTCCCTGATTGGTTAAAATGTCTTGACACCATATTCAAAAATTTTTCCCAGGGCTACTGCATACATGTGCTAAATTTGAAGAAAATCTGCCTAGTGGTTGCCAAGCTATAAGCAATAGAAAATGCGGTAGCTGGCGGAGCTGGAGGACCCTCTCTCTCTCCTCTCTCCACTAAATATAAACAAGTGTCCCTTGCAGGATGCTTAAATACACATTCTCACAAGATAATTCTATATTTATACTGCTTTGAATTATGAATTTGAATGCAATATGCAACTAGATTGGGCCAACTCGGCGCCAATATATCCCCAGACAGGTCATCACTCACGCCACAGGTTTTGATCGGGAATTTTTTAAAAACATAATTACCCATTATTATATGAACTTCAGCACATCAATCTACTCTGTTTATATCTTCCCAAGGAAGATGGTGTATCCCCAGACGCCGAATACATAACTCAAATTATATTTTCAATCTTCCTGCAATGATAACTCTAAACCTATTTTCAAAGTATTTAAATGATTGACGATTGAATGTCCATTCTAAAATAATAATCCCAAATGAGCATATCTGTTTCTATATTTGTTGACAAATAAAATATTATTTTTAACTCAACTCATCATACTTTTCAATCTTCCTTCAAAGTATTTAAATGATTGATGATTCAATGTCCATTCTAAAATTCATAATCCCAAAAGCGCATATCTGTTTCTATATTTGTTCACAAATAAAATATTATTTAAAAAAAAAATATTTATATTATTATTTTATTATATTATTTTTAGAATTTGCAAATTGTTTTCAGTTATTCATTTCCTCTATACCTATATATGTGGTCCATATATATGCAACCTAAATATGTGACACAATCTCAGTTCTGACTCCCCTTTGTGTTATATGTAATGAAGCCCACCATCTCCCACCCCCACCCCGCTCCCCTTCTCCACACCTCTCTCACTATTACACAAGATCTGCAACCCCATTGAGTTCTTTGTTTCTCATCTGATATCATTAAATACCTTTGTTTATTTAGTGTCACTCAATATAGCTGGAGGTCCCAGAGGTGGGTGGGGGGAATCCGGGTGGGGGATGTGGGTTGGGACTTAGTTTAGTTTATTAGTTTATTATAGTGACATGTATTATGTTGACAAGGATTATACAAAAACTATTGAAGTAATACCCAGCCCTATATGGGCTTATAAGTCACTTTAAATAGAGAGTTAATAACAAACAGAGCAAACATATTTTGAGGTAAGATACAGTAAATAAAGACAGCAATTCAATACATAAAAATTAACAATATAATTTACTTTTTCTTTCTTGCCACAAATCAAAAATAAAATTAATAACCATATTGACATTCATATGAGTTAATACCCTTGATAATTGATCTATTAATAATTCAGATTTCTCTATATTTAAAATTTTGAAATATTTCATACGAATCAGCTCTAAAGCTGGACAAACAAAAACAAAATGTATCTCATCTTCTACATCTTTTTTACACAGTTTACATGTTCTCTCAAAGAGATGGAGTGCTACAGCATAAATGGTAAACAAACAATCTATATAAAAGGGGTACTCAAATACAAAAAGAATTGAGAATTTTAAGTATGTGATTATCAACTGAAATGAGTTCATAACTGTAGGAGCTGTGTCAAAATTAACTGAGGCAAGTTGAATAAAACTGGGCTAGTTGAGGGTTAAAAATCCCCTAGTTTTACTACATACGGATATAATTTCATTAATATTGGGACTTAAAGCTCACTTAAAGTGTCCATTTTGTCTACTTGAATATGTTTAACCGGCGTTTAACCAGTTTCATTTTAAAAAGTTAAAAACTCAGCAAGCAGAGGTATAACACACAAAAATAAGTTCTTAAAAGACTAAGAGAGCCATAACATTATTAATATTCAAAATTTAAATAGACAGGCATTTCCTTTTAAAAATTCAAAGATTTCAGCTCTATAACCCACATAGTTTGACAGTTACTGGGCTTTAAAGTGGCATAATGTCCATAAATTGGGTTTCTGTGGGCATTTTACAATTGTTAAAGAGACCTTAGCAATTAAACTACAGATCTGAAACTTTTTGGGGGACATACATAACAAACAAAAATTATATATAATACAGTTTAAGACTTGTCACACTAAGCATTTCCAAATAACAGGGCAAAATACGGAAAAAATGTCAAAAAAGGCACTTGGGCGAGTGTCTATGGCCCTCATACACAGGTTAAATGTCTACTAAAAACCTTGATTTTCGCCATATGTAAAAAGGACATAATAATGCATTCCCAGATGGGATTTCAGCTCCATCAATCACATAGTTTAACAGTCACAGGGCTTAAAGGTGGCAAAAAGTCCAAATATTGGGTCTCTGTGGGCCTTTTAGAGATCTCGATGTGGCTTTCAAATTAAAGCTTCAGACTTAAAATTTGTTACATACTAAGATTACACATAGAATATGTATCTAATAAAGTTTGAAACTTCTCAGACTTACCATTTCCAAGTTACAGAGCAAAATATGTGAAAAATGTCTTAAAAGGGTCACTCAGGTGGGTGTTTAAGGTCCTCATACACAGGTTAAATGTCTACTTGAAGCCTTGATTTTTGGCACATGTAAAAAGAACATAATAATGTATTCCCAGATGAGATTTCAGCTCTATCAGTCACATAGTTTAACAGTCACAGGCCTTAAAATTGGCAAAAAGTCCAAATACTGGGTCTTTATGGGGCCTTCTAGAGACCTAAATGTGGCCTTCAAATTAAAGCTTCAGACTTAAAATTTGTCACATACTAAGATTACACATAGAATATGCATCTAATACAGTTTGAAACTTCTTAGACTTACCATTTCCAAGTTACAGGGAAAAATATGTGAAAAATGTCTAAAAATGGTCACTCGGGTGGGGATTTATGGTCCTCATACACAGGTTAAATGTCTTCTTAAAGCCTTAATTTTTGGCACATATATAAATAACATACTAATATCTTCCCAGATAGGATTTGAGCTCTATCAGTCACATAGTTTGACAGTCACAGGGCTTAAAAGTAGCAAAAGTCCAAATATTGGGTCTTTGGGAGCCTTTTAGAGACCTCAATTTGACCTTCAAAATTAAAACTTCAGACTTAAAATCTGTTACATACTAAGATTACACACAGAATATATATCTAATACAGTTTGAAACTTCTCAGACTTACCATTTCCAAGTTACAGGGAAAAAGATGTGAAAAATGTCTTATAAGGGTCACTCGGGTGGGTGTTTATGGTTCTGATACACAGGTTAACTGTCTATTAAAGGCCTAAATGTTGGGGCACATATAAGAAAACACAGATATATTCCCAGATGATATTTAACTTAGATGAGAGACATAGTTTGAAAGCTACAGTGCTTGAAAGTGGCAAAAAGTGCATAAATTGGGTCTCTGTGGGCACTTTTGAGACCTTAAGTCGACCCCTTTGGGTAAACCTACAGCCCTAAAATTTTCTACAGACAAGGATTACATATCAAAGTTATACCTAGCGCAGTTTGAGACTCATCAGAATTACCACTTCCAAATTATAGGGCAAAATATGTGAAAAGTATAGCAAAAAATCCCTAAGTGGGGGTATTTATGGGCCTCAAACACAATTTTCTCCTCAACTTAAAGTCGTGATTTTCGGCACATGTACTAAGAACATATTAATGTGTTGTCAGGTAAAATTTCAGCCAGCTGAGCATCATAGTTTGTGACCTACAGGGCTCTAAGTGGCCAAAAGTCCAATTTCTGACCTTAAGGTGGCCATAAGTTCTTTTTTACTGGGAGTTTAAGGTCACCTTAAAATAGGGATCTTCCTTTGGGCACCCTTAACATGTGTACCAAGTTTGAAAAAAAAATATTAATTTGTTTTTGAGTTATCGCGTCCACAAGGAAATTTCTACGGCGGCGGCGGCGCGACGGACCTGAATCCAATATATCCCCGACTTTCGTCTGGGGATATAATGATATTGCAGGTTATATTATCCATCTACCACTATGTTTAAAAACTAGCATTGCCAAATCAGACTCCAAAATAAGGGTAGCATATCCACGGACTTATCTTGACAATGCTCTTCACTTATTCTCCAAGGATATAAAATCTAGAATATTTTTCACTTGCAGTTATCACAGACACAGTCATTAAAGAGGCCGTTCTACTGTCATTGGAGTCAAAATTCCTCTCTGCATCCCGGAACCTACCCAAATACTAATGAACCTTCCTGGTACTCTTTATATAAATAACTAGTATTATAGCCAAGCTTTCATTTAATTCATTAATCATTACAGTATCAAATATTATACAAGTACACATTCTATTCTATTTGCCATGGTACTTTTATAGCGCTTAATCTCTGCCAAGGCAGACTCTAAGGCACAACACCAGATCCAGATAGTTTATATGTTAAGTTGGGAAAGATTTTTTGAAGAGATAAGATTTCAACCTTTTTCTGAAACAGGCAAGAGTTGGGGCAGCATAAACATTATCATGTAAATCATTCCAAACTGTTGAGGCATCGAAAGCCAAGCTGTGGCCAAAGTATTTTTGGATTTATGTACAGATGGGTAATATTGAGGAACCGCTAGGAACCTTTTAACTGGACAGTTGTATATTGTGCCATATCTTCCACAACGAATGGACAACAGAGGACCGAAATAGCTAGCATGACACCTGTGAAGAAACTTATAAACCAAAGTGGTAGTTTTGAAGATACAGTGAAATTCACCTGAAAAGACAATAGAAAAGTCTGCCTTACCTTATTGTGGTACTGCAGGAGCTGGATGATGACTTTGATGTCTGCATGGTAATTCTTAATGCTGATGACTCGCATGATGTTTGCTGCATCTTCTGCATCTGGATCATCACAGTACTTATTGGCCAGAACCAAGCATGCATCTGCTTCTTTTATCTGCAAAATCGGAGATTTCAATGAAGGACCTCCAACTATCATAAATACTTATGTGTTGTATTTGTAAGCAAAAACACAACATGGCCACTGGTTACCTCGCTAACAAGTCTATTTTAAAAATTTCAAAGGCTCTAAATGGGAAGGACATCAAAGTTTATCTTTAAGTATACAAAGATCTGCAGTTGACAGGGAGTCCAGAAATTTGGAAAACAGCACAAAGTTGAGACAAATCTTTCAACATCTCTCTATACCTGTCCTGCAAGCAGTGTATCTAACAAAATCCAAACATCAAAGATGCATTTGTCTGGTGTAAATTACAAGAATCAGAGCATGTAGGAGTTATTAAAAATACTAAACCTGAACCCTTTAATCCACCAGAAAATTGTTTTAAAAAGATGCTCACAGTTAAACTACGATAAAAGTAAAACTGCTTCAAAATATAAAATATTTTGTCACTTTCAACTGCCTTCAACTGTGACAACTGTCACATAAAAAAAAACAAAATGCAACATACAATGTACTTTATCTTATCAAATTTCTGAGAAAATTTCCAAACCCTCTTAAAAATGCACAACAAAGGAGTCATGGGTATGAAGTTAGCTGAAGAAAATTTGCTTGATTGGCAATAAAGATGAAAGTGAAACTGAAATCAAATTTATGAGTGGTTGCTCATTAGAGCCTGTTGTGCAAATTTTGTGATAGAATTGCAGCATAATGGTGACTACAACATCATCAGGATTGGATGAAATGCAGAAACTACATTTTGGTTTTTTAAATGTGCAAAGGATACCAGTTTAATTACTGTAACCTTCAAAGAATGCCAAACTCTAATTCAATTAGAATTTCAAATGCTAAATTTTAAAAATAATTGTACAATATAAGGGTGATGTGACATATGCTGTACATATCTAGGGGAATGTACAATAAACACACGATAAATGTAAAATGTTCTTCCAAATAGTATTTGTTCTAATCTTCTCAATACACTCACAGTGGAACTTTTTCAATTAGAACTGTGATAAGTATAATTACCTATTAAGTAGAAATAACCAGCAGCCTTTTTATGCCCTTTTCTATTTATATTTACCCTTGTAATCTGGAAATCTTGCATAAGCAGAAGTATATTTCTAACTCTTCGAGATTCAACTATAACGGGTTCAACTGTGCTAGATTAACCATTTCTGGATTTTTATACCATTGGGATGTTATTTAATATGTATATAAAGCCTTAGAGAATGTTACTATTAAATACATATAATTCACTGATGAGGTGGCTGTTATCACTATGGGATGCCAGTACATTTTCAAAAAGGAAGAAAGCTTAAATTCATGAAGAAATCGTCGATTTATATATGTTCTAGAATCTTTTCAATTGAAAAAACACACCATTTTCAACCCCTATAAAGAAACTTAGATTGACATTTTATGACCTTAAACAGATAAACTCTAAGCAAGACTGAAGTTCTTTACCTAAAGACACAGATAGGAGTTTCTTATAACATGCTTGTGATTCCCTCTGTGACAGAAAAGAAACTCTATAAAGCCGCTTGACAAATACTTCACAGACTGATTGAAAAAAGAGAATGCAGGAGGATCCATCATTTGGATGAAACTTGAATGGTAGTATGAAGACATACACCTATGTTGTATTATATCATATAAGCCTTACAAAGTTGGGGTTTTACATCCCGTTCAACAGCCAGGGTCCATATAAGCCTTACACTACTGCTCTGATGTAGGGTGGTGATACATGTCAATGGTTCAGGGTTTACTGTATTTCAGACCATATTTCTTTCAGCTTTAAACAAACTAAATAATTAGGCCAAAGACGTCAATACACAGCCAGTTTTATCTGAACCATCAGCACTTCCCACACGTTATCATGAACTCAATTCTCACTAATGAGTTCCTCGAATGACCACAGCGACAAGAACCAAATGATCACTTGTCACATTTGATAACCACCAGATATAAAGCCAATTTACCATAAAACTCTATTACAATCTGCTTCATAATGATCAATATATCCATCAAAGGACATTAAGATCCTGTTTTAGTTCATGTTAATTTCACAATCAGTTTGTACAAGGATTCATGCAAGGTCTTATCATAAATCACAACAGAATTTTTCTCGAAACAAATTGTCATTTCAAAAAAGCATTTTACAATGAAACTAAGCTGGAGTTTTTATTCAATATTTTAGATTAAACTCAACACGATTCAACTTGCATCTCTGGTGCAGTCTTTATTTTCCTATAAAATTTACAAAGCTCGGCTGAAATAGCTTAATAATGCAAACATTTTTAAAATTATTAATTATTGAAATTAATACTTACATGACCTTTGATACATATGACCTTCATTTTCACAATCACCAGTACCTAGCTTCAAGATCAGACCTCACAATGAAAAAAGCAGCCTTGAGGCTAATTTGCTATGAGTATAAGCATAATGGGAAGACTCAGAATACAGCAGTGTTCAGGGCTATGTGACCTATATCACTTGGTTCCACTATTCACACAATAGTGCAGACACTCAGACAATGATGATGGACAAATTCAATTTGTTTCTACCCAGCATTCATCCCCCTGTGATCTGTGTGATCACTGTAAGGGCATTACTGCAGATTTCCAAACTGTCAAGAGAGGGGGTTAGCTTGCTATCCCTCCACTATAAAACTCCATAGCACACAGCCCCCTTCTAAAGTACTCTGTCTACAAAAAAATATCTCCCAAATCAGACATAAGCTCCCACTGACAGCACTCACGACTTGCATTTACTGGTAAACGAAGCAAAGAATATTCCTGAATATTTCAAAATCATCTTCTATTGGTTTTTATGTATTGGATTGGATTGTTGCAGATAATTTAGGCCTTTGAGGGTAGCCACTTACAATGAGAAAGACTTTCCAATTTACAATTTCATATGCAAAATACATTAACCAAATCATAATCTTCTGATAAACTAAATCACATAAACAAAATCTGTCTTCAAAGGAGCTGAAACATTAAATGTAGAAAAAGAAACTGTCTTAAAAGTTACTAGAAAATAACTTTTTGGTGGTTGGTCAACTCTTATTTCTTTGGTGGTGGTTGACTGGTTAGCCAACTTTTACTCGGTATGTTATGTATAGTTGTGCCATAGAGCCTGTCACATGATACAGATTAAGCACTATAATAGTCCTTATTAGATAAGTATGGTCAAAGTCCAAACTAGCCATTATTGAGTAATGTGGAAACTTAGAAATGAGAAATGTCACAGATTACAGAAGGCTATAAATATAAACTGCTTGCACCGTAGCAGTTTCAAGTTACAATGACAAAATCAATTTAAAATATTCTAAAATCTTCTGAGTGAGTTAATTATCTCCACTGTTGCCTAGTGAGTAACACACTGTTTCAGGAACACAGAGGACGTGGGTTCAATCCCAGATATAGGCAGATACATAGTGACTCTGATGACCACTTAAAATGATGGTCCTTGGTCAACGTACATGAGCCATGATTTAAACAGGATATATATATATATATTCTTGTCTGGTGACCTTGGCCTTAATCTGCAATATAGGGTCAGGTACTGTCCACCATTTTGGAATTTGGCTTACATAGTTTCACCTAGCAATAATGGAAAAATATAATGTAATTAAAAAATAAATATGATGTATTTCTAGTCAACTCATTTGGCGCACATTTTGTCATTATATCTCCCTTTCACTATATAATGATATTGCTTAACAATTAAGTAACATTTGTCATACATAAAAAATGTGCATCCGTTTAAGTGTTGTATTCCTTATATTATTGCCAAAAAAACACGATCTTACATTTAAAGATTATTATCATCTCAAATTATTTTTATGTTTAATTAGCAATATTTGATGTCATAAGTTCCATCGTGTATGGTAAAAATATATTGAATGCATACAAAATTGATATAAATAATTAAAATCACAATTAAGATTTCCCGATACATGACAAATGCATTCTTTTGGCTTTTCAGTACTGATACTTATTACTTCACATCCTGTAAAAACGTAGTTAAAAATGTAATGAAATGTTTCATGGGTATTTAACACTGCCTCACAACGTCCAAAAGAATGCAGCATTAATAGGTGAAGGTTACAATAGGCGATACCAATCCCTTTATTCGACTGGGGTCTAGTCTAATATGTATTTGCGAGATATTTTGAAGTTTATAGACTACATTTACAATGAACATAAAGTTAAAAGGTTCAATATATCCTCAAGTTTATACGTTTTTAAAATTTTTTTCAGGGAGTATTAATCAGTAGAAAGGATAATATAATGATGTATTTAACTAGAAATAGGCCGCCCTGTTGATAGTAGATGCGAATAGAAACAGGATAGCATAGAAGAACACACATTATCATGTGTAATGTCCACCCATGAACCTTTTGCCCAAATTGTACAGTAGTCTTACAAGACCCTGTTTCATTTGTAAAATATATCAATGATGCTTAAATATTTGTTAGTGTAGATGTAAATTATTTCAGCTTCATGCCTTTTTGCATTGGTTGGGTTGAAAATTTTGACGAAATCACTCTATCTTGCACGGTTAAGAAGATAGAAGGAAATTCCTGTTTTTCTATTTTTGGCAAAAATTTGAAAATTGAAAATGGCCGCCATTATTGGGAAAAGGAAATTTTTTTGAAAATTGCCAAGAGTACATTTCTTAGATACCCTATTGGTCGAAAATTTCAACAAAATAACTCTATTTTGCACGGTTAAGGCCAGTTTGTGTTTTTCCATTTTGGGCAAAAATTCGAAAATTCAAAATGGCTGCCATTTTTGGGGAGGGGAAAATTTTTTGAAAATTGCAAAGATTACATTCCTTAGATACCCTGTGGGTTGAAAATTTCGACGAAATCGCTCTATCTCGCATGGTTAAGGAGATAGAAGCAAATTTGTGTTTTGCCATTTTTGGCAAAAATTTGAAAATTCAAAATGGCCGCCATTTAGGGGAGGGGAATTTTTTTTTTAAATTGCCAAGAATACAATGCTCAAATACCTGTGGGTCGAAAATTTTGACGAAATCGCTCTATCTCGCATGGTTAAGGAGATAGAAGGAAATTTGTGTTTTGCCATTTTTGGCAAAACTTCGAAAATTCAAAATGGCCGCCATTTTTGGGGAGGGAAAAATTTTTTGAAAATTGCAAAGATTGCATTCCTTAAATACCCTGTGGGTTGAAAATTTCGACGAAATCGCTCTATCTCGCACGGTTAAGGAGATAGAAGCAAATTTGTGTTTTGCCATTTTTGGGAAAAATTCGAAAATTCAAAATGGCCGCCATTTTTGGGGAGGGGAAAATTTTTAAAAAATTACCAAGAGTACAATGCTCAGATACCCTGTGGGTCGAAAATTTCGACGAAATCGCTCTATCTCGCACGGTTAAGGAGATAGAAGCAAATTTGTGTTTTGCCATTTTTGGCAAAAATTCGAAAATTCAAAATGGCCGCCATTTTTGGGGAGGGGAAAATTTTTTGAAAATTGCAAAGATTGCATTGCTTAGACACCCTGTGCGTCGAAAATTTTGCCGAAATCGCTCTATCTCGCACGGTTAAGGAGATAGAAGCAAATTTGTGTTTTGCCATTTTTGGCAAAAATTCGAAAATTCAAAATGGCCGCCATTTTTGGGGAGGGGAAAATTTTTTGAAAATTGCAAAGATTGCATTCCTTAGATCCCCTGTGGGTCGAAAATTTTGCCGAAATCGCTCTATCTCGCACGGTTAAGGAGATAGAAGCAAATTTGTGTTTTGCCATTTTTGGCAAAAATTCGAAAATTCAAAATGGCCGTCATTTTTGGGGAGGGGAAAATTTTTTGAAAATTGCAAAGATTGCGTTGCTTAGATACCCTGTGCGTCGAAAATTTTGCCGAAATCGCTCTATCTCGCACGGTTAAGGAGATAGAAGCAAATTTGTGTTTTGCCATTTTTGGCAAAAATTCGAAAATTCAAAATGGCCGCCATTTTTGGGGAGGGGAAAATTTTTTATAAATTACCAAGAGTACAATGCTCAGATACCCTGTGGGTCGAAAATTTCGACGAAATCGCTCTATCTCGCACGGTTAAGGAGATAGAAGCAAATTTGTGTTTTGCCATTTTTGGCAAAAATTCGAAAATTCAAAATGGCCGCCATTTTTGGGGAGGGGAAAATTTTTGGAAAATTGCAAAGATTGCATTCCTTAGATACCCTGTGGGTCGAAAATTTCGACGAAATCACTCTATCTCGCACGGTTAAGGAGATAGAAGCAAATTAGTGTTTTGCCATTTTTGGCAAAAATTCGAAAATTCAAAATGGCCGCCATTTTTGGGGAGGGGAAAATTTTTTGAAAATTGCAAAGATTGCATTCCTTAGATACCCTGTGGGTCGAAAATTTCGACGAAATCGCTCTATCTCGCACGGTTAAGGAGATAGAAGCAAATTTGTGTTTTGCCATTTTTGGCAAAAATTCGAAAATTCAAAATGGCCGCCATTTTTGGGGAGGGGAATTTTTTTTGAAAATTGAAAATATTAGATTCCTTAGATACCCTGTGGGTCGAAAATTTCGACGAAATCGCTCTATCTCGCACGGTTAAGGAGATAGAAGCAAATTTGTGTTTTGCCATTTTTGGGAAAAATTCGAAAATTCAAAATGGCCGCCATTTTTGGGGAGGGGAAAATTTTTGGAAAATTGCAAAGATTGCATTCCTTAGATACCCTGTGGGTCGAAAATTTCGACGAAATCGCTCTATCTCGCACGGTTAAGGAGATAGAAGCAAATTTGTGTTTTGCCATTTTTGGCAAAAATTCGAAAATTCAAAATGGCTGCCATTTTTGGGGAGGGGAAAATTTTTTGAAAATTGCAAAGAGTACACTCCTTACATACCCTGTGGGTTGAAAATTTCGACGAAATCGCTCTATCTCGCACGGTTAAGGAGATAGAAGCAAATTTGTGTTTTGCCATTTTTGGCAAAAATTCGAAAATTCAAAATGGCCGCCATTTTTGGGGAGGGGAAAATTTTTTGAAAATTGCAAAGAGTACACTCCTGAGATACCCTGCGGGTCGAAAATTTTGCCGAAATCGCTCTATCTCGCACGGTTAAGGAGATAGAAGCAAATTACTCAAAAGTAGTACTGAAAATACACAATGAAGTACCTAAATGGCTATTACTCATGTACTGACAAAGCTATCAGTCCCAAATGCAATACCAAGCGAGCTATGGACATAACAATATTGTATTCAAAATTGTAGTAAAATATCTTTAATTATTTTGGCTTAAATGCACGGAAACCAATGGGTACTGAAAATAGCTGTACTTAAGTATTACTCAGTAAGCAAAAGAGGTACAACAGCCAAAAGCAATCCCAAGCAAGCTACTGACCCAATAAGCCTGCATACCAAATTTGGTGACAATAGCTCTAATACTTTTCCTTTAAATGAGCGGAAACCATGCGTGACGCCGGACATCGGACGCCGGACACCGGACGCCGGACGCCGGACATCGGACATCGGACGGCAAAAAAAGCAAAAATAATATATCCACCCCCCAGGGGGGTGGACATAATAACTGGTACTTAACATTTTTTACGAAATTTGTTATTCTGGTGTACCATTCACACCACTAACATTTTTTTAATGTTTTATATGTCCAGACATTGTCTACTGTGGGTTAATCCTTGTCACTGCAAGGGTATAACTACCACATAACTTATTAACACGTTCCCACCACATTGTAGCAGAAGTTCCCCAGTCTTAGAAGATGTAGTCAATACATTTTTAATCAGCACTAAGATAACCAAATGTGTCCATAATTACTGCCACATGTAAAACACAAGCAGTTAAACATATGATAACGCGAGCAAAAATATCTATACATCCTAATTTAAAACACGGAAACAAATAATGCTGCTATGAGTAGATAGTTCTGTACTTGACTCTGTACTCCTCAACAATAACAGCAAAACAATGTGCCATTTTGCCTGAAAAAATAACAGAAGCTGATCCATTTTATGTCAATTTTTATGTGAATATTTTGAAAACTGCCAAGTTCAATTGGAAGGAGAGTATTATTTTGATAAGTTTATACTCTAAATAACCCACCACTCTATTCTGTGTAATAATAAGGATTATTTACAAACCGATATTTGGTTTTGACATGCCATACTGTGAACCTCACTTGGTATAACAGATATTGCTTTTACAATAATTATATAATAGCACTTGCTTGTCCTGTGACACTTTTTCTTTTTCTTTTTTTTTTCCATTAAAGTTGCAATCAATGTTATTCCCCATTCACACTACAGGTGGTATATCCAGCGGATAGAAGTTTGACGGCTTGGCGGTGGAGCCGCCTCCCAGAATAACTCATCTCTCCCGAGATTTTGAAGCCCTTTCACACTACAGATGCACGGTCACTCATTGGGCACGGTTTGTGACCATAAGTAACAGTAGGACGACAGTACTACAAATGTTGGTCACCATGAGACATCCTCCATTAACCTCATCTCACCTTTGGCAGCCATCGGAAGAAGACGTGATACCGAATCACAACCTCATATAAAACAGCGAACCACACAGTGTGTGACTTTCGTGGCGGCCCGAGGCTGACAAATATATGGTCGGGTTGGGAAAATTCGTCTCCACTCGGAAGAAATTCATCTACTATCGGAAGCGACAACGTATGTATATTTCCTCATAGAAATAGATGAAATAGACAAGAAATTGAGTTTATTTTATTGGATGCATCCAGCTACAGTAACTCTCACAAGAATAGGGTATTCACACGACATCTCAGTGCTTTTTTGTCGAATTTTTAACTCGTCTTCTGCATATAGTTTCGCATGCAAAACTGTCAAAACCGAAGAAATTTCTCTACTATCGGAAGCGACGACATACATATTGCCTCATATAAATAGATGAAAAAGACACAAAAGATTATTTTATTTGATGCACCCAGCTAACAGTAAATCTCACAAGAATAGGGTATTCTTCACTGGGGTGAAGATAGGGTATTCTCATGAGATCTCAGTGCTTTTTTGTCGAATTTTTAACTCGTCTTCTACATATAGTTTTGCAGGCGAAACAGTCAAAACAACTACTCACCGAAAAAATTTGTCTACCATTGGAAACGAAAGCATACATATTTCCTCATATATAAATAGATAAAAGTGAGTTTATTTTATTTAAAGCATCCAGCTACCAGTAACTCTCGTAAGAAAAGGGTATTCTCGGGAGATCTCAGTGCTTTTTGGTTGAATTTTTAACTCGTTTTCTGCACATAAAAATGTAAATATTCTGTTGAAATAAATATCTGTCTCCACATCTATCTATCTACTGTATACTGGTCAGCCAGTAAATTTTGTCACCCCAGTGAAGTTCGTCACCTGCCATAAAAAGACAGGCAACATTCGTATTTAAATGAATAGAATAGCTGCTTTCAGCAGTAAGGTATATATGTTTACCAAAAGTTCACAGTAAATACTCTTTTATTTTGTCATAAAATGCAGGTAACAAACTTCACCGGCTGAGCAGTATAGTTTTACAGGCAAAACAGTCGAAACAACTACCACCCAAGGAAATTTTGTCTACTATCGGAAGCAATGACATATATATTTCCTCATAGAAATAGATGGAAAAAAAACATGAAAGTGAGCTTATTTTATTTGATGCATCCAGCTACTGATCACCCAGTGAATTTCATCACCTGCCATTTGAACCCTCAAAAACCGGTAATACTTCTGTTTAAACACATGCAAACTTAAAAATATTTGGTCAGACAAGTTTTGTGAAAGGCAGACAACTTTTTTGAGTTCCTGGACTGATGGTCCAGAATGTTTTTGACACAAAAGTCCTATACTGGAACCACACCTTCAGTTACCATATCAAAAATTTACCTGGGGAATGCCACTGAAATGGACAGACCAGGAAGGAAACACATGTGAAAAGGCACGGTGGTAGTACTGACAAGGGACGGTGATTTGTGGTGACTGATGTAATGGTCAGAGGCGGAAATTTTATACATTTTAAAACTTCAATGGGACGCTCAATGAATTGGATGTTTCACCACTGTGTCACAAGTTCGTATACCAGCGTCAGACAGTAGCTGAAGGACGGGGATGTTTTGACCAAAGCCTACTACCACGGGGTTTTCTGCCTATAATGTATGAAACGGGTATTAATGATATTTAGGGTTTAAAGTTCTGTTCACAGAACTTCCAATTGGAACAGTTACTAAGATTTTCAGTCTGGTCAGTACGTATACATAAGATGTATAATCCTGTAAGATCCTAAGATTTGACAAGTCTTGTTTGCATCAAATTTTTCACAGTATATGAGTAGTAGGAGGCCTTTTCATAAGTCAAATCTTTGAATAAGTCAAAGCAATGTTTATGTTGCCAGTTTCTACAACTGAAGATGTTGTCTTTCTGTAGTTGTATATAATTGGATGCTAGCCATCTATGGTATGAACAAATGCAGTGGGAATCATAATATTCAACTCAAGCAGTGTCTTATATATGGCAGAAGCTTATACTTAAATCAACAAAGGAATCATTCACAAATGCAGACAAGCTAAAAATAAACAGGGCATATTTCTTGGTACTTTTCACCAATATTTGGAATCTTAGCCTTTTTGTACATATCTCTTTTGGTAATTAATCATAAAACATTCAAACAAAATCACTGTGAACCCTTAAATGTCTTTAGACTTATTGGTTTGTACATCAATATTCTGATTATAAGACATCTTAAATCACTGTAGGTGATTAATACAGTTCAAAAAGAAATATTGGGTAACATTTGTAACAGGATTTGATACATTTGGGTTCCATGTGACTTTCAGTAAACTGTTGGCTCATGTCAAGGCTAGCTGAAGATATGATGGAAAGCAGCGTATATGGTTGGTCATTTACCATTGTAAACTGCTGGGTAGAGGTACCAAACAATCCGAAAGGTGTAGGGTTAAAGTGCATTTAGCATTTCTCATTATTTGTCAAATGTAGTGCTAAAACAAAATATCCTGACAGTTGCACTATAAGTAATGTACATATTTAAGCAGTAATACTGCTGTGAATATTGGATTTACAGAGATTTGACTGTCAAACCCATGATATGTATTACCTCAACAAGTACCTTTGTTACTCTATCTCTAATTATAAAGACCGGAAGTGCAATTTTCCTGAATTTAAGGTCAGAGGGTCAACATTTAATAACATAACCACAAATAAGAGTTATGTGTCAAAGTTCAACAACTAAGGTTGTACAAGGACAAGCCATCAAATACATCAATGTCAGAGGTGGCAGTAGAGGGTGTCACCACTAAATTGCTTATAGGGCATAACGGAAGCTGTTGGACCATTTTGAAATACAAAACCTGTATTTTATAAGCTTTGTGACTGATAAGGTGAAAACTTGGGCATACATAAACCACAATTTAAAATTGGAAATGTGTTTGTGAGATATTTTTAATTCAGTTATGTTTTCTATCTCATATAAAATCAAAATGTCAGAAATTTAATCAGCTTCATGTTTTTTGTTGTTTTGACCATATACAGTGTATCAGCCATTAAAAAGCCCAAAATATTGACATTTTCAAACAGTAGATCAGAATTATATGTTGCGATTTTCCTCATTTTTACCACAATGAAATGAATAATAAGTTCAAATAAGTATCTCTGAAGAGTACTACTTTCCAGTTCAGATTCAGTCCATGAAAATTGAAATTGTAAAATTAAATTTTAATTTAATTCCAATTGAATTCCATTGACATATAACCTGATATCTGCAGCTTGGCATGCCACAACAAAGTTATGAAAATTCCACTGATTCAGAAGTCCTTAAAACAAAAAAGACAATCCCATTTAACATTAAACATGTGATATGACGACTACT
Source organism: Sabellastarte sp. h YS-2021 (assembly GCA_964017235.1). Classification (NCBI taxonomy): domain Eukaryota; kingdom Metazoa; phylum Annelida; class Polychaeta; order Sabellida; family Sabellidae; genus Sabellastarte; species Sabellastarte sp. h YS-2021. The sequence goes on along the minus strand of OZ024931.1, from coordinate 79,493,401 downwards.
CTGTTTTTTTAACTAGGCCAAAATTACTATCAGGCTATATATCTCTTGTGCAAATTTGATGAAACTAGTTGGAATATTCAAGATTTAGAGCATCTTTATCATTTTCGAACAATTGGCAATGGCGGCCATTTTGTTTTTAAAAATGAGGCCGAAATTTTGCACAGACAGGTTTCATAGTCATAAACATTCCTTGCAAATTTGGAGAAGATATCTTTATAAACTAGATTGGGCCAACTCGGCGCCAACATATCCCCAGACAGGTCATCACTCACGCCACAGGTTTTGATCGGGAATTTTTTAAAACATAATTACCCATTATTATATGAACTTCAGCACATCAATCTACTCTGTTTATATCTTCCAAGGAAGATGGTGTATCCCCAGACGCCGAATACATAACTCAAATTATATTTTCAATCTTCCTGCAATGATAACTCTAAACATATTTTCAAAGTATTTAAATGATTGATGATTGAATGTCCATTCTAAAATAATAATCCCAAAAGAGCATATCTGTTTCTATATTTGTTGACAAATAAAATATTATTTTTAACTCAACTCATCATACTTTTCAATCTTCCTTCAAAGTATTTAAATGATTGATGATTCAATGTCCATTCTAAAATTCATAATCCCAAAAGCGCATATCTGTTTCTATATTTGTTCACAAATAAAATATTATTTAAAAAAAAATTATTTATATTATTATTTTATTATATTATTTTTAGAATTTGCAAATTGTTTTCAGTTATTCATTTCCTCTATACCTATATATGTGGTCCATATATATGCAACCTAAATATGTGACACAATCTCAGTTCTGACTCCCCTTTGTGTTATATGTAATGAAGCCCACCAGCTCCCACCCCCACCCCTCTCCCCTTCTCCACACCTCTCTCACTATTACACAAGATCTGCAACCCCATTGAGTTCTTTGTTTCTCATCTGATATCATTAAATACCTTTGTTTATTTAGTGTCACTCAATATAGCTGGAGGTCCCAGAGGTGGGTGGGGGGAATCCGGGTGGGGGATGCATAAATGGTAAACAAACAATCTATATAAAAGGGGTACTCAAATACAAAAAGAATTGAGAATTTTAAGTATGTGATTATCAACTGAAATGAGTTCATAACTGTAGGAGCTGTGTCAAAATTAACTGAGGCAAGTTGAATAAAACTGGGCTAGTTGAGGGTTAAAAATCCCCTACTTTTACTACATAAGGATATAATTTCATTAATATTGGGACTTAAAGCTCACTTAAAGTGTCCATTTTGTCTACTTGAATATGTTTAACCAGTTTCATTTTAAAAAGTTAAAAACTCAGCAAGCAGAGGTATAACACACAAAAATAAGTTCTTAAAAGACTAAGATAGCCATAACATTATTAATATTCAAAATTTAAATAGACAGGCATTTCCTTTTAAAAATTCAAAGATTTCAGCTCTATAACCCACATAGTTTGACAGTTACTGGGCTTTAAAGTGGCATAATGTCCATAAATTGGGTTTCTGTGGGCATTTTACAATTGTTAAAGAGACCTTAGCAATTAAACAACAGATCTGAAACTTTTTGGGGGACATACATAACAAACCAAAATTATATATAATACAGTTTAAGACTTGTCACACTAAGCATTTCCAAATAACAGGGCAAAATACGGAAAAAATGTCCAAAAAGGCACTTGGGCGAGTGTCTATGGCCCTCATACACAGGTTAAATGTCTACTAAAAACCTTGATTTTCGGCATATGTAAAAAGGACATAATAATGCATTCCCAGATGGGATTTCAGCTCCATCAATCACAGACTTAAAATTTGTTACATACTAAGATTACACATAGAATATGTATCTAATAAAGTTTGAAACTTCTCAGACTTACCATTTCCAAGTTACAGAGCAAAATATGTGAAAAATGTCTTAAAAGGGTCACTCAGGTGGGTGTTTAAGGTCCTCATACACAGGTTAAATGTCTACTTGAAGCCTTGATTTTTGGCACATGTAAAAAGAACATAATAATGTATTCCCAGATGAGATTTCAGCTCTATCAGTCACATAGTTTAACAGTCACAGGCCTTAAAATTGGCAAAAAGTCCAAATACTGGGTCTTTATGGGGCCTTCTAGAGACCTAAATGTGGCCTTCAAATTAAAGCCTCAGACTTAAAATTTGTCACATACTAAGATTACACATAGAATATGCATCTAATACAGTTTGAAACTTCTTAGACTTACCATTTCCAAGTTACAGGGCAAACTATGTGAAAAATGTCTAAAAATGGTCACTCGGGTGGGGATTTATGGTCCTCATACACAGGTTAAATGTCTTCTTAAAGCCTTAATTTTTGGCACATATATAAATAACATACTAATATCTTCCCAGATAGGATTTGAGCTCTATCAGTCACATAGTTTGACAGTCACAGGGCTTAAAAGTAGCAAAAAGTCCAAATATTGGGTCTTTGGGAGCCTTTTAGAGACCTCAATTTGACCTTCAAAATTAAAGCTTCAGACTTAAAATCTGTTACATACTAAGATTACACACAGAATATATATCTAATACAGTTTGAAACTTCTCAGACTTACCATTTCCAAGTTACAGGGAAAAAGATGTGAAAAATGTCTTATAAGGGTCACTCGGGTGGGTGTTTATGGTCCTGATACACAGGTTAACTGTCTATTAAAGGCCTAAATGTTGGGGCACATATAAGAAAACACATAGATATATTCCCAGATGATATTTAACTTAGATGAGAGACATAGTTTGAAAGCTACAGTGCTTGAAAGTGGCAAAAAGTGCATAAATTGGGTCTCTGTGGGCACTTTTGAGACCTTAAGTCGACCCCTTTGGGTAAACCTACAGCCCTAAAATTTTCTACAGACAAGGATTACATATCAAAGTTATACCTAGCGCAGTTTGAGACTCATCAGAATTACCACTTCCAAATTATAGGGCAAAATATGTGAAAAGTATAGCAAAATATCCCCAAGTGGGGGTATTTATGGGCCTCAAACACAATTTTCTCCTCAACCTAAAGTCGTGATTTTCGGCACATGTACTAAGAACATATTAATGTGTTGTCAGGTAAAATTTCAGCCAGCTGAGCATCATAGTTTGTGACCTACAGGGCTCTAAGTGGCCAAAAGTCCAATTTCTGACCTTAAGGTGGCCATAAGTTCTTTTTTACTGGGAGTTTAAGGTCACCTTAAAATAGGGATCTTCCTTTGGGCACCCTTAACATGTGTACCAAGTTTGAAAAAAAAATATTAATTTGTTTTTGAGTTATCGCGTCCACAAGGAAATTTCTACGGCGGCGGCGGCGGCGGCGCGACGGACCTGAATCCAATATATCCCCGACTTTCGTCTGGGGATATAATGAATGAGATATTAAGGTTTATGTAAAAACGTGATACATGGACACACGGACAGAAGGCGTTTTATAATCTCCCGACCACGGCCTTTGGCCACAGGCAGGAGATAATAATGTCAGGGAATATGAGTACTGGACGGGTCCTCATTGAATAACAATGTTATCATCATCAGCTGGGTTCAAAATTTAAACAAAAGCAGAGGTGGGAGCCGAGTGATTAAAGTCTGTGTGTTTCTAGAGTATGGACCACCCGCCTGTATAAACTCCCATCTGTTTTAATGACAAAAACATCTAATACAAAAGCACTTAAAGAGAGCTTAATAAAGGGAAAAGTTTTCGCCCTGGAATGAAAATCTCATTAAATTTCACTCTTGGCATATTATAGGTGTTAATAAACAAACCCATCTGACTGCTGACGTATTGCATATCATCTGCCTGGCAGTGTAATCTTCTCTAAACTTTTGTAACCACAGCAACCACAGCAGTGTTTCAGTCTTGATATATATATTTATTATCTGGCACTTGCCATCTATATGGTTAGATGTTTACTTTAGCATCATATTTGACTGAGGAACAACTGGTTTTAAATGTTCTTTGATCTCTCGATTTTAGGCTTTAAACACTGCCAAGGCCCAACACTTCCAATATAAAGACCATCAAAATCCGTGCTTTTCTAGAGCGTGGACCACTACTTATAAAATACCCAGTGAAATATTGCATATAAAGGTACTTGGAGGGTACATTATACTGTCAAGGCCCAACATTTCCAATATTGTTTATGAGTGCAATGACAAAAATCCTTTTAAATACTACTGGATCCAGACGGAGATCTGGAATAACAAAAAATAGTCTATCTGTACATATACGTTATAACAGGGACTATTTTCCCCAAGTATTATTTTGGTTTTATTAATTTAGATTATCTATTGTTTTATTTACTAACTTGAAATGTCTTTAATAACGTTTCAGTTAAATACTGAAGTAAAGTACTCTGATTTCAAACTGGGGTGCTATGTTGTTTTGCTATGCTTGAAATATAAGAAATACAGTAGGGTGGGGTTAGAAGCATATTTTCCAATTTAGTATCATCATGGTATTTCACTGAAATGCTGACCGACCCCTAATATTAACACAACGTGGTTCTAGTTGTACCTAATTTTCACTTATATCTACAAAAATGCTGTCCACTTTTTGCGTATTTGTTTATTCTGTGACATCAAACCTGGTTTCACTTGTGGTTTAGTCTGATTTACATTGCTTTATATTGATTTACACTACATTGCAGTGAAAGTCTGACATACAATGACAATCACTTACTATTTGGGGATAAATAAATGCTGAATTAATACAGCTATTGTAACACTTACATTGACCCTGTCAAGGTCATTTGCATCCATGACTGTTCCTTGAAAGAACTCGACCTGGGTGAAGTGTCTTTTAAACAACCCTTCTAATTCTAAATCTGGTTCTTTTCTGGAAAGTATAAATCATTTAGTTAACTGGAAATAATATTTGTTATTCTGAAAAAATAAATATTGCCACATTGAATATTCCATCCAATAATAAAATAACAATATATTATAATTACAGTCATAGTAATTTGTAAACTTTTAGTAACAACTTATTCTGCAATTACTTCAGGTAAACTGAACAATAATTGAACAATTTCTCACATTTAGTGCAAATATTTCAAAGATATTTATATACTGCTTTAGAACCTTTACATCTCCTTACTGTTAAATTATTTGTCGCATTTTGTATATTTCAGGGCTGTCATAACTTAAGTAATCATTCTTTTGTACTTAGCAATGTTTCACAATTACTATAATCTTCAACAAGTATTCATTTCAGTTACAACAGCAACAAAGCATGACATTTTCACTTGAAAAGTAACAGAACTTGACCCATAACATGCCGATTTGTTTGTAAATATATAAAAAAAATACAAATGATTAAAATCAATCATGGTGAAGAGTATTCTTTTCTTAATTCTGCACTTAATTCTATATTCTACTCACTAACAACTTCTCAAGTACTCTTAACGAATAGGTCATACTTATCCGTTAGTGAGTACATTGTTTATCGACATTGGAGATATTTATTGTTATGGAACAGGGTTGCCGATATCGATGGCTAAAGACATATATCAATTTTGTCATTTTAAGTAAAACTATCAACTTACACTACAAATATTTGAAATAAAGCCTTAATCTGAGGAAATTACACACCACAAATATTTCCAATTTTTGTAGGTTCCAATACGTTTTTGATGAAAACTGCCGTGTTTTGTTTTGGTATATTTCACTTCCTGTTAGCGGTTGGGGATATACTAGAACAAAAACGTATTCGGTACCCCGGATTCAGCCTATTTGGTTGACAATATTACCCCCGATATCAGCCGATATTGAAATATTTTTACATTCAATATCAATAGCCACACAGCCAAACAATTTACCCACTACTATCCATGTGGTCGTATCTGTATTTGATTTCTGGCTGATGACCTTATCCTTAGGGCTGTGAAAAGAGTCCTCATAGTTTGGTAGCAAATGAACCGCCCAGTTTATATCCCTGAAGCCATTCCACCACCACACCCACCCATCTAGCATGTAAGGTTTAATACAGTTCATAAGAAGACATGGCAAATGTTTCAAACATTTCAAAACAGTGGTCTTAAGCACAAATTGTGGTCCATGCTGTCCTACCCCAATGCGAATGCCATCAAATTGTGCCGAATAGGTCCTACCAAAACACAAAGCAAATTGTACTACAATCACCCATAAGACCATAACCAAAGGGAGATGAGCCTGTTTGCTTGTAGCTAATGACCCCACAACAGAAAGGTATGACCTCTTTGTAAACAACCCCAGCATACTTATTGAACAATCTCTAACTATAGACATTTGGTGCAACAGAGAATATGCTTAATTAAAAACAAGTTTCAAATTCTGACTGATCCTGTCACCTGTTCATAATGACAAGCTCTACATCCACATCTTCCCTGTCTTTGTGGAGGAAGTCTGCCATAAAGTTTGACACAGAATCGTAAGTGATATGTCCACACAGAACTATGTGCCTGAAATATAAACAATGCTAGAAATATAAACACTGCATTAATGAGAAAGTAAAATTCAAATAGTCTGAGCTTGATTTGAAGTATTAAATCTACATAAGAAATTATATTAATTAGCAGGTGTAACATGCAGTAGTTTATAAAATCACAAAAACTAATACATGTACCCATATAATAATAAATGTTTGCAATAAAAACATTAAAGATGTACATTAAAATATACTGAAATATTTTTATTGTGTTTTGTATCAGTGTTACACTGAAAAAGTTTATTATATGCTTCTTTCAAATTGGTGAAAGAATTTTCAGCAATAACATAAAATTTGATTAGACAGCAACTGTGTTCTAAGTTACTAAAGTGTTGTGGTCTTGGATAACAATGCTACATGATTACACAGTTAATTCTTACCATGAGCTAAAATTATTATAAATAGCATTGTAAGGAGTATGAGATGCCTTTAAACTTGAACAGCACACACATATATATATAACATTGATCATCATAGTTTGTTTGAATATTCATCATTCAGGTTACTAAGTTACTGAGTAGTGAGTATGTGGCAGCTGATTCAATTATCTTTTATCAATAAATCTCCATTTAAAAAGACATAAATTGTACATAATTCACTGTTCCTAGTCAGACTACATACATTCAATCATAAACAAATACATTATTTATATTTTTATGACACAAAATAGATTGAATGTGACCCATTGGCTAACTGTAAAAAATACACAATCTCTGTAATTTGAGTGGTTAAATGTAAACTGTTCACAAATGTCACCTTTATAACACCACTGGCAATATCTTACTTTTTCTTAATATAATATTACACCATTGGCCAACACAATTAAAATGAAATTTTGGTCTTTTTGAGTGTCTGTTTCTTTGATCAATGATATAAGCACCGAGGTAAATGTTCGAAATAACTTCAAATAAGTATATTTTTAGTTGCAGAAGATTACATGTAACAAACAGTGCCGGAGAACACAGAAACCTTCACTCACAGGTAGTGCCTGAAAAAACAATGAAAATTCTAAATTTTATCTGGATCACGATCATTTCTGCGGATTCTGATCAACTTTGAGGAGGACCAAGGCACAGGTAATTCCCATCTTGTGTGAAAATAATATGCATGGGGAGTCTTGGGGACATCGAAAAATATTCACAAAAATAATTCTGGAATCAGGATCCAAATCCATCAGGACATCTTTGAGAAGGACTGAGCTAATTGGTTGGGCCCCACCCAGTGTAAAAAAATAAGACCCCGGTCCAATGTATATCTTACGAGTTATGTAACATTTATACAGACCCGATTATAATAATAGCCTTGCCCCCACCCCCCTTTTTAGGACAAAGTAATTTAAACTGAACAAAGTAATTTAAACTGATGTTAACAAGAGAGCTTTATACTACTTTCTCATTGTCCTACAGAGTTAATATGTCCTTGTTTACCAACAGAAGTTGTATACATTAAATCATCTCTCATAGGTAGCTGCAGTGCACTGAGATTGATTATGTCTAAATCCTAAATATACAGCATCTGACGTAGGTTACTAAATTATGTCAAGGCATACTTTTCACTTACCTGCTGTCTGCACTGACACATTGCCACCTGTTTCTGATTTATGGGTTCATGGTTAATGGAAGATACACAATAGAACCAAACCAAACTAGATTTTTGCTTACAAAAACAAAGCGTCCCCAAAGGTTAGTAGAAAAGTAGAAAAAGGCTTTTGAAATGAAAAACTAGCAGTGCTGAGTGAAGAAGTGAAAGTTAAGCAGACAGTGTGGAGGTTTATGCATTAACATGAAAGAAAAATTTCAATATCGGCTATCTAGATGCTTCATAAATGGTTTCCAAATACCTATTCATACATTCTTAAGCTGTAAAAGCAAAAATAAAAGAGATATAAGAGAAATACACAAAATCTGCTATTTTATGACCTCAGTTTGACCCATGGGGGGTCAAGTGGTAAAACTGACCGGCTATCTAGACTCTCCACATATGGTTTTCCAATTTCTCTTAATACATTCTAAAGCTGTAAAAGCAATATTTAAGGAAAAGTAAGGCAAAAAGACAAAATCTGCTATTTTATGACCGTAGTTTGACAAATGGGGGGGGGGGGGGGGGGGGGGGGGGAGCTCAGGGGTTAATCTAACTGGCTATCTAGACTCTCCACATATGGTTTCCCAATACCTCTTAAGATATTCTAAAGCTGTAAAAGCAATAATAAATCAGATATAAGGCAAAATGTCAAAATCCACTATTCTATGACCCCAGTTTGATCCCTTCAGAAGAGTCGGGGGAGGGGGGGATTTGACTTGCTTTCCAGACTCTCCACATATGGTTTCCTACTACCTTCCAATACATTTTATGGCTCTAAAAGCAATACTTAAGAAGATAAAAGGGGTTCACATAAATTTTAAACTTTCTGGTTGGAACCTGTGTGAAAATAGCTCATAAATGGCTTAATTGTCATCCAATTGCTCCGAAAATCTAATCAGCTCACATTTTGCAGTATTCATAGACAAGTTAGGAAATTTTTGGATAAACTTTTTTCCACCCACCAAAATGAATTAAATTTGGATTAAATATATCTGAGTCCACTGCACCAACAAAACCAAAGAAATAGCTCATCTTTGCTGATTGAGCTAATTTTGAGCTTACCTTAGTTTGCTTTGTGAATACTGACCCTGATTTTGGATGGAATAGTCTTTTTGCATCAAGTATACCCATTAGAAAGATTCATGGTAAATGTCCTAAATGGAAAGTAAAAATATTGAGGCAACAGGCAAAGATGAGTAATATTACTGGCAAAAAGTCTCCACTGAAAACTGCAGGGAATTCTATATTGTTTAGCCACTGAGTTTTTCCTAACATTGTTGCCTGTTGCCATTTGCCCTTTCAATTGAAAGTTATCTGTTTTAGTAGCAAATATTAGATACTATCTCACAATAATTTGCCACAGCTACCTATTAATGATCAGCGATTATATCTCAATATTTTGCCCCTGCTTTGGTGGAAAGTTTCCAGGTTTATGGAAAAATGCATTAGTTGCTATTAAATCTCCACTACTGAGAAGTACCTGTAAGACTTATTACATCATCAGACCTTATAAATATCACTTTTAAAATTTAAAGGAAGAAAGTTTTGGGAATGTGTACACTTTTCATCTGTTCTGCCCACCATTATTAGTCAATTTGCTACATCAGCAGACTTATCTTTAACACAAAAGCTAATATTTACACACTAACACTAAAACAGCTACAGAAGTGCTCATCCCATAGACACACCCTAATGTTACTCCTTAAGTTGTTGTTTTTCTTTGCTCAAATTATGCAATTTGTTTTTCAACGTCTGGTATTCTTTTCATTTCTACTGAACAGTCATCTGCACACACTGTACAGTTCATATAACAATATTCATTAAAGACACTAAAATCTGTCCAAAGTTGAACAATTAAAATGATAAAAGGGATACAATAATTCTAATATCTACAATGGAGATTATATTCTTTTTTTCCTCCCTCCCATTGTTGTGTATACTGAGTATTAGTTCTAGTGGATGCGAGAATATGGGCGAGTAGGTGGGGGGAGGGGGGGGGGGGGGGGGGGGGGGAGACACAAGAGTAGAGAATCATCATGGGAAGATTTACAGCAAGAAATGGAAAATTCACCACTGCATATGAAATTAACCATTGACAAATGAGTTAGTACAGCTTTACTTTTCTTTAAATATGGGAAAGTTTTTTTTCACATTTGTCCAGTTTTTGTTATTATTTATATTATTCATAGTAAAACTACTGTAGAATTTGTGTGATTTTTTTTAATCTCTTTCTTAATGTCAAGCAGTGTTCATGGCGTTGTATCTCACTTATTACTGTGGTGAGTTTCCAATTAATAATACTGTATACTCCCATATCCTCCCCCACCAAACTGTCTGTAGACACAGTGCTCCAGAGATTACAGTTACATAACAGCACCTCCTGCTGACTCATAGAAAAAACTCATAGATTTACGTTATTACCCATATTAAATGAAAAGTCTAATCAATATACACAAAATTCTGATCAGAGTATGCTTAATGAATTTGAAAATGAGGTACAACTCATGTTTTAACAAGTTATAGATGCAAAATAAATGCTGGAAAAAGAGAAGTGGAGAAATCCCTTATTTTTTCTTCTGTTTAAAAAAGAGCTACTCCTTTAACCCCCGCCCCACCCTCTTACCTCCAGGCTGTGTTTACAAGGGATTCATGCGAACAAGAAGAGTTAGGCATATTACCCAGTCAGATGTGATTTAAAGCTGTTCCTGTTTTTTATTTATGGTATCTAAGTGTTGATCTTTTATCTGTGATTATTAGACAAGGGGTTTTATGCGAAAAACAAAGAATATATCTAATGGGAATTTTGGAATGGATTTCATCCTTAAAATTTGTGCGCAGCCTTTATTTGCACAGACAGTCTATCTGCTTGACTGGTGCACAGTACTGCACGCATTATATATGGTCAAAATAACAGTTCACTTTGCGGCACTGATATATAATATACCACTCCAGAAAGAAGTGGACCATGTATATTTTATGACAGTGACCCTATTTTTCTGAGTGCACACAGGCTATATCTGAATGTGCTTAAAATTTATGATTTCAAGGTTGAGATTTTATGTCCCTTTCTACAGCCAAGTCAGAAATTTTAAAAAGCATGAAGTGGATACTGATCAAAATGAGAAACTGTGTCTGAGTAGTTACTTGTAAGAACCTTGTTGTTGTACTCACTTAACTGCTCACAGATATCTAATCAATAGCCCAATAGATCAGTGTCTGTATAAAGTACAAACATATGATGCATTCATAACTCTGACATTCTAAAGAAGTCCTCACAGTATGCTGATAATAAGAAATACTGTTCTGCAGAGTCTAACTGCATGTTAGGCTTGTAAAAATAATAAAATCAGATCACTTTAAATAAGAGACAAAAACATAATGTACACAATTTAATACAATTTTGTCAATTAATTTCTGATGTTATAAAGTTTTGATAAAATGGCAGCTCTACTACGAAAAGTGTTGGTAGAAATAAATGTCAACAATAAGCTTTAGCATGAACCCTGCTAAGGCTAGGTAAGGGTTTTAATTACAGATGTAAAACTACAATAGCCACAGTTCTTCTAAAACACAAGTTAATTGAATATTAACTGCACATAACACTTTCAGCTGAAGGTCAAGGCTAATTTTGAACTGAATGATACAGATCTCCCTGTTTTGTGTACTCAACAAAAACATACCGATATATAGACATTTACAGGATCACCATTCAAAAGAAAAATTATTAATAATTCAGCACTATCTGGGCTATGAAAATTTCAAACATGTTCTTTTTAAAGCACACAGTGGATCATAGAAACAAGGAAGTAACAACAAAGTCTGCTGTGTATTTTAAAAGATACTATTATATAACTAGACCATGACGCATCTGTGGCCAGATGCAAGATGTGTCCACCGGAAAAGGCTAACTAACATAGTTTCGAAGGTAAACAGCATTTTTCAATAATAAGCAAGTTGTAAGCACTTTTAAGTTTGGCTACCCTCATTTGACCTTGAAGGAGGGGCCCAAGGTGAAATCTGACCACATCAAAAGATTCCCAGCCCATGATTTCCTATAGCTTGGTTTCACATTACAAACCACTAGGACCAATAATAAGTGAGTTATAAGCACTTTTAAGTTTGGCTATCCTCGTTTGCCCTTGAAGGAGGGGCCAAAGGTCAAATCTGACCACATCAAAAGATTCACAGCCTATGATTTCCTATAGGTTGGTTCCACATCAAAAGATTCGCAGCCCATGATTTCCTATAGGTTGGTTTCACATTGCAAACCTCTAGGACCAATAATAAGGGAGATATAAGCACTTTTCATGACCGAAAAGAAACACCTGTGGCGGCCATCTTGTTTTTCAAAATGAGGCCAAAAATATTTTCAGTCAAAATTTTGTAATGATGAACATATCCTGCAAATTTGAGATCTCTAACTATAATGCCCTTTGTTCTAGAAGGCCAACAAAACTCCTTGCTGAAAGTCAAAAAACACCCGTGGCGGCCATCTTGTTTTTCAAAATGAGGCCAAAAATATTCCCAGGCAAGATTTCATGGATATGAATATATCCTGCAAATTTGAGAAGTCTACCTATAATACCCTGACCTCTACAGGGGTAACGAGAAAATCTCTACACACTGCGGCGGCGGCGTACTCATGCGTAATCCATAGTATCCACCAGATGCTATCGGGTGGATACAATAAGTATTATATATTGTACTTGGTATTTTACCCTTCAGGTACAACTACATCAAATCTAAAACATCTTTGAAATCTTCATGTCAGTTTTCAGACATGTTCTTGTCTAAAATAGACAGGAATACACCCACATACCACTCTCTCAGCACATATTTTCCCTGACTATATGTCTTCACAGAGAATATTAACCCTTTCATCCAAGCAATCTCTGATATGGTAATAAAAACTTTATCACTAAAGAGGAGTTAATAGTACCTCTATAGACAAAAAAGATTCTGACATAAAGTGCACAGTAGAGAGAAACCAAGAGTCTCCTGGGGAAATATTGATGGGAAAACTTTAAAAACAGACACATCCCTTATCTTAATGAATGTCTGTGTTAGGTGAATATAATCCTGAACTTGTCTCTTAAAACTAGAAAACCAAGGAGATACATAGTTTGTACATTATGTCAAAATCAATGACATGGGGCTATGATGTTGAATTGAATAGTCCTATGAATAATATATCACAGTTTTCCAGGGAAACAACATTATGTGTAATTTTAAAACTTGTACCCTTGCAATAGTTAACATAATAACTTCTGTTTGTGTGTAAATAAGTTCTTTTTGTGTGTTAAAATGGTTAGTTAAAAATGTCATATAAGCAAGTAATATAGTTGGGTAATGATCTTTGTATTTTATTCATTTTGTGTATATACTCCAAATTTCATGTTGTAATGGTAAAAAATAAATGATTATATCACCTGTGACACACTCTGCATTTCTCATTCTTTCATAAACACCCCCTACAATCTTATGTAATTGTCCTTCAGAGGTAAACTATCTTCATTAAAAACCAATAGATGGTCTAATTTGATTATTTTCTATCAATTTTCAACGAAACTTTCCTTATTTTAGCACTTATTTCACATTTTATTGCAGAGAGACTTGCTTACAACAACCACACATTACTTCAAGTAAGTGTGTACCAAATTTCAAGTACACCGTGGACACTAAATCAGATCAGACACCAATCTAAATTGTACTGGAGTTTTCTTTAAAGCATAAAAACATGTGTAAACACATACATACTTCTTGTGTTTTATATTGTTGTCATATGTCTCTATTTAATTCAACATTAATATTCAATACAAATGCATCTGTCACAGTTTATTATTGTGTCCGACATGACCTGTCCAATTCACTGTCCAACAGGTGTAACTAAATTCATGTCATCTTTTTTCTGAATACGAAACAGGTAACAGAGTGATATTTATCTGTTTCTCTAGAGATTCAACCTAACAGATAATATCCTAGCATTTATCTGGTCAGTTTAGACTTCAAAGAAAACATTTAAAGACCTTTTGCTACACTTTGCATCCCCACACACATTAAAGGGAATGCAGTAATTGACGCTACTCTGGTTTCCACCACATGAAGTGAGTTTTTCTCCTAACACCAGTCCTATACATTGCTGTACTGTGTCAATGTATTCATACAACAGGGCACCGTCTTTAAACGTTTTTGACTCCTCAAAGCTTATTGTATGAACTTGGTTCCCATTTGTATCTCATTAAATAGAGTAAAGACTAAAGATGTATGCTTTTCTTTTATTAACCTACCCACAATTTCAGTTGTGTTTCAAAAATTAATGAAAAAATGTGCCATTTATCATCTAAAAGACAACAAAACCCAAATGTCTGGTTTTGTAACAAGAGAATACACTGCTGTAGATAAATCAAATGTAATCAATAAACTGGTGATTGAAGAAAATAAATTGGAAGACAAGTGTTGCAATAAAAAATAAACAAACAAAACATTCTCTGCTAGTATATCTTGTACATACCTTTTGCCATGTTCTTTCTTGTAAGATCCACCATACTTGGTTCGACTTCCAAGAATATCTGCAATTTCTGGCACAAAACTTGCAAATAATGCCTACAAATAAGAAAGATAGATGCTCAAGGATTGTTATCAAGCACAGAATTTTCATTCCTAATGATCTTCTGTTGAAAACAATATGATTTGAAGTAAAAAGAAATAATGAAATAAAATTAGCAAATCTCAGCCGTTAGGAACCACAGCTTGCAGGTACAACCAAACAGGCACCAACATTGAGATTTGGGAAAATCTAATGAACAACTTCAATTGTAAGAAGTATACAGAACCCACGAGATGTTGTCAGATGTAAGAACTTTCATGCAGTTGAAGAAAGACTTACAGATCTTATTCATTTATCATGTGGGGATTTCTTTTAACAACAGGAAGGCATCTGTCACTTTATATGGACACTATTTCTAGGATTTATACATATTAATGTAACTACAGTAACACCAGTTAAATAGTGCAACTTTTTAAAATATGAAGGTTAAGATAAAAAACAGATCTTAAAAGCATTACCATGGCAACAGCCATTGCACAAAACCAAATCAGCTCTAGATCCTCTTGAGTTAAGCATATCCCGAAAATTTGGTGAAAATTCAAGCAGGGATTTAGGTTTTGTAACACCCACAAAGTTTAAGACCTCAAAACCTCAAAAGCATTGCCATGATCATTGCCAGGTACTCCCCAAAACCTTATCAGCTCTAGCTACTCTTTGGATTAAACATATCCAGCAATTTTAGGAAAACTGATGCATGGGTTTACGCTGTGGAACACCACAAAAGTCTTGAGACTCCAAAATCTTAAAAGCACTGTCATGGTAACAGTTGTCAGATACTCCCCAAAAATTAAAATAATTTGACATTGAGGGTACTTTACTGAAGTCTAGTTTTTAGGTTAAAGAAATGTAATTTTCACATCATTTTTAATTTACCTGCTCACTCATTGTTTTTCAATCAAGCTAATTATGGCAGTTTACCTATCATACCTTTTATTTTTATATTTTGTCTTGACATGTCATGCCATTAATTGGTGGAAAAGATAATGCCTTTCATTTTAAAACAGCACCTGTTTGTCATGCAACTGCCCTAACACACAAAAAAAACTAGACTTTTAATTTCTGTCAACAGAAGTTGAAATCAAAGTTAGTGAAAATCAGGATTTAAGTTCCGTCGACAGATTCTATCGAAATAATTTGATGGAATTTTGACTTTTGGTGACATAAAAGCAAAGAAACAGTTATAAATTTAAAAAATCGGTGGTATTTTGCAATGAATACTAAATTTTGAGAATTTTTTTCATGATTTCAATGAAATACTGTTGAAAGTTAAAAGGGTGGCTATTTCACGGAATTACGATATTGTTTTAACATTGGTAGACTTTTCTAGCAAGAATCATGACATCGATTAATCAAATTGATGAAGCTACAATCTTTATTTATAGTTTTGCAAGATATTTTAATTTATTTTTAAAAGTCGGTTGTAACGGTTGCTTTTAGAAACACTCCACAAATACTTTAGAAATGTAAAGCAAATTGCAACATCAAATATCCGACAATTTTACCCTAAATTTACAATGAACTGATTGAAATAAATCCCTTTTTTAGTTCATTCTACTTATATTAATATAACTGTATTGTATCTTTGTTCCCAACCAAAAATCCTAACTTATAGAACTGTAGAATGTTCCTTGACCATGACTTTTGCCCATTATTGTTAATTTAGCACAAGGCGTAGATTAGATAACAAGATAACACAAATGGCCTAAAAATATGATGTACACATTACAGCAATTTTTTTATATTTGTGATTGATGCATTTCACATACTTTGATAAATATTTAAATCTATTAAATATTTAAATTTATTATAACTCACCAAAGCTATGAGGATGAAGAACACCATGAAGAGTCTGCCCAGAACAGTCTCACAGTAAATGTCACCATAGCCAACAGTTGACATGGTGACCAGGGTTAAGTAGACACACTCCCAGTAAGTCAACTTGTGGTAGTTGGTGAAGTTTACAAAAGGGTCTCCAGAATTCTCAACCTGCAAGAAGACAATAATTATTGCCTATGGAAGGTCTATTTACTTATTTATATATGCAGTTCAAAACTGTAAAATGAATCTGAAGGGATCAAGAAAAATACCCCACTTTATCATGATTTCCAAACATAGCTGACCTCTCATAATTTAAATTAAAACAGACCAGAAAATTACTTCTACTCCACCACAAATTTCTGATAACAGGGTTATTCAACATGAAAATTTTACACAGTTCCTTACTGATTTCTGCTAAAAAGGGAATTCTACTTAATGCAGCATTGCAAGAAATCCAGCTGTCCAGTGTTTACAAAAACAGTTTAAAACACATTACAATATATTGGACTTTCTACCTAGTTTAGTTTGGCAGAAATGTCAACTAGATTTTCTACAGTTCTACCAGATTGAACTTTCTGCCATGACATATATATGGATTTATGCACTTGGACATGAACTACAAGCAAAACGGCTCATCTAGCTTCAGTTGTGGTTTGGTCACCCTTATACTTGGTAAGATGGTAAGATGCATTCAGTGTAATTCAGTGGGATTCACATTTGGGCAGGACAAGTTCATCTCAGTTTGACAAACCTCAAAATGCATTTTGCATCCAGCTCCATCTGTTTTTTTTTTAAATGTTTCAAATACATGTCACGAGCCCTTGCAAGCCATGTCTAAATGTTTACATTGGATGGGTGAGGAGTGTGGGTCAGATGGATGGGGGCAGCTCATTCTTTATGAGATACAAGATACAACGTCTCTGTTCAGAGTTATAAGGAGGGGGTTGTGAAGTAGAAGTCACATAACTACAGATATGACTGCACGGAAAGGTGTGACCTAGGTATATCATGGAGCAGTGATCATCACACAAAAATGGTATCATAATACAGTAGAAACTCCATTATCCGACCTTCTTGGGGGAGTAACAATTAGGTCGGATAATAGAAAGGTTGGATAATGGACAGCCTAAAATAACAGGTTTAAATGGAGTTGGGAGAGTGGATTGGAGGTCGGATAATTGAAAATTCGGATAATAGAGGGTCGGATAATAGAGGTTCCACTGTATCACCAAACTCTTTATGATACCATAACATCAACACAGTTACAACTGGTTTTATTACACTGTTGAGAAAAAAATATGCGACTTCAAAAATCAAAATGCTTCAGTAGTCCCATTTCACTAAAGAATAAACCAGTGACAAAGAATTTTAAAACTTTTCACAAGAAATCTGTAGATTACAATCAGATTTAGCTCAGTATGCTGTAGTTATAAGTATCTACATACTATGTGAAATATTTTTGTCCTACACTATAAAGATAGAAATTGAATATCTATTATGTCACAAGTTTGAATCTGTAATTGCAATATCTTGAATATTTCCAGGTGCTGCATTTGATAAAACAATATCTTCTTTATGCATGTTACTCTCTAAAGGTCACTCGAACTAAACTTTGAAGGTCACATATCATGCCATGCAGTTTTATTGTTGGGAGGCTATCAATCCATTCTAATTGGTCAATGAATAGAGTTACAACTCTCTTGTTTGAATACACACCAAAGAATCTTCCCTCATTTTTTGTTTATTTTCCTTAATTAGACAAGTTTACAGTCCAAAGGCTTGTAACTTTACATTACTTTATTGTGTTCTGATGTCACTCTGCAATACTCGGTGTTAAAATCTTTGGATATCTTGGTCTACACAACCAGTTTTTCTAGGTTTTACATATTGACCTTTACTATTGAGGTAGCAAATCAGAGGCATGTATAAACTGTGACTGGCACACACTGATTGAAATATAAAGCATTGAGTACATTGCTCCATTGCATTTGTTTTTACACATCTGTCTTTGTATTGTGTGTATGATATTCTGTTCATATCTCCCTCTACTGTGTATATTAATTATGTACACAACTGATGTTTTTACATTATATTTTGACAAAGTAAACTGCTGTTGTAAGGGCAGTAATTTGACTGAGAGGACAGTCAACTATGGTAACTGGCATATAGTGATATATGTTAGTATCCCATAAGTTAGCAACATCAATACATTAAGACAAAAGCAACAATTATATTACTCTCACCGTAACATCACTGCACATATTCAACAAGTATTATGTAAAAGGCTGAAATCATAATAAGATTAAACAGAGGTAAACTTGCACTGATATTTCATAGTTCTGTATCACTTGAGATAAAGACAAAAAAAGTAAATCATAATTAAAATTGTCTTTTTTTTCCATTGTTGTTAAACATAAAAACAGAAGTTTATCATATAAGATGTTTTGTTTGTTGGTTTTTGTTTCTTTTTTTTTAACTTTTTTATTGTTTTTTTTTTGTTTCTTTTTTTTGTGTGTGTAAGTATAGGATGGATTGATACTTAAAATTTTAAAGGATAAAAATGATGCCTTGTTCTCCTGTAATTTAAAGAAATGGTACTGACAAAAAACACAGTCAATAGTTAGATTGTTAAGGTGAGACAGCCTTATTACATTTTCACAGAAGTAATAGTTTTGAGTACAGTCTGGTGTATATTCTGCTCTCTGTATTATATCAATCCAGTACAGTGACCTTTGACTTAAATGATACTTTGAACGAGTATATTCAATTAGTTTCATTTATATTGCTACTGCTTTTGGTATGAAAGCCAAACTTTTTCTATACAACAAATCTGGGAGATTACCATATTACAGTGCCAACTAATCTATGGTACACAGAGTTATTACAATAACAACCAATCACAGACAGGAAAAAGAGGATCATCCAATTAATAATGCTCATACAGCCATTTTGTACTGTGTCTTCTCTTTACTGATTTTCTCCAAATCACATTATTTGGTCTTTGACCAAAACACATATAACTCAGAATACTGGGTATTATACCCACTTACTACTGAACTCTAGACAACAAATAAGAGATGAAGTTAGTTATATACTTTACAATTAATATTCAGCTGAAGTAGAGATTTTATTTATGTATAATTTTAGCGACACAAAATAAATTTAAACCATATTTAATACACATGCCAAAGAAATGATCTGTAAAACTTGCAGCAAATAGGTTACACAAAATTATGTTGTATATTAATTGGATTCAACGAATTAGCCAAGTGACATGTTTCTTCTGGAATTAAAGCAATCTATAGAGACAAATCATAAATACTCCCTCACTGATTTAACTGCCATACTCTGTGGTCTAAACTCTAAAGTATAAATCAGTTTTCCCTGGACTGGGAAAGCATATTCAATAACCTAATGGACTCAAATACATATTTGTGGTCTGTTTCAGCCCAGAAATTCATTTTCAAATACTATGCAAATCAAGATCTACTGAGACTGATTTACATGTCACTCTGAAGTTATCACTGTTAGAGATTTAATTTTCTGAATGTTGAGTATTTGTATTATTACTAAATCTATGTCTCATCATAACAAAATAACCATCAGGCCAATTCAGTCTTGCATATCAACTATCCTTAACACATTTACGAAGTGGGTATACTGGCAGTCTGGACATTGGTATGGAAAGCAAAAATATTTTTATACTGTCTGCTGTCAGTGGGGGATGTAATATTTTCTACCAAAAAGTCAGAATCCAGGATACTGAACAAGTTTTGTTCTAGCATATCCTCATCCAATAACAGGGAATGAAGTTTATCAGAACAAAGCATGACAGTTCTGATCAAAAACACATTAAGAACTACAAAAGGAAGAGATAAGGGTGTAATTTCTTCAGATTTTGGGCTTATTCCATAAATCTCTGGTCTAAGTTTACAGTTACACATAAAATGGTGATCTTGATATAATGTGTTTGCACATTAATATTGGCAACATATCCCAAAGTAACAAATATCGCCACTGTCGATAAACAATATCCCACTACGTTTAATGCATGTGAATCACAGTGATATGATCAGTGGTATTTTAGCTAGACCATGCATCTGACAACCTTCTAGAGTTTGTAAATAAAGAAGTGGAGACACTGGTTTACATCTACAAAAGGTGTTTATTAACTATCTAGAAAAAGGTGTTTTAGATGATAATTTCTAATACAGAATTGCTAATTGTGAAATGTGTATTTAAAATAACACCATAACTTTACCCTTGCTAACAGGGAAAAGTTCAATATTTTCATTGTTGGTAATAGTAACACTCGAATAGTTCCACTGCACAGAAAGTCATCTCCAAATTTGCAATTGCCTGCAGTTAAAGCTAATGTTTCCACTGTTATCTGTTACTCTCTGTAGACTCTGAGTAAACTACTCACCAGATGTATGAAGCCTGCTGCAGTGAACCAAATACTGACAAGTTTTGAGACCAGCTGACAGAAGCGGATGCTGTTGCTGGTCTTGAGAACATTGAGATACTGCAGCACATCTGGCATCGTCAACAACCGCAGCACCCGGGTGAACCTCAGACCTAGTGTAAAGGAATTACATGGTGAATGAGGAAACTCACAAATCTCAAGCATGGTATGAAGTATGATGAACAGCATGGTCAGTAAAGAACTTGCGAACCATTAATTTGGTGTAAGGGGAAATGAATTATACGATCGGTAAAGAACTTGTGAGCATCAGACCTGATATAAGTCATGATGAATAACTTAATTATCAGAGAAGACAGGAAACAGAGTCATGAATTATATGGTCAATAAAGTACATATGCGTACATCTCATGATCTCAGACCTAGAGTGAGAGATAATGAATTGCAAGTGCATGATCTACTAAGGGTTTGTGACCCTTACACCTGGTGTGTAATGCAAATGAATCAACAAATTCTTGAAATTTCTTAAATCAGAAATCTTCTCCACAGTATTCTATTTAAAGGAGTTTTCTCTGTACATGTAATTATAGTGTAACTCACCTAGCCAGTTTCTGTTGAGGTAGATGGCTACGAATGATGGTGGAATAGTGAAGTAGTCCACAAAGGAATACACTTCTACAAGGAACCATAGCTTGTCTGGAGCTGCCACAAACTACACGGAAAACAAATACTTTTTATGTTCAATCTATCCTGCTTTTTAATGGGGACAACTGCCCCCAAAATACCAGTTAATTTTCCAATGAGAAGTTGGCTATGTATACTTTTATGCAAAATATGTAATGTACCACTGCAAGCAAACTTATGACCTGAGCAATATTCTAAGAATTGACTTTTACTGCACTTTAGTTAATATGTGTATTGACAGAATCTATTTTTCAGGGAAAAAATTCTAAATATTTCCAATGCATATAACTACCTGACAATAGAAATGTGGGATGGTGAAGTAACTTTGAAAACAATGACCACAAAGAAAATGTAACCTATCAAATGACAAACCCCGTAAACAGTAATTAGAAGGGATCAAGTTGAGACATCCAATTTGAAAGATAAGTTTATTTACAATAAATATACACCATTGAGTTTAGAAAATATTGAGATAATTTATGACTGAGCTGTAATATTAATTAGACTTTTATAGCATTGAAAAATTGAACTCTGCAGACAGAATACTTCAACAGACATTGTTTTGATTCAATTTGGACTGTGTCCTAAGTATCTCAGACAGATTTTTGGCATTTGTGTATGATTTACTGGTGCTCCGATAAAAACACAGAATTCATTTATGTTGTACTGCATTAGGTAGTAATATGTGCACTTGATTACTCCTTAAGAGAACCGTATTGTTTAACCAGTACTCATTCAACAATGACCTAGATCAAACAAGACCATTGCCTCGGTGGTAATCTCCTGCTGGGTATAAGCAAAAGTGGTAGTAGTGTGACCTTGTGACAGTGGTCACTGAATCATACTGAACTGCAACATTTACAGGAATTTCCCATTCAAACAAGATGATGGCCACACAAGATAATAAAATAGATCAAACTGATCCACCTACAATGTTTGTGTATTAGCACTTCAAACTAGACCATATTATCTGAGAAGTCAATCCTAAATCGACTATTTTTTTGAGGTGAATATGAAAGTAGTATCAATATAATACTGGTATATTTACATATAATAATCATCTAAAGACATATTTTATAAAAGACTGTACCCTATGAGGGGTTAATACGGAACCAAACACATTAGTATTTGAATCCAAAGAGTAAAAGACTGGCAGGTACTTCCATTAAACACCTGAATTATTTGAAGTGTCATATGTTGTCATATATTTGACAGACATGTATAAAATAAATTGCATGTCAAATATATCTGAACTTAACTGCACTTTTCATTTATGTGCCCTTTTGGCAAGTTGAATCTGCCATACCACTTCAACGAGTTCAACCCATTCAATGCGGCTATATGATTTTTTTTAATTTCCTTAAATAAGTTCTTCTGTAAGTGGTAAAGTTAATTTAATGTGTGGAATGTTTCAAGTTTAATATATCATTAATGACATCCCAAATTCACAACCTCAGGAGTCCTTTACATTTAGTTCACAGTAATCTGATCTGAACCATTATGGGAGATGCTTCTGCAATTATCTGAAGCTTATTATTCTTTTTAAGACTTTTCCTCCTATTTAAAAACTCAATTTTGTACACAAATATTTGAAGTTGAAAACTAACATGATAATTCGGTCTTTATTCTCTATTTAACAATACATAAAAATGGAATACAGCAGAGATTGCAATATCTAAGTAAGTTGGACATATTTAAATTTGTTTTAGATAATAGAAACTTCATCAAATAGAAAAGGTACTTAAATGTAACATAGAATATTAGGATTAAAATATATAGCTGGGGATAATTAAGGTTTTACTCTTTTATCTGTTAAAAAGATAGGTAGTTTACCCTGATAAAAAAGTAGATCATGAAGAAAATATTGAATGCTAGGTCCACTTGCTGTGTTGTACTCTTAGACCAGTCAGAACACACTTCCACTTCTTCACTTGAAACAAGACAAACCATGTTTTTAACAATATTATAACAAATTAAAGTTTAAACTTTAAATTTATAAATGTAAATAATGTAATGTAGCAATTTGTGATGTACTAATATAGCTCAAAAATAAAAAACAATGACTTAATATTCACAGGTCAAAAACTGAAACAAATTTTTCTCTTGCTAGATAGCATTTATAATCCTTTCTAACATTCAGGCCATGCCAGGTGGTAAAATACCAAGAAACCATATAATTTTTATTTTAAACATCACATCTTTATAGCGCTCACAAAATATGACTGAAAGCCTCAGAATATTCTTAGTATCTTCAAAACACTTTGCATAACTTAAAAATAAACCTCAAAAGAAATAAACCAAATACTGCACTTTGCTGTACTGTATATTCTTCCTCTGTATCCATGTAAAACAAGACTTATGCCGCTCGCTTTATTGCAAGCCGGCGGTGTATCCCCGAACACAGCAATAATAGAAGCAATAATAAAAGACATAGAGGCTCAAGATGCCTGAAGTTATAAGCATTTTTAATTTTGGCTGTCCTTGTGTGACCTTAAAGAAGGGGTCCAAGGCCAAATGTGACCACATCAATAGGTTTCCAACCCATGATTTCCTATAAGTTGGTTTCACATTGTAAACCTCTAGGCCCAATAATAAACGAGTTATAAGCACTTTTAAGTTTGACTGTCCTCATTTGACCTTGAAGGAGGGGCTCAAGGTTAAATCTGACCCCATCAGAAGATTCCCAGCCCATGATTTTTTATAAGTTGTTTTCACATTGCAAACATCTAGGACCAATAATAAGTGAGTTATAAGCACTTTAAACTTTGGCTATCCTCATTGACCTTAAAGGTCAAATCTGACCACATCAGAAGATTCCTACCCCATTATTTCCTATAGGTCGGTTTCAAATTGCAAACCTCTAGGGCCAGTAATAAGTGGGTTATAAGCACTTTTGCAATAGTTTTCAAGTTACAACTGATTTACTCAACAGTGAGAACCTCAAAGTAGCTATTACTCCACTATGCAATGAGCTGCAGGTCTGCAATTTTACTCTGTTATAGCTGATCCCAAAGTAGCTGAATAACATATTTAAACAAATTTTTCTAAATACAATAGTTTTCAAGTTACAAGTAAATTTTTTTATGTTTTTGACTCCCCAGGGCAAAATTTTGACTCCTGGGCTTAAACTAGGTTGATTTTGACCCCAGGCCTACAAAAAAGATAGGGTGGCCAGATGTCATACCCACCAATTCATGCACTAAATATAAAATAAATCTGACAGAAACTGTGTCCTACAGCTTGAACAATAGTCAAAATTTTTTATGCTTTGGACTCCCCAGAGCATAACTTGGACTCCTGGGCTACCAAAAGAATAGGGTCGCCATATCTCTGCCATAGCAAGCCACTTGCAAAGTTTAAAACAAATCCAGAAAGAAATGTGGCTTGTAGGTTGAACACAAAAAAATCTCTGCGGACGCGGGTGCGGACGCATATGCGATGACCATGCATGATCCATAGTATCCCCGCTTTTCGGGGATACAATTAATGTGAAAAGCTTACGTTGATGCATCAATGAAGTAAATTATCAGTGACGCTATACTCAGCAGAAGCACCAGTACGACCTGGAAGTGGAAGAAAAGAAAGTTATATACATACAGTGCCAAAGGAGTTTCTCTTAGGAACCAAGAGTAAATATACTTGAACTAAAATGTACATAGTTCAGTCTTGGCATAACCTTTTGTCTCAACAACCAGACCTTGAACCTAGCTACTTTAACTTTTTGCCCACAACAATATATCGTTATAAAACATGGTAAATATGAGTGTATCAGTACAACTGCATTGTAAACTTGTGACAATTTTGAGCATTAACTTTAACCTACAAATTAAATGTGGTTGTTCTTTATCACAGGTATAAGTTTGATTTTACTTGGGCTAGATTAATATGATCCAAGTTCATCTGGTAGACATTTAATCTGGTATTGGTGGATTTTAAAATTTGATTTTGTCTAGGTGAAATAAATACCATTATGGTATATGGTATTACCAATTTACCATATATTTAAATATGTTGCATAACTGCATAGATTTTAAATTGTTAATATATGCTTTTCCTAAAGAAAAATATACACATATTCATGACAACTGTAGTAAGACTTTGCAAAACTTTATTCACAATATATGAGAACATACTTTAAACCCTACAAAATAAAGATATTATTTGGTCTACTTTTACCTCATATTAAAATAAGCTCAGGAATGGGTGTACAGCATTTAGCATAAACTTCAAACAATTGCTTTAAACAATGACAAAAATACTGCTTTTATTTAGTATTTCTATACCTCAAATGAGTTGACTGCATTAATGAATTTAATAGGTGTCCTTTCTCAGTACTTATCTTGATTTTCTCTTGGATTGAGTTAGGATGAGTATGTAGCATTTACACATAATCGTCAAGAGGTTTGATAAAAAAGGGGAGAAAATTTGCATATAACGCATGAAACTGTATTTCTCATACACAGTATTATTCATTTTAAGAAATGGGCAACTCAAATTTTGGCCATTTCATGAAATGGGTAAATGAATGATGAATCCAGTCATATTTCAGGAAAAGGGCAAAAATCTTGCCTATATATCACCAAATGGGAATTTCATGGATTCAGGATAACATATATATAATTAATCTAAAATTAATATCTAAGTACATGCATGTACTGTACCCTGCATGTGTGACTTGTGAATTGATGAAAATGTTAAAAAAGTAATTAAATTAGCTAAATTTACGAGATGTTACTTTTCTGTGTGTTAATGAAATCATAATCAAAATTTCAAAATGAGTGAGGTGAAAAAAAATTTTTTTTGTTTATGGGAATTTTAATCTTGCTCAGGTCTATTTCAAATTTGCCTATATAAAACTAAAATCTTAATTTGGTACAGGTGGATTTTAAACCTACCAATCCAAGTGGATTTAAAATCCACACAGATTTTTTTTTTTAATTTTGACCTATGACATCTATAGAATTGTATAAAATCAGATTAATTAAATAAATACATGCAGGGATTAACACATAGTCTTACCAATATTCTACCAGTAGTTGTTTGCCCAGAAATTAGTTCACCAGCCCAGTCTTTGGCTTCAGTCACCCAGCCAATTTCTGCAGCAGGGCTTTTGGGGGAAGGTGGGGCCTTAGTTGGAGTTCCTTCCTTTGAGGAAATACCACCCTGTCTACTCTGACAAAAGAGCCATGCAAATATCCTCCAGGTTAACACCAACAATAATCCAACAAAAAAGGTTATCAAACTGGAACACAAGAAAGCATACCAGTGCCTATCATCCATACAATTTTTCTCAGTTGTTGTTGTTATACCAACTGTGGTTGCATTACCGGCCATTTTTGGTTTGATTTTAATTTGTAAAAACTTGACATTCAATATTCAATGAAATATATCCAAACAAGACTCCTCATAGATACAAAAAGGAACTTGAAAGCATTAAAGTCCAATAGGCAATATCACTCTGTCATGTTGAACTACATTTTTATGAGAATATGGCTGGAGCACATCTGTCGATTCCCAAAGCCAAATCCCCCACTGGTTGCTACTGTGAGTACACACCAGTAAAATGCTTCCATCCTAATTGACATGGCAGAATAGTAGCACATTATGGTATGTCCAAGCTGTCAAAATGAAGAAGATACTCCTATATATATTTGTTAAACCGTAAAAATTGAAAAAAACCAATAAAACTTTATTCCCATATGTTATTTTATCTATATAGGCTGAAGATGTTGACTGAACAGGTCCATTTATTAAATCTCATTAATATTACATTAGCAGAAATGTGTACAGTAGGTGCTGCCACCTGTAAATAAAGCAACCAACCGAATCAAAACCGAATCTAATCTACGGGGGAGTCTTACATATCTTCTTCTTCTCCATGTCAATTAATAAAAATGCACAATGATAAACTATATATTTTTGATAACATGGGTGTTCAATGCGAGCTGGTCGTATGCCTCGATTAATGACAACTCACAAAACTCACACCAGGTATCACCACAACCAGTAAATCAACCAATGAAACAATGATGGGTGAAAGTGTTTCTGACAAATGGTGATATATTTTTTGTTTAATTTCGATTTAGTAGTACAATGAGTCACATTTGAAATGAATGTAAAAATACTTGAGAAACCAAAAGAAACAGAATGTTAAATCCGTAAATAGACAATCTTTACAACAACAAAAAAATCACTAGAATTAACAATATATAATAGTCAGCAAAACAGTAGAAATCAGTTTTGTACACACTTAAAGATATGAATTAATACCAAATTTTGTAAGATCAACTGGGATAACACAATAGTCACTTTGACATAAAAAGGAAGAAATACTAAGTCTCGCCAGTAATTATCATAACCTGGCCAAGATCATGTTATTCCTGTGCGATCGTCCAAGTTATCAGTTAGGTTTATCACCAAGAAACATTACTTTAATGACAAAGAAAACATAAATTACACAAAATTTCATATGTAATAATGTGTGAATAAAGTAGATAAGAATGACACAAAGAAAGTCATATGCATGCTAGACTAAGGAATGTCTTTCAATATTTACAACTTAGAGTAATTTAGTACAGAATGTGAATTGCAAATAAAATAAAGTCCACAGTACATAAAAAATCCTTTAAAACTTTATATGTGTACAAAAGAGATTAAGACAATCCGAGTTAAGAAAATCCCACATCAATCAGAGCATCCTCCACCGCAACACAGAATCTCAAAGTGGCATATAGATTAACATCCTTGAAAATATATGTGGAGGAGTTGTGATGACACAAAAAAGCACAAAACTGTAGATTGGGCATGGTTGTTGTTGATTATTAATTAATAGGCCATTATTTCTGTGTGACCACAGCATATTTCAAATTCATTTGATAGAAGGATCTTTGCAATAAGTATATAGGAAAAATTTTTTTTTGACTTTCGCTGACTCTTTCCAAGACAGTTTATAAAACAATAATTTCACCTCATTTTATACTATTTTGTAATGTACACACATAGGACTGAGTGGCAAATATCTGTGTTTGATGTAGCACATTTTCAAGGAGGGATCATTTTGTTTTTGCAAGTGTCAGATTTTAACTGGCTTTCAATGTACTTTCTAGTGGCAGTTTGAAGATGGGACTTGGCAGGTGTGTTGTTGCACACATAATCTATAGAGGGATGCAACAAAATGTTTTCATGCACTGTTGTCTTCAAGCCAATTAATTTATACACAGTGACAAAAGACAACTAATGATTATAGCATTGTTCCATTTTTTTTACTTTAATGTAGATAATTTTTTTTAAAGTCAGGAATTTATAAAACATACATGTGGTAATTGTATTGAATTTCGGTTTTGCATTTAGTCCAGTTCAAAGCTTAATATAATCTCAGATACATTTGTGCAGAATGAAACTGCTGCAATTTCCTACTGCGATGCCTTTAGACATTAATAACTGCCTCAGATGGGACATGGAGAAACATAAACTATATTATCCTAAAATGATTGAGCTGACATCAAGTTCAGTCTGTAGAAATATGTGACAATCAAGACTGAAATCAAAACTTGTTCAGTGACATTCCACAAGCAACATTATCCACAGTGAAGAAACGTCATTTACATTAAATGTATCTTAATGTAATGATTGAATGCCCTCCCAGATAGCATTCCGTGTTGGCCCAACATCAGCACATCCGTCGCCCTGATGTTGGCTGCCAACGTTGGCCTAATGGATTTTTGGCCGGTGGTCCGACATTGGCCCAAAAAATTTTACTCAGTGTATAGCATCAGCCAATCAGATTGGAACATGGTGTTATGTGGCCATTGTTTAACAGAAGGTAAGTGACAGATAGATTGTGGGAGGATCTTAGTTAAGGGAATCCCAGATAATTCACATGACCAAACATTAACAATGGTGGAACAGTGTCATAAAGTGATAATAAGGTGATGTCATGAGGCGATAAAATTATAATGTTCACAAACAACTTTTTTCAGTGTGAATTTATAATGAAAATATTATTTTTTATGTCTAAAATTGTTAAATAGTTAGTTGAAATTTGTGGGCTCACTGAAATATGATTTTTAGACATACCATAATAAATAAATCACTTATTATTGCTCCCCGCCATCTTGAATAATAATCAAACGTTGGCCCAACATCGGCAAAATGTAGAGATATCTAACCTTAGTTGTGGTTGGCAAGCTACTGTTGGGCCAATGTTGATCAACAGCCAATGTCGGTCTGATGGCAGAATGCTATCTGGGCTGTAGCTACATGTACACGGGTGGTCACTAAGATAAACGGTCACGAAGATAAACGATCTTCAAAGTTTTCAAATTTAAATAGTGTAAATAGCAAAATCGCAGAAACTAAACAACAAAATAGACTTAAACAATGCTTTTAATGATTTTGGTTTGTGTTATATTGTTGTTTAAACCTTTTAACTGTTTTTATGTGAGCATTTCTGAGGACCGTTTATCTCCGTGACCGTTTATCTTCATGACCACCCGTGTAGCTGTAATCATTGACAGAGACAATTGTTTTTATGTTAAGCAAATCTACCAGGCTCAGAAACGGATATGTGATAAACATTATTTGAAATATCAATAGAAGATGAGATAGGCAAAAGGGTTGGTAAAGATCACATGCAGACGGCACAGATCTTGCATAGAAATTTGCAAACCATTGAGTAGTGTTTTCAAAATAGCTAGACACAAAGACATCAAGAAGTTATGTGACACAATTAGTCCATGCAGTTATAGGCATTCACCATATTATTATTACAGAAGCTACACCCATGTTATTCAATGTCATACACTCAAATCAATGACATTTGTCCTGCCATCACAGACCTCTTTCATGGCTCATTAACAGGAGATTTACTAAACATAAAATATCTCTTATGAAAGTCCTAGATCTTATAGTATGACTCCATCCCTTGCATTTGTACTACTCTTGTAGAAATACAAGATTTCCATTAAAATAACGTACAAATTGCAACACAAAAATATTATCATATTTCATCGCAGTAATAATTTCAATAAAACACTGAAATATCAAATATCCTATATATCATTAGGCAGTTCTTGACTCAGGATGCAGCTGTGTCGGTTGCCAATACTTTTGTTAGTAGTCGGTTGGACTACTGTAACTCACTTTTCAGGAGTCTCTCCAAATTTATTCTTCACAGATTACAGTCTATCCAAAATAGTGCAGCTAGAATTGTTACAAATTCGAGTAAATATACTCGGATAACTCCGGTACTCAGGAAACTCCATTGGCTCCCTGTTCAGTTTCACTCAGAGTTCAAACTGGCTACCCTAGTGTACAAGTTTATTCATACTGGTTTCCCAAAATATTTCGCTCCATATCTATCCACATACCACAATACCTACAATACTAGACACAGTCAGAGTGTCGCCAATTTCCTTAATGTACCAAAATTTCAAATTACAATTCACAAGTCCACTAAGCAGTTTGGTTTCAGTTTTGCCTTTGATGCTCCCACTGTTTGGAATTCACTTCCTGAAGACATTCGTACATCACCCACTATTGACTCTTTTAGAAAGAAGCTCAAGACCTATCTCTACACAAAGGCTTCTCCTCCTTAGCTCATTTTCTCTTATGGCTTCTCCGAGGTGCTGACCCATTTCTGTCCCTGGACTTTGAATTTACATATTGCTATTGTCTTGTTGCGCCTTAGAGTCCACTACTCAGTGGAGATTAAGTGCTATAAAAGTCAAATTAGAATTACAATTAGAATCATATTGACAGACACTCATACAAATTGAACCAAATAACAGTCGCTATGAAAGAAAATTTAATGATAGCAGTTTTTGTTGATAGACATCATTTATACTCAATCATCATTGTCAATGCTCAAGGTCTTCAATTGCACAACTACAGACATAAGGGATACATGTCTTCTTATTTAATTCAGTTGAGTTACCATACATAACCTTTTTATATGAATATACTGAGGAGTAGTAATAGCTGAACTCAGCTATTACTACTCTGAGGGGCCACGGTGGCAGAGGGGTAGCACTCTCACCTCCCACCTCTGAGGCCGGGGTTCGATTCCCAGCAAGGCCTCAAGTGGGAAAGCTGGTAGTTGCTTGCCGTTGGTCGGCAGTTTACAGTACAGAACCCTGACAAACTGTATATACTGGTTTCCTCTGCCCTTCCAACTACCCATTGTGATATGATCTGTACAGTGTTGAAAGTGAGGTAAAACCCCTAATAAATAAATATATGAATATACTGAAACTGAATCATTTGAACTTTATGAAACTGGAGAGTGAACAAATTACTGTGATATTATATTAGAGAAAAAGTGATTTTGACAAATTATTTTGCAATATAAAGTCCGTTAGATACTGTATGCTTTATATTTGTATGTTCTATAAAGTAGTGGTTCCATATTCCCAACCTTTGCTAATTTTAAAATCAGGATTGCTTTTTACTAGTTAGGGAATTAAAATTGGCAAGCCCAGTAAGGTTGGGAAGGATTTCAAACATGCTCAATATTTTTGAAAAAATCAGTGACTTTGCTTTCTGATGTTAAATTCTGGGTCATGTCTTAATGATAATACCTCAGATTGGATAGCTCAGAAAAAATCCACACAAAATGTGGGTCTGTCCTGACAAAACAGATTCTAAAATTCAGCCTTTTCAGCCCAGATATGTTGGGATGTTTCCCAATAAAACATTACACTTTCCAGTACTGTCTAGGCACTTCCAGATATACCATACACTTGTCTTTGACTGTTTCTGATGTGTTGGTACAGTCACCCCAGCCCCTCCCTGGCCTAACATTCAAACAGGAGGACTCCACGACAGAACCAGAGACCATATTTCCTGGGGTTTTCTTACAAACACTCTGATTGGATGGAATGTAAATTCCAAAGTTTTACAATTTTCATAGGACTTAGCTAATAAAAGGTGGAGACAGGCTGCATGCATACATGACATTTTACTGGAGATTGGTAAGCCAACAATAGTGTCATTTTTCAAGCTTCGTGTTACTTTTTTTCTGCGTATAAGAAATACGATAAAGGAGGATTAAGGGTATTATTGTGGCGGGGAGGAGAGTTTAATGTTGAGGATATATATGTGGAGGAGAGATATAAGAAAAGGAGGATAGAAAGAATTAAGGAAAAATGAGAAAATTGAGAAGGAAGGAGGCAAAATGGTTGAGGAGAGAGAAGATCTCAAAGAAAGAGAAGCTAAAAATCAAGAAAGAAAAGACCCATCATGTTAAGTTGATAGATTTTATTTATTTATTTGGGGTTTTAAGTCGCTTTCAACACTGTACACGTCATATCACGACGGATAGTTGGAAGGGCAGAGGAAACCAGTACATACAGTTGGTAAAGGTTCTGTACTGTAAACTGCCAACCAACAGCAACAAACTACTAGCTTTCCCACTTGAAGTAGGGCCGGGAACCGCACCCTGACTGCAG
This sequence comes from Sabellastarte sp. h YS-2021, assembly GCA_964017235.1. Taxonomy (NCBI): domain Eukaryota; kingdom Metazoa; phylum Annelida; class Polychaeta; order Sabellida; family Sabellidae; genus Sabellastarte; species Sabellastarte sp. h YS-2021. The sequence goes on along the minus strand of OZ024931.1, from coordinate 79,460,371 downwards.
AGGTAGGAGGTGAGAGTGTTACCACTCAGCCACCATGGCCCCATTAATTTAATAGAGTTAGATGAGGAAGCGAATGGATATACTTAATGAGACTATATGAAGAGCTTTAGAACAAGAGGCACCAGTTATTTAAGGATTGTCAGCCTTAGGACCATTTATGGCAGCAGACTACAGACAGCAAAAAGAAAACTGAGTGAGTGCTGCACCTTGTTTGACTCCCAGCATACCAAGATATCAAAGTTGAGCTGAAGAAATTCAGGTCAGGTTCAGCACCCCTGGAAGTGACACATAAAGTTGTAGCCCCAGAACAGTCTCACGTGGTCAGACATTGAAAGGGTTCAGCAATCAAAGGTGCAAAAAGTAGAACCCCATCATCCGTCCTATCAACAACACCTTCACAAAGACATGACATATCCAGATCATCTGGTATCATGGAAAGCATGTAGACAAACATAAGAAGTCAAAGGTCAACCTCCCACTTAACAGGAACACCAAAGCCAGATCTGCTCTTTGTGGAACTGTTCTAAAATGGTTTGCCTCCTACTAAAAAGCAAGCTCATCTATGGGGTTCCCCAAAGTTCTGTTCTGGGTCCACTGTTGTTTTCACTTTATACAACACCACTTAGCGAAATCATTGGCCTCCATCCGAATACTAAATTGCATTTCTATGTGGATGATACTCAGTTATACATCCATCTCTCATATAAGAATGCGTCTGCTGTTCTCAGCAAGCTAAATGCCTGCCTTCAGGATGTGCAATGATGGATGGCTCTCAGTAAATTGAAGCTCAACCCTGAAAAAAAACTGAATTTATTGTTTTTGGTTCTAAGGCTCAACATCAGAAAATTTCCTCTCTCTTTCCTGTCAGTATTCTTGGAAGTCTTCTTCATCTGGTTGACTTTGTCACAAACCTAGGTGTTGGGTTTGATGCAGAATTTTCCTTCTCTGAATATTTTCAGAAGACTTGCAAAGAGTGCTTTCTCCAGATGTGTGACCTTCAAAGAATAAGACGGTATCTTACTCCTAAAGTGGGTGTCCTTGTTGCAAATGCCTTGGATAGTAGTCATATATGCTCTCTGTTTAGAGGTTTATCATATCTCAATCAGCACAAATTGCAGAGTATTCTGAATACCCTTGCTCGTATTGTCACAAATCATAGAAAGTATGCTCATGTTACACCCATCCTAAAGTAACTCTACTGGTTACCTGTTAAGTACCGCTGTATGTTCAAAACTGCAACACTGGTTTATAAATTTTTACAGTCTTTCTCCTTCCTATTTTGAACTGTTCTTGTCACTCATCAGTTGTTCCTATAGTACCAGGCAAAGCCACCCTGATCACCAATACCTTAGAGTTTCTCCATTCTACTCATCAGTCTTTAAGTCTGTCAAACATTTTGGCCATCATGTTTCCTTTGATGCTCCCAAGATCTGGAATGAACTCCCTAATGATATGCACAGAACACACCTGAATCAAGGCTCAGTGCCTTTTTGAACTTTATGGCCCAAGAATCAGAAAAACTTTCAGAAACTGCCTTTTTCGCCTTAAGAGCTGAACCACATGTACTACTACACAAGGACCCAAACACAAACCCTTTGGCAATCACAGACTGAATTCACCAGTATTATTCTGAGGTAAAGACTACAGTCAAGTTCCTCTTTTGTTTCATTATAAAGCTTATTTTACATCCCTGAACAACAGCAGCCACAGCCAACATGTTTGGTATGGGGTTTAGTTTGAACACCCGGTTAAATGGTAAGTTCTGAGAATGGTTGGAGGTCCTGAAAGGGACTGGTTATAGGCTCGGGCTATATTTCTCATTTGCAGTTGTCCTGAAAGGGTGCTACTTTTTCAAAGTAGTCCTGTAGATTTTGTAGCTCCTTGCTAGTCTAGAAGGATTTCTTATCTCATTTGGCCTCTCCATCAACTAGCTGTGCCTATTGTTCAGGTAGATTGTCTCTGGGAAACCACTGCTTTGCAGCCACAAAGAGATTTCTCAGGAAGTTATGCAGTGCCACATGCACATGTGTAAATGAGGGCTATGTATTGCTGCTTCGATGGACTCTGGGAAGGCTGTTGCATTCACATTGCTGGACTAGGTAATGACTTTTCAGATGCCTTTTCACTCCTCTATCGAGTACCCCAGAGTTCTGTCCTGGGACCCCTCTTTTTACCCTTTACACTACCCTCCTCAGTAACATCATTTCAAATTTCAATGTCACCCACCATCTCTATGCAGATAACTAATGCAGATGAATTCTAGCACTTGCACTTTGATCCCAGTTTTGCTGAGCCAGTCAGATTTACCCCCTCCCCCCCCCTCCCCCCAGCCTTATGGGTCAAACTGGGGTCATAAAATAGTCCATTTTGTGTTTTTGCCTTATATCTCCCTTCTCCAAAAGTACAAGGCCCAGAGACATGCAGTTACTTTTAAAATATATTGTATCTATCAAGGATGATAAATTATAAAATCCATGCAGATTTGTCCATTCATCTGTTTCACAGAGCCGTTAGTAGAGAGGTACCTCTACCCAAAGTAAAAAATGTGAAAATTTCAACACTTCATTACCATGTTCTCATTGACTATTTAAAGGATTTTTCTCTCATTTTGCACATATGTACTAGGACACAAGTAGATTCCCTTTTGTGAATATCAGACCTGGATCTTTCTTAATGTTTTTAATGAATTTTTAAAATAAGTTTTAATGCATCAAAAATTCAAGAATTCATACAGTAAATCACTTATAACTTGAAAAGTTTAATATGGAGCATTTTGTTTAATATGTTTTTCAGCTAGTTTTCTTTCAGCTATGACATAGTAAAATGTCAGACTTGTAGGTGATTTCATAGCTATGAATGGCTAACTAGCAAACCATACATATGTTCATCTTGTGCTGGGAGATCGCTACTATTCTACCTGTCAATGTTCGGATCGGAAAAATGTGAACAAAGAACGATCATTCCCGATCATGGAATCAAAAGTGTAAACCAGACAATAAAAAATCAAATATGAAATAAAACAAAGAAATGGACAAAAATCAGCACAAATATAACCAAAGTATAACTTAAAAGCTTTTCACAAATGTCTCCCACACTCCATATCATGCTTTATGTATCTCCACTTGTGATTGACTAATTTTATTATCACCTTGACAACAGTGGGAAATTCCCAACACTATGTTAATCTGTACACTCAGACTGAAACCCCCACCCCTCACTCATTCCTCTGCAGATGAGAGAATTGTCTCAGTATGTGAGTGGGTTGTGTGTTTGAGTGGTGGGTGTGTGTATGTGTGTGTGTGTGGAGTACAGGTAGTGATCTATTTTAATATCTGTTTCCATTCTGATGTGAAAAGGAAAGAAGTTTCATCTTGTTATCATTTAAGAGTGTGTTCTCTGATCTTGTGAGAGGTTTTTTAATTATATAAGACAAACTCTGGTGTTAGTTATGTCTGTGGAAACAAATTTAACTGCAACTAGAACTTCCAAACCTCTTTTGCAGTCCAATCACTCAGTCTGGACCTGTTTGAGCTAGGTGGGCACTCTTCACAAAGGCCTCCCAAATGGAACTACACACAGTAGCTTTGATTTATGGCAGTGACAAGCTGTTTCATGTAAAAATATCCAAAAAAAGTGCTAGAATCTGAGAAAGGCTTTTATTTAGTTGCAACTTTCTCCTTAGCAAATTTTCCTTTAAATGCCTGATATATTAGTAAGACATTGATATTCATACTGACACAATATTTAGCATCAATATTGAAAAAGTTTTTTTAAACCAATTTGAAGTCGATTCATGAATTGATCTGGTTCGCAAAACTTGATTTGCAAATCGATTCGGTTCACAATTTTATGATTCCTTGCACCCGTAGTAGTAAGGACTATTTCTTCTGGGAAAAAAAATTGAATTTTCAAAATTCTGATAGGGGTGGAAAATGTCATTTATTTAACTGTAAAACATACAGTGATTTTAGCAAATTTTACATTTGCTGCTTAGTAAAGTTTCTTCAAAGTAGGGTTTATCATATGAAAAAAGTCTGTTATCCCTCTCATTATTGCTTCTTGGGCTTTGAACCCAGTTTTATAGTCACGCTACCCCATATATGGAGAACCTATATTACCAGTCAGGTTTACCCCCTGACCCCTTCTTATGGGTCAAACTGGGGTCATAAAATAGCAGCAGATATTCTTGTTTTGACTTATATTTACTTTAAAACTACTCTTCTTAGAAACTATAGCATTACATAAAATTAACTTTACACAATTTATGACCATAGAAAACAAAATAAAGCTTACATTTTCTTTCATGTTAATGATAAACTTCCACACTGTCTACTTTAACTTCTTCTCTCAGCACTGCATGTTTTTCTTTTCAAAAACCTGTTTTTACTTTATACTATAAATTATCTGATCTTTTGGGACACTGTATTTTTGTTGGCAAAAACATTTTTCTAGTTTATTTATTTATTTGGGGTTTTACGTCACTTTCAATATGGTACAGGTCGTGTCACGACGGGTAATTTGACGGGCAGAGGAAACCTGTACTTACAGTTGGTCAAGGTTCTGTACCGTAAACTGCCGACCAATAGCAAGCAACTACCAGCTTTCCCACTTGAGTTCGGGCTAAGAACTGAATTCCAAACTCAGAGGTGGGAGGTGAGAGCGTTACCATAAAAACAAAGTAAAAAAAACATGATTACTTAGATTCTTAATTATTGTCCTTTTGAACCCTATTCATCTATTTCTCATGGCTTCAGATATAAACTGCATGGGAACTAGTTACTGGATGTGCAGTGCACCCCAATTACTTTTTACATATCTGTTACTATTATTGTATTAGAAATGGTCATGAATGAAATTGTTAACCTTCTACCTAAATGTTTCTACATGTACAAATAAAAGTTAAGTAACAAAATTGAAGTAAAAATTTTGCTAAATTTTAGTTCATATTTCCTTGTCTTTTCACCAACTTACCATAAATAAATCAGTTGGGGCCTATTATCTTGACTAATTTCTGAACATGCTTTATCAAATGTATCTGAAGGTTTTTGTGGTTCAAAGCAACAGAGTTTTGCAAGTCCATGAAAGTTCTTTTGACTATATGCCTTATAAGAACAAATATTATTTGGCTTGTTAAGCTTGTTAGCTTGTTAACACAAGAAAGGGCTCTTGTGTAAATATAGCGCTGTGTACTGAGAAACAGGATCACTGTGCAGTATCCACAGTGACGTACTTCAAATGAGGAGCGATTTCACACAGAAACAACAGACCTTAATTCATTGCAGTTGAGACAGAGGTCCAGCGTGGCTAAATGGTTAACAAGTTTCGTATCTAATCACAGGCTGTCACGTCTGTGTGGGGCTCATCTCCTGTAAGTGACAATACTTAGGACCTGTCCCAATATGACCCTGGCTGTTGAATGGGACTTAAACCTCAACTTTTTTTGCTGTGGAGATAAAATCTCATTTTATGCTGTACTGTGTATATTCTCTTCAAGAAAGAACTTTATAAATGAGTTTCAGTGCACAAAACAAGCTGTCGGTTGGGCTATATTACTTTTAGTTTCATACATTTTCTTTTCCTATCTCATTTAATACAATGTCATGAGAAAACTTTGATAGCTCATAAATAAATCCCGAATAAGACTTTCAGTAGTACCCCAGTTCAGCCTGACTAATTATCACATGGAGACAATTATAGAATGGAGGCCAAATGAAGATAATTACTGAATGGAGGTTATATGTTGTTAATGGAGGCTACTTTATTTCTCATTTTCAACTAATAGTTATTTGACGTAGATTAGATTCCCTCCAAAAGTAAAGGTTTACCTAGATTAAATATTTTTCCTTTGGTTTAATCATTAGGCACATACAAATAACTCTTTGAATATGTTATAATTTGCTTTAATGACACAATATGCACTTAATGTTCCAAACATATGATATCACATGACATCATATTGAATTTACTTGAAAAGGGTATTTCCAAGACATGTGAAAAGGGCTCCATAAGGGACATTGGACTGATTGTAATACATAAACATAAAATAGGCAAATACAGTGACATCACATGTGACATCATAAGATTTCCCTGGATAAATACCGAGGCTCATGTAGGGAATTTTGCTGTAGGTCCCTTTGGTGTTATCATAGGCAATTTTCTAGAAAACAATGATTGTTTATTGGTTAAAATAATGATAGTAATATTTTATGTAATTGTCTACAAATAAAAATAAAAATTAAAAACCACTGTATGAATGAAATATCAAATGGAATCTTCATTCAGTAGTTATGGTCATACTTATATTCATCGCCATACTTATATTATATTGATTAGTAAAACAACTATGTTTTGGTCTGCATGATAATAAAATCCTCTTCCTGTTGAATAGTAATCATTTATATGTTTCCAAAACCTCCCATATAGGCAAATTAACAAGAAATAATATCCATTCAGTAACTACCAAATGGAGTACCAAATGGAATCTCCATTTGGTAAATAGCCCTGGCTGTTGAATGGGACATAAAGCCCCAACTTTGAAGATTTTTTTTTTTTTGCAGTGGAGATGAAATCTCATTTTGTGCTGTATTGTGTAATCTCTCCAAGAAAGAACTTTATAAATGAGGTTTAGTACACAAAACAAGCTGTCACTCAGGATATATTACTTTTAGTTTCATAATCTTTCTTTTCCTATCTCCTTTAATATCAATATCATGAGAAAACTTTTAATAAGACTTTCGGTAATTACGCATACCCGAGGTTGAGATATTCATCGCTGATAGCAAATTAACAAAATAATCAATTTTATTTTCCACAAACATATACCACAATTATTATTGAGAAAATTGGCATAGTTATAGTCACAGCAAATAATAACATTTTCTTTGACTTTTTTATATTAATATTCAGTGAATCAATATTTAGATAATTTTGTTGTTTTTATTTTTATTGACTTATGCTTTCATATCCGGGTACTTTGGTAAAACCACGCATAACATAAGGGTATCTAAGGATAAAAATCAATTTTATACAATAAATCTGGCATAATTGTTTTATATAGCTGTCAACCGTACTGATAGAGATATAATATGTTGTGATGGTGACAAAGAAACACCACAGAAATGTAGAATGTAGGTGTTTGACCACGGAGAAAAAAAATTGTCGAATCTCTGATCCTGCATTATCGCCCAAATAACTACCCACTTCCTTTTACCTTTTGATGGAAATAACAATTTCTTCTCCAATACAAATCCCCAACTTAACTATCCTTCATTTCCCTAATCGGCTCGATTCAAAATTCTTTGGTCTATAATTCTGTCCTTTACAGTAAGAGTGATTTGTCGCGGTATTATCACAGGTGCATATATTTTGAGCAAAATTTCGAATTATCCTAGATTCTTCTGTCCAACAAATCCGGGACCTTACCTTTGGAGGTGAAAACAGACTTTGTGACATAGAAACCACGAAATTACAAAAATTTATTTGTGCGTACTGTAATATATATAGTGGCATTCTACCAGTAAACGCCCATGCTGAAGCTAATATATTGATTTTAAATTATATTAACAGCTTTATATTTTATTCTTTTAACAACAGATTGTCAAATAATATAAACTGCAATTAATAACTAAAGCACATGTTGTTTTATTTGTTTCAAAGCTTTCTATTTTCATAATTTAGATCTATTATCGGCCGTTTCTAGCGCAAAACGGAAATACCAGTGAACGCCCACTTTGTAGTTAAATAGAAGCATTTGTCCTTGACCTCCAACAAAGAAATAGTAGGCGGGCGTTCACTGGTAGGCGGGCGTTTACTGGTAGAAAGCCACTATATATATATATGTCACAGTGGAAACTCCAATCCAGTGCCATTTCTAATTCCCCTAGTGGTAGTTCCAATTGGAACTACCACTAGTGCTACTTCCAATTGGAACTACCACTATAGTGTAATTTCTAATTCCCCTAGTGCTGCTTCCAATTGGAACTACCACTAGGGGAATTAGAAATGGCACTAAATCTTTGAAAGGTGTAATTTCTAAAATCATCAATCAACATTTTTGTGACAATACTAATTTCTAATCTGAATTGCAATTACCCCATTTTGTCCCTTTAATTGTGATATCTGCTCAGATGAGCAGCTCTCACCAGAGCAGCAATTTGCTTTAATATTCTAGATTATAGTTATGCAGGTAATCCATGTCATCATTTTGATCTATCTTTCTTTAGAACACATAAAAGGGGCCCATCAAAGGAATACATTTTTGTAATTAACTGTGCTACTGTGTCTATATAAGACCAGCCCATCTAGGCAATGGTCAGTTTAACTTTTGGAAACAACAGTGAATAGTTATTAACTAAAGTTTCACAAATATGACCAAGTTGTAGCTTCTTTAAGTACTGGGTTTCAAAAAACAAAACAAAACTTAACTTAGTGCCAGAAATGTGCTATACTGTTGAAAACTTCCAATCCAGTGGTTCCTCAAGTGATATAAAACATTAAAACTTGTGAAATGACGCCATATTGTGTATTGTATGTATTGTCATTTACTGTATGTGAATACTGTATGTATTATCATTTACTGTATGTAAATAAACAGTTTGTGATCAATGATGAACTTCTTCATGAGAAGTCATATCAAGAGTCAGGGCCATTTCTAATTCCCCTAGTGGTAGTTCTAATTGGAACTACCACTAGTGCCATTTCTAATTCCTCTAGTGGTAGTTCCAATTGGAACTAGCACTAGTGCTACTTCTAATTGTTGTTTATCAGCAAAGGATTAGAAATGGCACTAGTGGTAGTTCCAATTGGAAGTAGCACTAGTTCCAATTGGAACTACCACTAGGGGAATTAGAAATGGCACTGGATTGGAGTTTCCACTGTGACATATATATTGTAAGAATTATTTCTGTAAATAGAGGAATAAATTTGGGACCAAATTAATTAGTTTTGTTTTACCTTACAGTTGTAAGTAGGTCACTTATGATCCGTTACTGGACAGAAGAATGGGTAGACCAAGTTTCTGTCCCGTCGCCAATTGCTATTGATATGTTGATGGACAAAATGGCGAGGGACAGAGCTCACATGTACTTGTTTTCAGTGTAAATATCAAACTATAGGAAATTATTTTATTTAGTTTAAAAAGTAATTATTATGTCCATATAGCCATATCCGGTTTACAGTACATATGCTGTTAAACTAAACTGCTTTTACAAGCCAGGAATTTATTTTGTAGATAACTATGTAATGTTGAAGGTTTGTTTATATTTTAAAACAGGTTGAAATACATACATTCCAGTTTGATTGGCATTAAATATTAGTGAACGGCACATAAACATAAGTTAAAGAATCAAATAACACTTTATACTTATTGTAATATGTGTAGAAATATGCCGTTCAAAATTTACACTGAAAACAAGTACATGTGAGCTCTGTCCCTCGCCATTTTGTCCATCAACATATCAATAGCAATTGGCGACGGGACAGAAACTCGGTCTAAAGAATGGGTGGGTTTTCCATATGACAAATTGACAATGTAAACAGACTGATGAATATCAAAACCAATGCAAGCAAGATTATCAGACATTTGACCACAAAATTAAATCCCATAGTCAGTGAAACTCCATATTCATTCTAAAATATTGTAAAAATGACTTCCAAAAATGAGGCTGGGAGCTTGTGATTTAAATGATTGAAAATGTGAATATATTGAAACCGAGTACATCGGCTATACCTAGACCGATTAATCTGTCTCTCAGCCAATGTTTAAAGATGGATGTATTGGTGAGAGACAGATGGCATAAGTATGCAAAAAACATAAACGTCCTGAAGGGCATCAAATGGCACACATCCTGACATTAAACATGTACTAGGCTACCACCTTGAGTATCAAGGATGTGCCCCGTATTAAAAGAAATAAACTTTTTGCATAGCTAATGGATATATTTACCAAAATTAATTGGGCGTGGCTGCGATACGGTAAAACCGTTCCCTAGAAAATATGCTGCAGTACGGATTGTTGCACTCCAGAACTTTGTCTCGAGTGCGGTTACACTAACAATTGTTTTCATTGGTTAAATGAATTAATCAAGTTTGCAGACGAAAAATAGATTGGTTGGCTATATCTTACATTTGTAAAATATGGCTAGAAATACCCATCTTAACCTCATATTTCCTCAAGTCTGTGTGTGCAAGTGCTAGTAGTTGATATTCTGTTTGTAAAATATTGCTAGAAAACTTCAACAGTAGTTGCGGTAAGAGTAAATTATTTGTCTTGAGTGAGGTTTCAGCAGCAACTGTTTTCATTGGTTAATTAAATTGATCACGTTTGCAGACGAAAAATAGACTGGTTGGTTATATTTTCTGTATTTAAAATATAGAAACCATGTTGTGGTGTCGTATATCCTTCACTCTATGAGATTATTAGGAAACCAGTTTGAACCGCACTCTAGTTAATTTACTGGAATATATGGCAAATGAATGCAACCGTACTGTAGAATTTCTTCTCGAGTGCGGTGTTTTACCGTACTCTAGCCACTTCGAAATTTATTTCACTTGCAAAATTTCATCATTGTTTATACAAACAGGAAGTGCAGAAAAAGTGTCAAAATTACTGCAAACACAGAAAATTGTGTTCCTGCATCTAAATGCTTTATACTGTTAATACATTTAAGTGGATATTTTAAAGTTTAAAGTGACAGTAATTTTCAGATATTGAAGTTTTTTGTGTGGCGAAGAACTCTGTCCCAAAATGCCATCCATCAGTTTTAAAAAGGCATATTTTGGGACAGAAAACTCGGTCTAGCTATACCACTTGAGCCTCTGCAAGTCACCGACAAGCTAACTTGCTGACAGCAACTCGCCAGTCGTTTTTTTTCTTACAAAAATGACACATGCAGCTTTTATAACGCCAGAATGGTACCGTAAATTATACTAAAATGTATTACATACATGAAATCATTAATTTTATTGTGTTAATAGTACTTGTTACCCAATGGACAATTGCTAATCTGGTCGACACCGATTAAATTCCCTTCATTAAAACATGTTATGTTACGAAAATGGGATGAACCTGCTCAAGTTTAAGTATGAGTGCAACATAACAGACCATTCACTATAAAATGACAGATGAATCCATCTTTTCGGCAAGATAATGTGCTTAGTTTGTATGAAGACATGTTTAGATGTTTATTTGAATATTCTAACATCTTTTTAGCAAAAGAATGACATAAAATGGGGTAATCATGTCATCAATTTATTTAAAATTTGTCCGCGATTTGCATATACCTCACAATTTCCAACTAAATGTCAAATTAAACATTTTATTACTAATCAACAGTTACTGCTCAGCTATCCAAGTTCATCATCTACCCAAGTTTGTCACCCGCCTTAAAAATTATTAAGGATATGCAATATTTATCCCAAAACAACTGGAATAAATACTAATGATGATGATCTACAACTCTACAATGAAAGATAATTGTGGACAGGTTTTAACATTGTCAAAAAATGCAAGTGATGAACTTGGGTAGGAATCAAGGAATTACCTGTGTGTTGCCCACAAAACAACTCGCATGCAGCATCTTGTCAAAACACCTGGCCAACAGTCATATTTGTCAATAGTCTTCTTATCAGTTGCATGTATTTTAAAAACTATTTAAGACACAAATATATGGTATTATATTTGATTGGAAAGGTATTTTAACAACACTTTTGATTGTTTTTATTGCATTTAAAATTTTTAAATACATCTACATGCAAGGTTAAAATATCATTCAAACTCATTATCTTATTCAAAAGTTAAATTATTTTATGATTTCACCCAAAAGGCAATACACAAAAAGGGTCAGAAACTGCAATGAAATACCTTCAGAATAGAATAATTAACAATCTGCAACATGATAGTAACTATGTCAATGTAAAAAAAAACATTGTTTCTAATTGCCTTAGATTAATAGTTGCTTCAAACATGGTTCATCACTTGTTAATTATTGTCGGCAAATTTCATCAGCGAGATCTTGATGGATAAGTGGACAAAGCCCATACCAAGGTACCTTAACTGTACCAGTTACTGAGAACTAGTTTATGACTATTATATGTAATTTGGAACATTGGGTCTATTGAATCAAATTGGACATTCATGTAGTCATTAGAAAGTTTAATTATACACCCAAACGATTACTTTTGCTAATATTGTGATGGGTTACCTGGTAATCAAAAATTGGTCTGAATTCTTTGAGAAACTGAGTACAAAGTAAAGCGAATAACTGAAAAATGATTAAAATATACTTTAAATCATCTAAAATATTTGGGTAAACCCTTGTATTCAGTGCGATTTCTCCCCCTGGTATTGAGTTTTCACATTGTTTTTCCTTTTTTATATACAGATACTCCACATTTATTTAATGAATTTTCATAACATTTCTTATACCATTACTATGTTTGCTTTATTGGTAACTTTCAGTTTGTTACAACTAAACATGGTTACCTTGAGTGAACATGAATAGCCTATGCCGTTTCTCAAAAGAAGTAATAGCCTTAATTATTTCCCAATTTACATGCAACTTAAATTTACTCAGTCCCCCATTTTTTCTTTGTATTGGGAAAAGTTGTGGGTTCCACACCAAAACTGGAGAGTTGTAAAAGAAATTTCCAGTTGAAAAAAAAAAATGATAAAATGTTTGAATTTGATTTTATGTAGTTAAAAAAACAGTTGACATAAATTAATGGTCATACCATCATGAAAATCAGAATTGATATTTTGAAATTAATAAACCTGATTTCTAAGGAATAAAATGAAACAAGTGCTGAAAACTCCAGTCTACATGCACGACCTGCAAAGTCATCAGAGACTCTAGAACTTATGAAATTCTTGTGACAGAAACAAATTCAAAGTCAAGTACATCCCATGCCTGGCCTTGAAATCAGTCGCCCATTCAAGTACCAACCTAGCCGATTGCTGCTTATGGGCTAGGTAACTTCATTGAGGAGATGTGCATTCATCACGCTACACTCCATTTCATCAAAGTCCAGAGACCAAAAAAAAAAAAAACACAAAAAATTTGATCTCCAGAGATAGAGCGATTTCAAGCAGAGTTTGGACCCTTTGGGTGTTATAGATCCTAGAAGTAATGCACTTGAAAAATTATAAATTTTTCATATTCCAGCCGCCATCTTGAATTTTGAAAAAAAATTAAAATGTTGATTATCTCAAAAACCATTATAGATAGGGTGATTTTGAGCAAATTTTTGTAAATGTTGATTATCTCAAAACCGTTTGAGATAGAGCAATTTCAAGGAAATTTTTAATCCTTTGGGAGGCTTTAGGTACCATCGACCCTGGATATATATAATGGCTCTGAAAATTTTTTAATTTTCTGAATTTCAGTCACCGTCTTGAATTTTGTCGTAAATCAAAATGTCAGTTATCTCAAAAACCAGATAGAGCGATTTCAAGCAAATTTTGTGGAAATGGCAGATATTATTAAGCGGCCCGTCAGGGACGCTTATTTGTTTTCACCGAAGTTCGACTGATCACCGCCGCCGCCAGATTATGGTCTCCCTTGAATAACTTCTTGGCCTTTCAAATTTTTCTTTCCTTCTTATCTTTCTTTAAAACTATAGGGGCGGGAAAAATTTTTTGGATACTTTGCGCGGACCTTAAGCTTAACTTAAGGTAACCTTAAGCATAACTCCAAAACACCCCGTCATCGCGTTTCGGAAAAAAACACACACACCTGTGCTATAAAATTTATCAGGTACATTCTAGACCAAATTTCCAAGTTCGGAAAGGATTTTCTCATCAATCGGACCATAGATGCCTGAATGGGAGGCGTTTAATTTTCGTAAAATTTAAAAAAATGGGTTATTGGTCTGTATCTCAAAAGCGGTCAGGATTTCGGCGTTTTGTTGGAATAACTTATTCAGCTACTTTTTGATAATCTTTCACATGCCGAAGTTTTAGCCTTGTATCTGCACTTTTAAGGTCACCTTAATGTCAAAAAAGGGGGTTGTAGCCCTCCAGTTCACTTAGTTTTTCACTTTTTTCAACCAAACTTGGCACATATATTAAGATTTGCCAAAGGAATATCCTGACTTTATGGTGACCTTAAACTCAAAATGTTAATGGACATATGGCCTACTTAAAGTCATCAAATTGGAATAAAATCCTCTGGCTCCTTTCTTTTTCCATTTTTTATATTAAAATTATCACTGGTATTAAACTAGATAAAAATAATACTTATGGTGACCTTAAACTCACAGTATGAATGGAGTTGTAGCCACCTTAAAGTGAAATAAAGGGGTTTTCAGCCTCCAAGTATCTTATTGTTTGACTGACCTCACTTAAACTTTGCACACCTATAAAGGATGGCAAACCAATGGGTTATCCTAACTTTAAGGTGACCTTAAACTGTTAATATAATTTAGGCCCCCCTAAAGTCATAACATTTGAATAAAGCCGTCTGGCTCCTTTCTTTTTCCATATCTAACATATATTGATATTGAAGGGACATTCTCATATTATGGTCACCTTAAAGTCGCAATATGAATGAAGTTATGGTGGCCTTACAGTGAAAAATGAAGTTTCAGCCTCCAGCTATGTTATTGTTCAACTGACCTGAGCTAAACTTTATGCACTTATAAAGAATGAGAAAAGGGACATTCTTATTTTATGGTCACGTTAAAGTCCCAATATGAATGAAGTTATGGCCACCTTGCAGTGAAATTATGGAGTTTTTAATCTCCAGCTATTGTATTGTTCAGCTGACCTCACTTTAATTGTGCACACTTATTAAAGATGAAAATAGGGACAAGTAACGTACACAATGCAATAAAGTTCACAGTTTCTATTGCTTATGATGCATATGTTGACATCTTTTATGGGTGACTTCTTTTTCATCAGGGCCGCTTCATTTTTGTCAACAAAAACATTCTTCTAGTTTATCTTGAAAACGTTACAGGTAAAGCTATTTCGAGCAAATTTTGGACCCATGTGGGTACAATATACCTTGGAAACAATGACGACGAAAGATTTGTTGTTTTCCTAATTTTGGCCGCCATCTTGAATTTTGGCAGAAATAGCAAATGTAAATGATCTCGAAAAGCATTAGAGATAGAGCAATTTTGAGCAAAATTTGGACCCTTTGGGCACTATGGAGTTTGAATAAAATTACTATGAAAATTTATTAATTTTCCAAATTTTGGCTGCAATCTTGACTTTGGGTGGACAACAAGAATGATTGATTTCAGAATGGCTGAATTCTCTATATGTTATATTTTCCATATCCCATCTGGGGATGCACTGCCTTGAATTGACGCAAATCCAGTTGGTTCAGGACCTTCAAATGTGAAAATAACCTTTAGGAATTTATGCCCTTCAAGTCTTTTGCAAGTGTCAAATTTGTCAGTCAGATTTCCCCAGTAGAATTCCAGGTTTTAAGTTTCTTTTCAAAAAATGGTCAAGCCAATATTCCACTTCCCAATTTTCTATGCCAAATGGGTGTTTTTTTTTCAGAAGCATGGTTGGTAAATCTCCCAGAAAAAGAGAATATAGTGGTAGTCCAAGTATGAATCATACTGCTGGTATCGGAGGTAAGGATTATCACAAAATTTATATCATTATGTTCCACAAGTTTTCTTCTAATCAAAACTTTTTGTCTGTAAAATAAAATTTCCGAGATGTGTTCTCAAAATTAAAGGTTCATTGTAAATTTTCATTCAATTATTAACAATGATATATACCATATTACATATTAGGTGTGAAACAGTAATATAGTTTCCTTTTCGGTATCTGGCTGATGCAAAGCCATTCCGATTCTGGGACACTGAAAATGATGCATTTTAGTGTTGTCTCAATCAAATGAGCCTGTCACAGGAAGTGAAATTTATGAAAACAACATATGCTCATCAAAATCTGTAATAATACCTTAAAATGTGCAAAAGTATAGCACAAAAAGGTAGGATTTCTTCGGGTTTTTTTGCCGTGAGATCCTCAGAAATGTGAATAACCTGGATTGAGTGACGAGAATATTCAGGTATACCTGGGACGTCATGGTATGACCTTGATTTGACCTTGCTGTAGTGACCTTGACCTATAAAATCTTGTCCGGGCTATATCTCGGAAATCGTACCGTGTAGGAAGTTGGTACTTAGTAGGGACATTGGTTAGGACGTGACCTTGATTTGACCTTTCTGTAGTGACCTTGACCTATAAAATCTTGTCCAGGCTATATCCCGGCAACCATAAGAAGTAGGAACTTAATACTTGGTAGGGACATTGGTTAGGCGGTGTAGGTGTGCAACATCATGCTGTGACCTTGATTTGACCTTTGACCTTGCTGTAGTGACCTTGACCTATAAAATCTTGTCTGGGGTATATCTTGGAAACCGTAAGGTGTAGGAAGTTGATACTGGGTAGGGACATTGGCTAAGGTGTGTAGATGTAAAACGTCATGGTGTGACCTTGATTTGACCTTTGACCTTGCTGTAGTGACCTTGACCTGTAATGCCTTGTCTAGGCTATATTTCGGAAACCGTAAGGTTTAGGAAGTTGATATTTTGTAGGGACATTGGTCGGGTGTTATATGTGTGCAACGTCATGGTGTGACCTGGATTTGACCTTTGATCTTGCATATCTGATGCTATTTTATCTCTCTACAGGGATATCTAATACTATTTTATCTCTCTTATATCTCTCTTATATCTTTTTACTTGAATCTTGGTTGTTGCTTGTTTGGGTGTCTTTTGATATAGATTAAGCACTGTCAAAGTCCTATTAGAATTCATTAACTGTTTTACTTTTGCAAATTCCTATTGTAACAGATGGTATTGCATCAAGTGAGCCACAGGTTTTGCCCCAACTCCACATAAAAGCATGTTTTTATTGCGTTCATACATCCTATCCAATGGACAATTGCTAATCCGGTCGGCGTAGACCGGCCCGTCAAACGACAGAAAAAGTCATCTTGTATGAGTGCATAATGCCCTCACAAGCTGGCCGGTCCCAGTGTGCACTCGCCAGGTGGCGCCTGGTACTTACTTCCTGTCTAGACAGCGTGATGTTGTAGCATCTTTTTTGTTTGGCGTGTGCATGTGAACAAGGAATTTGTGAAATTGTTTTCAATTTTCATATTTTGGTCGTTATTCTGCAAGTGGAACTTTTATTTTAGTTTTATATCAAACTGTGAGTATTCAGGACATATTATGTCTTCTCCTGGACAACGAAGGGGTGTATGTGGCCATTTAATGGCAGGATATGATCAACATAAAGTCTGTGCTCGCTGTAGAGATAAGAAGAAGGGTGATGACCCCTGTGTTGGCAAGCAACCTTGTCCTAATTGTGATATACTCACGGAGGAACAGAAAATTAAGCTGGCCACTCCATCATATCAAAAGAAAAAAGAGAAGTGTGAATTGAAGAATATGGCCGAGTCGAGTAGCACCCTGGTAGACCCGTCCCTTGTTTCTGTAATAGGGTTAGCGAAAGATAATGGAGTTAAAAGCTCAGAAGAGGCGAGTACCACCCCAGCGGTTGCGAAAGCCAAGAAGATTAATAAGAGCTTGGAAGCAGTGAGTAGCACCCCTGAGGTTGCGAAAACTAAGAAACCTGACAAGACTCCAGAAATCTACCAAGAAAAGACATTCATCTCCAGTGAAACCTACAACGGCGTCCACTGAGAGCAAGCTGGAAGCCATGGACCTTAAGGGGTCTGAAAGATTTAGAAGGTTGGAAGCCATGGTTTTCTCCAAGTCTCTCAGTCAGCCTGCGCCTTCCTTCCAGCCGGTCAAGGTCACTCCAGTGAAGCCTCCACCAGCCGGTGCCTTGGATAATACTGAACCCTTCTTTGCCCCGACCAGACCTACCGACCTACTGGCTTCTTCTCAACACCAGGCTTCAGACCACCCTCAGCCGGTTGACCGACCTTCTGCTACTGACCAGCCTGCTACCAGCTCAGTGGCTAATCCCTCAGCTTCTACTTCTGGAACCGACCTACCGACCCTCAGATTCGGATATGGACACTGATTCTAATTCTGATGCCGAATCTCTGCCTGTTATGTTGGGTAATACTGAAGAAGGTGAACTTTCTGACGCTGAACAGGATGTGTTCCTTACTGATGCTGATCAAATGTTGTCGGAAGAGCAGAACTATAGAGAGACTATGAGTGGAGTAAGATTGTTTATGGATTGGACACACATCCCGGAAGGGGGCTCTGCTTTATCTAGCTCTGAAGACAACCCTTTTGCAGCTCCTAAGTAGCAGCCAGGCGGCAATAATAGTGTAAATTTACCAACAGATGACTGGTTGCGTCGTAAGATGGATAGACTCAATTTAACTTTAGTTCAGGGATATCCTTCTAGAAGTTCTGAGGCTGGAGGGCTCCAGAGAGACCAGTTTGTGAAACATGGGAAATCTCAAGGAAAGTGGTATGGTCTACATCCCAGTCAGGACAAACCGGCTGGTACTGTTTCTTTCTGGCACTCTGAGACTGCAAAACTGAACACTACTTACAGTGGGGTGGCTAGACCCAGTGGTCTGACTTCACCGACTCTATCATCACGTTCCATCTCACAGGACACCCTTAGGAGATGGGAAAAGAGTGCTCGGTGTAAAATCAAATCTTCCCCCCGTAAAATCTCCCCCCCCCCCTCCAGATGGTAAGATTTTCTAGAAAATAGTCCCCCCCCCCCCATAAAAATTCCCCCCTCCCACCTGTGATAATGATAAAAGATTATTGATATTTTCAAATTATATTTATTTAAACAGTGTACAGAGAATATAAGTGAAGTCAATAATTTCTACAATATAAAAGCAACATAAAAGGTAATTTAAAATGAAGATTACAAAACTTCTAACCTATTTATACTAACAGTGTGTTACAGTAAGTAAGTAAGTAAGTAAGAAACACTTATATAGCGCCGAATTTGATGTAAACATCCTCTAAGGCGCTGATGTGCAAAAAGGGATAGTCCAGTTCCAGAAAGATGTCCGTTTCCATATTAACGTCCGGTAGGGGAGATAGGCTATGGTGGAGGATAAGCCAATCTAAAAAGGTATGTTTTCAACTGTTTCCTGAAACCAGAAATGCTTTCTATGGTTCTGATGGCTTGAGGAAGCTTGTTCCACTCTGTGGGAGCCCCTGCTATGAAACTGCGTAGCCCTGAGCGTTTATTTGGTTTAGATGAGGAAATTGATAGGCGATTGCCCCGTGTGAGATCACTCCGCCTAATTAGAGCGGAGAGATATGGAGGTTGGCTCAAATGTATTGCTTTATAAATGAGGAGATTATATTTGAACAGTATACAGTAATGAATGGGGAGCCAGTGTAGTTTGTGCAGGAAGGGTGTAACATGACAGTATTTATTTAGCTTGCACACCGTCCGACATAAGGCATTTTGAGCTCTCTGTAGCCTGCCAGTATATGCCTTTTTTGTGTTGTAAAGCAGTAAGTTACAGTAATCCAGACGACTGCTTACCAAGGCATTTGCCACCTTTACAGCTGTTTCATGATTTAAGTACCTGCGGACCCATCGTAGTTCCCGGAGATGGTAGTAACTTATGCGACATAGATTAGCCACGTGTCTTTGCATTGAATTTTCAGCATCCAGGATGACACCAAGGTTTTTTACCGATTCAGCTGGTTCCATGGTGTTGCCAAGCAAACTCACTGGGAAAGATGACTTCAGGGAACTTCTAATTTGATCATCACCAATCACTATGAATTCTGTCTTGTCAGGATTTAATTTAAGCTTATTATTTCCCATCCAAGCCTGGACCGCCTCAAGGCAATTTGTTAATTCAGTGATACTGGAATCGAAGTTCCTAGAGTCGAGTTCCAAGTAAATTTGTGTGTCATCTGCATATAAGTGGTGGGTGACATTGAATTTAGATATAACTGAACTGAGAGGGGTTGTGTATAGGGTAAAAAGGAGTGGCCCTAGAACTGAGCCCTGGGGAACCCCGTAAGGGAGTTGAAAAGCATCTGAAAGATGTCCATCTATTTTGATGCGCTGCTTGCGTGAGTTGAGGTATGACTGGACCCACTTTAGCACTACCCCATCAATGCCATACCAGTGCTGAAGGCAGTTGAATAGGATTGAGTGGTCTATTGTATCGAAAGCTGCAGATAAGTCCAAAAGGACTAATCCAACAGCTGCACCCTTGTCCATTGATGTGGCAATGTTATTTTGTATTTTGAGCAACGCCGTTTCAGTTGAGTGAAAAGCTCTATATGCGGACTGGTTTTCGTTAGATATACCCTCGTGAGCAATATGCTCATTTATCTGCTTAGCCACAGCTTTCTCTATGAGTTTGGAGATGTAGCTGAGGTTGGACACTGGTCGATAATTCTTCAGAATATTCTTGTCAAGACCAGCTTTTTTCAACAAGGGTGTAACATGTGCAGTCTTAAAACAGGAAGGGAAACTGCCCTCCTGTAGAGAGTAGTTCACAATATTTGTAATAGGAGTCAGGAGCACACTGATACATTCAAGGACCAATGATGTTGGGATGGGATTCAAGTCACATGATTTATTTGGTGTGGACTTTATGATTTTAAGGACTTCTTCCTCTGACATGGTCCGGAAAGAAACAAACTTGTTTTTGTAGGAACCTGAGACAGGGGGATCGGCATCAGTAGACAGTAATCCAGATCTTAATTTAGCAATTTTGTCTGCAAAATACCTGCCAAAAGTGTTGACTAGACTGTTCATGGTGGTATAATCTGGAAGTACCATTTTTGGTGATCTATGGAGGACTTTCTTTATGGAATTCCACAAGGCCTTGGGGTTATCCTCATTTTCCCTAACCATATCACTGTAGTGTTTGGTTTTTGCACATTCCACGAGACGGTTGAAATGGTTCACAGCAGCTCTATACCTACTGTGGTTTATGGCAGAGTTGTCCTTTCACCACTCCCTTTCGAGTTTGCGCTTACGTCTCTTTGCTGCCAAAATCTCACTGTTGATGAACCCTTTGTTGACATGTTGTGGGGTTTTAAATTCATGTACAGGTGCATGCTTGTCAAGTATGTTCCTAAGGGTATGAAAGTACTGGTGTGAAACAGATGGGAGACACTGGTCACACTTTAGATTCTGCCATAAGCAGGCTATGTCTGCTTTTTGAACATTTTTTTCAGTTTTTCACAGATCTGTTGTTTGTCTGCCTACATATACAGTATATTTCAATTAAACATGTCCTTTCTTCAATAGTCGTTACTTTATACTCAGTTGTTGGAAATGGACACGTTTCACCCTTTTCTAGATGTTCTCTGAGGTGGGGACTATATTGCAATTATAAATATTTTACCAGAATAGAGTTGTCAAGTATCTTATTATATTATCTTGTTCAAAGTAATTATATAATATGTCAGAGATTACACTTTTAAATTCTCTTGCTTAAATTAAAATGATTAATTTCTTTTTATTCTTAAAAGTTATACAGCGACCTGAAAGTTTAAACTGGAATGTAAGTTATTATAATAATAAACCTAACCAGAAGAAAATATCTAACCAGAAGAAAGTATCAAATTCCGAATTTATGGACTGTTTAATGGGTGTAATGATTTAATTTCATTCATAGAATTCATACCATAATTGACAATGATAGATGCAACAAAATGTTAGATTATGATGATATTGAAAGTTTATTTAAATAAAAACATGATGATAAAGTACAGGTCTGCATAATGGAAATGGAAGGTATTATTGTCATAAATCTGAAAAGATAGTAAAATATGAAATGTATGAGATGAGAAACTGCAGGCCTGTAAAAATTTCAGATGATAGATATTTCAGGTGGGGGGTATTATTTTCGAAAAAAAACCTTACCACCGGGGGGAGGGGGGGGGGGGGGTATTTTTTGGGAGGGAGATTTAACTTTACACTGGGAAGCTACATATATAGGCAACCAAGCTGCAGGTCTCAGTCGCTGTTTAAATATGGTTCAACAGAACATGTCTTCCCAGTTGAAAATTCTGCAATCTGAGCACAGCAAAGGTAAACCAGCAGACAAGGTCGGTGGAGCCACAGAAGAATTGCAGTACTTAATGACCTTCAATTCCTCTATTACCCAGTGCATGGCAAAGACCATGGAGCACTTGTCGGACTTTGCATTTGTCAGTATGTATAATTTTACTGGCCCGCCGTGACTCATATTTGGCACACATGAAGTCTGGAATAAAACAGGACACATTGGCTACTTTACGCCAAGCCCCAATGGACTCTGCAACCCTATTTCCATACAACTTACTGACGAAAGCAGAAGAAGACATCTCCAAGTTTGAGGATAGAAGCCACCCTCATGCAAGCTCTTCAAACTGTAAGGATTCACGTTACCATCCTTACAAGAGGTCTGACCGGTCATCTTATGAAACCAAGTCTTCAAAACTGGCCTGGAAAAATCTAGGATGACAATTTAAGAAAAAGAGCACAATGCAGGCTGGAAAGTTTTCCTCCCGACAGGCCAAGGGTTGGTCTGCTTATAAATGACAATTACTCTGTAAATTTTTTTGTTTCCAAGCAGACTGACCGGAAACAAAGAACAGATAACCAGAAAGACCTTGTACACAGACAATGAACACTCAGTTAAATGTAAACTCTCTTGCTGTAAAAAATGTAGTTTCTGTGCCCGGGCTTTCGTAAAAGAAAGACCTAAGTCCTGGGTCAGCATACTGTTACCATCAAACAAATTGCAAATTAAAATATGTGAAAAGTATTTCCTGTGTCACTCAATTGTCTTGTGTAAAACCTGTAGAAAGTGTCATGAATGTTGCCTTAAATTTACCTGTAGGGGCCAGACTTCAAAACTATTGGCAAACTTGGCTGGATCTGGGTGCTGGTCCGAAAGTAGTTCAAATCCTGAAAGAGGGCTACACTCTCCCCTTTCGGATCCGGCCCAAGTTAAGATATCTCACAGTTGTAAGCTGTTATGTAAATCCCCCCCAGGAACAGCTACCTGTTGGAGGCATTGCATCAGCTTATAGACAAAAATGCAGTATAGCTGGTACAAAATAAAAAATCTCTGGATTTCTTCAACCGACTATTTTTAGTCCCAAAACCAAACCACAAATAGAGACCTATACTAGATCTGAGCAAACCCAATCATTTCTTCAAGGTGGAGAAGTTCAAAATGGAAACACCAGAAAAACCATCAGGACTTCTCTCCAACAAGGGGAGTGGGTGACCTCAATAGACTTCAAGGACGCCTACTTCCATATCTCCATACAGGAGCAGTCCAGAAAATACCTAATATTTCATCTCAAGGGTCAGACATACTAATTCAAAGCGTTGCCCTTTGGTCTGTCAACAGCACCTATGGAGTTCACAGTGATAGCAAAGGAAGTGAAACTGATGGCCATGCGCAAGGGTATAAGAATCCACCAGTACCTAGACGACTGGTTGGTGAGAGCCAGATCCCACCAAACCTGTCTCCAGCTTACCCAAAATCTAGTGAAAATGTGTCGAGACCTAGGTTAGCTGGTGAATGTAGAGAAATCAGAACTGGAGCCCAAACAAGTCTTCGATTTTGTAGGCTACCAGTTCGACCTCAGGTCCGGTCAGGTCTGACCAGCACCGGACCGGTGGCAGAACCTTCAAGAAAAGATACAGTCACTGCTCTCGCTACCGGCCTGTCTGGTCCAGCAGTTTATGTCCTTGATAGGTTTACTAACAGCCACAGAGAAACAAGTTCATCCAGGCCGTCTTCATATGAGACCCATACAGTGGCATCTCAAAAACAATTGGAGAATACCAGAGTCACTAGAAAAGGTCATTCCGTTACCCAGTTCCCTGCACCCACACTTAAAATGGTGGCTGGAGGAGAGCAATGTGCTCCAAGGTCAACCATTACACCCAATAAAACAGCTCTGCAAATCTTTACAGACGCATCAAAAGAAGGGTGGGGCGCTCACTTAAACGAACGCACTGCAAGAGGGTCCTGGTCACTACCGGAAAGCAAGCTGTATATAAACTATCTGGAAAAGCAGTCTTTCTAGCTTTCTAGTTCCAAGACCTCTGTTCAAACCAGATAGTCCTGGTGGCAACCGACAACACTACAGTAGTGTCATACATAAACAAGGAGGGAGGCATGAGGTCGGGTCCACTCTGTGCCCTACTATGGAGAATCATGACCTGGTGCCAGTAGAAACTCCAATTGGACTTTCTATCAAATTTATGTGGGTAGAAACTCCAATTGGACTTTCTACCGGTAGTTCAAATTCTACCAGATTGGACTTTGTACCATGACATATATGTATTTAAGAAGCAAAAAAAAAAAAGAAAAACTCTGACGTGCTTCCTTTGCGAGGTTTATTTCTATGGGACTGAACTCTTCCCTCTCTTCCCCTACCTCAGAGCAGGTCTGTAAAAAAAAGGGGGGGGGGGGTAAGTCGATTTGGACAGGGTAACCGGTTTTCCTGTTAACCGACTATAGCCTTAAGGGTTTCCTGACCCTAAGGTCGACCCAGGCTTGGAAGAAAAATTTGTTAGTTCTGTTTATGAGTTCAACCAAGTCCCTAGTAACTTACCCGCCGACCAAGCGGTAGTTATTCAGCAATTGTCCATTGGATAAGATGTATTAACGCAATAAAATTGCAAATTTAATAGGTAAATTAAATTTTTATAAGTTAATACCCTATCCAATGGACACACAAGACCCTCCCACCTACCCCGCTATCAGTTTACTAGGGGTCTAATAGGTTTAGTCAATGAAAAAGATGCTATGACGTCATGATTTAATTTACCTATTAAATTTCAAAATTGCCACATCTCTATGTATGCGTAATATTTAAAACATTCAAACCATAATTCGACCATACAAATGAATATCAAAATGGGAGATGTCTTAAAGCTCTATAATTTTTACCCCACAGCCCTTGAGGGCTGTCAGGGTATTGTTTTCACCAATGGTGGCTGGATGGGCGGATGGCGGGAAAAAATTTGTCTGGGCTGTATCTCAGAAACCGTAAGGTGTAGGAAGTTGATACTTGGTAGCTACATTGGTTAGGATGTGTAGGTGTGCAGCGTCATGGTTTGACCTTTGACCTTGCCGTGGTGACCTTGAGTTTGAAACTCTTGTCCGGGCTATATCTCGGAAACTGTAAGGTGTAGGAAGTTGATACTTGGTAGGGACATTGGTTAGGGGGTGTAGGTGTGCAATGTCATGGTGTGCCCTTGATTTGACCTTGCCGTAGTGACCTTGACCTATAAAATCTTGTCTGGGCTATATCTCGAAAACTGTAAGGTGTAGGAAGTTGATACTTGGTAGGGACATTGGTTAGGGGGTGTAGGTGTGCAACGTCATGGCCTGACCTTGATTTGACCTTGTTGTAGTGACCTTGACCTATAAAATTTTCTCCGGGCTATATCTTGGAAACCATAAGGTGTAGGAAGTTGATACTTGGTAGGGACATTGGTTAGGGGGTGTAGGTGTGCAACTTCATGGCCTGACCTTGATTTGACCTTGCTGTAGTGACCTTGACCTATAAAATCTTGTCTCGGCTATATCTCGGAAACCGTAAGGTGTAGAAGGTGATACTTGGTAGGGACATTGGTTAGGGGGTGTAGGTGTGCAGTGTCATGGTCTGACCAGGATTTGACCTTTGACCTTGCCGTAGCGACCTTAACCTATAAAATCTTGTCCGGGCTATATCTAGGAAACTGTGAGGTGTAGGAAGTTGATACTTTCTAGGGACATTGGTTAGGGGGTGTAGGTGTGCAACATCATGGTCTGACCTTGATTTGAGCTTTGACCTTGCCGTAGTGACCTTGACCTATAAAACCTTGTCTGGGCTATATCTCGGAAACCGTAAGGTGTAGGATGTTGATACTTGGTAGAGACATTGGTTAGGGGTTGTAGGTGTGCAGCATGATGGTGTGACCTTCATTTGACCTTTGACCTTGTCGTAGTGACCTTGACCTTTAAAATCTTGTTGCACCTTTGGGTCTGTCTTTTGATGCAGATTAAGCACTGTTAAAGTCATATTAGAATTCATTAAGAATTTTACTTTTACAACTTGCCATTGTAACAGATGGAATTTCATCAAGTGAGCCACAGATTTTGCTCCCAACACCACACCTAAGCATTCATTGAATGTATTACCACTTCTGTATGCATGGTAATATTCAAAACATCTAAACCATAATTCAGCCATGCCAGATGTAGATAAAGAGTACATGGATTAGACTCTCTTAGACATTATTTTCTCCATTTAAACATTATTTGGACCTTTATATAACTGACAGTGCTCTAAAGGTATCCTGAACTTTGTACCGATACAGTACTTCTATATCTCATGGTGTTAAAAATATTTCCCCAGGCTGTGGGGTACGGGCATCTCTGATACTATTTTTAGTTAACTGAATTGTCCTGTTTTAATACTTAATCTTTAGATGCAGTTTCTCTGTCTTAGAGGTTATTTTCTCTACTTAAACATTATTTGGACACTGACATTTCTCTGAAATTATCCCAATCTTTGTACTCTTGCACTACTTCTATATCTCATGGTGTTGAAAACTATTTCCCCAGGCTCTGATGCTATTTTTCGAAGAAATATGACCATTTATTGTGTAACTGTGGAACTCAAAATGATTCTGTTTCAGATCTTGTGAGCGATGGTAAGCGTTTGCGACTGCATCCTGAGGGAGAAGGACGGGGTGAGGAGGATGATGTGAGTGGTGGGGGCAGTCCAGGGGACTCGGACAAGGGAGAGATTGACCTGATGCTGGACTCTGGATCTGACTGTGTGCCAATGGAGAGCAGTGGCTGTCATCCTCCAGAGGAAGAAGACGAGGAGCCCTATATAGATGTGGTGTCTGAGGACAGTGCCATACAAGAGGAGGATATCACAGAGGGTGAGTTATATGGTGGTTCAGTAATAGGGGTGTTGTGGTAGTACCGGTATCGTTGGTATGGTAAATAAATTACTGCAAACCGTCATAAGTTCAGCTTCTGGTTTTCTGCTTACACTTCAATATAAAGTAACTTTACTCACCTTACATACAAAAGAAGTGTCATAATCCACTCTTATTTGCTTTTTACTGTAATAAGACAGTCATAATGAGCGATAATTTGGAGCTACCACATATTTCGTTGTTCAGCCAATCAGAATCGAGGACATATCCGTGTCATGTTAGAATTCCTGTTTTACAGTATGGAAAACTATTAGGTTCTCATGTTTTTAAATAAGAGATGGTTAACAGGTAACCGACCGGGAAGTACTAGATATGAAACCGGAAGGAAAAACTCACTACCGCAACACCCCTATTCGGTAGTGTAGGTTTCATATATTAATATTTCAATACCATATGGTTTTATAATGGTTTAGAGTTTTGATATCGATGTTTAATGTGTCAGTTTCAATGTAATGTATAAATAAATTGTCTGAGATGTCTCAACGAAGTTCTTTAATTTTCCAAAACTGTGAGCGCCAAATCTATACCTGTAACTCTTGCTTATCCAAACCCTGATCTATCTGAAAATGTTCTTACTAGCTCAGTTTTAAAAACCATAGAAATACGTTTAATGCATTTATTTATTCCATTTCCACGATCTGCTTTTGTTTAACTTCACATTATACAATCCTTTTATGTTCAGCTGTTGTTTGTGACAAATGTCAGGCTCCACGGTCAGTTACAATTTAGTTGTTATCTAAGCATTCTATCAAAGGGGGATCCAAGATTTGGCTGACACTATTAAGACATTCAATGAATTAATATCCCAATTGGAATTAGGGATGGGTCAGTAGTAGTGGTGGGATCGGCAGTTAAAATGGCAGATCGAGCATCAACTGTTAGAAGCGAGTTGAACTCGAGTTAAACTCGAGTAATTTTCGGGATAAAGTATTTCGTTTATTAGCCTTTAATATATGGTAAATATTTTATATACCGTACATTAACCAAAACTTTCACCTGGAAATGGTTTTCGCGATATAATTTATGTTAAATCTTCATTGATTTAAGTCAGAATTAAGTAAAAATGCAATATATTTGTGAAAATATAGGATATTTCTGTTGTGTTGGTGAAGTGTCAGCTTTAAATATTGACGTTTTCGAAAACTCGAGTTTCACTTACGCAGATCGATGTTACCCCTAATTATCGCCCATCGAGTTGTGACTCGAGTTTCAGTCAACTCGTCCCAGCACTAGTCAGTAGCATATTTTCCATTTCAATATCTGGTAGTGGTGTGAACGATAAACTGGTATACAGCAGTTCATTTTGTTTAGGTAGAAATGACGAAATCCGCAAAGAATATTTAAGTACCGGTTATTGAAAACGTCATTATATTAGGCTTTCTACTGGTTAATATTTCGTCAAAACAATAAAAAACAAATATATTTCTGGAAATAACTTACATTTTCGCTTTATATTCATGGTAAATGAAGTTTAAAAACTTCAGATATCTCGTGAATGCATATTTCCTATTGAGAATGTAGCTCATGTACGCTCGCGTAAAACTTTTTATCATGTCTCTGTAAATTTTCGAAATCCCGGATTTTATTCGGTTTCAAAGCCTCGAAAACCGGTTTTTATTTTCCGAACCGGTCCGACCACTAATATCTGGCCACTGCAAAACCATTCCAAGATTCAAAAAAAAAAACAAAAAAAAAAAAAAAAAACTGCTTTGTAATACATGCCTAATTGAGTAAGCCTACCATCAGGAAGTGAGGCTCGTGAAAACTAAACAAGGCACTTCCCTTCTAGAGATTGCTACAAGAGTCGTAAAATCACTAGAAAAAGTATGGGATAAATATTTATAATTTCTTGATATATAAATCTGTGCATCAGCCATCTTTTGTGCACTGGTACTTACAGTTTTTCCCTACTAAAATGTGGTTACCCATATTGAGGTTGGCTCTTGCAAAATGACAAAAGTGATGCTAAAACCACCAAAGATATAAATGTATTTTGTTGGATATTTTATTTTCCACTTTCAGATGACTATGGCATGGAAGAGGCTGACTATCATCACATGCCTAACATCGCCCACATGGACAACTTAATATCTAGTCACGATGACAGTGCTATTATCAAATCAGAAATCTTTGACCCTGCCTACGACGAGATGCATCAGATGCTTGTGTCTTCAGCTGGGGATTATGAGCAGACATTTCTGAATGGAGTGGAAAGCTCTGGGTTATTGGACTTAAAGGCTGACTCTGACATGAGCCTAACCCAGGAGGAAATCACCATGAGTTTAAAAGACAGTGTGATGGAAGAAGTGCCAGTGGAAACTGTGGAACCAGAATTACCAGAACAAAGTAGTACAGTTAGCGCAACAACAATTACAACAAATAGTACACATACCATTGCCAACACCACGGTGGACAGTATGCCCACGTCAGCATTAAGTAGTACAGCTAATGGCATCAGTATTCAGGCCTCTCTTGTAAATGCACCTGGTATCCTACCTACTCTCTCACAGCCTCTGGTCAACATCAACAACTTGAATGCTGCCACTGTTCTGGGGAGTAATGCTCCAGTGCTGACAACTCCCGTGTTTCTAGCGCAGGGGGCACCTGGGCCTGCGGGTCAGACAAACAGTATAATAACAACTCACTTAGCACGCCTGGTGCCATCTCCGGACGGGAAAGGATATATCTTGCATCTAGGGCTGAATCCTTCGGCTCCGACCAGCACAATACCTACTGCGCCCACCAGTTGTGTGAGTAGCTCTGGGCAAGTAAGTAATAACAATAACACTGCCTCCACATCTCCCACAAATGTCCCCATGTCAGGTGGGGCATCTGCTATACCCATGTCTCCCCCACAGACTTGTATTACTGGTGGTAATCACAGTGCACTTTCTAGTACCACTTCTACAACAGATATTCATACTACTACTGCAGGTGTAGGTGCAGGGCAAGTAAAAGCGCCTGCGAAAAACTCACTGCCACTGGGTGTCTCCCCGAATAACTTAAATATCACAATCACCCCTGCCACCTCATCATCAGCGGGCATTCTACAGAAGATCTCGCCTACGTTGAAGGAGAGTGAGTCATCACTTAGCAGCAGTAGCAGCACTAGTGCAAACAGCTCACCCGACATGGGCTCACCAGCCAGAATAAACTCACAGGTGTCTCCCATGCAGATCGTTGAGTCAAAGGAAGGTAGTGAATCACCCCCAATAGAAGAAAAACTTATTTGTGCTAACAATACTGTAATAACGACGTCACCACCTCCTCCTATGGCAGTGGTCAGTCAGTGTATCAACACTGTGAACTCTGTAGAAGGGAGTTCAGCGTTAGGGATTACCACAGGAGCACCACTGGCAATAAATGGGAATGCTACAGCCATAGAGATGTCAGCATCTGCTGCATTGCTAGACAACAGTCGCCAAGTATTAGAACAACACCTGGCCGCTCAACAACAGCAGCAACAAGTGCAGCTCATCCAACAACAGCCGCCTCGTTCAAAATCAAAGCGCAGGAATTCCAAGGAGCTTCGTGAACTCATGGAACTAGAGCAGATTGCTTCAAAGCCAGGCGGCGACACAGACAGGTTTGTGATTTGCTCTGATGGCCCAATGAACTGTGCATTGTGTGGATACAATACCAGTAGTTATAGTTCATTCAAATCCCACATCATCTGCAGTCACCCTTGTTGGAGGATCACCAAAAAACTCAGCAGAAACAGGTTACTGGTGGAGAAGTCTGTGAAGGTCAGTGTGCCGGTGGCTAACTTCTCGGTGCCCAACCCAGTGCCCGCGGTTCCTATTCAGCAGCGTGTTCAGTCCAAAAAGAACAAAAAAGACACCAACGGTAAGGAAACAAAGGAAAAAGCCAGTAAGAATGACAATGACTCAACCAAAAGGGAGGAGACTGGAAAGTCTGGCAGCAATAAGCAGCGGAAGGAGGCGACAACGTGTAACTATGGGAATGATATTTCTCTGGATACACAGGTGGTCGAAGGTAAGCGACGTATATACAAGTGTACACGTTGCCTCAAGCTGTTTGTGTCGGAAGAGACCACTGTTAATCACATAATAGACGTTCATAACGTCAAGAAGCCTTACACATGTATCGAGGTTTCGAATGATTACGGTAAATCCTTTTCGACCATTTACAGGTGCCCGCAAAAGAACTGTAGTTTTAGTTGCGAGTCAATATCCGGGCTAGAGAAACATAAGAATGAGGTGCACACACAGCAGGCTGTGTATCGATGTCAGATCTGTGGATACTCTGCGGACAGTACAAAGGCAGTGAATGAACATGCGGTAAAAATACACCGACAACAAGTTATGATGTATGGCCTCTCAGACTGATAGAGGATGCCTTTTTTGACCCCATAAAACCTGTGTTGAGTTTTGTATACAGCAGATGTTTTTTTCTGAAATTGTGCACTGGTTTTTAGATAAAAAAGGAACAAAAAAGGTGTCACGTACATTTTAGTCCTGCTCACCAACACCAGAGTACTCAACTTCAAACCTAGATCAAATACTTGCATGTTGAATATTTTGACACCTAATTTCCGGTTTATCCTTAGTCTAATATTTTCTTATCTATCAACTGTGGAATATTTCAGAAAAAAATATACTTGTCTTTATGGCTGAACTATAGGGCATCTCTCAATCTCTCTTAAATTATTTTCATTATATATATTTACATAAAGTATCACATCAGTAACACAGGTATTACTTGTGTCATTCTACCCTTTTGTCTTGTCCGTCTATCTTGGTACTATTCTGTTGTATGTGTAATATAATTATTATTATAATAATTCTTAGTATATATTATAGCATATGTTTTTGTTGGACTTTGTGAAATGACAATCTGACATTCAAAATTCCCCAGTTGATGTCTATATATGTGAGTTAATCTCCCTTCTTCTCTTCAACTGATATTATTTATTGTGTGTATATCTCACAGGGACTAGTATTACTGTTCAGTCGTGAACTTTATTTGATCAAAATAACATAGAATTTGGCAGTGGAATGTATATTCTCTAAATATCTTGCATATCTTTGTAAATGAATTTAAAAGCCTGTTTTCAGTATATTTGTGAAAAATATATTTTGCTAGGCCCTCAGTGGCCTAGTGGTTAGCAAGTTTGGCATCTTAATTACAGGCTGTCACCTCTGTGTGGGTTCGAGTCCCACAGGTGGTATATGCTGAGGACTTGGCCCAATATGACCCTGCCTGTTGAATGGACGTTAAAACCCTAAGTTTGACTTTTTATGCTTGCATTTGTAACCACTAATGATTTTGAAACTTGGGAGATATTTAGACAGTAGAAGTTCCATTGTGTTGTTTCCTATCTTTTACTTGTTTTCAGTTTTGTTGAGAAAAATAATTCAGCTGATAAAAAGTGATCATTGTTGTTTGTGACATGTTTCTATGACAGTTTACGTGTCAGTCAGAGGAGTAAATCTGACATTGTGTTCTTTTTAAAATAGAGAAACAAATTGAAATAATGTTTCTTAATTTTCCATGAACTTTGGTCTGTTTTTGTTGTATGTTGTGTTAAAACTAAATTGTAAAAATCTTAATTAATTGTGTTATTTTCTAAAAAAAACAATGTTCTGAGCTCAGACAGGTCAAAACTTGTAAAGTCAGAAAAATACATGCATGGAATTGTGTTAGCTGAGGACATTTATATGGTAACACAGGGTCTTTGAGGCAGGTAAATACCTATACATGTCAGGCAAGATAGGATACTGTTCAATAGTGCTGAAACATCCCAGCAGGGATGCCTGTCGATGTTCTCATTGGAAACATTTAAACAAACCTTGAACATTGCCAAACATGGAGTCAGACAAATGTCAAATATTAAAACAAGGAAAATAAACACAGATCACAACAAATATAACCAAAATATAACCTCAAAGCTTGGTAGACACATCGCCCTGACTTCATACCATACTGTATCCACCCCTCACCTGTCATTGGTTGATTTTATGATCACCTTGGTAACAGTGGGAAAACCCCAAGGTAGTTTCTGTTTAATTTATATCATTGCATGTACGGGCAGTTTTGTCATTTTAATCAGTAAAAGTAGCAAATTTTCACAACTGTTCTATTATAATGAGATTGTGAGTTTACTGGTTGCTCCTATAGTTTACCAATCATCACTCGGTAATGTGTTGGTGAGCAATGATGGCAAAGTTTGCAAGCATCATCGCAGCATTACTATCCATTATTAGTGCTGCAATTGACACACCTTCTCTATAGTCTGTGCATCAAAAAACAGTATAATACAGGCCGATATAAAACTAATTTTAGTTTGAAGAATTCTCCTACTGTTGTCAGATTGGTGGGTATCATCACCATGCAGCATAGATCTCCAGTTAGGGTGAGCACAACTTGCTTATGTATGGAGCAGTTTTGAAAGTTTTTGTGAATTTAAAGAGGGCTAGGGGCAATTTTACTTTACCGTTACAGGATCCGCCATATTTGATAATTGCAGGAAATTGTCAAGGAAATATGAAATTGAATTTAAAAAGTTATAAATGGGGCAAGCCCCCAACCCCGAGAAATAGTATTCCTGTGTATTACAATAAAAAAGAAAAGAATGGAATTGATTAAAAATGTGGAATTATATTATCGCCAAAAAACGTGGAATTATATTATCGCCCAAATCTCGTACCGGTAAAGTAAAAACTAGCCAAGGGCTAGTATTTGAGGCTGTCCGATCACATTTCTTCAGACTGTGTGGTGCTTACAGGCCTTAATGGAGTCCTATGGACCACTTCCCCATCAACAAATCATGTGAAACATGGACCTAAACCAAAGTAACTGTGTTGGCAATTACCTTTTAATAATTTTTACATCCAGTCAATATTTCTCATGGATTCATTTCGTAAAATCAATACCGCAAACTTTCTGTTGGTTCAGAATTTTACCGGGACCCACCTTCACTAAAATTATCAATTGTCGAACACTACAAAGATATTTTTTTCGTTTTTACTACTTTTTAGGGAGGTTTTTTTTTTTTTTTTTTTTTTTTTGAAAGCACTCAGAGAGCAGAGACCTCAGCCAAGGGTCAACACCTGAACTATTACTTATGAGTGCAATGACAGAGAAATCTGTTTAAAAAGTCCTGGAACCAGATGATGATCCAAAACACCACAAAACTGTAATCACCTGTACCTCATGATATTGTTGACATTTTCTGAAACTTTTATCAAAAACTGTCCTTTGGGAGTTATTTTTAACACAATAATTGCGTGCATTTTTTCCTTATTACCTTAAAAAAACTAAAAATTGCTCTCAGTTTAAACATTAAAATTTGATATTTTCTGAGATTTTTTTTAAAGAATAATTCTAAGAGTAAAAACATTAGTTAATATGGACCCAGTTGCAAAACATGTTCATGAAACTGTACATAGCTGAGATTTCTTGAAAACCATTGAAAACATGAAACGTTTACCAAATGTTGTGTTTATGAGCTTTAAATTCTTTTAGGATTTAACTCTGTTGTAAACTTGTAATGTATAACTCCTACACACAGGTGTATGCAAACACACAAATGTTAACACTAGGTCCAGTAACTAATAAACTTCTGTACGGCAAAACCCAGGATATAGGTGTTATTTTTTTTTAATTCCTAACACTAGTTATTAATACAGAAAAAAACAACACATATTCAGATCTTAGGAACAAAATCCTTTGTCATTGTATTAATTTTTGGTTAATATATTGGAGAAAACAAGATAATATGTTAGTCTGAGACCAGTTTTGATGAAATATTATTTCTCATATATTTTCTATAAAGTGATGATATATATTGAGATAAAAAGAGAAAAGACATTTTGTTAAACTTGACAGTAGTCCTATTTTGATTATTTTTAGAAGCACATTTACATTTACCTGTGAAACCAAAGAACAGTGATGACAAGGTGATGCTTTGTAAAGGAAATCCTGCTTTTGTGTATATTTTACAAACAAATTGACTTCAAAAGTCAGTTGGAACTGAATCTTCCTGTGTCAAAGTTGCTGTCAATTGCCGTATGTATTCAAGTTATTTTCAGTGTGTTAAATAAATACCAAGATACATTCTGATTGTTGCCATTTTATGACACAAGTTTTCTTGACAATGTCAGTACCAATAAAACTGGAAAACCTTGAAACATTTTTTTCTCAATGTCGTGTTGCAGTATGCTTTCAGTTTGCTGATCTTACTGGTAATATTTTAGGTAATATGGCATTTCTGTCCAAAACATTGTTACGCCTGCCTCTTTATTAAGGGTGTGACTAGTAAAAATGTTTGTAGTTGATTTCACGTTCGACATCGACTCTACACAGTGTTTAGTATGTGCCTTGACAGAAAACAACATCCAACATGGTTTTTTCTGTAAACAACAAAAATATAAAGTTAAAAGCCTTGAATGATTGGAATTAGTGAATGTCACCAAGTAAAATAGTGAATATTATTATATCCACAGACAAAAGTCGGGGATATACTGGTTTCACGTCTGTCACATGGCCACTCCTGTACGTTTTGAATTGTATGCGTGATAACTCAAAAATGCTTTCACGGGTTTCATTCAAACTCGGCACACATGTATTTGGGTCAGGAAAGGGACCTTATTTTTAGGTGACTTTAAACTCCCAATAATAAAGAAGATGTGGCCACCTTAAGGTCAGAAATTTGACCTTAGGTCACTTAATGCCTTTGAAGTAAAAAAATATGTGGTTCATGTGGCTCGAATTTTACTTGGGAACACAAGATATTTTTAAATATGACAAAAAATCAAGACTTTAAGGTGAGGTTAAAATTGTATTTGACATTCTTTTAGACATTTTTCATATGTTTTGCCCTGTAACTTAGAAATTGTGAGATAAGTTTCAAACTGTATTAGATATAACTTCTGTATGTAAGCTTTGTTGAAAATTTGAAGTCTAGCTTTAATTTTAAAGTCGCGTTAAGGTCTCAAAAATTCCCACAGACACCCAATTTTTTTACTTATTGCCCTTTTTAAGCCCTGTAGCTGTTAAACTGTGTGACGGATAGAATTAAAATCTCTTTTGGCAATATATTTATGTTTTTTTTACATGTGCCAAACACCAAGGCTTTAAGTAGACATTTAACCTCTATATGAGGCCCGTGGTAAATCTGAATATGTGATTGTTTACGTGTGTGTGTGTGTGTGTGTGCACCTGGGTGTTTATGTGTTTTCTATATATAAGAAAGAAATAAGTATAAGTGAGATATAAGATATAAGTGAATCTGCTAAGATCTAATCAAAGTATTTTTTGATTTCATCTCTCCACTAATATATTGATTAAAGTCATACAAGCCTAACAAGAGTTTCATGATGCTACTTTAGAAAATACTGAAAACCATTTAAATACTTTGAAAAGGGATTTATTGTACCATTGCAGGAAGAGTGACCCCCCAAAAAAATGGTTTGACATAAAAAAACAAATGGTGGTTTATAATAATTGTGAATCACACAAAATGACAGAAAAATACCCAATGATTGTCTCTGGTGTGAGAGATGGCCTGTCTCAGGATATTTTGGTGTTGATTTAGCATAGTCTAGTGTTTAAAATGGACCATTATGCAATTTAATGCAAGTAAGATGTCTTGTTAACATTTTACTACATAATACATGACCAATTCAATATGGAATTTTTATATATATGCAAGCTTTTGATGAAATTTTCCTTGTTTAGTGAGCCCCAAGTACTCTGTCACACCCCTATAGTTTATTATCTCCCGCTGGGCTTTAGCCCGGGAGGGAGATTATCAGATGATTCCTGTGTGTGCATGCATGTGTGCGTTAGTTAGTCACGCAGATTTCTCCAAAACTACTACAGCTACAGATTTTTTGTAAATTAATTGTCCCAATGAATTTTCATGCCCTTGAAATTTTTTTTGGTTTTGTGGACTTAGGCCTAAAGATAAGTGAGTAATAGCATTCTTAGCTACTTGGAGTAAAGGGCTCATAACTCAAAAACTATTGCAATTACAGCTTTTTCTTCAAATATGTTGTTCAGCTACTTTGTCCTTAGCTATAAGATGGTACATAGTTTGGGGTCCCATTGCATGCCATAAGTGAGTAATAGCTATTTTCTTATTTGTAGCAAAATAATGACATAAGTAAATGTCAAATATCTTCAAAAGTATTAAAGTTAGGGAATTCTTTTTAAATATGTTATTCATCTACTTTTTGATAAGCTATCACATAGTAAAGTTTCAGACCTGTTGCACATTGGATAGCTGAGTAATAGCTACTTTGAAATTCTGACTGTTGAGTAAATCCATTGTAACTCCAAAACTATTGCAGTTACAGTATTTTCCTAAAATATGTTCTTCACTTACTTTGTCCTTACCTATAAGATGGCATATAGTTTGGGGTTCTATTGCATGCCATAAGTGAGTAATAGCTATTTCCTTATTTGAAGCAAAATAACGACGTAATTAAATGTCAAATATCTTCAAAAGTATTAAAATTAGGGAATTCTTTTCAAATATGTTATCTACATTTTGATAAGCTTTCACATAGTAAAGTTTCAGACCTGTTGCACATTGGATAGTTGAGTAATAGCTACTTTGAAATTGTGACTGTTGAGTAAATCCATTGTAACTCCAAAACTATTGCATTTACAGTATTTTCCTAAAATATGTTATTCAGCTACTTTGTCCTTAACTATAAGATGGTACATAGTTTGGGGTTCTATTGCATGCCATAAGTGAGTAATAGCTATTTTCTTATTTGTAGCAAAATAACAACATAAGTAAATATCAAATATCTTCAGAAGTATTACAGTTAAATTTTTCAACATGTTATTCATCTAGTTTTTGATAAGCTATGAGATAGTAAAGTTACAGACCTGTTGCACATTGGATAGCTGAGTAATAGCTACTTTGAAATTCTGACTGTTGAGTAAATCCATTGTAACTCAAAAACTACTGCAGTTACAGTATTTTCACAAAATAATTTGTTCAGCTACTTTTTCCTTAACTATAAGATGGCATATCGTTTGGGGTTCCATTGCATGTCATAAGTGAGCAATAGCCATTTCCTTATTTGTAGCAAAATTATGATGGAAATAAATGTCAAATACCTTCACAAGTATTAAGTTAGGCGAATCTTTTCATTTGTTATTCATCTAGTTTTTGATAAGTTTACTTTCCTGTGTCCTTTATATTTTTGTTGCTTTTGCAGATCTAGGCCAATAGCTAACTGAGTAGATAGCTGAGTAGTAGCTACTACAATGAGTAAATGTCTTTTATCTCTAAAAGTATTATAGGTAGGCAATTTCTTCTAAATAAATCATTCACCTACTTTTGGGTGATCTACCACATAGTGAAGTTGCAGATCTATAGCTTTTTGCATAGCACACCCAGCTACTAAAATGAGTAAATGTCTTTTATCTGTAAAAGTATTGCATACACGCAGTTTCTTCTAAATAAGTCATTCACCTACTTTTTAGTGATCTACCACATAGTTAAGTTGCAGAACTGTAGCTTTTTGGATAGCTGAGTAATAGCTACTAAAATGAGGAAATGTCTTTTATTTCTAAAAGTATTACAGGTAGGCAATTTCTTCTGAATAAGTCATTCACCTACTTTTGGGTGATCTACCACATAGTGAAGTTGCAGAACTGTAGCTCTTTGCATAGCTGAGTAATAGCTACTAAAATGAGTAAATGTCTTTTATCTCTAAAAGTATTACAGGTAGGCAATTTCTCCTAAATAAGTCATTCAGCTACTTTTGGCTGATCTACCACATAGTGAAGTTGCAGAACTGTAGCTCTTTGGATAGCTGAGTAATAGCTACTAAAATGAGGAAATGTCTTTTATCTCTAAAAGTATTACAGATAGGCAATTTCTTCTGAATAAGTCATTCAGCTACTTTTGGCTGATCTACCACATAGTGAAGTTGCAGAACTGTAGCTCTTTGGATAGTTGAGCAATAGCTACTAAAATGAGGAAATGTCTTTTATCTCTAAAAGTATTACAGATAGGCAATTTCTTCTAAATAAGTCATTCACCTACTTTTGGGTGATCTACCACATAGTGAAGTTGCAGAACTCTAGCTCTTTGGATAGTTGAGTAATAGCTACTAAAATGAGTAAATGTCTTTTATCTGTAAAAGTATTACAGATAGGCAATTTCTTCTAAATTAGTCATTCACCTACTTTTGGGTGATCTACCTTATAGTGAAGATTCAGATCTATAGCTCTTTACATAGCTCAGTCATAGCTACTAAAATTAGTAAATGTCTTGTATCTGTAAAAGTATTGAATATACTCAATTTCTTCTAAATAAGTCATTCACCTACTTTTGGGTGATCTACCACATAGTGAAGTTGCAGAACTGTAGCTCTTTGCATAGCTCAGTCATAGCTACTAAAATAAGTAAATGTCTTGTATCTGTAAAAGTACTAAATATACGCAATTTCTTCTAAATAAGTCATTCACCTACTTTTGGGTGATCTAATACATAGTGAAGTTGTAGAACTGTAGCTCTTTGCATAGCTGAGTAACAGGTACTTAAATGAGTAAATGTCTTTTATCTTCAAAAGCATTGGACATAGACAATTTCTTCTAAGTCCTTCACCTATTTTTGGGCGATCTGCCACATACTGAAGTTGCAGAACTGTAGCTCTTTGGATGGCAGAGTAATTGCCACTAAAATGAGTAAATGTCTTTTATCTCTAAAAGTGTTACAGATAGGCAATTTCTTCTAAATATTTCCTTCACCTACTTTGGGTTGATCTACTGCATAATAAAGTTGCAGAACTGTAGCTCTTTGGATGGCAGAGTAATAGCTACTAAAATGAGTAGATGCTTTTGCCTTTAAAAGTATTGCAATCAAACATTAAACTTGTTGTCATTTCTACATGTGCCTCCATCTCACAAGAAAATTTATATTCCACTATCTTTAGTACATGTAATTTATATGGCGGCAGATAAATGCATGCGTCGGAATGCTTGTGATCCATCATTTGGCTAATATCACAGTCTGTTTTATTCTGGACAATTTCAAACATTTGCAATTTTGTTCATGCTAGACATGAATAAAATCATGCTAGGCTCAACAGATGAAAGGCAGGTTAAATTAGCTTGGTCAGTTTATCAAATATATGTTTATAAAAATCATACTGCATGTTCATATCCACATCTGAGGAGCTATTGCTACCAGAATGCCGTATCAGGTGCACATTTATTATGTCCACCCCCCTGGGGGGTGGATATATTATTTTTGCTTTTTCCACCGTCCGATGTCCGGCGTCACGCATGGTTTCCGCTCATTTAAAGGAAAAGTATTAGAGCTATTGTCACCAAATTTGGTATGCAGGCTTATTGGGTCAGTAGCTTGCTTGGGATTGCTTTTGGCTGTTGTACCTCTTTTGCTTACTGAGTAATACTTAAGTACAGCTATTTTCAGTACCCATTGGTTTCCGTGCATTTAAGCCAAAATAATTAAAGATATTTTACTACAATTTTGAATACAAGATTGTTATGTCCATAGCTTGCTTGGTATTGCATTTGGGACTGATAGCTTTGTCAGTACATGAGTAATAGCCATTTAGGTACTTCATTGTGTATTTTCAGTACTACTTTTGAGTAATTTGCTAATATCTCAGAAACCGTAAGAGATAGAGCGATTTCGACAGAATTTTTGACCCGTAGGGTTGTAGCAGAGTATTCTATGTGAAATTGAAAAAATTCAATTTTCGCCACTTTTGGCGGCCATCTTGAATTTTTGCGAAAAACAAAAAATATTAATATCTCAGAAACCGTAAGAGATAGAGCGATTGCAACAGAATTTTTGACCCATAGGGTAGTAGGAAAGTATTCTATACAAAATTGAAAAATTTCAATTTTCGCCACTTTTGGCGGCCATCTTGAATTTTTGCGGAAAAACAAAAAATGTTAATATCTCGGAAACCGTAAGAGATAGAGCCATTTCCACAGAAATTTTGACTCGCATGGTAGTGGTAGAGTATTCTATGTGCAATTGAAAAATTTCAATTTTCGCCACTTTTGCGGCCATCTTGAATTTTTGCGAAAAACAAAAAATATTAATATCTCAGAAACCGTAAGAGATAGAGCGATTGCAACAGAATTTTTGACCCATAGGGTAGTAGCAAAGTATTCTATACAAAATTGAAAAATTTCAATTTTCGCCACTTTTGGCGGCCATCTTGAATTTTTGTGAAAAACGAAAAAATCTTAATATCTCAGAAACCGTAAGAGATAGAGCGATTTGGACAGAATTTTTGACCCGTAGGGTAGTAGGAAAGTATTCTATACAAAATTGAAAAATTTCAATTTTCGCCACTTTTGGCGGCCATCTTGAATTTTTGCGGAAAAACAAAAAATGTTAATATCTCGGAAACCGTAAGAGATAGAGCCATTTCCACAGAAATTTTGACTCGCATGGTAGTGGTAGAGTATTCTATGTGCAATTGAAAAATTTCAATTTTCGCCACTTTTGCGGCCATCTTGAATTTTTGCGGAAAAACAAAAAATGTTAATATCTCGGAAACCGTAAGAGATAGAGCGATTTCGACAGAATTTTTGACCCACAGGGTATGGAGAGAGTATTCTATGTCAATTGAAAAATTTCAATTTTGCCACTTTTGGTGGCCATCTTGGATTTTTGCGGAAAACTGAAAATGTTAATATCTCGGAAACCGCAAGAGATAGAGTGATTTTTACAGAATTTTTTACCCGTAGGGTGATAGCAAAGTATCTATACAAAATTGAAATATTTCAATTTTTTCGCCACTTTTGGCGGCCATCTTGGATTTTTGCGGAAAACCAAAAAATGTTAATATCTCGGAAACCGTAAGAGATAGAGCGATTTCGACTGAATTTTTAACCCATATGGTAGTAGAGGAGTATTCTATGTGAATTTGAAAAATTTCAATTTTCGCCACTTTTTGCAGTCATCTTGGAGTTTTGCAGAAAGTAAAAAAGGTTAATATCTCGGAAACCGTAACAGATAGAGCAATTTCGACAGAATTTTTGATCCACAGGCTATTAACAGAGTATTATATGTGAATTTAAAAAATTTCAAAAGGTTCATGGGGTGGACATTACACATGATAATGTGTGTTCTTCTATGCTATCCTGTTTCTATTCGCATCTACTATCAAGAGGGCGTCCTATTTCTAGTTAGATACTGCACTGAAATAAGTTGACTTCAGATAAAAGTCGAACCAGGTTTCAGGCACCACTATTTGAAAGTCTGTTTTCTTAGGTAAAGATGACAGTATGTTAAAACTAGAATTGAATGCCATTTGATATTCTACTTGAACAGGACCTGCTTTATTTCTATTGGGTCCTAGAGTTGTGAATGTACAACCAGAAAACCATGAGCTTTGGAACTGAATAAAGCTTGGGAATCCATATTCCAGTGCATTAAGTTTTCCAATATAAAAAGATAAAATCATTGTCACATACAATATGGGCATATCTCCTGCTTTTGATTTTAGGGAGAACTGCTTTTGACAATTGATTTTGATGAAAAAGTAACATCATTTTGACAAGAATGTATGGACATTGACTTTACTCCCTTTACTTTAAAATTTTGTGGTATAAGATTGTAAAGATTTGTTTATACTACGAGAAATTCAGACCAATTAAGCCTTTTACCCCACAACCTTTAAGGGCTGGCCAGGCATCGTTTTTCCCATGGCGTCTGGGCGGGTGGTAGGAAAAAATTTGTCTGAGCTGTATCTCGGCTAAAAACATTAGGTGTAGAAAGTTGAAACTTGGTAGGGACATTGGTTGGGGAGTGTAGATGTGCAACATCATGGATGTGTGACTTTGACCTTGCCGTAGTGACCTTGAGTTTGAAAATCGTGTCTGAGCTATGTCTCAGAAACCATAAGGTGTAATAAGTTGATACTTGTTAGGGACATTGGTTAGGGGGTGTAGGTTTGCAGCATCATGGTGTTACTTTGATTAGTCCAGGTTATGTCTCAGAAACTGTAAGATGTAGGACATTAGTTAGAAGGTGTAGGTGAGCAACGACCTTGATTTAACCTTATTGTAGTGACCTTGACCCTTAAAATCTTGTCTGGGAAATTTCTCAGAAACTGTACGTTGTAGAAAGTTGATTCTTGGATGGGTCATTGGTTGGGGAGTTCAGGTATGCTAATGCTATTTTTTATGATCTATAGTAGATGATCGTAATGTTGATATGCTCATTAAGTTGATTGGTCAGCAATGGCAGCTTTATTGCACATAGTAAACTTCATTTGAATTTGCAAATAAACAAACGCCCTTTTCATGTATTTATTCTACAAAAATACTCAGGCAATGTGTTCCAAGCAGATATATTTTTATATTTTCTGAAATAAACCCTAAAATATCACCTCAATACAGAACAAAACCATCCAGTTTATTATAATACAACTAATATTTGTGTACAAATTTTTGTTTGATGGATTTAATGGATCATCTTGTAACAAATCTTTCATCTTGTTGAGCCCAATTGAAGTGGTGGTACTAGGTGATTGACTTAATGATCAATCTTACAAATGACAGTCTTTTTTTCTGCATTTTTATACACAAGTTTTCATACACTTTCTGTTGAAAAAAAATATAAGAAGTCTTGCAGTAGTTTGTTGGTTTATTTGCTTTATGAAATCATATTTTCAGTGTACATTAATAGTTGAAGTTTATTTTAATTTTATTTAGTGAAAACAAGTGCTCTTTACATAGTCCTCCCTTAAGCGATCGACTTTACGATCATCCACTACATTTGAAGGTTACAGTTTGCAAAATATTAACTAAACTTTGTTCTTGTTGACACTAATTAAGCGTCCCTTTTCAAGGGACGCTTATTGTTTTCACACCGGTTTTCAGTCAGCCGCCGCCGCATTATTGTCTCCCTTGAATATCTCCCTTGTTATTAGGCCTATCCAAATGATATTTGGCAGTTATATTCTATAGGTGCGGGAAAATTTTTGACAGGCATAAATTTGACCTTTGACCTTTATCAAAGTCACATTATCAAAAATTCAAAAAAAAATTTACTTCCTTTTCACCAGATTTCCTCAGAAAGTACCGGGTGTGGGTCAACCAAATTTGGTATGCACATTTCTGACATAAGAATCTAGGCGCCAGTCGATATTGGGATCAATCGAGCCATAATTGACCGATTGACAGGCGATTGGTTATCAGTTGATAAAAAATTTGCTAGGATTAAGCCGTGAACTCTCTAATTATTGGTCCTAGAGGTTGGGGATGGTATACCAACACATAGGAAATCATGGGCTGGGAATCTTCTGGTGTGGTCATATTTGACCTTGGACCTTGCAATGTTAAACCTTATATATATTGCTGGAAATCATGGGCTAGGAATCTTCTGATGTGGGCAGATTTGAGCTTGGGTTCCTCCTTTAAGGTCAAACAAGGATAGGCAAATTTAAAAGTGCTTTTAGCTAGCTTATTGGTCCTAGGGTTTGCAATATGAAACCAACATTATGTCGTCACTCTGCGGCGTGGGCGTCCGCGTCCGCGTGAACAACTTCTCCAAAACTACAAGGCCTAGAGACATGCTGTTTTTTTAAAAAGATACCTTATCTATCGAGGATGAAAAAATGTTCAAGGCATGCAAATCTATCTGTCTGTCTGTTTGCTAGAGACGTTACAAGGGAGGTACCCACCAAAAGTGTGAAAATTTCAAAACTTTATCACAATTTTCTCAGTGACTATTGTAGGGATTTCTCTTATATCTTGCATATATGTACTAGGCCAGAGGTAGATTCTCT
Organism: Sabellastarte sp. h YS-2021; assembly: GCA_964017235.1. Taxonomy (NCBI): domain Eukaryota; kingdom Metazoa; phylum Annelida; class Polychaeta; order Sabellida; family Sabellidae; genus Sabellastarte; species Sabellastarte sp. h YS-2021. Next base: position 79,415,701 of record OZ024931.1, on the reverse strand, counting down.
TGTGTGAGTATGAGACCTGGATCTGTCTTAGTTTTCTTTTAATAAATTTTTTTAATAATTTTTAATGCATTAAAATTCATGAAATCATGCACTAAATCACTTATAACTTGAAAAGTGTTGCATTTAGAGCATTTTGTTAAAATATGTTATTCAGCTACTTTTTTCATAGCTACAACATGGTGAGTAACTTGGGTGTCTGTCTCAATAGCTAAGTGAGTAATAGCTACTTTTGGGCTTTTCAGTAACTACCATCTTGAGTAAAAATCACTTGTAACTTGAAAACTATTGCATTTAGAGAATTTCGTATAAATATGTTATTCAGCTACTTTTGGGTCAGCTATAACATAGTAAAATTTTAGACCTGTTGCTCATGGCATAGCTGAGTAACAGCTACTTTTAGGTTATCACTGTTGAGTAAATCACTTATAACTTGAAAACTATTGCATTTGGAGTATTTTGTTTCAATATGTTATTGACCTATTTTGGGGTCAGCTATAACATAGTAAAATTTCAGATCTGTAGCTCATGGCATAGCTGAGTAATAGCTACTTTGAGGTTATCACTGTTGAGTAAATCACTTATAACTTGAAAACAATTGCATTTACAGACATTTGTGTAAATACATTATTCAGCTACTTTTGGGTCAGCTATAACATAGTGAAATTACAGACATGTAGCTCATGGCATAGCTGAGTAATAGCTACTTTTAGGTTATCACTGTTGAGTAAATCACTTATAACTTGAAAACTATTGCATTTAGAGTATTTTGTTTCAATATGTTGTTCACCTATTTTGGGGTCAGCTATAATATAGTAAAATTTCAGACCTGTAGCTCATGGCATAGCTGAGTAATAGCTACTTTGAGGTTATCACTGTTGAGTGAATCACTTATAACTTGAAAACTACTGCGATTACAGAAATTTGTGTAAATACGTTATTCAGCTACTTTGGGGTCAGCTATAACATAGTGAAATTACAGACCTGTAGCTCATGGCACAACTGAGCAATAGCTATTTTCAGGTACTGATTGTTGAGTAAATCAATTGTAACTTGAAAAATATTGCATTTGGAGTATTTTGTTAAAATATGTTGTTCACCTACTTTTGGGTCAGCTATAACATAGTGAAATTACAGACCTCTAGCTCATGGCATAGCTGAGCAATAGCTAATTTCAGGTTCTCACTATTGAGTAAATCAGTTGTAACTTGAAAACTATTGCATTTACAGTATTTTGCTTAAATATGTTGTTCACCTACTTTTGGGTCAGCTATAATATAGTAAAAATTCAGACATGTAGCTCATTGCATAGCTGAGTAATAGCTACTTTGAGGTTATCACTCTTGAGTAAATCAGTTGTAACTTGAAAACTATTACATTTAGAGTATTTTGTTTAAATATGTTATTCACATAGTTTTTGGTCAGTTATATCATAGTGAAATTGCAGACCTCTATGTCATGCTATAGCTGAGCAATAGCTACTTTCAGGTTCTCATTATTGAGTAAATCATTGTATCCACTGGATAGCCGCAGTGTGTAGAGAGATTTCACCATTACCGCTCTAATGAAAAAAATATTATAACTAAATCTAAATCTACTGCTTTGCAGGCGCAATATCTTCCCCGAAGGGGAACTCAGTGCGCTAACTAATCATATATAATTTCCAAGTCATAGTGGGGGACGTGTCCAGGTCTATATTCCGATGGTTGTGGGTGTGAACGTGGGGAAGAAATCTAGGTCGGAAAAGCAGATTTGAAAAGGTGGGTTTTCAGGTGCTTCCTGAAGGATGTGACAGATGGACTGGTTCTTACATGGACAGGAAGTGAGTTCCAGAAAGCAGGTGCATGATGGCTGAAAGATTTGGTAAGATACTTATGAGACTTATGTATTTTAGAGTCAAAAGAAGGAACTTGAAGGAATTATGTCCACCCCCCTGGGGGGTGGATATATTATTTTTGCTTTTTCCGGCGTCCGATGTCCGATGTCCGGCGTCACGCATGGTTTCCGCTCATTTAAAGGAAAAGTATTAGAGCTATTGTCACCAAATTTGGTATGCAGGCTTATTGGGTCAGTAGCTTGCTTGGGATTGCTTTTGGCTGTTGTACCTCTTTTGCTTACTGAGTAATACTTAAGTACAGCTATTTTCAGTACCCATTGGTTTCCGTGCATTTAAGCCAAAATAATTAAAGATATTTTACTACAATTTTGAATACAAGATTGTTATGTCCATAGCTTGCTTGGTATTGCATTTGGGACTGATAGCTTTGTCAGTACATGAGTAATAGCCATTTAGGTACTTCATTGTGTATTTTCAGTACTACTTTTGAGTAATTTGCTAATATCTCAGAAACCGTAAGAGATAGAGTGATTTCGACAGAATTTTTGACCCACAGGGTAGTAGAAAAGTATTCTATACAAAATTTTAAAAAATTTCAATTTTCGCAACTTTTGGCGGCCATCTTAATTTTTTGCGAAAAATGAAAGAATCTTAATATCTCGGAAACCGTAAGAGATAGAGCGATTTCGACACAATTTTTGACTCACAGGGTAGTACAAGAGTATTCTGTACAAAATTAAAAGTTTTCAATTTTCGCCACTTTTGGCGGCCATTTTGAATTTTTGCGAAAAACGAAAAAATCTTAATATCTCAGAAACCGTAAGAGATAGAGCGATTTGGACAGAATTTTTGACTCACAGGGTAGTAGAAAAGTATCCTGTACAAAATTTAAAAATTTCAATTTTCGTCACTTTTGGCGGCCATCTTGAATTTTTGCGAAAAATGAAAAAATCTTAATATCTCAGAAACCGTAAGAGATAGAGCGATTTGGACAGAATTTTTGACCCGTAGGGTAGTAGGAAAGTATTCCATACAAAATTGAAAAGTTTCAATTTTCGCCACTTTTGGCGGCCATCTTGAATTTTTGCGAAAAGCGAAAAAATCTTAATATCTCAGAAACCTTAAGAGATAGAGCGCCAGAATTTTTGACCCGTAGGGTAGTAGGAAAGTATTATGTCCACCCCACTGGGGGGGGGGGGGGGGGACATATTATTTTTGCTTTTTCCGCCGTCCGGCGTCCCACTTGGTTTCCAGACATTTTAGGCAACAGTTCTTATCCTATCTTTACCAAATTTGGCATGCAGGTTTATCGGGTTAATAGCTTGTATGGGATTGCTTTTGGTGATAATAGCTCTATAGCTAACTGAGTAATAGCTACTTTGCTACTTTTGAGTAGCTCTTTGGTTTCCAGACATTTTAAGGAATGCTATTAAGCCTAGCTTTCTGAAATTTGGTATGGAGGTTCATTGGGTTAATAGCTTGTATGGGATTGCTTTTGGGGGGAATTGCTTCATAGATGAGTGAGTAATTAATTAAATAAATGAGTAATTGGCTATTTTGAATACTGAAAAAGGCAAATGTGCTCATATCTCCTAAACCGTGCGAGATTTTGGACCCACAGGGTATCTAAGGAATGTACTCTTTGCAATTTTCCAAAAATTTTCCCCTCCCCAAAAATGGCGGCCATTTTGAATTTTCGAATTTTTGCCAAAAATGGCAAAACACAAATTTGCTTCTATCTCCTTAACCGTGCGAGATAGAGCGATTTCGGCAAAATTTTCGACCCACAGGGTATCTCAGGAATGCAATCTTTGCAATTTTCCAAAAATTTTCCCCTCCCCAAAAATGGCGGCCATTTTGAATTTTCGAATTTTTACCAAAAATGGCAAAACACAAATTTGCTTCTATCTCCTTAACCGTGCGAGATAGAGCGATTTCGTCGACATTTTCAACCCACAGGGTACCTAAGGAATGCAATCTCTGCAATTTTCAAAAAATTTTCCCCTCCCCAAAAATGGCGGCCATTTTGAATTTTCGAATTTTTGCCAAAAATGGCAAAACACAAATTTGCTTCTATCTCCTTAACTGTGCGAGATAGAGCGATTTCGTCAAAATTTTCGACCCACAGGGTATCTGAGCATTGTACTGTTGGTAATTTTTAAAAAATTTGCCCCTCCCCAAAAATGGCGGCCATTTTGAATTATCGAATTTTTGCCAAAAATGGCAAAACACTAATTTGCTTCTATCTCCTTAACCGTGCGAGATAGAGCGATTTCGGCAAAATTTTCGACCCAGAGGGTATCTGACAATTCTACTCTTGCCAATTTTTAAAAAATTTTCCCCTCGCCAAAAATGGCGGCCATTTTGAATTTTCGAATTTTTGCCAAAAATGGCAAAACACAAATTTGCTTCTATCTCCTTAACTGTGTGAGATAGAGCGATTTCGTCGAAAATTTCAACCCACAGGGTATGTAAGGAGTGTACTTTTTGCAATTTTCAAAAAATTTTCCCCTCCCCAAAAATGGCAGCCATTTTGAATTTTTGCCAAAAATGGCAAAACACAAATTTGCTTCTATCTCCTTAACCGTGCGAGATAGAGCGATTTCGTCGAAATTTTCGACCCATAGGGTATCTAAGGAATGTAATCTTTACAATTTTCAAAAAATTTTCCCCTCCCCAAATATGGCGGCCATTTTGAATTTTCGAATTTTTGCCAAAAATGGCAAAACACAAATTTGCTTCTATCTTCTTAACCGTGCGAGATAGAGCGATTTCGTCAAAATTTTCGACCCACAGGTATTTGAGCATTGTATTCTTGGCAATTTTAAAAAAAATTTCCCCTCCCCTAAAATGGCGGCCATTTTGAATTTTCAAATTTTTGCCCAAAATGGCAAAACACAAATTTGCTTCTATCTCCTTAACCGTGCGAGATAGAGCGATTTCGTCGAAATTTTCGACCCACAGGGTATCTAAGAAATGTACTCTTTGCAATTTTCAAAAAATTTTTCCCCTCCCCAAAAATGGCGGCCATTTTGCATTTTCGAATTTTTACCAACAATGGCAAAACACAAATTTGCTTCTATCTCCTTAACCGTGTGAGATAGAGCGATTTCGTCGAAATTTTCGACCCATGGGGTATCTAAGAAATGTACTCTTTGCAATTTTCAAAAAATTTTCCCCTCCCCACATATGCGGCCATTTTGAATTTTCGAATTTTTGCCCAAAATGGAAAAACACAAACTGCATAACCGTGCAAAATAGAGTTATTTCGTTGAAATTTTCGACCCATAGGGTATCTAAGAAATGTCTCTTGGCAATTTTCAAAAAATATTCCTTTTCCCAAAAATGGTGACCATTTTGAATTTTCAAAGTTTTGCTAAAAATAGAAAAACAGGAATATGCTTCTATCTTCTTAACCGTGCAAGATAGAGTGATTTCGTCAAAATTTTCAACCCAACCAATGCAAAAAGGCATGAAGCTGAAATAATTTATATCTACACTAATAAATATTTAAGCATCATTCATATATTTTACAAATGAAACAGGGTCTTGTAAGACTACTGTACAATTTGGGCAAGGTCCATGGGGTGGACATTACACATGATAATGTGTGTTCTTCTATGCTATCCTGTTTTTATTCGCATCTACTATCAACAGGGCGTCCTATTTCTAGTTTGTATTTTGGACTGCTACGTCTGGTGTTCCTTGATGAGGTATATGGATGAAGTTTATCCTTGAGGTACACAGGTTGACCATACTTAAGGACCTTATATGTGATCAACCCAATTTTGAAAAGAACCCTGTATTTGACTGGTAGCCAATGTAGTTTTTCCAGATTTGGAGTTGCATGAGTGTACCTGGAGGATCTAGTGACTACTCGACAGAGGGAGTTCTGAACACCCTGCAGCCTCTTGAGCTCAGAAAGAGTGAGTGAGGCAAAGAGGGAATTACAGTAGTCAATTCGGCTACTGATGAGAGCATTTGCAAGGATTATTGCTGTGTTAAGGTCAAGGAGATGGCGAATCCTATATAAATCTCTTATATGGAACCGAGTAGACTTAATGACTTGGGAAATGTGATCTGTGAAGGTCAGGTTGGGGACGAACACCACTCCTAGGTTTTTGACATTTGAGGTAGGTGCCACTTTATTCCCAAGAATATCAGTGGGAAAAAGCGAATGAAGTTGTTTACGACTGTATTTTGAACCAATCAGGATGAATTCTGTTTTGTCTGGGTTTAATTTGAGTTTATTTGCAGCCATGAAATTTTGTATATCATTTAGGCAGTCCGTTAGAGCTGTCATTGACTGACTGAAATTTGATGGTGAAAGAGTAATGTATAACTGAGTGTCGTCTGCATAAAAGTGGTTTTGATACCCCTATGAGATCGAATAATTGAACTGAGTGGATTTGTGTACATGGAAAAAAGGAGTGGCCCCAGGACCGAGCCTTGAGGGACACCAAATTTCAAATCCATGGGATGTGACAGTACAGAGCCTACCTTGACTGATTGAGTCCTGTCCGACAAATAAGACTTGAACCAACTCAGAGCCAGTCCATTGATGCCATAGCATTCATGTAATCTGTGGAACAGGATCGAGTGGTCAATGGTGTCGAAGGCTGCAGAGAGATCAAGGAGGGTTAGGGCTGTTGTACTACCTTCAGACATATTGAGGAAAAGATCATCCTGTATATTTAGGGGGCCCTTTCCGTAGAATGGAACCTTCTATAGGCAGATTGGAAACCAGTCAAAAGACAACCCAGGCGAAATGGAAACCATGATTGACCATGGACTGCATGGTTTTTGATGGTCAACCATGGATATCCATGAACGACCATCAAAGTCCATGTATATATGGAGGACCAGACCATGAAAAACCATGGGCATGAAGGTTTTTCATGTCCTGACCATGGACTTCATTGAAGTGTCCATGGTTGACCATGGACTCCTCATTTAATTCCATGGTAAACCATGGACAGTTCAATGAAGGCCGTGGTTGACCATGGACTTTATACACTTGTTCATGGTTGACCATGGCCTCTACCCACTTGTCCATGGTTGACCATGGACTCTACCCATTTGTCAATGGCTGACCATGGACTCTATCTACTTGTCCATGGTTGACCATGAACTCTGTTTCCTTGTCTATGGTTGACCATGCACTCTAACCACTTGTCCATAGTTGACCATGGACTTAGTCCACCTGTACATGGAAACTTTCCTTCAGGCCTTCTCATGAAAACTTTGGGTTAATATGATGCTCAAGTAAAACTAATGATATAAACTTATTGCACATATCCAAACAACATTGAATTCAAACATTTTCAGATTAATAACACTTAGAAATTATTATGGAGAAAGCATATTTGTTATCAACTTTATGGAATTAGGTTAAAAAATCTATAATTTAGTTAAATGCCTTTATTTTATTGTTGAATAATAATACAAAATTATTGCATAACATCAAACAAAACAAAAGCATTGATAACTTTACGGGTCAAATTTTGGTGATGTTTTTCACTTTGAGATAGAACTTATAGTGTAAGTTATACAAAGGTGCAGGACAAATAACACTTACAAGAGAGGAAATGTATGCAAAGACAAAGTATCAAAACAAAACAATTCAGTAACAAGATTAAATTATTAATTAGTAAACTTAATTTATTAATGAAAGTATGGCTGTCAATGGTCCAAATACAACCATGTAAAAGGACATATAAGAGGAGCACTCAGGGAGTGCATACCTCTGTCAAGGGTATATTTTTTTGGTGTCCAGTTGATGATCCAGATCACTCTCAAAATCTTTTGTGATCAAAGTTGGACCAGGACCAATCTCCTGGTTTTTTTTCCATTAAGATCCAACCAGTGGTGTTTGCGTAATCCTACTAACAAAGAAGTAAACAAACAAACAAAAAGACAAATAGTCATGAAAATAATACTTCCTTGGTGGAGATAATGATCAACTGCAGCAATCCATATGTCTTTGTGATAAGAGAAATATACCTCAAATATGACTATAGAAAACATTCTGGCAGAGTCAAAGTCAATTGTTGGACTAAGGTCAAAACTATGACATGGCATATGTACAACCCCAATCCAATATCCCTACCAAGTATCAACATCTTTACACCTTACTGGGATACTTTCTGAGATACAGCCCGACAAGATATTTGTCCCTGCCCATCCAAGCTGCCTGCCTATGGAGCTGGATGCCATGGGAGAAAAAATACCTACATGTGGACAACGTAAAATCGTAATTTGGTCATTCATCAGTGACCACAGGTGAGAGTACATACATAAATCTTTGAAGTAATCAGTCAAGTGTGACATTTTTCCAAATACACCCATTAAGTGATATCATTGTTTTAAATATTACTACAAATATATGAGAAAAATTATAAACCAGTAGTTTTTTTTGCAGAAATACACAACTGATAATTATGTATGCCTCCCCTTTGCCATCATGTACACTGCCAACAAATATTCAAAAATAAATTGAATCTACTTGAACACACCATGACCTATTCTATTGGGAACACATGCTATGTAACTTTTGTCATCAACATCCATGAAAAACACTTTTTCTATAATATTTTCAACAGGAAAAATAACTTGGTCAGTTGTTTTCATGACTCTTATAATATGTTGAGGACCAATGTCACATATGAAACTATCTGAATGAACCTGGATTTTGTGAGCCAGTGCATAAACTGAATTGAGCAGTGGGTTAATAATGAAATATAAAATCTCTCGAATGTCACCATTCTTACAGCGTACCACATAACAAATGCGTTTTTTCATTCGAGTGTACAGCTTTGAATACAGTTTCTCATTGTTTAATCTCACTCTGGCACATTTCCTGAGAGTTTTAATATTATCAGTCCCAGTTGCTGTAATGATTTCACAAGGCAAATCATGCATTTTCAGAAGACTTCCTGCCACTTTAACATTATTCACAGATTGTACTGATTTCCACATCTTTCCTGTTTTGGTCATTCTTTTAAGGAATGACCTAGTGGCATCATTGGGTATAGAATCAACATCAATTGAGCTTAGTTTAAGTTGTATTTCTTTCATTTGGAGGCACTGCCTTGTTACATCCCCTGTACCATGCACAGACTGCAAGAGAGCAGCATTCCAATCTTCAAAACCAAAACAGCTCCAGGTCCAAAGAGGTCCCCACATTCTTGCATAAAATGTCAAGTGTGCACCAATATTGTGGACATTCAAGCCACATGATCCTTTTCCATAGAGATTTGCAAACTGGGCGTAGAAAGAATCCAGCAAGTTTTCAGCTTTTATTAGTTCATTTTCCGTTATTGCATCTCCAAGAAGCAGATGAATCCCTTCAGATAACAGAGATAGATGTTCCAGATAATCCTCTCGCAAGTAGCCTTTTAAGCAAGGGAGTGCATAGAATAATAGCCATGACTGCAGCTCTGAGGCCTTGAAATGGTTGTAATTTTTTTCTAAATCACGTGGCATGCGTTCAATGTAGTCAGGAGGACACATACCTTGCAAGCGTTTTGAAATTTTTTTCAGATACTTCCCAACAAAATATGGCTTGCCGATGTTTGTTGGAGAAAAGAATTTATGCATTAGAGTTTTTGTCACACCTAGTAATACACCATGCATGTAGTCAGGCACAATGCCAAGAACCACATCAAACCATGGCATTACAGCCAGTCCAGACATTCCCGTGATACCTTTGACTCTTTGAGATGAAGTTGAATTTGGCCCCTTTTCATATTTTACATCATCTGAATTGCGAATCTCCGCTCTTGCATGAGGTGGTCGATAAGGATAATGGCGTGCAAAGCCCTTGCCTTGTTTCTCAGTTTCACCTGGTTCTTCACATGTGCTGCAACCATACTTCCCATTGTGCATCGTCATGCTCAAAACATACCCTTTGGCCTGAAGATCCATGGTTGCAAGAAAAACACCTAACCTCACAGTGAAAACTGTAGAATTCCCAGGAATGGATACTGGAAATCCCTCAGAATATAACTTGCACATCTCTTCACCAAAAGAACACATATATTGTGAAAAGGGTGGTTTACTTTTCCCCTGCCACACTGCAGCTAAAATCATATTTTCCCTGGCAAACCTGACTGCAGGAGGTAACTCATTAATAGCCAAAAAAACAGGCCATAGTTTCACATTAGATGATGAATAAAGTGGAATACCATCAGTATTGAAAACTGCACTAATATTATCACTGCTATGTAAAAATTCACCTTTTCCACATAAGGTGCGATAGTATTTGCTGTCAACAATGTCTGTCATAACTGGTACTCTGTCAGACCCAGTAACTCTCTGTTTTGTTTCTTGAACTGATTTCCATGTATTCTTTCTTTGAAACAAATACTGCAACTGTTTTCTAATGTCAGCGATCACAAAACAACTATTGGGTTGGCGATATTTTTTCATCTGTGAACTTAATGGTCCCTTGTACCTATAACCAGTACATCCATTGGTTGAACAAGAAAATTTGTCAGGATCCTCAGGAAACCTAGCAGAACAAATATTACAATAATGTACTGTCTTGTAGCTGGTATCACTGATCACTGATGATAGTTGTTCATAAGTAATATTTTGAAGATTACTAGTTCCAGGGTAGAGTAATGGCAGCAATTTTAAAATATCTTTGGATGCAGTCCCAGACAGGTTGTACCTAAGTATATATGACAAGACACACAGGATTTGTGTTTCATTCTGTGAGATGTCTGTCCCACTTGTGAACATGCTTTCTGTGAATGACCCTGATGATTGGTCAGACTCCTCTGAATCTGTCATTTTTGAAGGGGAACTGTATGATGAATCATTTTCTGATGATGAGTCAAATGAGCTTCCAGAACTTTGTTCTGTTAGACTGTTGTCAGATGGATCTAATGTACTCTCAACATTTCGAGAAAATTCACAGCAGTGAACAGGACTGTCACCAGAGGCCTCTGTTTGAGTGACATGTGAGTTTGAAGTGGTTTGTTTGACATCATTATCATCTGAATCAGAGCTGTCTTTCACAGATACTAAGCCTGGTTGGTAATTTGATTCAGAACTTACATCACCAGCTGAATTTTTATTCTGTCCTGTCATATCAGATTCAACTCTGCCACTAGTTGAGAATGCTGACTTGTGCACAGCAGCATGACGAAAGGCTGTTCTCACTGGGACCGGAATCTGTATGTCTTCTGTATACTTTTTGTACACTCTCTTTAATGGGCCTGAAAAATATTAAGCATTATGGGGTGGCTGTGGGGACTTTGTTGCCCAAGTTATAAATGTCAGTGTCAAAGTCACATTTTAAATTACTCTTCATAAGGTTAAAGTTGGTTATCATGCTAAAAATTTAATGGTTAATCAGTTATTAGCAATTAATCCAAGTGAATTACAGTAAAATAAAATCATTAATACAGGAACAATATCAACAGAAACACAAACAATTGTACTGATAGATGTTAAAAGCCACAGATGAATGACATGTGCATGAAACATTAACTTTTTCACAAAGATTAATTGATAAATTAATACTGATTCATATTTTACACAATAAATAAACTGATATAATTTTAATATTAATTTCATTTTGAATATCAAAATAACAGTTTTAGACTTACTTTTGTGGTGTTTCTTATGAAGATGGGTAAATATCCTCTGCTTTGTACTCAGTATAGAAGTACATATATTGCACTGGAAGTTAACTTTACTATTTATTTTCCTTTTCTTGTAAAAGCTTTCCTTTGAGATTGCGTCTGCTTCCATTGTGACACAATTTGTTAAAAACAATCCAAATATTAAAGCCTATTATCCACTGCCTATATCTTTCATTTTAGTTATATCATGTTACCAATGAAAATATGAAGTAACAAGCTTTTCAAAGAAACCTCAACATATATACACATGGTAAATGCCAGTATGATGGAAAATTTTGAAACTAATGTGCTGGACACAGTTGAATAGTCTTCTAAAGGGCTCCTCTTTTTAATAAATTTGTTAACTAACTGTTTGCGGGAACTTAACTCATGGAAAAGTGAGAAAAATCATTCTGTACACTAAGACAGCAACAATTCTTAAGTTTCTTGTTGGGGAAGTTAATCAGTTATAATTATCTATAATTGAACTGACTGTTCAGCGGAACTTAAAAGATAGGTTCCAAATAAACTATATAATTGGGAATGTAAACTAGTGATTATATGGCATTTTCTTATTTGAAGTGTTTTTGTTTTCTTTTTGGTTTCTTTCAATATGAATTCTGCAAATATGAATTTAAAACATAAAGATATTATTATTAACCACTATTTTAATATGACATATGTTAAAGAAATCTCTTTCATAATGCACAATTTTGTCTGTATAATTTTTTTGCCAAATGGTAAAATATTTATATAGTTTGCACTATAACTAAACCTTTATCTCATAATTGAACAAATTATCAATATTATCTTGCATCTTATAAATTTGTACCATTTTATTAGTTGTATTATGAAATGGTTTACTTTGTGGACAAAACTCAAGTGAATAACTGAGTTTGAGTTGCTTCTTGCTTTATAAGGAATCAAGTCACATTTGCTGGCTTGTTTGCAAAGGTATTTTGCACATGAACATTTACTTCTCTGTGAAAAATATTTTACGGATATTATTTTGTCAAATATATGTGTTGTAGCTTTCATAGAAATGATAATTTTCTTTAAATATACAAGAGAGTCTTGGAGGAAGGCTAGCAATGTTGATAAACACACAGCTGGATGGCCAGTGAACCATTGTAAGCTGGTCTGTCTTGTGCTGTGTGTGGTAACCTGTTACCTGGATATTATGTCCAGATAATTAGGGGTAACAAGAACTCAAAATGAGAAAAAAGCTGGAGAAAGTTGGCCTCAGTTTAGATATTTTCAATTATGCTTATGTCTTTATACTATGAAGTTTTTCAGTTTAGAATAGGAAATATATATTGATCACTACAGCATTTATCTTTCATATATCCAGTTATTCCACCTAAATGTGATAATTATTATTGAACTTAATATACTTTTGGGCACAAAGTTTACAAGTTACTCCAGGATGAATCTGCTTGTCACATAATCTCATTAAACCTGATTAAGTTTACCTTAAAGTGTAAGAAAATATGTGGTATGAACTTTTCTGTATATCTAATATGTGAATGATCAGTAAATAATATATATACATTTTATGATTAACCATCTAATGTGAGAGTTATACATCAGTATATTATTTTTGTTTAAATTTTGAGTTATGAATTTACTTTAACAAAACTTTTTGCTGTATATATGTATGTAAGGAGTGGCAATCTTAACTAATTGCCAAAATGCTATAAGGGTTGAAAAAGTGTGCTCATGTACCAGAGAGTGTCTGTGTTCTTTATTTCCATTTGCTGGATTTTGGCTCCAAATCTATTCTCAGGAGATTTGAGGAAAGCCAAGCCAAGCCATTTACAGTTTTTTTGAAACAAAGAATTTTGTGTTATTGGAATTATTTCCATAGAATCATAGTAAAAATTATATTTGTTGTTCAACATTTACTGTCTACAATGTCTACTTGTGTTCCACTTGTTGTTTTGGATTGGCTCATCTTGGATGATTGTGGGAATATAATAAGGGAAGGAAAAAGTAGTGTTAAAAGCATGTCCAGTATACTTTCTCCAAGGAGAGAGTATGATGATTATAAAATTGGAGATAGAGTCCTGGCAAAATTTGGACCCAGGGAGTACAAAGCTGACATTATCGCTATTGGGACTGCAGGTATGTATTTTTTATTTTGCTGAGGAAAGTAAGAATGTTTGTGTTTAAAGGATCTGTATAAATATTATATATCAGTAAATGAAATAAACATATAGTAGATAAATAACTACCAATAAAATCTTTACAGCAAAAACATTTTTGAAATCGTGTCTATTAAATTCCCACCTACAAGTTGCTGTAGCTTCACATTTATGAAGGTTTAATGATTTGTCAATGCTTTTATTTGCAATTTTATTTATACAATTCTAAATATGTACATATTTAATGCTATAAATAATTTTTAACTTCATCATTCTTTTTTAAAAATACATGTCAGAAGTTAGATTGTTGAACCAATCATAATTTGTATATAATATCTATGCTAAATTGTACAAAAAGGAAACCGTGCAATTGAAAAAGTTATTTCTATCTTTTAATATAATATAATATTAAAGATGTAGGAAATGATTATATACTGAATCATGGCTAGGGAATGGGACCAGAAAAATAAATTGTCCTGGACAGTATGATTTTTTCTTACTTCTTATAAAACTCAGATATTTGTGTCCCTGTATTTTAAAGCAAAGATAGCCTTATCCTTTTTATTGTTAAATATATATGATATAAAATTGTGTATACTCTCATTAGATATGATGGACAACCATCTTTTTAATCAAATCAGTGATTTCTCAGGCTATCAGACTACCTCAATAACCTTTTTTCAGATGACAAAGCTCGGTTAAACAGCATTGCTGAGGGGAAAATTAATCCAAGTGACACTCTTGTAGGGCGAACAACGGAAGCAAATGGATATAAAACTGCCTCAACAGGTAATACCTTGACACCTATTGAAACTATTGTTTGGAATGATACTTCTTTTTGGATTCACTTACTGTATTTATCTGTATAAACACCCTGAGGGTGATGCATTTTTCCAAAAAAGGGAGGGGGTCAACTTTTACAGATAAAAATATTCAATTGGGGAAGTACTGAAGCACATCTTTTTCGGAATCCCAGAATCACAAAGGTGCAGCCTGTTGAATCCCGAAATATGAACTTTGCAAAGGATGAGCTGAGGGGAAGATTAATGTGTTTGTACAGATAAATATGGTAGTAGAGTATTCAAAATGTTAACTGAATTCGACAGTACACTTTCTAGCATGACAAAATAAACCTGTACTTGTGAGTTTTACTTCTTGAAAATTATGTTTTTGCCTTGCCAAATATTACATACAGGTAATTAACAGTTTCATTTTTAAATACAATGGTTCTACAGTTTGTGGAAAAATATCTCTGTCGAAAGTTGTTCTATCTTTTTTCATATTTGAAAAATTAATCTTTCAAGAACTACTATTTGTATTACTTGTCCCTATAAATTTACACTTTTTTCTTCCAGCAGAGCTACACTTTTGAAGTAAAAATGTGACTATATAGCATTCCACCTATTAGGTGTAAGATACAATTATGAGCAAAATGTGTAATTTACCTTTTTTGTTGAATTAGGCTGTATTTAAAATACAACCTGCTTTTGCATACTTAATTTATCAAAATGTCAATCAACTAAGAATTTGTCATTTTAAAATAGGAAAAGAAGTAAACAAAGCAGTGTCAAGTGAACCAGCAGATGATGTGGCAGTAGTGAATAGTCAAAGGTCAGCAGAAGAAAAGGAAAATTCTTGTCCTGTGGGAAACAAGACCAAAGGTATGTATAATTGAAAATTTACAAGTAGTTTATTTTCAATACTAATGACTCCTCTTAAAACACACTCTATGACATAGTTTCATAATCACTAAGTAGAGTTCAAGGGAAATTTGAAAAAATAGCATCAGAGATGCCCGTACCCCACAGCTTAGGGAAATATTTTTAACACCTTGAGATATAGAAGTACTGTATCAGTACAAAATTCAGGATACTTTCAGAGAACTGTCAGTTATATAAAGGTCTAAACAATGTTTAAATAGAGAAAATAATGTCTAAAAGAAAGATAATGCATGTACTTTATCTACATCTGGCATGGCAAAATTATGGTTTAGATGTTTTGAATATTACCATGCATACAGAAGTGGTAATACATTCAATGAATGCTTATATGTGGTGTTGAAGCAAAATCTGTGGCTAACTTGATGAAATCTGTTACAATGGGAAGTTGTAAAAGTAAAATTCTTAATGAATTCTAATATGACCTTAACAGTGTTTAATCTGCATCAAAAGACAGACCCAAAGGTGCAACAAGATTTTCAAGGGTCAAGGTCACTACGACAAGGTCAAATCAAGGTCACACCATGATGTTGCACACCTACAACCCCTAACCAATGTCCCTACCAAGCATCAACTTCCTACACCTTACGGTTTGCGAATTATAGCCCGGACAAGATTTTATAGGTCCAGGTCACTACAGCAAGGTCAAAGGTTAAATCAAGGTCACACCATGATGTTGCACACCTACAACCCCTAACCAATGTCCCTACCAAGCATCAACTTCCTACACCTTACGGTTTGCGAATTATAGCCCGGACCAGATTTTATAGGTCAAGGTCACTACAGCAAGGTCAAAGGTTAAATCAAGGTCATACGATGACGTTGCACAACTACACATCCTGACCAATGTCCCTACCAAGTATGAACTTCCTACACCTTATGGTATCTGAGATACAGCCCGGACAAACTTTTTCCTGCCGCCTGCCCGCCCGCCCATCCGGACACCATGGGTGAAAACAAACATATGACTATCAGGTCATCACAGTTTCTGTTGTGAATCCTGTATTAAGGGCATTTTATGCATATTTCATGTATTTTGAGGGGTGGACAATAATGTGAACAGGAGTGGGATTACAGATACTATTAGCTTCAGCATATCATAAATATGTGTAAATATTTTATTTGGATATATTAAAAAGCTGCACGCAAATTTATTCATTTTAAACATCACACTTTTACATTTTAGAAGTTGGAAGTTCAGTTTCAAGCAGTGGTCTGGGTGAGACAACATTGGATGAAGTAGATATACCCAGTATAACTCCTCCTAGAAAGCGTAAAACTGCATCCATGCCAGGTATGTTCACACTTTGTAAGTGACCAGAAAATATAAAGATCTAAATTCAATAAATTTATTATAAAAGGTTTTTAGACACTAGTATCCAGTGAATACAATTAAGCATCCCATGAAAAGGGGGATGCTTCTTTGATTTTGCTCCCAGTCTTCAAGATAGCCTATACTGCCACACTGCCGCTGCAGTATTTTAAGAGCTGAATATCTCCTATGAACATGATTTTACAGTAGTTATCATGCATAAGTATGAGACAAATTTTGGAGAGGTATGAATTTGACCTTTGACCGTTTTGTAGGTTAGAGGATAAAACATTTTTTCTTGTACTTCCTTTACAACAAATTTTCTCAAAAGTCCAAGATATAGATCAACATAATTTCACAAGCACTTTCCTCCCATCAAAATCTTCGAACAAGTTGACTATCAATTGAGAAATTAGGGCCATTTATAGTCTAGTGAAAAACATGCTGAAATTGACACTTTTCTACACATTTTATCTATATGTACTCACATTGAGGACCTTAACCAGGTTCAATAAAAACTAGGTTAAAAAATTCAACACACAGACTGTTATTGTATTCCCAAAAAGCGCGGATACTGTGGACCACGCATGGTCATGATCCAGGTCCGCAGAGATTATCTTGTGTTCAACCTACAAGCTACATTTCTTTTAAACTTTGCAAGTGGTTTGCTATGGCAGAGATCTGGCCACCCTATTATTTTGGTAGCCCAGGAATCAAAATTATGCTCTGGGGAGTCAAAAACATCAAAATTTTTTACTAATTTTGACTATTGCTTGTGTTCAAGCTGTAGGGCACAGTTTCTTTCAGTTTATTTTATATTTAGTGCAGGAATTAGTGGGTATGACGTCTCACAATCTTTTTTGTAGGCCTGGGATCAAAATCAAGCGAGTAATAGCTATTTTAAGGCTCGGAGTCAAAATTATGCTCTTGGGAGTCAAAAACCTAAAACAAATTGATTTGTAAATTGAAAACTATTGCATTTAGAGAATTTTGTTTAAATATGTTATCAAGCTACTTTTGGGTAAGCTATAACATAGTAAAATTGCAGATCTGTAGCTCATTTCATAGTGGAGTAATAGCTACTTTCACATTCTCACTGTTGAGGAAATCAGTTGTAAATTGAAAACTATTGCAAAAGTGCTTATAACTCATTTATTACTGGTCCTAGAGGTTTGCAATATGAAAACCAACATATAGGAAATCATGGGCTAGGATTCTTCTGATGTGGTTAAATTTGACCTTGGGCCCCTCTTTCAAGTCAAATGAGGATAGCCAAACTTAAAAGTGCTTACAACTCGCTTATTATTGGTCCCAGAGGTTTGAAATGTGAAACCAACCCATAGGAAATCATGGGCTAGGAATCTTCAGATGTGGTCAGATTTGACCTTGGCCCCCACCTTCAAGGTCAAACGAGGATAGCTAAAACTTAAAAGTGCTTACAATTCGCTTATTATTGGTCCTAGAGGTTTGAAATGTGAAACCAACACATAGGAAATCATAGGCTAGGAATCTTCAGATGTGGTCAGATTTGACCTTGGGCCCTTCTTCTATGTTACACGACAATAGCCAAAGCCTAAAGTGCTTATAACTCGCTTAATTTTGGTCCTAGAGGTTTGCAATGTGAAACCAACTTATAGGAAATCATGGGTTGGGAATCTTCATGTGGTCAGATTTGACCTTGGGCCCCACCTTCAAGGTCAAATGACATCCAAACTTAAAAATCCTTATAAATTCAGGAATCTTCAGCCTCTATGTCTTTTATTATTGCTTCCACATGTTTGTTATGTTTGGGGATACACCACTGACTCACAATACAGCGAGCGGCATTTTCCATAACTAAACTTATTTTAAGAGACACATGTTTTTGCTAAGTTATAAAATTATTGCATATATATGTACTCCTTCATTTACAAACTCGGGTAAAATTTAGTTCCCCTGCATCATCAAAAATTAACTGATAATTATATGGATATTTTTCAGTGCCACTTTAATCTATATGTCATTGTAGAGGCTGCATCCAGTAAAGACCTAGTGGATGAGGTACTGAAAAAGGTTCGCAAGCCTACATTAGAAGATACTGTCCTAAGTGAAGGCCAGATTCCAGTCAGATGTAGTTTTGAGTAAGAATTTAATTTATATTAATTGTTTTCAATCCATTTTTTTTTACATTTAGAATACCTTTCACTTTAACTAATGTGTTTTTTTTTGTATCTTCCCATTTCAAAGTAATTCTGGTTGAATATTGTTTCTCTAAGAGATATGTTTAAAAACTATCAGAATTTAATGTAAAATTAATAATAGCATGTGTAATATTTAATGTTATGATAAAAGAGTTATGGCCTTAAAAAGATCGTAGTAAACAAAACTAGCTTTTTTATTTCCAGCTGTGAAAAAAAGTTCAAGGAACTGCAACTGGAGATGACCAACATCAAAGATGAGGTAAGGCGGTTGAGGCGAAAATTCAGAGAAGGTCGACAGGAGTTGACTCCTGCACATGTGGCATCATCCTGTACAGCTAGTCAGAGTGCCACTGCCCAGGACTCTAATGCAGCCATTCCAGTCCCAGCACCATGTGAAAGCAGTCTGTCAGAGACTGAGAATATATATAATGGGCACAAAAGATCAGCACTGCAGGACTGCATCAGCCACACTGACAAGGTGTATGATGCAGTGAAGATCCTCTTACTGAAGCTCTTCTCAGAAGAGTACATTCTCAACCACAGCGTATCTGGGAAAGCAAGTAATTCAAAACTTTTGGCAAAGCCTGCATTTGATCTGAGGCTGTACTCAGCCATGGTGTTGCTGCTGAAAGAGAAATTTGAAGGACTTGCTTCAAAAGTAATCACTGAAAAAGTGCATTCTGTTCAAAAAATTTTGATGAGACAACATAAGAAGTGACCTGCCAGTTTAAGAACATTTAAAACATTTAAACCAGATATGAAATGATATAGAGGGACAATTTTATCCACATTCAAAAGCATTAAAACATTTTCTTATATGTTATTCTCTTAAAATATGATGTGTTTAATAAATCTTTGTTCACAATAAAAGAGTAATCTAAAATAATAAAATAGTGTCATTAAAGCAGTTTATACAATAGTTTGATCTTTGGTAATCTATAGTCATGTCAATGATTGTCATTGACTTTGAAATTCTTAAACATATGTAAGTCCATGGACTCTGACAGTGGATACCATTTTGTCTGTGATTTCATGTTTTTCCAGAGGCACAAGCACATGGTAATCCATGGATGTCTGTTTTTTTTGTTAAATTGCATCATGAGAAATCACGAACAATTGGACTAAACCAGTGTAAGTGACTGCATGAAGTTTAACCATAGCCAGAGTTCATGGTCTTTGACACAAGTCCATGGTGTTTTGTTAAATGGTGTAATCGTCAAAAACCATGGTTAATGAGTCAATGGAATTTGACCATGATAACTTTAGTGATGGTCAAGGCCATGATCGAAGCAATAAAGTCTATAGACTATAACCATGGTCTAAGTCTGTGAATGTCCATGTTTTGTTAAAATAAAGTATCATGGTTAAAGACCATGGATTAAATGATGGTTAATAAGTCCATGGATTTTGGCCATGGTGAGAGTCTATGATCAAAGTCCACGGACTAGACCATGGTTATTGATACCATGGACTTTGACCATGATGAGAGTCCATGGTGAAAGTCCATGACCTATGACCATGGTCCGAGTCCATGAATGTCCATGTTTTGTTAAATGGCATCATGGTCAGACCATGGACTAGACCATGGTCAGTTATCCATGGACTTTGGCCATGGTCAAAGTCCGTGGTAAAAGCTGCAAAGTCCATGGTGCAGACCATGGACTCTGACCATGGTCAGCGTCCATGGTCTTTGACCATGATGCCATTTAACAAAACATGGCTATCCATGGACTACCATGGACTTGTGCCCCTGGACATCCATGGATATCCATGGACATCCATGGTCAAAATGAGTTTGATTCGCCTGGGAGGACTCGTCCAGGTGAGACAGGAGTTGGGACGACACCACTCTCTCTAAGATCTTTGAAACAAAGTTTAAATTAGAGACAGGCCTATAGTTTTTAAGGACTTCTCTATCAAGGGTTGATTTTTTAGGAGTGGAGTTACATGAGCCTGTTTGAAAAATTTAGGGCAGCTTCCTTCACGGAGTGATGCATTAATTACTGATGTGATAGGGGTGATGAGGATATCTAAAAATTCTATTACAAGAAATGTTGGCCAAGGGTCAAGCGAGCAAGATTTGCTAGGGGAGTTTTTGATGATCTTAGCTACCTGATCTTCTGAAACAACTAGCCTTCTCAAGTTTGCAGAATATATTAATAACCATAAAATGTTGCCTGGGAATATTTTTGAAAAACAAAATGGCCGCCAGGGACGTTTATTCGACTTTAAACAAGGACTTTTGTTGGCCCTCTAGAGGAAAGGGTATTATAGGTAGAGATCTCAAATTCACAGGATATGTTCCTCATTATAAAATCTTGACTGGGAATATTTTTGGCCCCATTTTGAAAAACAAGATGGCCACCACAGGTGTTTCTTTGTCAGTCATGAAAAGTGCTTATATCTCCCTTATTATTGGTCCTAGAGGTTTGGGATGGTAAACCAACCTGTAGGAAATCATGGGCTGGGAATCTTTTGGTGTTGTCAGTTTTGACCTTTGACATATAGGAAATCATGGGCTGGGAATCTGTTGATGTGGTCCGATTTGACCTTGGACCTCTTCTTCAAGGTCAAACGAGGATAGCCAAACTTAAAAGTGCTTATAACTCGCTTATTATTGGTCTTAGAGGTTTGGGATGGTAAAACAACATATAGGAAATCATGGGCTGGGATTCTTTTGGTGTGGTCAGATTTGACCTTGGACCCCTCCTTCAAGGTCAGTTGAGGATAGCCAAACTTAAAATTGCTTATAACTTGCTTGTTATTGGTCCTACAGGTTTGGGATGGTAAACCAACCTACAGGAAATCATGGGGTGGGAATCATTTGGTGTGGTCGGATTTGACCTTGGACCCCTCCTTCAAGGTCAAACAGAGATAGCAAAACTTAAAAGTGCCTATAAAACGCTTATTATTGGTTCTAGAGGTTTGGGATGGTAAACCATCCTATAGGAAACATGGGCTGGGAATCTTTTGGTGTGGTCAGATTTGACCTTTGGACCCCTCCTTCAAGGTCAAATAAGGACAGCCAAACTTAAAAGTGCTTATAACTCGCTTATTATTGGTCCTAGAGTTTGGGATGGTAAACCAACCTATAGGAAGTCATGGGCTGGGAATGTTTTTGTGTGGTTGGATTTGACCGTGGACCCCTTCTTCAAGGTCGTACGAGGATACTGCATTTGCAGTATTTCTTTAAATATGTTTTAACCTACTCTTTACACTTAAACAGTTACCTTGTTTCTTTCCTTCATAATACCATTTGCAGGGCAGAACTTTTTTGTCCTTTTCTTCTGTTAGGTTCAGAATTTCTTTCGAACATGCTGTTCAATTACCATTTACTGTACTTCTGTACAGCACTTTCCCTGGTAATTATGCTTTTCTCTCATTATTACCTTCACAAATCAAAACACTCAGTCAGCTGACACAGTGCCCGTTCACGGGCACTCTCCTCTTGTTAATATCCCTGTTCCAGCTCCAATGGAGGTGAAAGGTGACTTACTTAGTAACTGAGCATTTTTCAAGGATGAATTGGAAGATTACGAAGTTGCCACTGGACTAAGGGAGAGATAAAAAAATGTAAGGGTTGCATCTGTTATGGGTAGAGATTGTTTTAGAATCTTAAAAAATCTTGAGATAACAGATGAAGACTGCAATGATCCAGCAAAGTACATGAAGGCAATAGAAAGTTATTTCAAACCAACCCAAAATGAGATTTACAAACAGTACATGTTCTACTCATGTGATAAAGGACCCAATGAAAATGTGGATCACTGGGTTTACAGACTGAGACAACTTTCAAAGTCTTGCAACTTTGAAGCAATGACTGACAGTTTGTTGAGAGACTGAATGGTTCTGGGGATGAAAGACAAGGCTTACAAGAGCACGGATGTTTAGAGAGAAGGTAGTCGATCTAAATGAAGCAGTTGACATGCTGAGAGCTAGTGAGGCCAAACTTAAAAGTGCTTACAACTCGCTTATTATTGAAAAATGCTGTTAATCTGCAAAACCATGGTAGTTGTCCTTCTCCGGTGGATACATCTTGCATCTGGCCACAGATGTGTCCTTGGTCTATTTTATCCTGCACTACTTCACTCCATCAAAAAATGCCAGTCGTGATGGGACCAATGTGGTAAAAATTATGTTACAAAGCAAAATCAAGTCAAATATAATTTAAAAAAAAAACAAAAAAAACAAAAACAAGTGCATTTGTAAGTCTACTGATGAAGTCACATTCTTCAATTTCCACTACTTCAGTCATGCAATGTACATACACAGATTTTACCCATGATTGAGTTAATGAAATCTTATTATTGGTTTTTAAGTGGCCCATATGAGCAGTTATGATGATCAGTAATGCAAAAAATTTATGGTTTCTTGGTTTCTATGTCAGCTGACTTGTCGGTCAGCTGACATGTTATCACTCTGCATTGTCCGGTACACATCCACATCCTCGTGAACAACTTCTCCAAAAGTACACGGCCCAGAGGCATGCTGTTACATTAAAAACATACCTTGTCTGTTGAGGATGATAAATTGTTCAAGGCATACAGATGAGTCTGTTCACCTGTTCCCCATAGCCAATAGAAGAGAGGTACCCGCACCCAGAGGGTGAAAATTTCAACACTTTATTACAATTTTTCTCATTGACTGTGGAAGTTATTTATCTCTTAACTTGGCTATATGTACTAGACTGCCCTGGATCTTTCTTAAATATTTTTATTGCATTTTAAATCATTTTAATGAATTTTAAATAATTTTTAATGCATTAAAATTCATAAAATCATGCACTAAATAACTAACTTACAAGGTATTGCATTTAGAGCATTTTGCTAAAGTATGTTATTCAGCTACTTTATCCATAGCTACAACATGTTGAGTAATTTGGGTACCTTTTCAAGTAGGTGAGTAATAGCTACTTCCTGACTTTTCAGTAGCTTCCATGATGAGTAAAATCGCTTGTAAATTGAAAACTATTGCATTTAGAGAATTTTTATAAATATCTTATTCACCTACTTTTGGGTGAGCTATAACATAGTAAAATTGCAGACCTGTAGCCCATTGCATAGCTGAGCAATAGCCGGCTATAAGATAGTTAAATTTGCAGACCCGTAGCTCATTGCATAACTGAGCAACTTTTGTGTCCTTTTATGCTTTCGCTTCCACTTTGCAACTCAAAACACAGTCAGCTGATACAGAACCCCTTCAGAGGCATTGATTGCTTTTGTTTTAAGGTCACTCTTCTGACCCTAACATAATCCTTTCAGGAGAATTTCTCTTCACCAATAACATTTACCTCTTCACATTGGTCACTTAGCATTTTATATAAAACTTCTAAGCTGTAGGGATGCTTTGTTTTTGTGTACAAAAACCTTTTGTCTAGTTGTTTATGGTAAGGAGGTGCTGGTGTATACTAAAAATATTTCCCACACTTTATAATGCCCCTGTACAGTGTGTATATGACACAGGGTGGAAAATAAAAATTAATACTGTCATTTTTTTACCAAATTGTCTTGTTTTGATACTTACATAATTATATTATTCTCTTTCTATGTTATTTCTGCTGTATCTTTACTTAACTTAAACTGTTCTTGAAGATTTCTTATTTTTGTACTTGACACCTCTTTGATATGGTGTTTCCCCGATGTGTGGGGTATGGGCAGCTCTAATGCTATTTTTCCGACTTTCAGCTTCAACAAAAAATAGTTCAGGTGACTTGAATATTTTTATAGTTTCAAAAGTGAGTTTAACAAGATTTATGCAAAACGACTATTGAGATGAAGTTAAAATGAGGAGTTTTCATGATTTTAATAATTAAATTTTTATCATTTAATATCTTTCCTAACAGCTATTGCCATAGGTCCAGTGCAAGCAGGCCTCGCCAAACGTCAGAAAAAGAGTCTCCTTCAAGACCGGCTCCCAATGCCCCCTTTACTTGCTAGGGGGTAGTGCCTCCCATACTCACCAGATGGCTTTGACATCATTTCTCTTTTGTTTGAGAAGTTTGACCCTTAATTAGCCCCCAGTAAGCAAAAAGAGCAGGGATGGAGGGTGGGACTTCCTCATCTGTTAGGTAAGAAATTAAAAAAAAATTAATTTACTTTTTAAATTTTTACATTTTATTGCGTTAATACATCCTATCCAATGGACAATTGCTTTACCGGTCGGCGCGACCGGTCCCGCCAAACTCCAGAAAAAGACGTCCTGTATAGAATACCGGCAGGACCGGTCAGGAGAGTGCATTCGCCAGGTGGCGCATCGTACTTCCTCTTCCTGTCTAGACATCGTGACGTCATAGCATCTTTTTCGTTTGGCGCGTGGAGAGTGAAGACATGTTTTCAACGACAAGGAAATTTTGGTTTTATACCAAACTCCTCCGTTTTATTTCATATTTGAAGTAATTCAGAAGTTTTATCTACAACTATGTCATCACCAGGACAAAGAAGAGGTTCATGCGGACACGCTATGGCTGGGTTCGACACCCACTCCAAGTGTGCACGGTGTAGGGACAAAGAGCTAGGCGACGACCCCTGCGTCCTGAAGAAGGAATGCGTGATTTGTAAAGGGTTTACCCCTGAGCAGTCCCTTCAACTGGCTACGCCTACCTATAGGGACAGAAAAGACAAGAAGACGACCTCCAATGCTACGACCTCATCCACCCCCACTCTCGTGGACCCAGCACACGTTAGCGTACTGGGTAAAGTGGAAAAGGTCAAGGCTGTGCAGACGACCCCTTCCAAGAAGACGAAATGTAGTGAGTCTCCCAAGCCGTCTGCCAGTAAGAAAAGATCTTCAAGCAGTAGACCTACAACTGAAGATCTCCAGCATCTGGATGACCAGTGGGGAGAGAGATTTTCCAGACTTGAGGCTATGTTGCTAGCCAAGGCTTTCACAGTGCCGGTTGAACCAGTTGTGAAGCCAGCTTCAGATGTGACTCCCTCTCAGAAGCCTTTTTTTGACCCTGGTGCCACCACCAGCAGTCTACCTGTGGAGAAGAGTCTGCCAGCTGAGAAATCTGGTCCCTGCCTTGACCAGGCTACCGGTAGTGCTGTAGAGGAGATGCAGACTGCCACCCAGCCCCTTGGGGCTCCCGGTGCAGGGATAGCAACCCAGCCTGTTCAGGCCCCCGGTTCGTTCCCAGAGGTTCAGCCCACCGGTGATGTGGATCTGAGTGCAGTTTCTGAGAGTGAAGCTGAGCAGTTCAGCGAAACCGGTTCCCTGGATGGTGACATCCATCGGGACCGGTCAGCAGACGAAGAACCTTCAAGAGATGACCCTGAGACTGAGCCCACTGAGGAGGCAAACTACAGGGAAACCATGAGGGGTGTGAGGAGTTTCATGAACTTCCTGTGGACGACTGGTTGTGCAGGAAGATGTCCAGCCTTAACCTCACAATCAAAGAAGGCTACCCTACCAGGAATTCTGACAACACTGGCCTCCTCAGGGATCAGTTCATCAAAACCCCTAGACCTTCTAGATGGTACGGGATGCATGCTGAAAAAGACAGTGAGAGTTCTATGGTTCGTAGCTGGTCACCGGATCCGGCCAAACTCAACCACTCTTTCAGCAGGGTTGCCAGAAGAAACTTACCTTCTGCTCCACCCTCCAGAGCCTTCAGTCAGGATCTCCTCAGTCGCTGGGAGAGGGCAGCTCGTGAATAGACAATAATGTGTAACCAGGCTGCCGGTTTGTCAAGGTGTTTGACCAGGGTTCAAGACTCTATGAACTCTCAGTTAAAAACCCTGTGTCTGGACAGTAAGGGGAAGTCATCAGAGAAGACTAAGCAAGCTGTTAGTGAACTGGAGTACTTGATCACTTTCAACCGGTCAGTATCCCAAGCAATGGCCAGGACTATGCAAGATCTTTCAGAAGCAGTTTTTATCAACATGGCCAACTTCACCCTTGCTCGCAGGGATAGTTACTTGGACTATTTACATGCTGGGGTGAAGCAAGACACTGTGCACGCCTTGAGAACGTCTCCAGTTCTGAATGCTTTATTCCCGGACCAACTTATAGCAAAAGCTGAAGAGGAAGTCAGTAAGAGTGAAGAGAGGCGTTCTTCCGGTACTTCACACCGACAACAGGGTTGCTTTCACCCATATGCAAGTGACAAGTCGACTAGCCATCACACCGACAAGAAGAACGTCCCTGCTTGGAAACAAATCAAAGACAAGCAGCAAGCGAGGAGAGGTCGTGGCAAAGCCCCCACTTTCTCCCAGAAGCCGGCTAAGGGGTCCAAGTCTCATAAATGACAATTATTGTGTAAATTTTGTGACCGGTCAGATGAACTCTGTATGTGTTACCAGTCAGGGAGACTTGGACCAGTTCCTGTGGCAGCAGAGAACAGCAAAGTGACTTTAAATGTAGACTCTCATGTTGCAAATGCTCATATTGTCACCGGGTTGCCACAAAGGAAAGGCGTAAATGCCACCTTTTGTCAAATGTACACAGAAATAAAATATGTGAAAAATGTTTCTTGTGTGGGTCACTTGCGTTCTGTAAATCTTGTCACCAATGACCAACATGCTGTTTTAGATCCTCCTGTAGGGGCGAGGTTAAACCAGTGTTGGGAGAAATGGGAAACCCTGGGTTCAAGTCCAAAAGTGGTAAACATACTGAGGGAGGGTTACACACTTCCCTTCCGGTTCAGACCCCACTTGACAAGGTCACCGACTGTAATAAGCAACTACCACAATCCAACCAAACAGTCCTTCCTTTTAGAGGCACTGTATCAGCTGATAAACAAGAATACAGTTGAACCGGTGGAAAATCAAAACTCACTGGGGTTTTACAACCGGCTATTTTGGTACCCAAACCCAACAACCGGTGGAGACCCATCTTAGACCTGAGCACCTTGAACACCTTTTTAAACACAGGGTCGTTCAAGATGGAGACCCCAGAGACAATAAGAACCTCCCTACAGACAGGGGAGTGGGTTACATCCATAGATTTCAAAGACGCATACTTCCACATACCAATTCACAGTCAGTCCAGGAAGTACATGCGTTTTCACATCCAGGGGGGTCGGTCCTACCAGTTCAAAGCCCTTCCCTTTGGCCTGTCCACAGCCCCCATGGAGTTCACAGTGGTGGCCAAAGAGGTCAAACTCATGGCACTTCAGAAGGGTATAAGGATCCACCAGTACCTAGACGACTGGTTGGTGAGAGCCTCTACCCACGACACCTGTCTCCAACATACTCAAACCCTGGTCACACTGTGCCAGGAACTAGGGTGGCTGGTAAACAGGGAAAAGTCAGAACTGGTCCCACAGCAGGTCTTCAACTTCGTAGGTTACCAGTTCGACCTGAAGGAGGGCAGGGTCAGACCAACAAAGGAACGCTGGCAGACCTTGACAGACAAGATCAGATCAATATTGTCGGATCCGGTATGCTCGGTCCAGAAATTCATGTCCCTAATAGGTCTACTCACAGCAACAGAAAAACAAGTCCACTTAGGCGACTACACATGAGACCCATACATTGGCACTTGAAAAACAACTGGAGGGTCCCAGAATCATTAGAAAAGGTGATCCCGGTTCCCAAATCCCTCCACTCTCATCTTAGGTGGTGGCTGGAGGAGGGCAATGTGCTACCAGGTCAACCATTACACCCTCTAGAGCATGCTCTGCAAATATTTACAGACGCATCAAAAGAAGGGTGGGGCACTCACTTAGACGAGCACACTGCAAGGGGAACTTGGTCCCTACCAGAGAGCAAGTTGCACATAAACCACTTGGAGCTAAAAGCAGTATTTCTAGCTCTAAAGGAGTTTAGAACCCTCGTCCTCAACAAGACAGTATTGATAGCTACAGACAACACAACAGTGGTTGCCTATATCAACAAAGAGGGGGGGGATGAAATCGGGCTCCCTGTGTGCCCTACTGTGGAGAATACTGTCCTGGTGTACCAGGCAGCAAGTAACACTCAGGGCACGTCACATCCCCGGCCGGCTGAATGTGATAGCAGACAAGCTATCCAGGCTGGGCCAGACAATTCAAACAGAGTGGTCACTTCACCCAGAAGTCTTCCAAGCTGTATGCTCCAGGTGGCACCATCCACAAGTGGACCTGTTTGCCACCAGGTTCAACAACAAACTGCCACAGTTTGTATCACCGGTACCAGACCCCCAGGCTTGGGCAGTGGATGCACTCGGCCTTTCCTGGGAGGACCTGGACCCATACGCCTTCCCACCGGCAGCCATCTTGGGCAAAGTGGTGGAGAAGCTCCAGGACTACCCCTGCAACAGAATAATTCTGATTGCTCCAGGGTGGCCCAACATGCCCTGGTTTTGGGACCTGGTAGCAATGTCAAGCCAGATCCCACTGTGTCTCCCCAGCATATCCAACCTAGTGTCTCAGCCATTCAACCAGGTCCTTCACAGAAACCTGTCGAATCTGAACCTGCATGCCTGGCTCCTAGAGCCTCAGCAATCAAGGAGCAAGGCTTCTCTGAGGCAGTGGCAGCACGAATTGAGGCTCCTCAAAGAAGATCAACCAGATCTGTCTATGAGGCAAAGTGGACCATTTTTACAAAGTGGTGCCTCAGTAATCAGGTGGACTTCAGGGCACCACCTCTGAAAGCCATTGCTGACTTCCTCCTACACTTGTTTCAGGAGAAGAAGTTACAACCAGGCACTATTGATGGCTACAGATCAGCCATTGCTGACAAACTAGGCAATTCCACCATTATGTCAGCAAAGATGAGAATCTCACTCGTCTCCTGGATAGTTTCCATAGAGACAGACCTAAGGGCAGGAGGGGCATCCCCTCCTGGAACCTTTCACTGGTCTTACACCAGCTCACAAAGGCTCCCTTTGAACCCTTAAAGGAGGCCTCCTTGAAACATCTAACTTTCAAGACTGTTTTCTTGCTGGCCTTGGGTTCAGGTAAACGCAGGAGTGAGATCCATTCTTGGTTACATAAGAACATCAGACACCAGTCAGACTGGTCTAAGGTGTCCTTGTACCCCTCACCCAGCTTCCTATCCAAGAATCAGCTGGCTAAGGAAGGTCCAGATAGTGTGGCTCCAGTGGTCATTCCAGCCCTGGCACCATCTCTGGACAGGTCACTCAAGGGTGACAGGTCCCTATGTCCAGTTAGAGCCCTGCGCTACTACTTGGACAGGACTGCAGATCTCGGGCAGAATAAGGAGCTAGTCTTTGTCTCCTTCAAGAAGGGTTTTGACAAAGACATCTCACCTGCCACCATCTCCTCATGGATCAAACAGACTGTGATTCTGTGCTATGAGCTCTCTGACCAGGAGGCCATCACCTTGCATCAGGTGAAAGGCCATGATGTTAGGGCCTTTGCTGCCTCTAAGGCTTTCCAATCAGGGATCTCCTTAGATCAGATCTTGTCAGCCTGCCACTGGAAATCTCACAACACCTTCACCCAATTCTATTTGAAGGATGTTGCCTGGGCTGACTCAGAGCTTTTCCATCTGGGACCTGTAGTGGCTGCCCAACAGGTGCACCACCAGGCCCAGCAGTGAGGAGATATTGTATATATGTAAATATCTACATATTGTAAATATGTTAGATATGTACATAATGTAAATAGGTGAATGTACATATATTATTAAAAAAAAAAAACAAAAAAAACAAACAAACTGTGACTTGCTTCCCTTGGGAAGTTTATTTTCCTGGGACTGAACTCAGCCCCTCTCTCTCTATCTTCCCTTCTCAAACCAACTCTGGAAGGGAAGAAAAAGGGGGGGGGAGCAACGTCGGTAGACTGCCGGTTAACCGGTGAGTTGGTGGCCGACCTTGACCTGTCAGGGTTCTCTGGCCCTAGGTCAAATGGGCCTGTACTATTTTGTTTTATTATGAGTTCACATAAGTCCCTAGCTGCTTACCCGCCTACCAAGTGGTAGTTATTCAGCAATTGTCCATTGGATAGGATGTATTAACGCAATAAAATTGCAAATTTAATAAGTAAATTAAATTTTTATAAGTTAATACCCTATCCAATGGACAGGCAAGGCCCACCCAACCGGCCCCGCTATCAGCTTACTAGGATCTTACTAGGATTAGACACGAAAAAGATGCTATGACGTCACAATGTCTAGACAGGAAGAGGAAGTACGATGCGCCACCTGGCGAATGCACTCTCCTGACCGGTCCTGCCGGTATTCTATACAGGACGTCTTTTTCTGGCGTTTGGCGGGACCGGTCGCGCCGACCGGTAAAGCAATTGTCCATTGGATAGGGTATTAACTTATAAAAATTTAATTTACTTATTAAATTTGCAAATTTATTTGCATTAATATATCTTGCCTAACAGACTATTGTCAGAATAACTGCTGAGAGGATGGTGGGTAGCTCACTGGAGGGACTAGCTAGAACTCTGGAAAGAATTTGAAAATATTCTAACCAGCTTCTAACTCTCAGACTAGCAAGGTGGAGAGGTTCTCTAGCATTATCTAAGGCCTGGAGAAGGGTATCCCTTCTACTGTGGCCTGGAAAGACACCTTGAATATTTGAGTCAAAGTCCTGTGGGTCAGCACTCAATGAATAATTTGCTCAGCTGCCACTATGGAACCCAAGTGATAAAGTTCAGAATCTGCCCAGAGAACATTCTTCAAGTAGAACTGGGTGAAGGTGTTGTGGGACTTACAGTGACAAGCCGAGAGGACCTGATCTAAAGAAACTCATTGAAAGGCTTAGAGGGAGCAAAAGCCATAACATCATGGGCTTTTTTTCATGGGCTTTAACCTGTTGAACTTGAAGCGCTTCCTGGTCTGACACTTTATAACACAGGAGCACTGTCTGCCTGATCCAAGAAGAAATAGTTGAGGGTGAGATATCTTCTTGAAGGATAAAAAAAGTTGTTTATTGTCTCTGATATCCTTGATCTTGTCCAGGTAGTAACAGAGCGCTGTAACTGGGTAAAGGGATCTGTCTTCTTCGAGGGATCTATCCAGAGGGGGGGGGGGGCAGTGCTGGGATGACCATGGGAGCCACACTGTCTGGACCCTCGCGAGCCAGTTGGTTCTTTGAGGGAGAACTGTCCGGTGAGTAGAGGGGAAATTCTGACCAGTCTTCTTGGCGAATGAGCCTTGGATAACTAGTGATGAAACCAGGGATAAGTTCCATGAAGGGCCTATCCCTGTGGAAACTGTCCAGTAGCTGAGTAAGGTTCTCATCCTTACTTATTTGCATAGAGGAATTGCCAACCTTATCCACTATAGCAGTATGGTCACCATCTATGCTGGATGGCTGGTGCTTCTTTTTCTGCAAGAGGTACAGGGGGAAGTCAGCTACATGGTTTATAGATGGTGTTTGGAAACCCACCTGATGAGACTGGCACCATTGACCAAAATTGGTCCATTTTGCTTCATAGACTGTTCTGGTTGAGCATCTTTGAGGCACCTGCCACTTGATCAGAGAAGCCCTGAACTCTGATAACTGGGGCTCGAGGAGCCAAGCATGGAGATTCAGATTGTGTATATCTCTGTGTAGGCTCCTGCTGAATGGCTGGGCTAGAAGATTGGCTTGGTTGGATAGCCAGAGGGGTTTCTGAGAGCTCACAAGATCACAAACCACGACATGTTGGAAATCCTGTGGCTCTCCAAAAGGAGTCTCCAAAGACAAAGAGATCTAAATTAAATAGATCTAGATTAAATAGATCTAGATTAAATACTCCCTCCTTGCTTTTGTAGGCAACAAAGGTAGTATTATCCATGGCTATAAGGACAGTCTGGTTCACAAGATCACAAACCACGACATGTTGGAAATCCTGGGGCTGTCCAAAGGAGTCTCCAAAGACAAAGAGATCTAAATTAAATAGATCAAGATTAAATACTCCCTCCTTGTTTTTGTAGGCAACAAAGGTTATGTTGCCCATGGCTATAAGGACAGTCTGGTTCCTGTAAAGATGCTCAAAAGAGTTTTAGGGCAAGGAGAACCAAGAAAATTGATGTGAAGTTTGCTTTCTGGAACGGACGATTGACCTCTGGCAGTGAAATCTCCAAATTGAGCATCTCAACCTACATTTGATGCGTCGGTAAAGAGCCGTTGTGCATGCTGTAGTGGGTGTAAGGGTTGGCTGGCCAGGACATTTTCCTCTCCAACCCACAGGTATAGATGCTTGTGAATTGACTTGGGAACTAGGATGTGTTTCTCTAGAGACTCTGGTACATGCCAGCTTGCTTTTAGGTGCCACTCTATAGGCCTCATATGGAGATGGCCTGAAGGGACCTGTTTTCTGTGGCAGTGATAAGGCCAGTTAAGGACATGAACTGCCTCATTGTATAGTCTGGTTGAGTTTTTATCTTGGTGTTCAGAGCTTCCTATCTTTTTTGGGTGGATCTGACGAAGCTTTTCTATAAGTTGTACTGATAACTTGCGAAGTGGAGGACCTGTTGAGGGTCTAGTTCTAATTTTTAGGTTGACAGCCCAGCCTAGTTCTTGACAAAGAACAAGGAGGGACTGGGTTTGTAACAAGTCTGTCTTGGGCTCTGATTAACTAGTTGCAGGTACTGTTAAATCGAATATGATAAGCTTGTGCTTTAAATCTAACCTTTACCACTATGGTAAATTCCATGGCAGCTTTGAATAGGCCAAACGGTATAGCTGTAAACTGGAAGGTCTGATTCTGACAGTGGAATCCGAGGTTCTTCATTGAGCTCTGACTTATAGGGATGTGAAAGTAGGCGTCACTGAAATCTAGAGAACTGACCCACTCCTGTTTCAGCGACAGCCTTATTGACTCTGGGCTCTCCATTTTGAAAGTATGGCCCTTCAGGAACATGTTCAGAGAGCTGAGTTCATAGATGGGATGCCAATTGTTGGGTTTGGGTTATAAAAGGTCAGAGAGGATTGAACCTTGACCAGCTCTATGGCCTGCTTGTCTGAAAGAGAATGCAATGCGTCCTACAGGTAGTTGTTCTTGAGGGAATTGGCATATCCGCTTTTGACTATTGGATTTGACCTTGAAGGGAAGGTTGTTGGGGGGGGGGGGGGGGGGGGGGGGATGGTGTAGATGGGAGATGGAACTGATACTTTGTCATTTATTGTAATTTTCCCTTCCTCTGAAAGAACTACTACCACACCTGGAGGCACTAGATCCTCTGTTTCTGCATCTGGTGAAGTTTTCCCTACTGCCAAAGTTGCACCAAGCAGGCTTATCCTGAGCTTGCTCCTAAGCTTGGGATGCTTTGTTATTTCCATCCTTGCGCTTATTCCAGTTTACCTGGTAAGGCCCGAAATAATCATTATTTGGTCACTGGAACCTATCGGATTCAGGTTGGGGGGAGGGGATCAGTCTCCAATTTGGTGATATCTTCCACAGCTTTTGCAATGGCCACATCAAGAAATAAAGCAGAGTAGTAAAGAGGCCTGTTTCTGAAGGTGCACCAAGTATCTGGCTTGACTCCCTTCTTGAAGAACACAAAATAAGAATCCCTGCGCAGGCGTCATGTGGGCAGCCTGCATAAAAACGTTACCCATTTTCCATTTATGCATCATCTCATTAGAGATTGGGAAAGAAGGAGGCGATACAACCAGTGAGAGGCCTAGAGATTCTGGTGGAGGCACTATTGACTGGAAAAGCGTCATCCGACAACCTGTTTACCGATTTTCCTGGTCTAGTAAAAGGGGTCAGGTCCAGGATGCATGGCATAACAACTAGCCTGTGATTTGGGTGGTTTGATGAACTGGACGGTCTGAAGCCAATTTCTGTCACCAGCCCTAGAAATGTGGCCTTGAAGCAGGTGTTCTATTTTGGAGCAGAACCAGTCATCTGTTGCCATAGCTTCTGACATCTTGCCTGATGGTTGAGACCTCTTATCTGTCCAAGGATTGTCTTGGCGTGAGCAGAAACAAGAGGGTCAAAAATGCCCCAAAAGGCGGGTTGCGCAGGCAGTAATAAGGTTAGCGACTGCTGTAATTAAATTTAGAAACAAAAAAAATGTTAGGTCACCCAGTTAAGGTGAATGTGTTAGGCGTGCTAAGAAATGTAAAACTTGTAATCCAAGTTACATAATTGTATCTATGCTATAAACAAACGGAATTACACCAATTTCACAAGAGACTTAGCTATGATGGTGATGTATCTCCCTGTCAAGTTTGAATTCGATTGGACAAAAAGTTTTAGAGTTAGAGTCCGGAAACGGAAATGTTGACGGACAAACAAACGGACGGAATTACACCAATTTCGAAAGGAACCTAGCAATGATGGTGATCTATCTCCCTGTCAAGTTTAAATTCGATTGGACAAAGCATTTTCAAGTTAGAGTCCGGAAACAGAAATGTTGACTGACAGACAAAAAATGGACAAACACGACAGAATTGCACCAATTTTGAAAGGAACCTAGCTATGATGGTGATCTATCTCCCTGTTAAGTTTGAATTCGATTGGACAAAGCATTTTCAAATTGGAGTCCGGAAACAGAAATGTTGACAAACGGACAAAAAACGGACAAACGAAAGGACGGAATTACACCAATTTAGAAAGGAACCTAGCTATGATGGTGATCTATCTCCCTTTCAAGTTTGAAATCGATTGGACAAACCGTTTTCGAGTTACAGTCCGGAAACAAAAAATGTGGATGGACAAAAAACAGACAAACGAACAGACGGAATTACACCAATTTCAAAAGGAACCTAGCTATGATGTTGATCTATGTTCCTGTCAAGTTTGAATTCGATTGGACAAACCGTTTTCAAGTTAGTCCGGAAACGAAAATGTGGACGGACAGATGGATGGAGAGACAAACGGACAGACGGAATTACACCAATTTCGAAAGGAACCTAGCTATGATGGTGATCTATGTCCCTGTCAAGTTTGAATTTGATTGGACAAACCGTTTTCGAGTTAAGAGTCCGGAAACGAAAATGTGGACGGACAGATGGACAAAAAACAGACAAACGAACAGACGGTATTACACCAATTTCGAAAGGAACCTAGCTATAATGGTGATCTATCTCCCTGTCAAGTTTGAATTTGATTGGACAAACCGTTTTCGAGTTAGAGTCTGGAAACGAAAAATGTGGATGGACAGACAGACGGACAAAAAACAGCAAACGGACGGAATTACACCAATTTCAAAAGGAACCTAGCTATGATGGTGATCTATCTGCCTATTCAGTTTGAATTCGATTGGACAAACCATTTTCGAGTTAGAGTCCAGAAATGAAAAATGTGGACGGACAGACGGACGTCGGACACATCAATCTAATAGGCGGGTTGGCTACACGCAACCCGCCTAAAAACGAACAAATGGACAGAAAAACAAGACAAATGAACGGACGGATTTACACCAATTTCGAAAGGAACCTAGCTATGATGGTGATGTATGTCCCTGTGAAGTTTGAATTAGATTGGAGTAACCGTTTTCGAGTTAGAGTCCGGAAACAAAAATGTGGACGGACAGATGGATGGACAGAAAAATGGACAAAAACGAAGAAACGGACGGAAAAACGGACAAACAAACAGACGTAATTTCACCAATTTCGAAAGGAACCTAGCTATGATGGTGATCTATCTCCCTGTGAAGTTTGAATTTGATTGGTCAAACCGTTTTAAAGTTAGAGTCCGGAAACGAAAATGTGGACAAACAGATGGATGGACAGACAAACGGACGAAAAACGGACAAACGAACACACGGAATTTCACCAATTTCGAAAGGAACCTAGCTATGATGGTGATCTATCTCCCTGTGAAGTTTGAATTTGATTGGTCAAACCGTTTTAAAGTTAGAGTCCGGAAACGAAAATGTGGACAAACAGATGGATGGACAGACAAACGGACGAAAAACGGACAAACGAACACACGGAATTTCACCAATTTCGAAAGGAACCTAGCTATGATGGTGATCTATCTCCCTGTGAAGTTTGAATTTGATTGGTCAAACCGTTTTAAAGTTAGAGTCCGGAAACAAAAAATGTGGACGGACAGACGGACGTCGGACACATCAATCTAATATGCGGGTTGGTTACACGCAACCCGCCTAAATATAGTCATGGGTTTGGGATGAAGGACCACTTGTAGTAGGATGTTGTTGTAGGATCTGATGCCATGCACAGTTTGTCTACAACTCTGATCCTCAGAATGATAAGCTTCAGTGCCAGCCGGGTCAGCCTCAGAACCACAGGGTACTTCTTGAAGTCACTGTAAGATGCATGGGCCTGATCGCAGTGAGAATCTTATATGGCTTCCAGTTCTGAGTCCAGGTAGAGATAAATGAGAGGAGACTTATATCCTTTATCACCTGTGGTCTAAGGATTAATATCCCAATTGCTTTTGTCAGTGAACTGGTCAGATTGGATCCCTTGGCCAACCAAACCAGTTGAATGGGGGATTATGTCAAAGTCTGCATGAGGAGCCCCTTGGCTTGCCGAAGCAATTACACTAGTGACGGGACAGGCTGCAGAATGAAAGAAGAGACCGCCCCAGCAGGGGAGATGAGAAACGTTGACATACGAGACAACAGGTGATTGTAGAGAAGGGAGGATAACACCAACAGTAGCCACAAAATTCGAGAGCAGACAAATATTTGTCTGCACAGTACATGCACCAAACAAAAACGATGCTAGGACGCCATGCTGTCTAGACAGGAAGGAAGTGTGATGCACCATCTGGCGAATCCACAGTACTGGACCGGCTTGCCAGTGGATACACAGGATGACTTTTTCCTGTCATTTCGCGGGCTGGTCTGCGCCAGCCAGATTTGTCCATTGGACAGGATGTATTAATGCAATAAAAATATAAGTTTTACATAAACAGAGGGCCAAAAAGTTTGCACAAAGTAAAGAATATGAACTGGAAAAATTAAAAAAATTTGATTAATTTCCATTGTTATTTTTGGCCACCACCACTTCCACCTTTGTGGTATAGTTCTTCCTGATAATGTAAGGTTGTGCTGATGACAACATACTAGTTAACAATAGTGTGTATTCAGTTCTGTGGCAAGTTGAGGCACATCGGGGGGGGTTACTGCTTTGATGTGTACATGCTTTGAGGTGTACATCATCATGTTGTATTTGCATATATGAACAAGGAAAGTAGCTACGTGAATGAGTGCTCAAGTACATTTCCTGTTCATGCTTTTACATAGATATTTATGTTAAACAATATTGTGAATAATGTACTGTAAATATATCTCCCCTTTCCCAGGTTTTGGCAAAATATATTATCATTGAACATGCTATGGAATGATGCAATTTGTTCTAAACTTTGAATATCTTCCTCCATTTTTTTCATCAAAGGTTGAGATCTCAACCTTTATACTTTCGTGCTTGTGTATTTATATACGATTATATAAAGTTTGAGTTGATACTTGCCAGAGTATGTAAAAGGGTAAAAGTCAGTGTTGATTCATAATCAGTAACCACTGATTTAAGTCACTCATAATCATTACAAAAATTTAAACTGCAATGTTCATGCATGATTCATATGCCAACTACAAACGGCATCCATGCATTAATTTTGAGTTATTGTCCAAAAACCATATACAACATGACAATAGCTGGTCTGTGAGAGATGTTCCATAGTTCATTTATGAAGAGGTGACTGTTAATTTAAAGTGTGGGTGGTAAAGATGTACAAGTGAATGATTCCAAGACAATCTAGCAGAATTGCAATCAGTTATTGGCACAGGCAAATGGTACATAAATTAAGTACAAGGAGTGCAAGAAATACAAGGAAGAGAATGTATATCACAGTACAATGATTTATTTCAAGAAATTTCAACACCTGTAAGAACATGTGAATGTTAAATGACAAACTAATCATTAAAATGAGAGTTTCTTTACGGGGGAAATGAACACTAAAATATTAACATACAACTTTCCCATTCCAATGAACAAAAGTATACATGAATGAAATTCTTAATCTAAATATAACCATGCTCGAAAAACCTGTATTTGTATCATTTCAAAGTGAAATTGAAGCCTGGAAATATCGATATTTATGTTGGTCATTTGTAATCTCAATAGATTTTAAGTGCACTGTTTTAGGGACCTTTTTTTAGTACAGAATATATCTGGAAGCACATCAATGGTCACAAAGTAGAGTACTGCAAAACTTATAGAAATATATTAATATAACATTAATTTCTATTCAAGAAATATTAATTTGGCTGGATTTCTGCCATTTTTAACTTATTCAATTATCCAAAAATGTAAAAGCAATCCACCATTTGTTATATAAATCTTTATCTATTTCGTATCACATTCAAGAAATTTGTTTTAATGAGCACTTGCTCATTATTATATAAATTTATTTTGTGAAATTCGATTTTGCCTGCTTGATGTTACTCTTTTGCTGATGAAAGATACCAGACAGG
This sequence comes from Sabellastarte sp. h YS-2021, assembly GCA_964017235.1. NCBI lineage: Eukaryota > Metazoa > Annelida > Polychaeta > Sabellida > Sabellidae > Sabellastarte > Sabellastarte sp. h YS-2021. Next base: position 79,376,602 of record OZ024931.1, on the reverse strand, counting down.
AGAGCGATCCTGATACTGCTCCAAGGCTAAGCTTCTATTTTACAACTATGTATATGCCAAATATCGGAAAACCTGTCCACCTATAAAAATGATCTGATGTTAACATAAATACATATCTGTTGGCTAACATGCCCACCTATAGCTACTGAAAACTAAACTGTTCTTTTTGGAAGAATTGATTTAATTGACTTCAAATCATGTGACTACATACTTACAATGATATCTAACTTATAATTTGCAATGGAAAATAAGACAACCCATTAAGGTCAACAGTGCTGTCAGTAGCTGTATGACAAATAATTAACCAATTCCTGGAACTTACGCAAAAGAAATATACCTCCATAACCAGTTGCCCAGAACTGTGAACCAATGAAGTCATAGAGTACACAAGTGAAATATAAACTGAAACTTTACAATCTCCATGTCAATAAAATATACAGTAACGGGACTAGATATCATTGTAACAACAGTGCAGAAACAGAAATAGGTAAACAACAACTGGAGTAATAACAATGATATAAAGATGACCACAAGAAGACGAGAGAAGAAAAAACACGGACACCAGTCAAATGACAACGTCTACAGAAACACATCTTAGTATATAGTCATTCCATGATTTCTGATGCAAATTTTATATGCATACCCTAAAGGGTATTATTTAAAATTTACAAATGAAATATGTAGCTTAAATCTACAAAACAATGGGTTTGGGGTAAGATTTTCAAACGTGACGCGCATTTTGGCAAACTAACACTTACCAAGAGATACTGATGACCAATTTACCAAAAGCAGTAGTTTGGCTGACTTTCACCTACTTTATGGCCTACCATGCTGACATTTTTGTTTAAATAATGAGTGTTAAAAAAAAAGCCACAATCAAGAGTTGGCACATAGAAATAATTCTAAATCTCTGAACTTCTATACCTAAAACTTTCAGAGGGTGGCATTCTTGGGCATATGGAAGGATCAAAAAGCACTCTGTCTCAGCTTCTAAAATACTGATTCTACTACAACAGAGGATAAAGTAGCCTGTGCATTGAATAATGTTATTTAAAACTAAATAAAGGTCTCATTCCCTCCATCTCTTCTTCATTGCTTTCTGCTAGAAAATGAAAATGTAACTTCATATGTCAAAGCAAGAATACCATGGCTAGTTTATTAATACCACCTAAAATTTAGGACATCAGGGGCGGTATTCACTAACATTCCTATTGTAGTCTTAGTCCTAACTTTAGTAGTTTATCATTTTAATCATATGCCTGATTTTATTTCTGTTACAGTAAGCACAATTTTAACTCTTAAATCTTCATGTAGAATCAATATACTTTTAAATTAGTAACTGAATTTGATAATTGATTTAGAGTATCGTTTGAAATTGATGATTGATAATTGTGTATAAGATAGGACTAAGACTAGGAATGTTACTGAATACTGCCCCAATTTTCAACAATAACCAATACATATCCACTTTAATTCTTATATAAATAAAAAAAAATTAATGAAGAAAAGGGACAGTTCTACAACACTAAATAACAAACACAACAAAAAGAACATTTCATTTTTTTTTTTTGAAAATAGCATACAAGCAGTTTATAACTAAACTAATGAAGATGTGTGATACAATCTTAAAATGTACGGGTCATCACACAACCTCTATATTCTAAGCTATTCAAGCCAACTACAAAACTACAGGACTTTGTAACCATAGCTTGCAAGATGGAAACTCAACCAACACTTTTACACTTTTTGTATATAAATATTTAAAGAGGTAAACTTCCTTCTATCAATAACCATAGATAATCTTAAACTTAAGCATTGACTGTAAATCTTCAAAGGTTCAAATATCTTGGATGTACAAGAAAAAGTGTTTTAAAATTGTTTCAATATGTGCACATAATGCCTATAACAACCCCCATGCATTCAAATGTAAGCAACATTCTTGTTCGTTCTGAAACAATTCTCAAAGAATGCTACATTCTATATCTTAGTTCAAAGTGACCCCCAAAACCTTAAATTTAACCAAATCAACATGAGAGTGAAATCTTGAGAAATTTGCCACAGCTTATTTAATTTACCTCTAACTTTACATGAAGGAAAATTCTTATAAACCTTAATTTTTTGGAACAATTTATTGTCCCAGTCAAACTACAGCCTGCAAGTCCCACAGTTAGAGTTTTTACTTGGGAGTGGAACCGTCTCCAAGGACGCCTCAGATCTTTCGAGATTTGGTGTTTCCATCACACTACAGGCAGTATAATTCATGGTTACAGGCATTTGGTGAAATACCACTGTCCTTCAACTACCGTCCGAGATTCATGTGCGATCTTGTGACACAGTGGATAAACGTCCATTCGCCTCGACCTGCCTTATGTCGCCATAAGATGATTGAGTCACAACCTTACATACACTGTGGACTACACCTTCAGTTACTATAGCAAGAAAATCATCTGCGCATGCTGGCACTGATCTGCGTATGCTCATGCTGAGGCAGTCAGAGGCGGAAATTTTACACATTTTAAAACTTCCATAGAACGCGCAAGGAATTGAACATTTTGCCACTGTGTCACAAGGTTGCATACGAACCTCGGATGATAGTTGAAGGACAAGGCTATTTTGCCAAATACCCATAGGATGTACTGCTTGTATGTAGTGTGACTGGGGTTTATGCAACATTGCTGTGGGATACTTGTCAAAAACTTTTGTTAATTGTTTAGTTTTTAAGTTTAAGTCTCTGTAATTAATTCCACATGCAGTAGCAATGGTACCATTTCTTGTCAAACTTTCACTGAAGCTCACATACCATCCTGCACCCTGCACTATATGTATAATAACCTATTTATAGTTTGATTTTTAGAAATCTTTTTACAATTCACCATGTCAACATATATGTATTGTAAATACAATTCACAAGAGGCCATATCTTCTGAAAATAATAACATCAACACTCAAAAGCCAAACAAAAAATACACGATCCTTTACCATAATTGCAAGTCAGTGAGTAGATGGCCTTTACTGTGCAATAAATTTGTCAGGAAGTACGCCCAAAAATACGTAGTAAGAGCTGACATATTGTAGATCATTCTTTTCAGAGAGTATATGGCCAATACTAGACAAAGCAGCTAATTCTGACAGCCACAAATACACATCACCAAGCAAATCTTGAGCTTTTTTGGAAAAAAATATTCAACGAATGCGTTGAATTCTAACACTAACATATATACAAAACATACACAAAAAATATAAATATAGTTTTTGTTCTTATACATATGTATATATATATATTTTTTTTTTGTTACCAAATTACAATTACTATGTATAAGGTATTGAGTTTAATGAATAGTGGTTTTGCATGCAAAAAAATAAGCTTTAATGTGCTATATTAAAAAATCATATGACCACATTTCATATTCGCTGGTTCAAACAAAACTATTAATTCAGAGGATTAATAAATTGAATTAACCGCAGTAATTAAAACAGTGATCGAATGTCTTGAGATACTCTTGCGATCTAGAATCAATACAAATCAACAAGTGCATTTTCACACTAACATTAGCCTATACTCCTATGGTTTCCACATTTGCCAAAGGAATAACTGAAAGTATTACTATAATCACAGGTTTTATATCATTCATATAATCTACTTCCAGAATCTGTTAAAAAATCACGTAAAAGTTGGCCATGAAAGGAAATTATTGCCTGAAGCCTCAAATAGTACCTATATATCAAAATAACCTTTTTTAATTATAGCTGTTTAAGCTGATTTATCTTGAAATATGAACATTTATCAGGTGATCAAATAACATCTAGACTGATCAAATATACACTTGTATGCAACACTATGTATATCTCGCTTGTAAATTACTTCTAACAATTTCCCAGGAATCTTTATGTGTCAGGCTTCATTGAAATAAAACCAATTGAAGGAACTAAATTATGTCATGGTAATGACTAAGACTCTGCAAAGATATTGGACGAAAGCTTTTGTCATGACGAAACTAAAAAGCTTCATGTTGATGAATAGCAGTAAATATGTATGGACATGATATATCTTGTAATCAGTGCTCCAGCTTGTCATGGCTGTTTAGAGTTCTTGATAAAAAATAACAACCACCCAACACAAGAGTATTCTGTCATTAATGCATAACCGATTGAACTGAATGTCAACAGCATTAGTGTTTTGAGGAATAAGGAAAAACAAATTTCTGCTGGTTCATTAAGTCAGTGTAGCATCATCCTTGATAAGAAGTTTTTTTATGTTTTGTTTTGGAATATAAAATAATTAACAGTGAGTTGAAGCTGAAATATGAAGTAAACGTGGATATTTGACATTTGCCTAAACAGGGCCCATAGTGCTCAAAATATTAATCCATTGTACTGTGATTACTGTCAACTGAAACATTGAATTCTTCAGGGGATATAGCACCAGGACATGTGTCTAGTGTACATGAATGCAGTGTATTTCTTACTAAAGATTACCGGACAATTTTGACTGATGACTGTTTAATCCCCTAAGTATGACTCGGATGCACACATTTTCACTGACCAAAACCCAGAGACATTTTGATACATTAAACAACTAAACACAAATGGTGTGTTGGATAATCTTTTTTTTTTTTGCAATAGTTTCTGCAGGGAGCAGTTTCAATAAGATTTTACTTTTATATTGACCCAACATATTCTACAAATTTTTTGTTCAAAAGGGAAGATGGCTGTTTTACTGAAAAGGTGATTGTTTTATACAGTTTCTAGTTCAAGGTCAATTTTAAGGGAATTAACAAAGGTCTCTATACATTTACATCTTTTTTCAAAAATCCCACAAGATATGTGGAAACTATAAGCAGAAATAACATTACTGTAATTGTGTTAGAAAATGTTTTAAGAATACATTCAGCTAATTAACAACATGATCACATTAGAGCAGGATTGCAAACTATCTACTGCATACAACTAATGCATGAAGCTGTCTTATACAAAAGCCAAGGTGGAGGTCCATACACGTTAGGGATTGCTGGTAGCAAAATGTATGTAGATTGGGAGAGTGCTAATGCAAAAACCGTCCTGCTTCTGGGAATTAAAAAAAAAGTGCTTTTGTACATCCCCAACAAAATAAGCCTACTCTCAGAAAGTGAAATTCATCAAAATAAAACATGGAAGTTCTATTCCTGCAAAAGTCTTAAAATATACAAAATTATGGAATAAAAGTTGAAAGTCCATTCAAATTTGGAGTTTGTTTCTAATATTATAAGTTCTTCCACCATTATATGTGACGACAGTCGAACTGTTGGTTGTAAAGTGTCACAGTATTTTAGTGAAATAGTCTTGAGACCAAGATACTGTTGACACTGACCCATCCCCAATAAATTGAATCCTAGGAGACTATGTAATAAGGCTGCAATGAATGGTTATAATCCACTCCGGTAGCCAAGCTACCCAAATTGTCTCGTAAATTCGGTATTCATGTGGTTTAGTGTGCACATTTTTTCCTCTCCATAAACAAAATGGCGATTTCAGGAAACAATGCTTTCGCATTGAAATATATTGTATTGTTATAAAATGTGGAATATTATACAAAAGTCCATAATATACATTGAATTCTGACATTTTGCTGCGTTGTCGTGTTTTGTTGTACAAAAAAAAGTGACCAAGTGGGCGACAATATGTATGGTTGTAATCAAGCATTAGTGAGGATAAGGTAAGGAAATTTTACGCAATAAAATTGAAAATTTTAATTACTTAAATGTAGCTTTTATAAGCTACAAGCTTACCATGTGGGACTGAATGCTTTACTGGTTGCCGCGAGGCACAGACGACCAACGCTCGAGAAAAACAAGCATGTAGTTGGTTCGGCCTCATAGGTTGTCGTGACGTCATCACTTCCTGTGTATCAGCCTCCTTTTCGTTGAGATTAAACCCATGTCCCCTCAGCTGTAATACAGCGGGGAGGTAGGGTGGGACTCTTCTCAGTCCCACATGGTAAGCTTGTAGCTTATAAAAGCTACATTTAAGTAATTAAAATTTTCAATTTTATTGCGCTACAATAGCTTACCATGTGGGACTGAATGCTGAATTCAACCGCCCGGTGGAGGGATTACAGCTGAGACTGGAAGGTCTGAATGTTGTTTTTCTCGAATTGAGAGTAATAAAAAATAGTTCCGAAAAATTTCCAGTCTGAGTCCCATTTACAGAGTCCCAATCCTGAAGGTCGGACTTGTAAAGAGCCAAAAACCTGATGAGAATATACAGTGTTGTACACTGTAGGGTGTTTGGAAGGAGGATTGTGTACCCGGAGTACACAGATAGGAAGAACCCCTAAGGGCTATGACGTCAGAAATGAGGTCAAGGTTCGAGAATTGTTATTGCAACCTTATTTATAAGACAACCTTATGGTCCCAAGAATTTAAAGTTAACGTAAATTTAATATGAGAGACCTTACCTGTAACACCCTGATGAGGTAGCTTATACCTAGACCTGGGGAGACTCCTGAAGGCTTAGCTGTAGCGGACGTGCCCCCCCCCCCCCCCTTTTCTTCCCGAAGGAGACATCACTGAGGAGAAGGGTCTAGGACCTGTTGAGCCGCTACTACTGGTCCCAGATACAAGTTGTTGTCGTTGTCCGACCAAGTAAGGTCTTTTAGATAAAAATTGGTAAACGTGTTGTGAGCTTTCCAGTGACACGCTTGCATGATCTGGTCCACCGATACCCCACCGTAAAAAGCCTTAGAGGCTGCGAAGGCCCTAATGTCATGCGCTTTAACTTGGACTAAGTCCAAGGCTTGCTGGTCTGCTTGCTTATAACAAAGTAGAATGGTTTGTTTCAACCATGAAGAGAGAGTAGCGGGTCTGATATCTGAGGTATGTCCTTTCTTGAAGGAGATGAAAAGAAGAGACCGGGACCCTCTCAGGTCCTTGGTTCGGTCCAGATAGTACCTCAGAGCCCGTACAGGACACAAGGTCCTGTCTTCTTTGAATTGTCTATCTACAATGGTAGTCAAGGCAGGAATAGTCACCGGAGACACACTTTGAGAACCTTCTCTTGCTAGCTGGTTTTTGGCTATAAAATCTGATGAAGGGAACAAGGCTACCTTTTCCCATTGGCCTAGATTAGATACTTTGTTTGCGACCCAGGCGTGGATTTCGCTGCGGCGCTTGCCGGAGGCCAGAGCTAGCAAGAAAGCAGTCTTGAGAGTGAGATGTTTGAGGTCTGTGTCTTTCATAGGCTCAAAGGGCGCTTTTGTGAGCTCATTGAGGACAACAGATAGGTTCCACTGAGGAAGGTTTCTGGAACTCTTGGGGCGATCCCTGTGAAAACTGGAGAGCAACCTGTGAAGGTCCTCATTATGGGCAATATGCTGGGCCGTAGGGCCCAGAGTGTCAACAATAGCTGTCCTGTAACCATCAATGGTAGAGGGGCGCCTGTTTAGGTCTTGGTACAGATACATAAAGAAATCTGAGATTTGCTTCACAGATGGTGAGGAGAAATCCACCGAATTATCTCTGCACCATTTTTCAAATAGGGCCCACTTTGATTTGTAGATGTTCCTTGTTGAAGACCGCTGAGGTGCAGCAATTCTCTCTGCCAATTCCACAGAGAAGCCTTGTTCTTGGAGTTGTCCACTCCTAGAGACCAGGCGTGGAGGTTGAGGTGCTGCGGGGAGCTGTGGAACACGAAGTTGTGGGACTGCTTGAGGAGTGTTGTCGACACCGGGAGTTGCAGAGGGATCTCTGTTGAGAGCTGCACTAGGTCCCAAAACCAGGGCATCCCTGGCCAGCCTGGGGCTATTAGAATGATCAGGCAGGTGCACTGCCTGATTTTTTGGATCACCCTGTGAAGGAGAGCCGTTGGAGGGTAAGCATAAGCAGTGAGACCCGTCCAGTCTATGTTTAGAGCATCTATGTCCCAGGCCTGGGGGTCTGGGATAGGAGACACGTACAGAGGGAGCTTGTGGTTCAGATGAGTGGCAAAGAGGTCCACGTGGGGAGTGAACCACTTTAGGCAGATCTGTTTGAACACCTGTGGATGAAGTGACCATTCGGTCGACTGGACCTGGTTCGACCTGGAAAGTAGGTCGGCCATCACATTCAGGCACCCTGGAATGTGCCTGGCTTTCAAGGTTATGTGATAGTGGTGGCACCAGGTCATGAGTTTCCACAGGAGTGCGCACATCTCCGCCGAGTGTGTTCCCCCTTGTTTGTTTATGTAGGCTACCACAGTTGAGTTGTCCGTGGCAACGAGCACTGTTTGGTCCTGACACTGGTCTTTGAAGTGTCTGAGAGCCAGAGAGACAGCTTTTAATTCTAGGACGTTTATGTGAAGTCCTTTTTCCTGGAGAGACCACAGACCTTTGGTGGAACTTTGATCTAAGTGAGCGCCCCAACCTACGTTTGAGGCGTCGGTAAAGAGTTGGATACTGTGGTCTTTGGGATGAAGGTCTGCGCCTCTCATCACATTTGTAGGATTCTGCCACCAGTCCAGATGAGCAGAAATGACTTCTGTCCAGGGAAGGAGGCTGTCCAGCGACTGAGGAAATTTCCAGTGCTCTTTCAGGTGAAACTGAAACGGTCTCATGTGAAGGCGTCCCTCCGGGACCATCTTCTCCGTTGAGGCTAGCAACCCAATTAGAGACATCAAACATCTTGCAGTCAAAACATGTTTCGACTTGAGTCGTAGGATCAAATCCTGAAGTTTGAGCCATCTCTCTTGAGTGGGTTTTACAAGGGCTGAATCTAGGTGGTATTCGTAGCCCACGAACGAGAACACCTGAGTTGGTTTCAGTTCTGATTTCTCTTGGTTTATGATCCATCCCAAGGACTGGGTGAGATCTACCACTGCCCGAGTGTTCACTAATGCTTCCTCCTGGGACTGAGACCTGATCAACCAGTCGTCCAGGTATTGGTGAAGTCTGAGTCCTCTGCTGAGGGCCATGAGTTTCACTTCTTTTACGACCATGGTGAATACCTGGGGGGCTGTGGCTAGTCCGAATGGGAGCGAGGTGAACTGGAACACCTGTGACCTGTGGCAAAATCTTAGGTACTTCCTTGAGTTTGGATGGATGGGGATGTGGAGGTAAGCGTCCGACAGATCTATTGACGCTACCCATTCCCCTGGAATCAGAGAAGTCCTGATGGACTCTGGCGTTTCCATTTTGAACTTTTCTACATGTAGAAAAGTGTTGAGCCTGCTTAGGTCTATTACTGGCCTCCACCTTTGGTGAGGCTTGGGTACAAGAAACAGGCGACTGTAAAACCCGAGAGATTTTACATTTTCCACCCTTTCGATAGCGTTCTTTAACAGGAGAGACTGGACGCAATCGGCCAAGGCTTGGTCTTTTTGAGGGGCCTTGTACTCTGACACAATCAGAGGAAATCTTATCAAGTTTGGCCTTGAGAGGAATGGCAGAACGTAGCCATTGGTGATGATATTTAACACGTTGGCTGAGCAATTGTTTGCGTGCCAGTCTCTCCTGAAAGAACGGAGGCGACCTCCTACTGGTGGATTGATTGAGGCTTGATAGGAGTCATTGGGAAGAGGGGTTTCCACGCCCTTTTCCTCTGTTGTGGGGTCGAAAACGACCCCTGGAGCCTCTGAAGTTTGGTTTTCCTCTAGAAGAGGGAAACGAATAGTTGCTGCTTTGGGAGGAATTGCCCCCAAAGGGGCGTTTCCTGTAGGAGCCTCTTCTCTTATTGTGGTGGGAACCACGAAAGGGCTTATTTTGGTAGGGTCCGAAACCCTGAGTATCTTTTGAGGTGCCTTTTTTGAGAAGGAAGTCCTCGCCTTCCTTCACTGACTGGGAGTTGAACAGGGAACGAGTCCAGAGAGAGGAATTCCTGAGCTCTTGACGTCTGGTTTCCCCTAATTGTGGCTGCAGATGGGACATTTCGGCTTCGCGTCTAAGCAAGCCGGAAGTTGCCATTGTGTAAAGTTCCCTTTGTAAAATATGGGCAAGGGATTTGCTCAGGCAGGTTATGGCCTTATGTTGAATAGTGAGGGTCTTCTCCCAGAGATCAAAGTAGTCATAGGCCTCATCATAACCACGTTTTACTGCTTTTTCAGGGTCGGCACCTTTCCTGACCTGGGACTTGACCTTCTTGAAGGTCTCTTTTAGTCCATAACGACCCCTCCTCATGGTGGAGTTGCAGGAGGAGGATGTCTTGGCAAAAGTGGTCGTGAAATTCAACGTGGTTAAATTGTACCTTGCCTGTTGTTCTAAGTCCTTGAGGACAGAGAGTGGGACCTTGCCTAAAGGGGCCCCCGAAGGTTTAGGAGAAATACAGATCTTAGCAAAGTCTGCATTTAATTCTTGGAGTTTCTCCGAAAAGCAAGGTTGTCCAACCTTGTACCACTTAGAAGTGGAAGGGGGGGGCTTTGGGTATTTGCCCTCTGCCAGGTTTGCAGCCATAAGGTCATTGTTGAATTTGTCAAAGGCATCTCTTATACCAGAGTTGAGGGGCAACATAGCTGATGGACCCGTAGGTCTCAGCTCCTGGACGGCCACCTCGTCATCGATACCTATGATAGCAGTAGCAGGTCTGGGGACTGAGTCCCTCGGATCAGGTAATTTGAGGATACGTCGAAAAGTATCTACCTCCTCCGCATATTGATTTGGGATGTCAGCCAAAGCTACATCCCTATAGTAGGGCGGATCAAGGTCAATTTGAGGATGTTCCTGATCATCAGAGGCCATTCTCTGGGGCTTGGGAGACCTGTGTCTACGTCTAGGGGACTGATCCTCCCCTGACGATGAGGGCAAATATGTGGACCTTGACTTATGTTTAGACTTGTCAGAGTGCTTTTTTGGTCTAGGATATGAGGGGCGATCATGATCGGAATCAGATCCCGAACCTGAGATTGGAGCATGGCTAACCTTGTGAGAGGACGTCTTGGGACGAACAGACTGTGTATGTTCGGAAGAGCTAGGACGAACGTCCGAACCTTGCTCGGCCTGAAGGCGAGGAGGAAGAGAAGGGCCATATTCAATATCCATGGGTTCTGAAGCACTGACAGAGGTCTGAGGTTCGGTGCGAACAGCCGAAGAGGCGAGCTTATCAGCCAGCCCTTGTTGAGATTTTAGGAAATCGTCACGCATAGATTTAAGGGCATCATAGATGTTGGCTTGAAAAGCACCCAATTTCTGATCAAATTTGTGGTCCAGAGCCTTCTCTACAGAAGAATGGACTTTATGATGTAAGGCTGTACTGGGCGTGGGAGGAACAGTACGCCCTGGTGTAGTAAGAGGCAAAGGATCGAAAGATAAGGGTCTGGGACGTGGAGGTGAAGTAAACAAATGATCGGCCGCAGCCTCAAGCTCGGCTTGCGATCCAGAAAACGATTCAAAAGAATCGCCAAGAACCTCGTCCCGATCTTTGTCCGAAGCCTGTGAAGTGGGATGTTTTTTCTTGTATCGTCTTCTGTTAGCAATTTTAGTGGACTGTTCGTCTGTGAAAGACGCACAGATTTGACAAGTACCAGCTTTTGTAACACACAGATCATCGCCCTTCCCAGCATCTCTGCAGGAGGGACAATAGCCATGACTGTCGAACGGCTGACAGAAATGATTGCATTTGCTGGATCTGGGTTTATCTTTAGAAGACTGGTGGGCGGTGGCCATGTTTTAATGCAATAAAATATGAAATACTCCGAACCGTAGATTCGAGCAGTACTAGTGTAGTGGCGAGCACACAACACGTGAAATAAGAAGACGTTAAAACTGACAAAATAAAGCACCGGAAGTGCTGAAAATTGGGTATAAGATTCTATACTGCTAAATAAGGGAAAAGCCGAATTATGGACGAATGACAAACAATATATCCAGAGATATAATAGAAAACAGCTTTGAAGACTTAGCAGAGCATCCAATATGGCGGCGACCAACGAAAAGGAGGCTGATACACAGGAAGTGATGACGTCACGACAACCTATGAGGCCGAACCAACTACATGCTTGTTTTTCTCGAGCGTTGGTCGTCTGTGCCTCGCGGCAACCAGTAAAGCATTCAGTCCCACATGGTAAGCTATTGTAGCGCAATAAAATGAAGTAGTTAACGACTATCTAGTGGACCAGAAAGCACTCAAGATCTTCCCAAATCGCCCCCAATTGTGAATACCTACCACCCATTCACAGCCTTACTATGTAGTAGGGGAGAAAGACTCTACTAAGACCATTTAATCCGAACATTACTTTTAATATTTTCTGCTGACAGGTCTCTTGAACCATATTTCCTATTTTAAATGTCTATGTAAACTCAGGGTCAACAAAAAATTTCTCATACACCCACTTTATTTTACAAACTAACACAAATGATTTTTGTTGAGAGATGCCATTTTTTTCTGTCTTTGTCGTCTCGTGTCTCTAAATTACAAGCTATGGTTTGGTAATGTCCACTGGTATTTTCTACAGAAATACATAGAAAAGTTAGGTAACAATACAATATCATTACATTTACAATCGCAGTATGTTAAAGCAGATTTTCATGGAATTTTAAATTTACTGATATTTAAACAGTATCTAAAATACAGTGATACATCACTTTGAATAACTAAGAGATTTCTAATGATTGACAATAAGATTTTTAAGGTTTTTACCTTTGTACTGACTACTGATTACTACTTAGTGCATATATTTCTATATATCATACAGAATGGGATAGGTTTTTGTCCAATACATGTTTTTAACTACTTGGTCTTAGCTCTGCTAATCATCAGAGTAAGGGCTTTCTGTGAACCTGGTCCTTTATACAAACTACAAAGAAGCTACTCTGCCACTTCTCAATATCACACACACACTACCAAATGCACAGGCGCTCTTAACTAGTGTTTTACACAGTAAAAATAAACACAACCTTTCCATTATAGACTTATTACTAGGTTTGTTTGTTTTTTTCTAGTCGAGGATATATCATTATGTATTCAAGAATTTAATTGTCTACATAATTTTCTACAAAATCCTAGAATTAAAAGTGTACAAATAAATGGCAATATATGAGGCCAATCGATTCTAGTTTTTGTCCCTGTACAGTAATTGCTACATTTTGAGTCAGTTATCACTTGTTCACACTCTTCACTGGTCACTCATCTACACAATGTTGCCATATATATTCCCAAGTGCGAGTCTGACCATCCAGTCCTACAACTTGTACATCCTTTGTCTCTTGTGAATGAAAAACAAATAACTCTCCACAACAAAATAAACAATTTTAAAAAATAAAATAAAGAAAATAAAGAAAACATAAAAGAAGTAAGCATTCCTGTTGGTATGACTTTCACTAGCTGGTGTGGCTAAATACAGAGAATATTTTCTGCTGAGAAAGGCCTGGAACTACCTCAATATACCAAGAAAAACTTTCAAGTAATAAAACTAAAACATACCACCAGGTCATTTGGCTTATTTTTAATAAAATATTGATCATTAAAAATACAGCCAAATTACACAAATTTAAATGGTAATTTCTCCATGAATATGTGATCTGTTTCGATTTTTTTTAACTTTTACTATTTCCACTTGTGGAATATTTCGTACAAATGTAGCTTTTAATGGTTTTGAAAGCCATCCTCAGTATACTGAGATCATTCTTGGATTTTCTCAATAAAAACATTGTTCCCAATAATAAGTCACACTCAAGAATTACCAGATGAGTACATAAAATTTAGTCACATGACACTATTTTGGTCACATGATGAAACACATTTTGGTCATGTGACTCACAGCGGTCACATGACTTTGGTCACACACTGACTAGCTATAGAGGTAAAAATAAGTAATGTCTAAAGTAAAGTGAGCATACTCAGCTGACAAAAAATATGCAATAACAATAGTCGCAGAGTTAGAATATACATTAGATATTGTCACCCCAAAAACCTGTCTCAGCATATACAACATTGACTGTCAAAACAGATCTCTTCACAATTACCTTTTTCTATACAAAATTGCACCCATGCCATACTTCCCTCTGTATTTTTTAAATAGTTCTTGTTTCATAAACACGTATCCAGAGATCACAACACTTTTTTTCATTACAATATCAATATGAATTAAGATAGAACAAATACAGCTGGTAATTTCCTTCATCACTAGCCCTTGAGTGAAAAATGACCAAAACAAACATTTCCATCTCTCCCTCTCTCTTAAATACAAGCCTAGGTGTTTGACCTTGACCTTTACTACTTGGGATGTGGGCTGGAGGGGTCGCCTGAGCGATGGAAGTGCACATTCTGCCATTTGCTATCCTTACGTTGCCACACTCGTGTCTCCTCAGACTGCATGGTGTGGGGAGAGCCGTGTCTGAAAGTAACAACAAATATATCATCATGAGAACTAGAAAACTCAATACAAATCTCTCACAGCAATGGATTTGTGTCCTATTGAAACGTAAACTAAATACAAATCTCACAGAAAAATAGAATTATGTCTTAACAAAGTGAGAACTTGACAGATTACATCTCTCTGACTGATTTGTCATAACTGGAAGCACATCCTATAGATCTTCGCAGATCTAGTTGTAGAAGATTCTAATGTTAGTAATAGCTGCACCTACTTGTCTATGAATTGTGTGAGTCTGACGTAAGCGATGCAGGCGGCGTCATCACCCAGCAGGTGCACATGCGGGTTGAGTATGCTTGTGTTGATAGCTTTGTTGTTCTTTGACAACACTGAAAGTACAACATTTTACCAACAAACTGCTCGGACATATTTCTATTTAGCATTAACAATTAATCCTTCTTTTTGCCAGTATATGAATTAGTGCAATACATTAAATAAAAACTGGTATATAACAGTAAATTATAATTTTTATGTTTTACAATTTTTTAATATTTTTCGTTTCACTAAAGGCATGTAGAATGACTTACAATTGTACTAATCAACATTTAAAATTCACATAGAAAACCTTTGATATCCACAATGCAGTGAATCTTACACTTCACTTTACAGACATAAATGCAGATATACAAGACAAGGTGTAGATACACGCGGACACAAGAATACTCAAAGTGAGAAAATAACATCAGAGATGCCCGTACCCACAGCCTGGGGAAATAGCACTGAACACAATGAGACATAGAAGAGGTGAAACTGTATAAATGGCAAGAGACTGTTAGAATAGACAGTGTAAGTAATGTGAAGGTGCAGAAGAAAACATGTTTTAAATGCAACGTATCAAAACAAGGCAATTCAATAGCATGATGACAGCATTAATAAGTAAACTACAATTTATGAAGCTGTTAAACTTCTTAACTGAAGTATAGCTGTCAATGGAGATAATACAAATAGGTAAAAGTTGTATTATAATCAGTTTCAGTAGCCAGCCATCCACATATCTTTGTGATAGAAATATGTCTAAAATATGGCAGCAGAAAACACTTTGGCAAAGTTACAGATTAATGTTCCACAATTACATGCCCAAATCAATGACCCTAGAAAGCATCAACTACCTACACTTTAAGGTTTCTGGGATATAGCCTAGGTAAGATTTTAAAGATCAAGGTCACTACAGCAAGGTCAAATCAAGGTCACACCATGACATTACACACCTACACCGCTAACCAATGTCCATACTAAGTATCAACATCCTATACCTTACACTGTCTGAAATATAGCCCTGACAAGATTTTCAAACTAAAGGTCATTATGGCAAGGTCAAAGATCAAATCAAGGTCACACTATGATGTTACACACCTACACCTCCCAACCAATGTCTCTACCAAGTGCTAATTTTCTACAATTATGGTTTAAGAGATACAGCCTGGAGAAGATTATTGTTTGATCCACCCGCCCACCCAGACAGATGCCACAGGCGAAAACAATACCCGCACAGTCTTTAAAGGCTGTAAAAAACAAAAAAGAATAACAATGCAAGAAAACTGTATGATGAATTTATTAATATTCAGAAATATGTATTCAACTCAATTTATGAATGTTTAATATCTTACTGTATTACCAACTAGAACAAAAAAGTTGAGCCAAACTTTCAACTTATATTTAGAAAATTAAACACATTCAGTGAATAATTTCATCATTAGAACTAAATACAAATTTTTTAAAGGTCAAATTTTTGAGATAGTAAATGACTGAATCTATTTAAACATTCATATTTTTTTTCTCTGTTACTTAAAACTAAAATGAACAAAACTGATACATGTGAACACGCACACTATTTTCAAATTTTTATAACATATAGAAAGTTAAACACATGTACCAAATCCTGAAAATATATGACAAAATGGAATATAACTACTGCTCGTATTGAAGGTCTTCACATAACAATTATCAGCCATGTTTAACTGAGAACACTTCATGGCACTAGAACAGGATTACCAACTTATAAATTTGACTTTTTTTTCTTTAATTTTTTTCTTTTTGGCAAATTTGTTTCTCAATTTGTTAATCGAAGGTTCAAAATATAATTGTACTACCAATTTCTTTCATTATTATTATTATTATTATTTTTTTTTAATTTGAAGATGCTGGATAGCCATGTATATTCTATTTGTCCAGAGCTTAAGCATAGACATTCTGATTCAGAAATACAAAGGTAAGATATACACAGATATAAGAAATAGATTATAAAAGAATAAATAAAAGAAAGAAGAAACCCACACCAGCCATCAGTGGATGATAATTACCATTACCATTGTCAAAGTAAAACTTGTGAAAATCCATGCCCTCAATTAGGTTGCCTCTGGCCTCTGGCTCAAAACATGTCAGACTGGCATCCACATACTTACTAGAGGGTACACAGGTACAAAACATGTCAATTAAATATATTTGGCAGAGCTGATGGACTGATCCACTAACCATTTACACAGTAGAGCTAAGTCACCTAATCTCACAACTACCTGCAAAACCTTGGCAATTTTAAACTCGGGTAAACTTTATTTTTAGGTAATTTAAATTTTAAAGTGGATTAAAAAAATTAACCAAAGCCAATGAGTTCTGAGGCTGGGGTATCAAAAATACTGTCTTAGTAGAAATTATTGCAAAAAGAAAGTTTCACTAAATCTTTATTTTAAAATATTTACCGGAAATAATTTTTACTAATGGATAATTTCTGAGAAACCTGAAAGATTAATACAGATTTAATATTTTACTAGGAATTAATTTTCACTATTCAAGCTTATGACCTAAAATAACTAAAATCAAAACACAGTGAAAATTTCGACTTGCAGTATGTTTTGGGGTATAAAAATTCTACAACTCCACAATACATATTCACATCAAAGTTTATGACATTGAGTCTCTATGACATAATAGTGACCAGTGCTTCCCAGCTAAGACATTGAAATTATTGGCCAACAGATCTGTAACCAATGTTACCTACATTTTTGATTCAGTCAGTTGAACACAGACATGCAAGCTGACCAGAATTTTCATTTGATAATTTTGGGGTATTTTCAATGATTAGAGCAATCAGAAGGAATCTTAATGTCTTATATACTGTCATACATCTGTTGCTATTTCTTTAAGACAAACATCATTCTTTTGAGACTGTTTAACATATCAATTTCAGAATAGATCTGAAATATTTTTTTTCTGAAAACACAAAATGTGCCAAGCACACACAAACTGTGATAAAGTAATAACCCAGGTTTGTGAGGCCTTGAATAAGGAAAAACAATTTTACAAACATATATACTATGTCTGTTGCAGCTTGTGACAAAATGTGGGGATTCATGAAAGGCCTGTCTGTATATACACTTAGCTGATGATAGAGATGCTGAAACCCCATCTTCTGTTGCAGTCTGTTACAGATTTTACAGATTATTCAGCAAATCCCTTCTAATTGAGACCTTTTAGGTACAGTCACTCACGTGTAAGTTTCATAATCTCCACCTGTTATGGCAGCAATAAGGTGTTCTGTCAGCTTTATGACATCTTGTTTACGTGCTAAAAATACACAAAAACATCACCATTTGAAGCTAATTTAGCATCATTTCTTGACCCCCTCATCACCAATGGATCAGTATACAACTGTATCAAAGGAATTTTTGGGCGGAAGAGTTTGTAGGCGGTTAAAGCTGCTAAATCATACATCGTAAGTGTTCCCCATTATGTCCTCTTGCATAATGTTTAAACAATGTATTTCAATATGCCAAGAGTACATTAATAACACAATGCTGAAGGTTTGTAAAACCACAAATAAGTGACAACAGCTGGTCAACACGACCCAGGCACTTTGTTTTTGCCTTTAACTGCTGGCCATCTGATAGGACCTTCAATGGGTTAATATCTAGCCTCTTCACTTCAAATAATTCTGACTAAATATATAAAACCCCTTAACTTTTATAGTTTGAAGAGTACAAGGTATGGGAAATGCTGGCTGCTAATTATAGTACTGAACAAATTGAGTCATAACAACCAAATGTATTACACTAGATTCAAAATAAAAAGTTAAAAGCTAAGTTTCATCAATCTTAAAAGTGTGACAATAAAAAGCCACAAAGTAAAGAATTGAGCGACTGGCTATAATTATTATTATTAAATTACTATTAGCTTACTCTATTCTTTTAATAACAGTGTCGTCAATGTCTTAAAGATAAAAACTATACTAGTACTATTAATACAAAAAGGAAAATACACAAGAATACAATTTACCGGTAGATTGATACATCATAAAAAAAACAAGAAGTGTAAAATACCAAGGCAAGTTAGTATGTTGTAACCAAAATAAAGTTAAAAAGTGTCATGGCAATGGATGCAATGCTACACTGTCCATAGGTAGATTTATATACAAAGCACTGCACAGTGCCAGTTTGACAACAGATACACATTTTTGGCAATTGTAACAAATTTTATTGTAATTTAACTTTTTACAAGTTAAATACTTACCTTATCCTCACAAGTGCTTGTTTGGTTTTGTGGAGCAAAAACGTATCGACCGACAAGAATTTTTTAAGGAATATTCTTGTCACAAGAGGTGACCCCTTTGTCTGCGCATGTCCGCGCTTGCGCAGTAGTCGTTCTCGACAGAAGATTGTCGAGAGCTCTTCATTGTATTTTTGGTCCCCAGAAAACAAATTATGCGGGGAGGTAGGGTGGGTTTATCCTTGTGAGGATAAGGTAAGTATTTAACTTGTAAAAAGTTAAATTACAATAAAATTTGTTACATTTTATTGCGTAAAATAGCCTTACCTTATCCTCACAAGTGCTTGAATACAACCATAACAGGTGGAGGGTATTTGTTTGGCCACACTGTTAGATGATTGTCAGACAAGGGGTCACCAAATAAAGCACTGATAAGAGGATAAGATAAGCTTCCATAAGCCACATCTTAGGTTATATGTTACTTCTTCAACACAAATAAGTAATTTGCTAACCTCAACAAGAGATCCATGATGTGGTCGTCATTGTTGCTGCTGTTGCTGTTGTAGAAAATTTTACAACAAATCATATAGCAGTATTAACCATCACCCAGTATTGGCTGGAGATGTCTGCATGACTCCCCAAGCAAGATGTCATCATCTGACAATGGGAATATCTGCAAGCAGGCAAACTGAACTGCATAAACTGCAGATATGGGGCCATATGTAAGTTAAGAAAGACATATGTCACTGACACAACACTTGTACAACTGGAGAGAACATAAATATGCGAGTCCTATCAATAACATGTATAAATACACAAAATTTGACTACATGCTGAGGTGAATCCATAGAACCCAATTTTGTACATGGACTGGTCATGGGATTGCCAAGCTACATCTTCGAGTGGAATGTAGTAAAGAATTGTGGGTCTTCCAATAACAAGAGTTTGATATCTGCTCAGGTAGACCCCACTCTTGAAAACTAAAGAGGCAGCCATGGATGTAACATGTGTTTCAATGTAAGGATTCTGAGAATCAGAATTAAAGGACTGGCAATCTAATCATGCATCCAGATTGATCCAGGAAGAGATAGCAGAACTCAAGATATCTTCATCAAGCCTTCCTTAAAAGATATGAGCAAGAGATGCTTCAACTCCTTGAAGTACTTGTACAGTCTTGATAGTAACTAAGTACTGTAAGAGGGCGGAGTGTCACAACATCAGTCCAACGTCAGCTCAAGAAAGGTTTGTGAGCTGGAATGACCACTGGTTTGAGCCATCTGGGGCATCAGAAGCCAACTGATTCTTGCTAAGAGGCAGGAGAAGGAGACTTTCCCTTTTCTCCAAGCAGTAGTCCTGTCCAAGAAGGATGTAAGTGCTGTAGGAGGACAACAAATCATGTGTCCAGGCAATTTGAGTTCAGGAATGATCTAGAGCTGAAGTGACCACTGGAGCCAATCTAGACCAATTGAGGCTAATAGGTCCTTGCTGAAAAGGTAGGTAGGAGGGAGAAACTGTAACCTCCTTCCTATGAGGCTTGTGTCTGAAGCAGCCAAAGTCCCAGAATACACTTTACCCTGTTTTTGCCAGATGCCAATGCCATTGCAACAGTCTTGAACTGGAATGACCACTGTTTTTTTTTTTTTTTTTTTTTTTTTTTACCTCCTTTAAAGGTTAATAAGGAGCCTTTATGAAAACCAACAGAAGCAAAGGCAAATCCCTTGATGCTACACCTCTGTTAGCAGTGGGCTTCTCTCTATAAACACTTGCAATAGGCCTATAAAGATCCAGGCTTTTGCTCAACTCCTGCACAAAAAATGTAAATGATCAGCTATGGCTGCTGCAAAGCCAACAATAGTGACAGGTTTCAGAATTTTGCAAGTAAATGGATCAAAAAATCTGGTATATTTGAGGCAGTAGGCTCTGAGATGGCCACCTTATTCTGTGGGTACCAGAGCTCAAAAAGGCCCCTCATGACTCATACATTCGAAGATGAGGGTCCTTGAGATGCCCTAAATCTCTCTACCCCTTGCTCAGAGAATGATATAAGAGATTCTGAGTGGTGTTAAGGTGCCAAGCATGAAGGTGCCAATGCAACAGATTCAGATGGTATTTCTGACTGAATGGCTGTTTCTGAGACCAGTGAAGTAGCTGTAATGGAGGTTTAGTTGAATGACTCACCAGACCCCAAAGCCAATGCATCATGGGCCACCAAGGGGCCACTACAATCATTTTGTACCTGGTGTTCACTTGTTCAATGACTTTTTGGAATAAGTGGTATAGGACAAAAGGCCTAGCAGTCCAGGACCTCCAACAAGATGTTTAATGCATCTATGTTCAGAGCATTTGCATCCGGAACTGGCAACATAGAATGGAAGTTTATGACTCATATTGGTGGCAAACATCTCTACCATTGGTATTTGACAAACTATGTAAATCAAATAGAATATTTAAAGATGAAGAGACTATCCTGTCTGTATTATTTCATTCTTTGTGGAGAGGCTGTCATGACATCTAGGCAACCCTGAATATATCTGGGTCATATGAGAATATTTCAAGGATTGCAGTAGGCCAAGATACAGCATACCTGCATGAAACACCTATTGTTGATTTGTGCCAAACTTGAACCATAAAGGGAGTAAGAATCATTCTGTACAGATTACTTTTGTCCCTTCTGTAGAGATCATTGAGTATGACATTTAAGCAACCCCAGAATATTTCTGTCTCTTATGAGTATATTTCAAAGATTGCAGTAGGCCAGGATGCGCCAAACCTTTATCCCTTCTGGAGATGATGTTGGGTATGACCTTTAAGCAACCAAGAATATGTCTGTCTGTTATGAGTATATTTCAAGGATTGCAGTAGGGCAAGCTGCGCCAAACTAGGAGGTATACGCCCCCCCCCCCCCTGTTTGTTCAGATAACCAAACACAGTGGTGTTGTCTGATGCTATCAGAATTCTTTTGTGTAGAATTTGTGTTGAAGGCTTTTAAGGGCTGAACACACTGCCTTCAGTTGTATGACATTGAAATGTAAGATATACATTTTTAACTGTCCAAAGCCACTGACTGTGATGCTTTAAGATGGGATCATCAACCCTGGTTTAATGCATCTACGAAAATAAGGGAATAGTGCACCTGTGTATGGAAAAGGCATCCTATTTCCCATTTTTTTGGCATTTTCCACCACTGAATATGCTTTTTCAGAAGGATTTGAAACAGGAATTCTCACAACTAGTGACTGGAGATATTGCCAGTTTTTTCTTGATACCACTGAAAGGCACACATACATAACTGACCCATTGGTATAGTCTTTTCCAAAGACGCTAGTATCCCTACCTGGGATATAAGCAACCTTGGGGTTGATTGTGATGAGATCGCTATGTCTTGAATAGATTCTCAGGTATTTAATTTATTCGAGGTAGAAAGAAATTTCCTGGTACCAAATGCAGTGGTAACCTAGGAAATCGATATCACAAAGCCCAGTTGATGAATAATTGGATGAGTTCTTTGGTTTGAACCCAATACTGGTGTCTTTTACGTACACTAAACAACCAGTAGTCTAGGTATATGGTGAAAGAAATTTCCTGATACCAAAATGCAGTGGTAACCTAGGAAATCGATATCACGAAGCCCAGTTGAAGAAAAATTGGATGAGTTCTTTGGTTTAAACCCAATACTGGTGTCTTTTACGTACACTAAACAACCAGTGGTTTAGGTATATGGTGAACTCCTATTCCGTGAGACTGAAGAAAGAGTTTTGCTTCTTTACTACTCGCATGATACTGTAGAGGGGTCGCTAACCCGAATTTCATATTGCTTTGAACTGATAGGTTTGACCGTGTACATTAAACTGAAGTAGATGTTGAAAAACTTGGTGAGTCGGTACATAGAAGAACGCATCTTTTGTAACCGAATTTCTAATAATTTCTGCTGTCTCCAGTTTAAATGATGCGACAAGCAGGTATTTATTGACATAGTAAACGAACTTCACTCGTGGGCAATGACCGTTGAAGTCGTAGTTAGAAATCAATTCAGGACACTGAGATCTATCACAGGTCGTCATTAGCCGAGTTTCTATACAAGAAATAAACTGCCATAGGAACCTGTAGTTCTGCAATTGTTGAGTGGATGAATCGCTTTCTTTTGAAGCATTTAAGCGGTATATTTAGTACTGTAGCCATGTTTTCCTGTCTGACGTCATCGCTTTGCATTGTGGGTAGTACAGGCATTGGTGAATTCGATTGGGGAGTAATTCGCCAACTCCGTCTCAAGATTCGCACAACTCTGGGATGGCAATGAAAATCTCCCATCAATGCCAGTAACTTCTGCAAGAAGAGCCTCCATGGTGACTTGCATTAATGTAGCCACGTTCTTCTGAATCCCTCTCTCCTGGTAAACTAGGAAGAGTGGTACGATGATATCTTGTAGTTAGTAGGACAAAAATTACTGGACATAGCCCCTGTCCTGTATAAACCATGCAAAATACACTCGTGAAGGTTGGAAGCAAGGACTTCCAACACCATATCTCAGCCAGTTCTAGTTCTTAGGCATTGATTGATCTTCGTTGAGTTTGCAGAAGAATTAACTCAAAAGTCACAGTATTCCTTCCATTGGAGACATGGTCATAGGAAGGTTCAATTCTTCAACAGGGCTGAAAAGACAAGCAGTGCACATACTGCCCCAAAGATGTCTGTTGGATCTTCATCTAAATCTACAGCAAATGAAGGTAATCTGTCCTTATTTTCATGTCTGAGAAGCAGAAAGTTCACTGTACCTGCTGGGAAGCAAAATAATAACTGCAAGGATCAGTGGATATGCTTCTGTAGTCGTTCTTTTGGAGGGAGACCTGTTACTGTACCAGAGTGGCGCTCCACCCACAGTAAAGAATCTACGACCTCCGACGACTGCATTCTTTCTTCTTTGTTTTCGAGCATACGCTAATACTCATGTTATGCCATCAATTAAGGGACAATAAAGCAGTTTTCCACTGAAAACTACGGGAGCTCTTCTCTGCATACCTTTCATCGACACGGAGGTAGTTCCAGTCGAATAATGGGTGAGTACAGCCGAAGATAAACACGTCTTCCACTGAATACTTTACAGCAACATCTTCTTGCACATCTTATTCTGACCCTTTTCAGGACAAGGGAGGCAGAATAGTGGTAGTACCAGTCGAATAATGGACAACTACAGGTAGGTGCACGCTTGCACGCTTCAAAACTTCATAGATTTTCATCCGTCAATGGACGATAATAAGGAAAAGTACGTGTTGCTCCCATATCGACCAAAAATATAATGAAGAGCTCTCGACAATCTTCTGTCGACAACGACTACTGCGCAAGCGCGGACATGCGCAGACAAAGGGGTCACCTATTGTGACAAGAATATTCCTTAAAAAATTCTTGTCGGTCGATACGTTTTTGCTCCACAAAACCAAACAAGCACTTGTGAGGATAAGGTAAGGCTATTTTACGCAATAAAAATACAAATTTCTCGCATATTCATGAATTATCGGGGACATTCAATAGAAATATGAAATGTATTGTCAAATTTATCAACAATTGACTATCAATAATAAGTGGAGCACACTTCCAAAATGTATAAAGATTTTCTAAAACAATTTGTGCTGCTTCCATAAAAACATGCTATCATGAAACTTTTTCCCTCAGCATTCGATCAAGGTAATCCATGTCAAGGTATAAATCTGAGCCAGATGTCTTTCACACAAAAACAGTAAAACTTATTGCAATCTGGGTGTTTTGTAAAAAGAGTTCATTTAAACTACACATTCAATATTAAATGGAAACTGGGTGATATTTTAGAAATTATGGGTATTTGAGAAATATAACTGCTGCCAGTTTGACTAAAACAAAAGATCATGCTAAACCAGACACAAACTTTTGCTGAAGTGTCCTCGAAATATGCAATCAAGTATTGAGTAAATGCAACCAGTGGACTTACAGTGAAGAGATTTAAATATTTTATTCCAATTGAAAAGAAGACCTGTTGGACATAATCTGATCTTGAGAAGACATAGGATAATATAATGAACTTATCATTTGAACTGTTGGATAAAAGTACATGTATAGGCAGATCAAGTGAATTGCAGGTTGACCAAAATATACCATATACCTAACATTTTAATACTTAGCCAAAGTCACTGAAAATGAGAACATTGAAAATTATGGGATTTTTCTTTTGTATCAAGAATGTGATCCAGGTCTGTTCCAAAATTTATTCATTTCTTCCTTTGGTCAGGCCTTTCCCACATAAACAAATGTAAAAAAAATCCATTTATTACTTTTAGATCAATGGCGAATGCAGAAAAACTAATGAACAAACACATACTACAATGCAACATCCTGTTGGAGGTAAATATTAGTATCACCAGTACTATTGTTATGGTACTTTAAGACTTTCACCACACCTGTTCCAGGTAATATTGTTTGGTAACAGTACAGAGGTTCCAGATAACTGAAGGTGAGTCTGGGTTGGGTTTAAATTTCACACCCTTAAATGGATGAAAAGTCTCATGGCAAGGTAATGTGGGATCAACCTTATTACCTCTCTGTGATATAGTGACTAATACACATGAGTAAATACATGCTCTTTTCATATTGACGGACAGTTTGGGGTTTTATCTAGTAGTTTATTACACACTGTACGGGTCATATCAGGTCAGGTAGTTGAAGGGATGGAGGAAAGCAATGCAAACTACTTGGTCACCGAAAAACCATCAGGCACTGGCACACACCTACCTACCGACTTCCTACTTAAAGTCAGGGCCTGGATTTGGACTCATGATGTCAGAGGTGTTACATGTTGGAACAGTATTTGGCAATGTAAAAACGATACAACTCCATACAGGTTTTACAGGAGTCATTGTGTCTTTTTTAATGTGTGTCTAATCCCAGCACATCTGGCCAAATACTCATGATTTGCCATGTTGAAAATTTCTGAGAATTTTAGAAACATGTTGAGACTTCTACAAGGCTGACCCAATGAAGAAGATGCCTCGTGTCTGTAGCAATAAGATGCACATATAAACTGCTAATATTATAATATACAGTTGAACTCTGTTGAACTGGAACAGTAATGCCCCTTTCATACTATAGGCAGTTGTCCCGCGGTTAGAAATTTTTCTCTGCGACGGAACCGCCCCCTCCAGGTCGCACAATTTCGTCTGAGTTGTTCACACTACAGGCGAACGGCAGCTGACTGGACATGGTATTTTAACCATCAATAACAGTCAGATGGCAGTACTACAAACAATAGTCACGCGAGACAATCTCCATTAACCTTAACTCACCTTATGTCGCCGTGTTACACTGAAAGATGACCGAATCACAACTTTATGTACACTGTGGACCACACCTTCGGTTACCATAGTAGGAAATTCATATGCACATGAGTGAAATTGTCTGTGCATGCTCATAGCACCTAAATCAGAGTTGGAAATTTTAAACAGTTTAAAACTTCCATGGGACTCGCAAGGTAATGGCCGGTTCACCACTGACTTGCAAGGTCGTCTATGGATGTCAAATAGCGATCCAAGGACAGGAACGTTTCCCCAAATGCGACCTACCGTGGGTGATACCGCCTGTAATGTGAAAGGGGTACAAGGAACTAAAATTTATCATCCACCACGTGCTGTATTTGACCAGTATAGAGGGATAAATGGAGCCTGATATATTTTTGTGTATACAACAGTGCCGCCGTACCATGGATAATAAGTGTCAATGATTTCTAGTTTTTCACTAATATCACGGAAACTATGTAATCTACAACTATGTATTATACATTACTAGAAAGAGCTTCTTCCAGCGCTTCTGCTAGTGTTTGTCGCATAAAAATCCATGCAGAAATATGACTGAAATATTGCAAGTTAAAGATTGAAATTTTTATATTCACTGCTGCCCATGCTCTTTGACATCCTTTTTCATATTCTCTCATTAAATATTAATTAACTCATAAATCATACAAAATGGTGGATAATAAAATTAAATATCCCTCATAGACATACACAGAAAAAAATATATCACTCATGTATATTAACAATATAATACTCCTACTACTCACTCGTATAAGATTGGTATCTTGATTCGTGATATATTTTTTCCGTATATGTCATTCAGGAAGTTTTCCTATTATACTTCCATGTAATCAGGAGTTCATAGATGCAATGGAAAATGCCTTCCAATATATATTTCTACTCAGAAGGAAATCATACTTAACTGAGTTCAACCAAAAAGGGCTTCACTGTGACTTTAATCCTTTGTAAAAATGCACCTTTCAAATCACACTAGTATAACTGTAAATGAATAGTCTGTTCAAAATTTCAGCAAAGCTAGGGATCAGATGGCAACTTATTTCACTTATCGGTATCCAGGCAATGCAAAAATGACTCAGTCCCGAAATGACGACAAAACTTTATTCTGGTATTTTCCCAATCGAATGGAACCTCTAACAGATAGTGGAGTCAATGAAACTCAAACTACCTCATCAAAGAAAAAAAATTAAGATATGAAGAAATATTGAAAAAAAAAATTCTTTATATTTATTTTAGGGCTGTTAAATAGCAGTCCAGTACTCATTAAAGATTAAAGTAATAAGTTATTTGGACTACAAAATGGAGAAGAGTGCTCGTTTTACACTCAAATAATGACACTTTCTAAAACATTCACATTAAAAGTGATATAAAATTGGCAAATTGCTATTAATTGTAAGGATAAAATGGCATCGTTCAATTTGTCTCAAAATTTTATATGCTGACCATCCGCAAGTCGGTTATAATGTTTCATTTCAGAATTTCAACAAAGTAGTCTTGATACTTTGATACTGGCATAACCATCTCATCCCTTATTAAAACTGCAATGTATAAATGCCAAAACATCATTCTAACATGACACGCTTGTGTACGCGATTATGATTGGTCAATCGCCATTGTAAAACCGAGTATAACCTCATGGTTAGTTTTTTATATGTGAGTGACAATCCCACTTCACTTTTTTAAAAGTCAAATTACAAAGAATTTACTCTACAAATCTTAATCAAATCTTCATCAAATATAAAATGTCATGTTAGAATCGCAATAACACACTCCTAGCATGGGGTTATGCATAGTTTTACAACTCATAGCTCATTAAAAATACTCAGGCTTCGTCTTTGTGTTACTAATATTGCTATTCATTGTAAAACCCTGCGTAACCCCATGGAAGTCGAGTGTTATTCCTTAAGTTTACCACATAAAATTGGAAGAAAAAGGCTGTGAAATGTATCCCCTGGTGCACTTTTACAAAATGAAGGCAAGGAAATCACAGAGTCTAAATATATGAACTAATAGAGATGGTGAATGAATGTTCAGTTGTTTGTTTGGTCACTTTGTGAGAACAGGCCTACAAATAATAAACAGAAATCAAGATAACAAGAATACCTAGATAGTAATCTGCAAACACTGGTATTTCTCAATTTTGTTAAATGCACAATATACAACCGTCCATTTGTGTTTCTGATTTGATAACATTACCAGCAGATACAAATATAGGCTTATAGGTAGGTCATCCAGTTTCAACATATTGACATGCAACTGCAATAGAAATCAAGCCTTATTTCTTTAACATCTTCTTTGAATTCAAGCTTGTAAACAGTAACATATTTCCAAGATAGCAAAGCTTTCTGATTTGCCATAAGCTGTATAATGTGATGCTAATGGCTCGTAACAGCAGTTACATGTCTAGTCTTACATAATTATCAATATAATGTATCTAACATAGTCATTAACCATAAATGCCATGCTATGAACACTTTCAGCTATTTCCACACTGCAAACAAAAAGGACTCATTTAAACTAATTTTACTTTCCTGGCACAAAATTTAATATGTCAACTAAATTTTTAAACAGTTTATTTTTCCTACAATATCAAGTCTCCAGATATTACTGGAAATGGGAAAAGATATGAACTTTGAAGGGTTTTTGCACAAGAAAAGTACTGTGGTGTCTTGTAAAATGATAAAATTGTGGCACTTTAAGCACAAACATACTCAATAAGACTGAAAAGGTTCACTAAACTTCAAATGATTTTTCTTTTTATGACAAAGCAATCAAAAAAAATAACTAGAGGATTGCTTGCAAAACAAAGCGTCCCGAAAAGGAGAAATAATGGCAGCTTAATCATGTAAGAAAGTTCTGCTTATAGCTCAACAAAGCCAGAATATAGGAAAAGTGGTTCTTGGGCAGGGTAGTTATCTTGGATACAGTGTGTTTCAAAAATTTTGATGAAATTGCTCTATCTTGCACGGTTAAGGAGACAGAGGCAATTTGGTGTTTTGCACTTTTTGTCACAAATTTGAAAATTGACAATAACCCCCATTTTTGGGAAGGGTAAATTTTTGGGGGAAAATTGGGTAGAGTTTGTTGAAACCTGGAAAGGCTAGTCTTCACAGATACCCTGTGGGTCAAACATTTTGCCAAAATCATACTAGTAAATTTTTATTTTATGAAGAAAATGGTTCCAAAAAGAACTCGT